>OU343225.1:317628592-317831193 GCA_910596185.1 Chrysanthemum makinoi
AACCAAATCCCAATGGATATGGACCGAATCTTGCTGATTATAAACCTAAGTTTTCACACAGAGCATTCAACCAAATCCTCGATGTTTACAAGTGTAGAACATAGAATTGATGATTCAATTATGACAGTTGTTGAATATAATCGGATGGAGGAATTAGATGCTGATGACGAGATTCGATCAAAATGGAAAAATGTCGTTATAATAAACCATTTAACTATTCGAAAGTCGTAACTTTTGTCACACAACAAGATACTTCAAACACACCTTTGGTTATCACACCAGTTTCTCAAGTCAGTCCTCAACCAAAAGGTGCACAAATTAATGGTCTTTTACCTTCACTTAGTGAAGTAAAACTAATGCCGAAAGTTGTCGCGTTATCAAATACTTTGACACTTTCTTATCTGACCTCAAAATTTTGGAACGTGAGATTGAATTTCATTCTCAAATAAAAGTTCAACATTTTACCTCGCCAATGGCGCGAGAACATAGAGATATTCTTCATAAAAGAATTTTACCCCATGTCAAAAATTTGAAAAATTGTGCACTATATTGGGAAAAGGATTTTCACAAGGAACTTGGTCTCATGAAAATAGTTTTCGAGAAAACAGAAACATCGATTTCAAACACTAAACGTAAAAAGAAACTGTTGAGAAAAGATGTTGATCGACTCTTGGAAGATGTTATATGTGCTGATATTCATAATGCTGTGTTATTACATTCTTTGCCATATGCATCTGATGATATCTCTGCTGATTATGATTCTGTTGATAATGTTGTGAATACTGATATGATGCATCAGATCGAGTCTTTAAAGATTTAAAATAACGATTGTCAAACGAACTTTCAAATACAATACGTCGTCTTAATTGGTGTCAAAAGGATATTTACGATCAACAACTTGTTTTTCAACACAAAATTGCCCAGTTGCGTGAAAAATCTTCTTATCCTAAAATTGAGCAACTGGATGATCAAAACGTGTCTTTTAAGTGTCAAATCTCAAAATATGAACAAGAACTTGCAAAGTTAAAAAGGAATATGGTGTCATATTTGATTTACTCAAACAGACTCGTGATGAAGCATTAAACGAACTTGATCATTATCTTGCACACACTAAAGAAGTCATGAATTTTGCCGAAATCTTCGATTCAAAATCAAGATTTGTGCACACTATCACTAAGTTAAGGGAAATGTTAGGAAAGTATGAACTACTTCCAGCCTCTGTGATTAAGAGAATAGCCCCAGTAACACTTAGTAATCATGAACCTAGAATCCCTACTGCCAAATCACAAGTTGCTAACGTGCTTCCTTCTACTGAAACAGTAATAGTTGCCTCTTTTCCAAACGTCCGCACTTCACATCTTAGGAGCAATACAAGGAAGAATAGGAAGTTGCGACCTAAGAAAAGAACAATAAAGAATGTTGAAGTAGAAGAACACCCTAGGACTATGAATAAGACTCATGTTGTTTCCACTATAAATATTAGAGGCGTCGGCAAATGTAATAGGAATAGTGATGTAACAAATGCTAAACCTTTAAGTACTTTTTGATATTCAGTCTGATGCACCTTGTGTTATTTGTCGTAAAAGTATGAATTCTGATTGTCATGACAAATGTGTTGTTAAAGCTATCATCTCGTTATACGGAATCCTAAGAATCGGAATACCTCTAGGCCCACTAATCTTTCTAAGTCTGTGCTTGGTAAACCACCCTTTTTAGATTCTAGAAAACGCATTGTTGTCCCTGTAGCTCCAGTTTCACCTCCTAGGATTGTAGCACCACCTAGCACATTCACTAATACTAAAGCTAAGACTAGTTGGAGATGGCAGAAATGGTTACATAATACACTAGGATTTAAATGGATGCCTAAAATCGTTGATGTGTGTATTTCAACTATAACTGCTGAGGAACCCTCTAACACTTCGGGTTCCACATCTACTTCTATTCCATCTGTGTCGTCTGTGTCTAATGCAGGTGATACAGATCATCCTCTGGATTGTTGATAGCGGATGTTCCCGACACATGACAGGCAACCTTAACTGTTATCAAACTTTGTTTCAAAGTTCATTGGCACTGTCAGATTCGGGAATGATCACTTCGCAGCTATCATGGGCTAGGGAGATTACATTAATGGCAACATCGAAATTAGCAGGGTTTATTATGTGGAAGGCCTCGGTCAAAATCTATTCTCAGTTGGTCAATTTTGTGATGGAGACTTGGAAGTAGCTTTCAGGGAGAAAACTTTTTTCATTCGTGATCTTCAAGGAAATGATCTTATGTCTGGCCAACGCTCATCCAGTCTTTACACTATCTCCATGCAAGACATGATCGCTTCATCTCCCATTTTTTTACTCTCAAAGGCTACATCTATAAAATATTGGCTATGGCACCGTCGTCTATCACATCTAAATTTTCAAACCATCACCAATCTTGCACGACACAAACTCGTTGAAGGTCTCCCACGATTCCGGTATTCTAAAGATCATCTATGCTCAGCTTGTGAACAAGGGAAAAGCACTCATGCTCATTTTCCTTCAAAGGTGGAACACAGCTCTCAGCATGTACTTCATCTTCTTCACATGGATTTGTGTGGCCCGATGCGCGTGCAGACAATAAATGGCAAATGCTACATCTTGGTAATTGTTGATGACTACCCAAGATGGACTTAGGTTTATTTTCTTCGAAGTAAAGATCAAGCTCCACAGATGATCATCACCTTTCTCACGAAAATTCAAATTCAGCTCCGGAACACCGTTAGACAAATTAGAACAGACAAAGGAACTGAATTTGTGAATCACACCCTTAGGGAATAATATGAGAAAGTAGGAATTGAGCATCAAACATCTATTGCCTGCACACCAGAACAAAACGGAGTTGTTGAAAGACGAAACCGTACGTTAGTGGAAGCTGCCAGAACGATGTTAATCAATGCTAAACTTACAGATTACTTGTGGGTCAAGCTTTGCCTCAACGCATGCTACACTCAACCGCTCAATGATTACTAAACGCCACAACAAAACACCATTTGAGCTTCTCCACAACCGTAAACCGAATCTCAAACACTTTCATGTTTTTGGATCTCTTTGCTATCCGAATAATGATCGTGATGACTTTGGAAAGCTCAAAGCCAAAGCTGACATTGGAGTCTTAATTGGATATTGTGAGAATTCTAAAGGTTACGGATCACGGAATCGTCGGACAAAGCGAGGTTATGGAAACGATTCATGCTAATTTTGATGAACTCACTTGGAAATGGCTTCGATTATAACACTTGGAACCCGTCACAACCGCTTAAACTTCCCACAAACCCCATCATCAGTGATACAACCTTCACTTACTCTCAACAAATGGAAAGACTATTTGCTCCTCTATTCAGTGACGATATTGATGAACGTGCTCCAGGTGTATCCGTTGTTTCTGCTGCTCAACCTGATACTACTCTAATACCTGATACACCTGCTACAACAACTACTGTTGAAGATGCACCACCAGTTGACTCTACTACAACAGTTGAACAAACCGCTTCCAACAATGATGAACCGGCTGATGATGTTCTGAATGAAGTACCCCCACCTGCAGATTTTGATCCAAATGCATTCTTTAACCCGTTTGCTAATGAAACTGCTGCACCTGATGTCGCGGAATCATCAACAAGTAATTTGAATCCTCAAAATCTGCACAACGTATACCAACATCAACCCTCTACACATAGATGGACAAAAGCCCATCCTCTGGAAAATATTATTGGCAACCCGAATCAACCAGTAGTTACGAGAGAACGTCTTCACACAGACGGTGAACATTGCATTTATGCACTCAATGTCTGCCAAACTGAACCCAAAAACATTAAGGATGCAATGACAAAAGATAACTGGATTGAATCCATGCAAGAAGAACTCAACCAATTCAAACGTCTTGAAGTATGGGAACTGGTTGAAAGACCATCAGGGGTCTACGTCATTGGTCTAAAATGGATTTGGAAAAACAAATTGGATGCTGAAGGGAACGTCATCAGAAACAAGTCACGTCTGGTGGCTAAGGATTATAGACAGGAAGAGGGTATTGACTTTGAAGAATCATTTGCTCCAGTTGCTTGTCTTGAGGCTGTTCGGATATTTCTGGCGTTCGCAGCTCATATGAACATCACGGTCTTTCAAATGGATGTCAAAACGCTTTTTCGAATGGTCAACTGAAAGAAACAGTTTATGTCAGCCACCGAATGATTCGTAGATCCCGCGCTTCCGAACCATGTTTACAAACTGAACAAAGCTCTGTATGGTCTCAAACAAGCTCCTCGGGCATGGTATGATAAGCTATCATCTTTCCTCATTTCCAACAATTTTACCAAAGGTTCGGTCGACCCAACTCTTTTCATACAATATCACGGGGAACATATTTTAATTGTTCAAATTTATGTGGATGACATCATTTTTGGGTCAAGTCATAAAAAGTACTCAATCGCTTTTGCAAAACTAATGAAGAAACATTTTGAAATGTCCATGATGGATGAACTTACGTTCTTTCTAGAACTACAAGTTCATCAATCACCCCGTGGTATTTTCTTGAGTCAGTCCAAATATGCTCTTGAAATTCTGAACAAATTTGGAATGAATACTTGTGATACTTATGCCACACCAATGGCACATACCAAGAAGCTGGATGCTGATTTGCATGGGAAATTGGTTGACCCTACCAAATACGTAGTATTATTAGGTCTCTCATGTATCTAACAGGTACCCAGCTCCGATATTGTCTTTTTAGTTTATCTTTGCTCCGTTATCGGTCACGCGACCAACTGAAACCCACCTCTCAGAGGCTTAAAGAATCCTCCGATACATAAAGGGAACCATTAATTTGGGGATCTGGTATCCGAAGGATTCTGGTTTTGAACTAATCGCTTTTTCAGACCACGCAGGATGCTTAGACTCTCGGAAAAGTACTTCAGGAGCATTACAATTTCTTGGTGACAAATTGGTATCTTGGCAATCGAAGAAGCAGGATTGTACATCGCTGTCTCAACCGGCAGAATATGTAGCCATGTCGGCGTGTTGTGCTCAAGTCATTTGGATGAGAACACAACTCAAAGACTATGGTTACGTATTTGACAGAATACTGATGTACTGCGACAATCGGAGTGCTATTGCGATCTCATGCTACCTCAGCTCAGCATTCAAAATCAAAGCACATCGATCTTCGATATCACTTCATCAAGGACCACGTGGAACAGGGTACAGTTGAATTATACTTCTTGGGTACAGAATACCAATTGGCAGATCTTCTCACCAAAGCCTTAGCTCCTGCTAGGTTTAATGAGTTGGTCCACCGAATTGGTATTAGGTGTTTGACTCAAGAGGAACTGGATGAACTCTTAAAACATTCTTAAAAACCAGTCAAACACCAAAACTTCTTTTGTAAATATTTTTTCAAAAACAAAATACAAAAATATAAAACCTGATAAAACAACAAAAATATTCTTCTATCTATTTTTCTTTCTACATGGCGAGTACATTTCTTCCGTCAACACTCTAATCTTTCAAAATTCAGTATTTTTCCGATCAAGTGTTGAGGGGGAGAAATTAAATACTTAACTTTTTCAAAATAACTGTGTACTTGCATGTTAGCCTATCCTGGTTGTTTCTTTAAATTATGGTGGTCACATTTATGGTTTCTGACACTCCTCGGACTAAAATTTATAAACTTTCATTATTTCTTAAGTCGAGGGGGAGTGTTGTCAAGTTTCTATCTTAAAATCCTTCGTTTGGTAACCAAAATGGAAGTTAAAAGGCTTTGGATGAAAATGGAAAAGGTGGAGGGACTAAAACTGCCTAAAGATTAAAGTTATTTTAATAAAAACACCTCCACCTAACATAATCCACACATTTATTACTCATAACCAAACAAATCCTACACACAAAAATCCTTCTTCAATCCTTAAGTGATTGATCTTCAATTTGTAAGTGATTTGTGTTCTTAACAAAGTTTTAAACAATGGTTTTGAATTTCATGCTTAATCCAACGGCTAAAAACTTAAGATTGAGTAAAGACTTTTGTGTTTTTACGCAGAAGGGTTAGGAACACATGATCATGTTTTGTGTGTTAGTGGTTAAAAAGATTGTGTCAAAACGGTTATTTTACATCACTAATACGATTTTAAAACACAAAACTCACCCAGAAAAACATGTATTGATTGAATCTGGAAAACTAGGGTTTATGCGCGGGTTTTGGGTATTTACAAATGAATGTTTTTGGTCAAAAGATAGTTGTGTGGATGTTGTCATCATGGTGAATTGATGATATCGCGTCCCAGCTCTTTAAAACCAACCCAATAACACTAATTGATTATAAATTAGAAATTAAGGTTTAATGTTCTTGAGAATTGGGTATTTTTAATTCACATACGCGAATTTGATGTTAAAACTTGGTTATTACACTCACATGACATCTATGAACTACCAGAAAAAGTTTTGTGCAAAATCCATGGCTAAAAATTTTTAAGCGTAATCTATGAACTATTAGGGTTTTGGTCTACGCGTAATACTTTTTACGCATAAACTGTTTGATGAGTTTCATGCCATGATTTGTTGTAGAATGAATGTTAATGTTAATATTGATGTTATGGTGATGTTATTTCAGGCTTGCTACTCGTAAAACTCAGAATCAAGGTTGTTAACCATCTACGCATAAGGATCACCTTACGCGTAGCATGTTATGCGTAAGAGAAATCTGACGCGTAGCGTTACGCATAGGTTCTACAAATGGACTACGCGGATCCTGTGAAGGATATGCGAAACAAGTGACCTCTACGCATAAGGTCTACTTTTACGAGTAAGCCTTACGCGTAAGATTTTATATACGCCTACGCGTAAGCTTTACGCATAAGGTTCCCTTTTCCTACGCGTATATTCTTACGCGTAAGCAAGGATCCTACGCATAAGCTTGCATCTACGCGTATATTTTTGCTGTTTACGCATAAGCTACCATTTCTACGCATAAGCCTTGATCAAACCTTCATTATGAATTGTTACGCGTGCAAACTTGTAAATAAATAAATCATTACGTCACGAAACCAATAATGTCACTAATAAGCTTAAACGTTCAATATGTTGTGTTAAATACGTGATAACATAAACTTTAAAACTTAAAGTTAACTAACTCACGAAACTTATCGCGACGTCATTGGACTATTGAACAAACAAGGGACTTTGGACTCGTAACTATCATTGACATTGCACATTCAATAATTAGACAATAAAACCTTCTGTTGACTAACATTATGTCTTTCGATTTGGTTCTTTTGGCTAATGTTATTTCAGATCACGACATGGCTGCTCAAATGAATGTGGATGCACCAAATGTCCTCACCATTGCTGATATCTTCCCACATGGCTATCCTATGAAGATTGGAAAGAACAATCTCAGAGTTGACTTTGAAACTCTCACCTGCTCGGAATCTTCTTGTCTCATTGCAGTGGATATTCTGAAGAATCATCCCTATCAGAACATGCTCACCAACTCTGCCACTGTTCTGGAGATCTACATACAGCAATTCTGGAATACAATGCAGATGGTCAAAGGTCAAAATGCTGTGACGGTGACGCTCAATCACAAGCAACTCACCATCACTCCTGCAGACTTAAGGGTTGTTCTCCTCATTCCCGACATCATACCAACTGAATTCTCTGCTGCACCTACTGAAGAGACGGTTCTGTAATTCTTGATCAATATTGGGTACGATGAAGCTTCGGTGTTATCATTAAGCATTCTCACGTGGATCTCAAGAACATCCCTCACCCGCCTTGGAGAACCCTTATATCGTCATCAACAAAATCCATTTCTGTCGTCGACAGCGGCTATGAGCATCCCAAGCTCATGGAACTGCAAATTTTCTAGGCTCTGATCAACATGAAGCACACATCGAAGTTGAAGCTCGGATTGGGATGACATGATGACATTCCTTAAAAATCTTGGCTCAAAGATTCCTTACATCAGATACACTAAACTGTGATCTAGAGAGCACTTGGTATAACCCATGATATCCCCAAGAGAATCAATGACCCCGACAATCTCGACATGATGTCTGAACCTACTCTTACAGTCAGATTTAAGGAGTCAACGACTAAGAAACAAGGTGTTGTTTTGCCAGATCACCTTCTCTCAGATGAACTCAAACAGATCTATTCTTATAAAAGATATTTGTTGCGTGGAAGAGAAAAAAGTTGGTTGTCTCTCGATGAAAAATCTTCTGGTACGCCTACAAGAAAAACCAGAAGAGGAAGTGCAGGAAGTGCTGCAAGCACTGAGAGTCAGAGAAGTTCCCCGGAGGAATCCTCCATGAAAGAGGACAGTTCCCTCCAAGGAAGTTGTTCCTATTCCCGTACCTAAGCCTGAACCGCAGAGAAAGCTAATTGACAGGACTCGGAGGGTACTGCAATCAGATAAGAGACTTTCTACTCTGAAACTGCTAAAGATTACACTACAACAGTACCTAAACCTCCCAGTCCATCAGCTGACCAAGGAAAGGGAAGACTCCATATTTGGCCTTGTATGAAAAAGTCAGATGAAGAGCAATGGATACATCATACAAGAAAAGTTCAAATTCCTTAGACTCCAACACGTCAAGAAGAATTTGCTAAAGATCAAATGGTGTCCCCGGCGGAGAGGATCGAGTGGTGTTCAATCTTCACCAGTCCTGATGCGGTAAATCAACCCGATAAGGATCTGGTGCACCACCTCTTGAGCAACACAAAGCGGCGTGAAGATTCTATTGATTAGCAACATTGAAGAACCAGAATCTGAGAAGTTAAGAAGGTAAAAGCTGATGAAGAGCGGCAGCCAAGCCAAAGCTGATGAACAAGATAAGTCTGGAAATGAAGAAGATGTTGAGTATGATAAGTTCTTCTAGATATCTCCTGCATGAACGGGACTCAAGAGGAAGAAACTTCTAGCCACCAAAGACCGTCCTGAGTCCTCACATCTCATCATCATCAGATTCATCTTCTCACTCTTCACCACAACCATCAAAAAGAACAACCAGATCCACATCCAGATCAGTGAAGAAGCCAACTGCATCTTGGATCTCTCATGCAAAGACTCGAATCGTCAAAGCTGTCAAGCAGGTCAGAAAGAAAGACATACTCTACAGAAAGCTGAATTTTCTCTCTGATTAGATAACGTATCTTCATGATGAGAATGACAAGATGCAAGTTGAAGGAGTATGTCCAAAGCTCATGAAAGATGATCTTCAAGGGAAAATGGACGAGATGATCAGAGGATACTCTCACAAGTTCCTTCTGGAGGTCGTTCCTAAACTGACAAAGGAGATGTATACCAGACAACTTTATCCGAATCTCTTACACCTAGCCAAGCAAGCCATGAAATCAACTCCAATGAATTTGAGCATCAATCCAGTTGAATCCACAATCTTCTCAGATGATGAATTGGTGAACCGGCTAGTAGCTCAAATGTCGAAACACTCTGCAATTTTTGCCTCTCACGAAGCTAAATTGTTTGAAGCATTGCTGGAATACCAACTCAGGTAAGCATTCAGAGAAGAAGCAGCGTAAGGCCTAAACGTTCACAGAGACGACAAGACAAAGACCATGATAAGGATAACGAGCCCAACGCACGAAGAGTCTGGTGAATCATCCTTCATTCAGATTCAATGCAGCCTCCACCTCACACCTCAAAACTCCACTCAACAAAGATCTCCTCCTCGTTCTTCAACAGAAAAACCTCAGGATTCTGAGACACCACCCCAGACTCAGAAAACCGGTGATCAATTTGAGTATACGGGTTGGTCGATGAGGAAATCCCTGAGCCACAACAACAACCCATCTCTCCTGACACAGCTAAGAAACCAGAATCTTCAACCAAGCCTAAGAAAAAGAAGAAGAAGGCGCCTATGACTGACGTCTTATCATGGCTGGACGAGGATAACACTGAATTTGAATGGTTCTCGAAGCTTGTTGATTCCACTCCCTACCCATCTGAAGGTCAAGAGGTGACAGAATGTAGTATATTGGAGCATGCGAAACCGTGCAAGAAAATTCCATGTGAAAAAGATGAAATCGCGGTTTGAAGCCGAATCAAGAATGAAGCATTTCAACTGCTAAAAGACAGCTTGGAAAGTGCTATTGAAGTCGAGTATCACCTTGATAATATAGCACGAGCAATGTCTAACAATATGGATTGGCTCAACCCAGAGCAAACATCGACTTCACCAAAACGGACAATCCTCCATATTACACCCGACTGGTCCAAACCTCTACCAACAATTGCCAACCAGATCAGCCTAGGATCCCATTCAGATATTTCTTCAACAAAGACTTTGAATTTCTTCTTCACATGGCGATGGTTCCAGGAAATACGCTACATCACTTACACCTTTCCATCCCGCAGCCTATACTCTAATGTATAGCCATCGAGGGAAGAGCTAACCACATGTTCTCCAACAATGTGGAAGAGTATGACCGATGCAACTGTATGGGATTCACCATTGGCCGGAGAACGCGAATCTACTACGAAGCTGCTGGTTCAAAGTCTCAACATGAAGTGTTCAATACAAGAATATCGTTGCCATCAAACATTTGATCTTTTCGTCTAAATGGGACTACACTTTCCTCAAGAATATTGTGTCAAAAGCAAGACGAAAGGGATTATGCATTCTCTGAAGCGGACTTTGAGAATTTGTCTATCAACGACATTGAAGACATGTACCTTGCAAAAGTACAGGGTCGCATGAGACAATTTTCAACTGAAGTACAACGTGAATGCATCAAGTCCTTGCTATTCTCATCGAACGCATAGTCATCAGAGAACGTGTAGAAGATCTCCAACTTGGCCTGTTGAATCATATCGAGACCTTGTCAACTTCACTCCACCTCAGCTAGATCTTCCCGACATTAACCAGCTTTCACAATACACACTCATCAACCAACCATTCGGAGTGGTTTATCTTAGTGAAACACTATTACCTTGATGGCGGTAGAGATCTTCACAAGTTTGGGGATCACACATTGAAGAAGGTTAGGAACGGATTAGCTTATAGGTTGAAGGATATTCTTAAGGAATGGGTCTAAAAAGCGATGGAATTCTAAGTAAAGAAGGGATGTGAAGAGGATCATCACCATGATTGATGAAAGGTTGTATCGAAGGAATCAGTTCAGAACACTGGAAAGCTTGTAGGCGTCGCCCCAGATTTATCTCGCCGCTATCAACACCCAGTTCGGCTTCCTGAAACATTGATGGACTTCCTGGTACCCCCTTGAACTGCTCTATTTCATAATATTTTGGATGTGTGATTTGATGTGGTATATGTCTATGGCTTGTGCACACATTACGTGTACAACCCGCTCTTGTCAATAAAGACCCTGTGGTACGCTTCAGTGCCACCATCCTTATAAAAGGAGCGAAAGCTTCTTACTTTTGAGTAAAACCTATCAAACCTTTCATTATTCAAGGTTTTTCTCAAAGACAAGTACTTCCCCTTATGATTTTCAAAATCTCAACCGTTTATATCAATTGTAGAGGGGGAGTATTTTGACTTAAAACTTTGTTCACTAATTGTTCACAGTGGTCATCTTCCCATAAAACTCAAAATGGTCATATTTAGTCTCAAACATTTCTTCAAAAAAAACATTTATATGCATTTTTTAGGGGAGAAAATTTATGTGATAAGAAATATGTTGTGTAACTGAAAATGAATCTTTGTGCTATAGACTTAACCAACGAATGACGGGATCTTTAACTGTTAGTAACCTCGAAAGACCTGTCCGGGACGGGTAATAATTTCAAGCTAGTTCGCTAGTGATGTAAACGTGTCCGCAGCAAAGGACTTGTCCGAGTAGAATGTACCATTCGAGAAACTCTTGGTAGACATGATCTTTGACGGGTTTGACAACCTTTCGAGGTTTTTCCACACCTTCAAGATAGTTATTAGAGCTAGTTGTCACCTAAAAACTGACAATGTAAATCTTAAACTATTCAACGTAACGCGTTCTCGCGGGGATTGTCTATCTTGAGTCGCCAATTCAAAAGTGCGCGCTCTTCTCTCACCACGTGCAGATTTCGTGTCTTAACTATTAAGCACGTGTGGAGGGGATATTTATGCTAAAAGATAAAAAATCAGCAGGTGTACAATGTTTTTCATTCACAAACACTACGATCTATTTCTTGAAAAGGTTTATGGCAATGGAGTTTATAAGGATTACAAGAGAAATATAAGGTTAGGAATACCCCATATGATCCGCCAGAGCCAGAGGATCTACCTGGACACTACCAATAGGTAGAACTAGAAGTCCTTAGGTATGATTGTAAAAAGGAGAAAATGAGAATCAGAGAAAGAAGGAGTTGAAGAATTACAAAGAAATGCAAAGAAAAGGGTGAAAAGAAATAGCCCTCCAGATTATTCAACCTAGGGACACCGAATCGGTTCATTCATATGCTACTGGTTTCACTTGATGACGCCGTATTGAAGATTAAAGTCGTCATGGACCCAGTGACGGATGCACTAAACCTTCTTAGCCACTCAAGTTTCTCTCAACAGAAGCTTGTTTCATTCTCACAGGAACCCTACGTAAACTATCGGCTTTCTCCTAGAGATTGCTGGTATGAAGAAGAGACCCTCTCTCCTAGTTCTCCGCTCAGGAAAACCAAAACGGACTATTGAGTCTAGAGCCACGAGATTCATCAAAAGATCTCTTAGGTACACTTGACATTTCATCACTTGACATTCAACAATAAGAACATCAGTGGTACGTTATCGAGTCCTTCACAGATCTTAGCAATCTGTCGAGAAAATTTATGAGAGGTTCACATTGTGATCCTCAGTGATTGAATGGAAACTCCTGCCAGGGTCAACATCAAACAGCCCTGACAGTAGGTCACTTCGGTAACTCCCCGTGGATTACGCTTATTGTGTCTCAAACGGTCTACAGTCGTGAGGTGATGCTTCGGTGTACCTCAGCGCCTCATCTGAACCGTAGATGTACTTCGGTACATCGCGTTATCTCACTTGTGGGACTCTCCGGTCAGGAACGGCCTTTGTGAGAATTAGAGTTGTGTTTTCACACTATGCTTTTAACACTCTCGAAGTTCGACTTGTAAGTGTCGGAATCCGCTATTACTACCTTGTCTTATGTTTACTTCTTATGGAGCCTGAGCGGACCGATCGTGCAGACCTTCACATGCTCGTACAACATCATCATAATGGAAGTTCTAACTAAAAGCAACACAAAAGTCAGATTGATTCTTCGTCAAACCAAAGAATCTACAAAGTTAAAGACTTAAAGAACTTCATCAGAACTGAAATCCAACGTCAAAGAGCGTGTGAGCATGTTGAAGAATGATGTGGAGACACTGGAGCAGGGCGAGGCAGACCCTGAGGTGAACCGACTTGATGCAGACACCAACAACATACTATTACTACCATCACAAAGAACAAAGATAAGATGACGTCAAAGCATAGAACTGTTTAAGAAAACAATTTCTCTACACTGGGGATTTGTTCAAATCAAGGCATTCTTCTCACAAGAAGAAGAATGTCAGAAGACGTCAAAGCGACTATTACATCAGCATTTTCACCGTTTGTATTCATCACCACACACCGGAGGGGAGATTGTTGGAATCACTCCTAAACCTTAATTCAAGTGTTAGTAATTTATATGTAATATTTAGCTTAATATGGCCTTTATGTTAGTTATTAGCCTTAGGCTTATGTAGAAGGCCCATAAGCCTAGGCCAGTCCAATAAGGAAAAGGATGGAACTAGAGTGTTGCCCTAGCTTCCCTCCTATAATACCATTGTAATAACCCTCACTTGAGTGTTGGTTGTTCAATTTATTCTCTCATTCACTCCTAACGCTAACCGTAGCTATTCATATGCGGTGTGTGTGTGTGTGTTTATTGTTCAACCGATCTCATCTCCTTCTTATTTCGCAATTGTTACTTGTGTGCATATTTGGAACCTACAAAACCGAGCACAGGACTTTTGTCAAAAGGCTTTTACCACATGTCCGAAATTTACGAATGTATGCAATCTATTGGGAACGGGATCTTCAAGGAGATTGGACTTATGAAAACAGTTTTCGAGAAAACAGAAACATCGATTTCAAATACTAAACGTAAATAGAAAATGTTAATAAATCATGTTGATCGACTCTTGGAAGATGTTATTTGTGCTGACACCATAAATGTTATGTTGTTACATATTGTGGCATATGCATTTGATTATATTGGTGTTGATGCTGTTGATAATGTTGAGAATGTCGATAATGCGGCTCAAAATTGAGCCTTTGAAAACTGAAAATGAGTGTTTGTTAAATGAGCTTTCGAATGCAAAACTTCGTCTTCAATGGTGTCAAAAATATTGTCAAAATTGAGAACTTGCTTTGCAAAACAAAATCAATCAGTTGCGTGCAAATTTTTGATCCAAAAATTGAACAACTGGATGAGAAAAGTTGTCTAAAATGTCAAATTTCAAAATATGAACAAAAAATTGCCAAAGTTAAAACTGAATATGGTGTCATATTTGATTTGCTCAAAAAGACTCACGCTAAAGCGTCAAAATATTCTGATGATCATCTTGCCTATACCAAAGAAGTTTTACGAAAAAATGGAAACACTGCGCTTGAAAATCAAGATTTGTTACACACTATCATTGACTTGAAAGCGGAGTGATGAACTAAGCCAAGATAAGATTAGTAACACAAATGTACTTGCACTGGAATGCTAAAATTGACACTAGAACGCCTAATGACAAACCAAAAGATACTAATGTGCTTCCTTCCACTGAAACATGAGTAGTTGCCTCTTTTCCCAGCGTTAGCACTTCACAGATTAGAAAGAGTCAAAAGAAGAATAAGAAGTCGCAACGTAAGAAAAGATCAGTAAAGGCCTCTGAAGTAGAAGAACACCTTAGGACTTTGAATAAAACTCATGTTGCACCCACTTTAGACATTGCGTTAGACAAATGTAATAGAAAAAGTGATGTAATGAATGTTGAACCTTTAAGTACTCTGAATGTTTTGTTTGAAGCATCTTGTGTTGGTTGTCGTAAAAGCATGTTTTCTGGTTGTCACGATAAATGTGTTGCTAAATCTATCTTATCTAGTAAGCAGAATAATAGAAAATGGATTACACCTAGGCCCACTGATGCTTTTAAGTCTGTGCTAGGTAAACCGCCCTCTAGTGTTTCTCCTACGATCATTGATGTACCCATAGAACCATTTCACCTCCTAGGAAGAAAATATCACCTGGTGCATTCACTAAGATCAAAGCACGAACTAGTTGGTCTTGGCAGAGATGGTTACAAAATACACCTGGATTTAAATGGATTCCTAAAATCATTAACATGTGTGTTTCAACTATAACTGTAACGGAACCCTCTAACTCTTAGGGGTCCACCTCTACTTCTATTCCACCTGTGTCGTCTATGTGTAATGCATGTGATACAGATCGTCCTATGGATTGTTGATAGCGGATGTTCCCGATACATGACAGGCAACCTCAAACTGTTATCAAACTTTGTCTCAAAGTTCATCGGCATTATCAGGTTCGGGAATGATCACTTCGCAGCTATCATGGGCTATGGATATTACATCAATGGGGACATCGAAATTAGCAGGGTTTATTATGTGGAAGGTCTCGGTCACAATCTCTTTTCAGTCGGTCAATTTTGTGAAGAAGATTTGGAGGTTGCTTTTAGGGAGAAAACTTGTTTCATTCGTGATCTACAAGGAAATAATCTTATGTCTGGAAATCGTACACCAAGCCTTTACACAATCTCAATGCAAGACATGATTGCTTCATCTCCCATTTGTCTACTCTCTAAGGCAACATCAACAAAATCTTGGCTATGGCACCGTCGACTTTCACACTTGAACTTTCAAACCATAACCAATCTTGCACGATACAAACTAGTTGAAGATCTTCCAAGGTTTCGGTATTCTAAAGACCATCTATGCTCAGCTTGTGAACAAGGGAAAAGCACTCGTGCTCATTTTCCGTCAAAGGTGGAACACAGCTCTCAGCATGTGCTTCATCTTCTTCACATGGATTTATGTGGCCCGATGCATGTGCAGATGATTAATGGCAAACGCTACATCCTAGTAATTGTTGATGACTACTGATGAGTGTCTAAATACTCATCATTTTTGTATAATATAAACTGCAAAATCATCTGAAAACACTCAGAAATGCTTTAAAATGATGAAAATATCACAAATCAGTGTTTTATGTGTTTTAAATACAAAAAAATCAAAATCAGATGAAAAACGTATAAAGTTTTCAAAAATGGCAGTTCTAGTCCCCCAAGTTTCAAAAGTTGTCAAAAAACATTCCTGGTATATCAAATCAAGAAAAATGTTATTTAAGGTCCATGGATTCAAAGTTGTTAAAACAAACCCTTTGAAATGTAAAATTTGCAAAATTACAACTTGGTCCTCAAGTTTGAAAAATGTCAAAAATGGTCCTTGAAAAGTTTGAAATGGCAAGTTTAGTCCTGTACTTGAAGATTGTCACTTTAGTCCTTGGAGCAGCTTTTCAGAAATGGCGATAGGTCCTCAATTTTGATTTACACATATGGTCCCTATAGTATAAACTTTAAACCCATTTTGGACCCTATCTAAACCCAAAGTGACCCTGCCAACTCAATTTTGGACTCCTGTTTATTAATACTGCCTTGGTCAAATGGCAGTCAAACAAACACCCCACTTGGCGCCCTTTTAGTCTTCCTTCCAAGTTCTCTGCAAGCTCAAGCTCCCCCCTCACTCAACATATCCCTCCATGTCCCCTCCACCTCATCTAAACAACAAAAACCATTAAATGCTCATTCTCCCATTTCACTCAACCCCTACACCTGGCTAACACGTTTTGGCGCCAAAATTCAATCGTGGCCAATATCAATCCAAGCTCATCCAAGGGTCAGAATAATGGTGGGATTAATTCGAAAGAGAGAGGAAGCGGTTGGGTTAAAGAAAAGAGATAGAAGCATGAAGAGAGTAGTTAGTTTTATAAATTTTACTTATGTCGTTTTTAGATTATGTCCTAGTTTAAATTAAAATGGTGTAATTTCAGTTTCATTGTATCACTTTCAAGTTTACAAACCTTTGTAAGTTACTTTTGAGTGTCAATTAAGTTTTATGTAAGTTTATATTTTCAAGTTTAAGTTCAGTTTTCATGTTCAAATTCTATGTTCCAAGTTGTTATTGGCTTATTTGAAGCCTTACTAAGTTTATCTAAGCTCCTTGTAAGCTTTGTATAAGCTCATATACGTTTCAAACAATTTTCCATTTTAGTCAACAAAAGTCAACAGGAGCTCAAAGTAGAATGGAAGCTGATAATGGGTGCACAGAGGTTTATTTGGGTTGAATTTAGATTAGGTTAGCATAGGTTTGGATTTGGTTTTGGCCTGCAACATAGCTGGACTCTTGTGAGTTATATCTCATTTTCAATTTTCTAGTCAATTTGCAATTTTATTGTACTTATATATGTGGTAATAAATGCTTAAACTTGGTTATAAAGTTGCATTTAGGTCTTGTAATCTCACTTTATAAATGGTGTTATCTTCTTAAGTGAATGTGTCAATTTCAATTGCAAAAACATAAGTTAAAGGGGTGTTGGATCTGTTTCACTGTCCATTTGGCTTGGTCAGTTGCTTAGCTCTGATGCTTTAAGCTTGGTCAACTCCAATGCCCTCATATCTGTCTTCAAATTGAGTCTGCAACTCATAAAAAGTCAAGCTCAAATTATAACTGTTCCAATATACTTACGTTGGATTTTTTACAATTCAAAAGCTTGTTTTATGTTCTAAATTCATAGATCTACTGCTTTAGTTTTATTTATCTTATCACATCATTTTCAGTTCATAAATCATGATCAAAATCCATAAAAGTCAACTTTCCATGTTTTTTATAAAAGTCAAATGGTGCAAATTTCAGTTTTGAGCCAAATAGGAAGATTTTTCATGAGCTCAATTCTGAGTCAATTTCAATGAAATTTGTGGTTTTAAATAGTCCTACTGGTCTAGTTACTTATCTATATTTTAGTACATTTTTGTGAATTGGTAGAGCTTCATTCGGCTTGTCCATTTGGGATAAGTGCCTGTGCAATCTGACTAAGTTAACACTGATCTGCACAGATTTAGTAAGGTCTGCACAGTTCACTTGGGTTCATCAGTCTGTATTTGGATTAGTAGTATGTAGGCAGGTCTAGGTGAGGCTCCAACATTTGCTTTTTACTTTTAGCTTAATTAATGCTTATTTTGTGCGCAACTAAGGCCCCAAAACTGTTTTTAACTTAAATTTTCAATACATCAAAAAACTTGGTATCAGCATTCAAGAGGTTAAAGCAGTTGTTTTTGTTGTATTCTGGTTCTTCGCATATTATTGCTTCTGTTATCATTGGTGCTTATTGGTGCTCATTAGATATCTCAAGTGCTAATTTTAAGCACTTTGCCATCGTTCCTTATTCCTACAAACAAGCTCCTGTTTTCCAATTTCCTAGCTTCCTAATATTGTTTAGGACTTTTCCTGAAATTTTCAGATTTTTCCAAGTTGGTTTGCTATTTTTCTTATTTTAAATTGATTTTTAGGCCTTTTTAATTAGCTTTAAATACAAATAATTAAGAAAAGTCTCAAAAATAATTTTTCATTTTTCTTAAGTTAAGATAAATATAAAAAGACAAAAAATATTTTTCCATATTTTTCTTAGTTAAATTTGTATTTTTAAATAATTTAATGAGTTTTAAATAGTTTTAATCCTAGAAAATTCAAAATAATCATAAAATACAGAAATAGTTTTGAAAAGTCTATTTTGATATTTTAGAGTTTTCTAAGTCTTAATTTTATTTTTCTAGCTTTATTTCCTATTTTCTTGTATTTTAAGTAATTATTAAATAGTTAAAAATAGTTTTTAATTAATAATAATTAATTAAATAGTTATAAAAATAAATTTCTTTTTCTATAAATTTTCTTTTATCATTAGGTTTGTAAAAATGTATTTTTCATATTTTAGGATTTTTATTTAGATTTCACTTTTATTTTGTACGTTAAGTAATTTTATTTAAACGTAAGTTTAGATTTTAAAATTGCATCACTTTAAATATAGTGATAGCGTTATTTAATATATTTTATCTTTTTAATTTCTTAATTGATTTAAGTCGCTTTTTATAACCTTTTTCGTAGTAGTAATATTCAATCCAATCTTTACGATCACTATCCTTTAGTGATCATTCTATCCTCTGAGTTTGTTTGACACACCGGAGTCTCCGTGGGACTTAACGACCCGGGAATTCATTATATTCTCCGATCTTCATTGTATTTGTGTCTGAGCAGTTTTAAGCTTCTTACGGTCAGTCATTCACAAGTGGCTGGCTTGTGTGAGGTAGCTTGACTGTAGTTCAGCACAGATCAACTACTCAAGATGGACTTGGATTTATTTTATTCGAAGTGAAGATCAAGCTCCACAAATGATCATCACCTTTCTCACGAAAATTCAAGTTCAGCTCCGGAACACAGTCAAACTAATCAGAACAGACAAAGGAACTTAATTTGTGAATCAAACTCTTCGAGAATACTATGAGAAAGTGGGAATTGAGCATCAGACATCTATTGCACGAACACCCGAACAAAATGGAGTTGTCGAAAGACGAAACCGTACGTTAGTGAAAGCTACAAGAACGATGTTAATTAATGCAAAACTTCTAGATTACTTATGGGCATAAGCCGTGTCAACTACATGCTACACTCAAAACCATTCTATGATAACCAAACGCCACAACAAAACACCTTATGATCTTATCCATAACCGTAAACCGAATCTCAAACACTTTCATGTATTTGGTGCTCTCTGTTACCCAAATAATGATCGTGGTGACTTTGGAAAGCTCAAGGCCAAAGCTGACATTGGAGTCTTCGTTGGATACTGTGAAAACTCATAGGGATACCGGATTTGGAATTGTCGTACAAGGGAGATTTATGAAATGATTCATGCTAATTTTGATGAGCTTGCAGAAATGGCTTTGAACAAAACAGCTTGAACCCGAACAAGCGTCTAAACTTCCCCCAAACCCCATCATCAGCTGAACCAAGCTACAGCTTATCGTCGTCAAATGGAAACGTTATTTGCTCCCCTGTTTAGTGATGATATTGACCAACGTGCTCCAGATGTATCAAATGTTTCCGCTGCTCAACCTGATAATATTCCAATCCCTGATACACCTGAAACAACAACTATTGCTGAAGTACCTCCAATTAATTCTACAACAACAGCCGAACAAACCACATCCAATGACATTGATCCAACTAATGATCTTCTGAATCAATATGTACTTGCACCCGCGGATTATGATGGAAATGCATTCTTCAACCCTTTTGCTATTGAAACTGCATCTTCAGATGTTCGGAAATCTTTACCACCATTGAATCCACCTAATCTGCATAATGTATATCAACATCAACCCTCCACACATTGGACTAAGACCATCCTCTTGTTAGCATTATTGGAAACCCGAATCAACCAGTCGTTACTAGACAACGCTTCGGACGACGGTGAACACGATTTATGCCCTCACCGTCTGTCAAACCGAACCTAAAAAATTAAAGATGCAATGACAAAAGACAACTGGATTGAATCCATGCAAGAAGAACTCAATCATTAAACGTCTTGAAGTATGGGAATTGGTTGAAAGACCAACAGGGGTCTATGTCATTGGTCTAAAATGAATTTGGAAAAAAAGTTAGATGTGAAGGTAGTTATCAGAATAAGTCACTTCGTGGCTAAGGGTTATAGACAGGAAGAGGGGATTGAATTCGAAGAATCATTCGCACCGGTAGGTAGATTTGAGGCTGTACGGATTTTTTTGGCATTCGCGGCTCACATGAACATCACGGTTTATCATGGTGTCAAAAGCTTTCTGAATGGTAAACTAAAGGAAACGGTATATGTTAGTCAGCCAGAAGGATTCGTTGATCCAGAGTTCCCTAATCATGTCTACAAACTGAACAAGGCTCTTTACGGTCTCAAACAAGCCCCTCAGGCGTGGTATGATGAGTTGTCATCCTTCCTCCTTTCTCATAATTTTGTCAAAGGATCGGTCGACCCAACACTATTTATCCAATATCACGGGGCACACATTTTATTTGTTCAGATTTATGTTGATGACATCGTTTTTGGATCTACCCACAAAAAGTACTCAAACGCTTTTTCAAAACTAATGAAAACAAATTTAGAAATGCCAATTATGGGTGAACTTACGTTCTTCTTAGGACTACAAGTTCATCAATCACCCCGTGGTATTTTCCTAAGTCAGTCAAAATATGCTCTTGAAATTTTAAACAAACATGGAATGCAAAGCTGTGACACTTATGCAACACCTATGGCACATACCAACAAACTAGACGCTGATTTACATGGGAAATTGGTTGACCCTACCAAATACCGAAGTATTATTGGGTCTCTCATGTATCTAACAGTCAGTAGACCTGACATTGTATTTTCTGTATATCTTTGCTCCCGTTATCAGTCAAGACCAACTGAGAAACACCTCACCGAGGCTAAAAGAATCCTTCGATACATAAAGGGAACCATTAATTTGGGGATCTGGTATCCGAAGGATTCTGGTTTTGAACTAATAGCTTTTTCAGACGCTAATCATGCAGGATGCTTAGATTCTCGGAAAAGTACTTCAGGTGGTTTGCAATTTCTTGGTGATAAATTGGTGTCATGGAAATCGAAGAAACAAGACTGTACATCGCTGTCCTCAACTGGAGCAGAATATGTAGCCATGTCGGCGTGTTGTGCTCAAGTCAATTGGATGAGAACACAACTCAAGGACTATGGTTACGTATTTGACAGAATCCCGGTGTACTATGACAATCGAAGTGCTATTACGATCTCGTGCAACACTGTTCAACACTCGAAGTCCAAGCACATCTATCTTCGATATCATTTCATAAAGGAGCATGTGGAAAAGGGTACCGTTGAATTATACTTTGTTGGTACTGTTGGGAACTATATTTAAAGTTGATAAGACAAAATACATGAAAGATGAAGGACTGTTGAAGACAAAGAAAGACAAAGGACCTACTTGTCAAAGAAGTATTTATTATCTAGTCCCTTGTAGTCATTTGTAACCCTAGTATCTTTATTATATAAAGAGATACAGGGATTTAGGTTTTAGTGTGTCAAACAATGTAAACATCAGACAAAGGTGTGTGTGTGTGGGAAAACCCAGGCGTGGGGTGCCTAGGGTTTTGATGAAGTCGACTTGTAGTGTTTAGCCCCAAGGATCATTGATCCCTGTTGTGTAACCTTCTTAGAGTTGATCATCTAGGATTGGGGCTGTAGATGTGTTTTGTAGAACACATGATGATGACGAAGAAACCTTAGTAATAACAATGATAGTTTATTTATTCCGCTGTGCATCTTATTATTGTTCATTGTTATTTGTCCTTCATTGATTATCCTAGATAAGGTCTAAACAACCTAGAGCAAAGATTCTTAACATGTGGTATCAGAGAGGGTGGCTCTTGATATCTAGGATCTACAAGGTTTCTCGAAGAATATGGCGAAAAGAAGAAAAATTCGAATCCAGAAAAATTTTCGTAATGCTTCTGCAGGTCAGTTTTCAAACAGGTATAACTTTTTCGTTAACCGTTGGATCAGGCTGAAATTTTAGGTGGACGTTCTCTATATACTCATCTAACTTTCCACCAAAGGGGTCGTCAATCTGAGCTCTTATGCGAAAGTTATTCGCTGTCTTAGTTGGCTGCTGAAGGAGGTATTAATGTCGAATTTTAGGGTTTGATTTTCTGATTTATTTGTGCTATTGTTCTTAATCATCATGGAAATCAGTTAATGATCCTAAATTAAAGTCCTAATCTCGTTATTGAAGATAGCAGCTATGGTTATGAAGATTTTGTATAATTGTTGGTACTCGTTTAGGGTTTGGTTAAGCTTGATACATGTGCAAATCTGGTACTACATTTAACTGGTCGATAGGGTATATTTATTTTGTCTTGCGACAGTTAATATGCGTACCTGCTCCTATCAGTCAACAAATTGCTTGTATCAGTTTTGATCTGCTGTTCTTACATAATTCCTACTGCTTGTTCGCAAGTTCAAGTACAGGTTCGTTGAAGGTTTGTACTGCTAACCTATGGTAACCACTGCTAGCTTGCTTATTGTTTGTTACCACTGCTCGTGAAAGGTAACCACTGCTACCCCTCGCTCATTTCCACTGCTCGTATGTATCGTTTCCACTGCTGAGCTTGTTCGTTTCCACTGCTTCATGCTCATTACCACTGATCGCTAATCGGTTACCACTGCTACACAATATTTTACCACTGCTAGTATTGCCTCGCTTATTACCACTGCTCTATGACGATTCTGAATGGAAAAAGGAGTTTAAAGATATATTTAGTACTGGTTGTGAAGTGGGATTAATTAGCTGCTGGTGTGTATTCGGATGAAGGTAAAAGCAAAAAGCGTATTGATTGGTCTGATTTTTGTCTTTGTTAAAGATAATAGGTCAGGTATGCATGGGCTTTTATTATGGAAACAAGATTGATCATGGGTCGGTGACAAAGTTGTATATGGGATTGTCAATGTCACGTAGTACACACTTTCTGATTGGTAGAAATATTTTATATATGTGATATTAATTTGATCATATTTTACGCGCAAGAAGATAATGGGGTACATGTACGAGGAATGGTGGTATATACTGGACAACACTTTGATGATGCCAACCACATGATACGCTGGTTAAAAACATGGTTATTTATATTAAATATTACACTGGTCCCTATTTAATACTAATCATAGTCTCGTGGGATTTTCATGTATATTCATATATTGGTAGTCATGATTAGTGCTGCGCGTTAAATTTTGGACTTGAGGGGAAGACGAGCATGGTGATTGTTATGGATGTTGGATTACACACACAAGTTATTTGGCTCACACACACAAGAGGATTTTGGTTATTTGTTCTTAAACGTCAAAAAGCTCATATTTGAAATTATTGAATTATTGATTACGAAGAAGATTGATTATCACTAATTTGATGTTGTAGTTGAGTTTCACAGGTTTGTGTCCTTATCATATCTCAAAGTGAGTATTACACTTTGTAGATAACTTGTTCGTGCTTAAAGGATGTTGACGACGACTTGCAAAATCTAGTTTTCATAGGTCAAGGGGTGGATGGATGAAGACCTAGTTAACTATCACTTAAAGGAGTTACATTGTAGTGCTCAGTGTCTCATTAAAGATGAGGATTTTGTCAAGAGGTTGCGATCTACTTATATTTTTTTTGTTGTATAAGTTCAACGTCACGTGGATAGTACAAGACATAAGACACAAGTTTGGAATATTCTACTTCTTCAAAAAATTCGTTATATTTGATTTTCTTCACAAGTGATCATTACAAGGAGCTTACAGAATTGAAGATTCAAGAGATGGTAAACATATTCTCTAGGGGAAGCTTATTGTTCAATGTTTAACCATCTACATGCATCGCTCAAGGGGAAGTTTCTACTGCTTACATTCCCTATTTGGATTATGACAAAAAGGGGAAGAAGTACTTGGAAGCTGCAACTTGAAGATTCTTGGTGATTGCATGTTTAAGGGTTGGTTTTGTCATTATCAACTAGGGGAAGATTGTTGGGAACTATATTTAAAGTTGATAAGACAAAATACATGAAAGATGAAGGACTGTTGAAGACAAAGAAAGACAAGGGACCTACTTGTCAAAGAAGTATTTATTATCTAGTCCCTTGTAGTCATTTGTAACCCTAGTATCTTTATTATATAAAGAGATACAGGGATTTAGGTTTTAGTGTGTCAAACAATGTAAACATCAAACAAAGGTGTGTGTGTGTGGGAAAACCCAGGCGTGGGGTGCCTAGGGTTTTAATGAAGTCGACTTGTAGTGTTTAGCCCCAAGGATCATTGATCCCTGTTGTGTAACCGTCTTAGAGTTGATCATCTAGGATTGGGGCTGTAGATGTGTTTTGTAGAACACATGATGATGACGAAGAAACCTTAGTAATAACAATGATAGTTTATTTATTCCGCTGTGCATCTTATTATTGTTCATTGTTATTTGTCCTTCATTGATTATCCTAGATAAGGTCTAAACAACCTAGAGCAACGATTCTTAACAGGTACTGAACACCAACTGGCGGATCTTCTCACTAAAGCCTTAGCCCCAGGTGGTTTAATGATTTGATTCACCGGATTGGTATGAGGTATTTGACTCCAGAAGAACTGGACGAACTTTTAAAACATTCTTGAAAAATGTCAAACACCAAAACTTCTTTTGTAAATAAATTTTCAAAAACAAAATAGAAAAAATATAAAATCTGATAAAATTCAAAAATATTCTTTTATCTAAATTTCTTTCAAACATTGCAAGTACAAATCTTCCGTCAACACTTTGTTCCTTCAAATCTTTCATCATTTTTCCCGAACAAGTGTTGAGGGGGAGAATGTAAACATTTTTCAGTCTCATAAAACCTTGTACTTGCATGTTACCTAAAAATGTTGTATCTTTGGAAAAATAGATATGTTTCTTGTTAAATACTCTCCTCGGAATCAAATGTTTTATAATTTTATCATTTCAAAAGTCGAGGGGGAGTATCGTCAAGTTTCTTTCCAAAATTATGTTTTGTGTAACCAAAATGGAAGTTATTGGGTCTTGGTTGAAAATGCTTAAGGTTAAGGGACTAAAAGTGCTAAGTGGAAAACCTTTTTTATACAAAATACATAACCTAACACATTTAATTTTTTCACCTACTAGCATTAAATTTTCAACCTAACCTAATCCTCACCTAAGAATCAAGATTCAAATCCGTGCTTCAAATTTAAAAATTGTAAGTGGGAAACGTTTCTAATAGTGATTACAAACATTGGTTTTTAATCTTACACGAATCCAACGGTTAGATTTTTCAAAATGGGTGATTTTGTGGTTTACGCGTATCCGTATAATCATGGGTTTGGAAAAATTGTGTTTATGATGAAATGGGTAGTGTTTAAATGTTCTAATATCAATGTTAAACCTATTTAAATCAACAAAATTCACCCAATAACCCGTTTTAATCATTTTTGAATTTTAGGGTTTATCTTTGAATTTAGGCGTTTCTTTATGTGAGTGTTTTGGCTTAATTGGTTGCATAGGTTATGTTCATAACATGTTTAATTGATCATATTCACTATTGAATCTCACCCAGAAACAACAAAGTTGGAGAATTAAGGTTTTAAGGTTTATAGGTGTGTATGAACATGAACTTTTGATTCATCAAGAGTATGATGTTAAAACTTGTTGGAACTAACTTCTTTAGCATCTAAGATAGTGTAAAAATAGTTTGGATGATTTTCCATGGTTGAGTCTCTTACACGTAAGAATAGGGTTTAGGGTTTAAGCTTAAACTTACGCCTAAGCTGTCATACGCGTAACTGGTTAGATTTTGATAAGTCATGTGATCTTGAAAGTGGTTGGAATACATGTTAATATGTTTGTTATGCTTAAATTATTACAGGCTTCTACGCGTAAAGGATTCAGAATCAAGGTGTCTTGGCTTAAGCTTAAGGAATACCTTATGCGTAGAGGTTACACATAAGAGCAATCTTACGCGTAACACTTACGCATAATGGTCTACAATGGGACTACGCGTATCCTATGAAGGATATACGTAAACTTGGATTTCTACGCCTAAGGGCTACTCTAACGAGTAAACCTTACGCGTAAGTCCTTTGCCTAAGCCTACGCGTAAGCTCATAAGCTAAGAGTATACTCCTACGCGTAAGTCATTCTTATGCCTAAGGGTTACTCCTACGCTTATGCTTGTCGTAGTGTGATTTCAGGGATTGAAGTTTGTTCATGATGCTTATACGAAGGCACGTCTCTTTTCGTGGGCCTTCTTTCTTTTTGGAGCAAATTTTAGGGAAGTTCTCGCTCTAATTCTACTTTTCTCTTCACCTTTATTTAATGCTTAGTACAAAAGGGACTTTGTACAATTCAAGTGGGGGGATGGGAGTAGAATTATCTCTTTAACATTATTTTGCCCTCATTTTTCTAGTTTATTTTGAAAAAGTATGCCATTTTTTTTAATTTTGACATGTTTTTCTTAACCTAACTAGATTAGACCTTAGCCGAGCACATACAACCCTTGATATTATATGGTGAGATTAGCCTTATCCGTTTCCAATATTTTACCCCAAATCCACCAAATTATGAGTGTGCCGGTAGCTTGTATACTTTAGAACTTGGCATTTGCATCATTTCAAGACCATAGACGAGGTATGTTGAGTTAGCTCGATGTATTTGGACTTTTCAGTTTTAGAAGGCAATATTATAGGATTATCACCCAAACAGCCTACCATTGTGTCTATCGATTAGTCACCTCGACTTCTCGACCCCCATGTGAATCCCTTTTGTTGCACTCACCTTTAGTGCAAGATACCCCTAGATACACCCATCTGAGCCATTCCTTTCATTTTGTTAACCCGATATATTGTTTCGATAAACGTATACACCTTAGCCTACCCTGTAGTCTTTATTTGTGATTGGGAAGTCATCATTTGCCTAAGTTCAAGGTTCGAGTGGAAAGGTTCAGAAATCACGCTATCATCGACAACATTCCTGAAGAACATTGAAGACCCCCCAAATTCCCATTGTTCATCTCAAGTGGGGGGATATTATATTATGTTATTATTGTTATGTTGAAAAAAAAAATTAGATAGTTGTTATGTTATTGTAAAGTGCGATGTTATAAGCACTGTATTATGAGCTTTATAGATTTAGTATCAAGGAGGCCACCTCGGTCACATTTGAAGATTGAAATTGGTAGTTATGCCAGCAGTTGGAGAAAAGGTAGTGTGCCCATCACGACGTCCTCTAATGACACGTCTGCCTTATATTTCATGATCCGGTTTCTTGACTTCAAAGCTTGAACTTTGGGCGGACGGTAAGTGGTGATGACTTGGTTATATATTTAGACTACCTGCTTGTTTTTTATTTTACACCATTTATATATCCCATGTCTTATCCTACCCCTTAGTCATGAAGTTGTCTAGGTGATGCTGCGAGCAATCTTTGGTGTCTTGGCCATGGATTTGGTCATGTATCATTGATTTTGTCCACTTAGCCGTGACATGTTAATAATGACGAGTCACCTCTTAACCTTTGTCGTGTTACCTATTCCTTCAAGAATTGTTTAGCCCTTAACTCTAGTGGTGGAGATTTGTGTAACCGTCAAGATTATGATAGAATACATGCTATGACTGTGCGATTGAGTGATCACCCCGAAATTGACAATTAGAATAGTTGAGAGATTTGAGTGTTTTGTTCCCCTTTCGTAAGGTGTTCGGCTTTGTTTTATTCTAGCATAAGGGATTTGTAAACTTATATTTTCCAGATTATGGGAGATATCTTTTTAGAAATCTTTCTAATAAGGTCTACTTGAGGGCAAGTAGAGTTCAAGTGGGGGGATATTTGATAACATCAAATAGTCCTGATTATTAAGTGTCAATTTCCCCCGATAATGCTAGTAATTTATATCATTTATATGGATTTACGCTTGTTTTCCATTGTTTTCCACTTTCAGGTAAATTACGAACATTGGAGCTAAAGAGACGCGGAATTGGAGAATTATCTAAAGAATTATCATAGTATGCTGATTTTGAAGAAGTTACGGCGTAACTCTTCTCTCACATGGTTATGGCGTAACTATTCCCTAAGGCAACGACGTAACTATATTAGGTCAAATGAGGTTCCACGCCGCTGATACTTACGCCGTAACTATTGCATCTAGTATGACGTAACCGAGTTTATTGAAGACTACGGCGTAACCACTTATTAGGTTACGCCGTAACCAGCAGATCTAGTACAAAATACGATGAAATAGAAGGTTACCGCGTAACTCTTATATTAGTTACACCGTAACCCAGATCTGGACTATAAATACCCCACGAATTCCAGCATTTCTAATCATCCCATTCCACACACAACACTCAGAGCATTATTTCTAAGTGTATGCATTCATAGTTTATTGGTAGCCACCCTTGGTTTGGTAGTTTTGAATGGCGGTAGAGGCCAATTGCCTAGGAGATATGACCAACTGACCCTAGGTAAGCGGACTGAGACGGGAAGGGTAAGATATGACCAACTGACGACCCTTTCTATTTGTGCAATTTGACCAACTGATCACCTATCGTTTGGATGAACTTAAGAATTAGGGGGTGAGTGTCTAAGTTCCTAACGGCCGGGCACTCACTATTATAAATCTAGCATGTAGCGGTACTTAATGACTTGGCTTAGGGGACTAGGAACAACAAGACTTATAAGGGGATACCTGACTTCTCCTATGGTGGCATCTTTGCTGATAGGTTAGGGCGAATTGACCAAATGTTGTCCTCTCGACTTTGACCCCACCTGATGTAATTGGAAGTAAGTAGATGTAGACATAACTAGCTAGGAGGATTAACTAGGTTAGCACCACTCTCCTCTATTGATTTTCCCTTTACCATTCATTTGCTTTTATTTACTTTATTCTGCTTTAGTAGTTTAATTAATTAAATCCCTATCGAAACCATTATTAATCTGTGACACCTAGACTTAGTAATAATCCAACACACATAACTCTTGGGACGACCTCGGCTTTACCGATTACTACACTACACACGACCGGGCACACTGCCCGTTAGTGCACTAGGGTAGACCATAGGTATAACGAGACTTTCAGTAAAACCTGCATCAAGTTTTTGGCGCCGCTGCCGGGGAGTTATATTAGGATTAATATTAAGTCTTTCATTTTGTTTTAAACTTTTCTACTTTTCTCACGATCGTATTTCAAGTTTTCAGGTACCATGGAAGTTGTTAACATCGATGACCTCACTCTTGAGGAATACTTGGCGTTGACAAGAGCGGAACAAGGGCATGGTCTCGTAAGACCGGAAATTGGAGCGGATGTCCGTTTCGAAATCAAAGACCAATTTATGAGGGAGCTTCGAGCTAACCCTTTTTCAGGAAACAGGGACGAAGATGCATATGAGCACGTTGAAAATGTCCTATACATCGCTAGCCTTTTCAACATTCCGGGCGTGTCTCGTGATGTTGTTATGCTAAGGGTGTTCCCAATGTCTCTTACTGGAGCTGCCAAAAGATGGATTGAAAGATTGCCCGCCGGGGCAATTAATACTTGGGCTCTACTTAAGAAACTCTTTATTCAAAGATATTGTCCGCCGTCGAATATTTCTAACCAGCTTTTAGAGATCCATAATTTCAAGAAAGAAGATGACGAAACGTTGTATCAAGCTTGGGATAGATACAACGATCTCCTTTACAAGTGTCCTACACATGATCTGAACAACCAGCAGAAGGTCAACATTTTCTACAAAGGAATTAACGTAACTACAAGGCAAATGCTGGGCTATCAAGGACATATCCCGAACATGACTCCTACTCTTGCAATTGAATCCATTCAAAAAATGGCGGATCACTCTCAGAAATGGCACGACGGAGGAAGTAAAAGAAACCAAGGCGGAAGTTTTGACAGAATTGCAGCAATCGCTAGTAAAATTGAAAATATTAGTCGAGATATGCTGAAGGTCAGAGAAACCGTTCATGCCATCCAAGTGGGTTGTGAAAGCTGTGGAGGAGGACACCTCACGAAGAATTGTCCTCATGTCGACGAAGAAAATATTGAAGAAGCCAAGTATGGAGAAAATCGATCGTTTTACGGAGATAATCGAAATAATAACGGGTATCGTGGAAATTACAACCGTGGGCCTTATGGAGAAAGAAAGCCCAGTCTTGAAGAAACAATCAACAGTTCCTGGAGAGTTCAGCCTAAAGACAAAAGGAGCAAGATAAGTGGTTAAAGGAATTCCAGGAAAACACTGACAGAAACCTTTCCAAGCACGATACAACCCTAAAAAACCTAGAATCTATGGTGGAAAAGCTCAGTGAAAAAGTAAGGATGAATAACAATAAACCTGAGGGATCAAAAACCCGCTATGGAATGTAAAGTGATTTTCGCTGATGATAATTCGAAGGTTCAGGCCAATGATGCGGATTCAGAGGTTGTTCCCGTCGACAGATCTGAGTTACGCCGTAACCTGCCTTATGAGTTACGGCGTAACCAAGAATCTCAGTTACGGCGTAACTGGGATACGTGGGCAGAAAAATTCCTCGAAGTGAACGAATCAGGAACATCTAAGATTAACGACTGGTCCCACGAAATTAACTTGTGCCCTCTGCCTAAGAGGAAATATCACTGGTGCAAAATGATACCAGTTGTTAAGGGAGATTGGTTTGATCTTTTGGCCTCGTGTGACCCGAGAAATGAAGTTTGCGATGTAGGAAGCAATAAGGATAGGATCAACCATAACAAGTTTATGTGGCCGGCATATACTGATGATGAAAGACTCGAGAAACTCTCCCTAGAAGATGATGAAGAGCCACTTATCACTCACTGGTGTACTCTGATCATCATAACTGACGAGGAGTCCACACGAGCATGGCCTACATGCAACCCCTTCCGCGAGTATTGCAACGGCGGGGATAGTGAAAGAGAGGAGGAGTGGACATGCCCTCATGAGCGTGAAAGACATTGTATAAAGTTCGGTGACTTGGCATTTGATGACTGGTACGCAATACAATTCGGGGATGCCAAGATTAACCCGAATCTTCTTAAGAAGCTAAAAATTGATTACGAGGAGCACATTCATAAAAAAGAAGTGGCAAATAAAGAAATCTACTACATGGATGAGCATTCAAGTGAAACTGACAACAAGGAAATACGCAGTCACTGGTGCGAAAGAGTAAAATCTCCTGGGGAAATTTTCTGGGCGTCATGCAACCCTTATAACGATATGTGTAACGGGGGAAGCAGCTCTAGGAGAATTGGAAAAGACGAATTCTTTTGGTCCTCAACCAACGATGAGGAGAGAACGAGTTTGCCTTGGCTGGACAACCTAGGATTCGATAGTTGGGTGAAGATTAAGTATGGACATGTGGACACGTTAACCAAAGAGAAGATTTGGAATGAGTACATGGATCGAGAAAATTCAAACAATGAAAGTCTCAACAACACGAGTGAAATAACAATTGAGGATGACAAGGAGTTGGTTAGAGATGAAAAAGAAGAATGCAAGCGTGTACTAGTGGAGAATCTGGTCGATAAAGAATGGTTCAAAGGTACAACTTCTTGTGATGATGACATTGAAGGGATCCTAGATTACCTTGAGTTGCAAGGTAATGAGGAGTTTACTGATCCCGATGATGAAGCTTATGAGCAAAGGAGGTGCAAACTCCTTGGGATTCCCTACAAGAGACACCACCAATTATGTCGAAAAATACCATTCACGCGCACCACTTGGGACAGAAGAGAAATTTTGTAAAATCCGGAAAATCGAAACTAATGAATACCTCCGAACTGCCACGAATGTCGCATAGATGAGGCATAACTTGATGAAAGACATTGAAGAGGTCGGGGAAGTCAAAGGCCTCATAGAAGCCCGCGGCTCTGAGTCTAACTTAAAGACTCGTAAATAAAGAAAAGTGCTCTTTCGGGAGACAACCCGAATTATCCCTTTCTTTTGTTTTATTTCCATTTCTGTAGGGTTTTGTGTTTTCTATCCATTTTTGCAGGAAACGAGGAAGTAATTGCTGCTGTAGTTTGCTGATCTGACCAGAGTTACGACGTAACTCATCTATGTGATTCCGCCGTAACCAACCTTTTAGCAGCAGAATTCTTGATGCATTAATCATTACGACATAATACCATCTCTGTGGTTACGCCGTAACCACTCGCTTTGCAGCTTATGTCAGGTTTTTCCAGTTACGGCGTAACTCCCTCAAAAGAGTTACAACGTAACCTTCCTCTGCTTTAATTCTTTCATTTTAAATCACAATAACCTTGTATTAGTATTTTAAATGAACTTTGTGGGTGTGTTCCCTGTAAACCCTCACAAAATTTCACTCGTCCACTTGGGACACCAAGTGGTTTAAAAGGCTTGTTGCATATGCTAAATGCAACCGTGATTCCTACGAAAGTGAGTTAGGTTTGTTTTTCATTTTTAATTTTTTCTTTTTAGAATTATGCTTGTCGGTATTGTGATTTCAGGGATTGAAGGTTGTTCATGATGCTATACGAAGGCTCGTTCTTTTAGTGGGCTTCTTTCTTTATGGAGCAAATTTCAGAAGTTCTCGCTCTTCTAATCTACTTTTCTCTTCACCTTTATTTAATGCTTAGTACAAAAGGGACTTTGTACAATTCAAGTGGGGGGACGGGAGTAGAATTATCTCTTAAACATTATTTTGCCCTCATTTTTCTAGTTTATTTTGAAAAATTATGCCATTTTTTAATTTTGACATGTTTTTCTTAACCTAACTAGATTAGACCTTAGCCGAGCACATACAACCCTTGATATTATATGGTGAGATTAGCCTTATCCGTTTCAATATTTTACCCCAAATCCACCAAATTATGAGTGGGTCGGTAGCTTGTAAACTTTAGAACTTGGCCTTTGCATCATTTCGAGACCATAGACGAGGTATGTTGAGTTAGCTCAATGTATTTGGACTTTTCAGTTTTAGATGGCAATATTATAGGATTTGTGGAAAACTAGAAGGGGGGGTTGAATAGTTTTGCCAATTAAAACTTCCTATTAATCTATTTAGATCGACTTATGTCAATCTATTTGGATGTGTGTGTTGGATGTTGATAAACAAGCATGTCAAGATAAGTAATGAAAGATAGAGTAAAGAAGAAGCACAAAACCACAACACAAGTATTTATAGTGGTTCGGCTACAAGGACACCTTCCTTGCCCTACTCCACTCCCCGAGTCACCTACTCGCGAGTTCGTAATCACTACACCAATCTCCTTATGGTGAGAAGCCTTCACCAACGTCGCCTACCCTTTTTCGGTGCTAGGCTACCACACGGGTTCTTTCACTCCAAGGTGAACCACACCTACACAACGTCGCCTACCCTTTATAAGGTACTAGGCTAAGTACCTAGTTCTTTCACTCCAAGGTGAACTACACCTTTCACAACGTCGCCTACCCTTTATTAGGTACTAGGCTAAGCACCTAGTTCCATTGCAATGGAGGAACTACTACCACACTACACCAACGACTAATCCCAAAGGAGATCTACTCCTTTACAACATCATCAAGGATATCAATATCCTTGGATCTAATTCTATTCTATTTTGTACATCGAAACACACCATATCGAATGTACATCTAAGGCATCTTTCACTAATGCCTTTGACTAGATCTACAAGACACCTTTCACTAATGTCTTGTGTCTTCACTTCTAAGCACCTTTCACTAATGCTTCTTTGCCTTGACTTCTAAGCACCTTTCACTAATGCTTCTTTGTCTTGACTTCTAAGCACCTACCACAAGTGCTTATCCTATAGACGATAGATACCTTACTAATATCTTCGTCTTGACACTTGAGACATCTTTCACTAATGTCTTCAACACTACACTCTTTTGAAGAAAGAAAGGAATCATCAACAAGAAGACTTCAGTAGCCTTGATGATGAGGAAGCATGGCAACTCATGGACTTGAGCTTGCTCGACTTCAAAGGTGGTGATCTTGCCTTTTAAGAGGAACCTAAAAGATCACACAAAAACAAAACTACAAACATAGATCTCTTGGATCTAAGGTTAGTGAGATTTAACTCATGGGGGAAAGTGTGTTAGAAAAGGGTTGAGAAATAATGAAGAAATGGCTCACTATTTATAGAGGAAAAATCCTACTATTCTCGGATCCCGGATCCCTTCCCCTTGGGATCCGGCTAGCACAAGCTAGGGAGGTGGAACGCTCCTCTTTGCCCAGGGGTATTTTGGTTATGGGTCATGGGTTGAACCATGGATCTTTGGCTAGATACAATGTATCTTTAAGTGCAATGTACTTAGTCACTTGGGTATGGGTTGATCCATGGGTTATGGGTATTATCCATATGTGATAGAAGCATGATGTCATGCAATGGGTTATGGGTCAAGATCCATGGGTTATGGGCTTTGGGTTGTACCCAACTACATTCAATGTATTTGCCCAATGGGTTGTGATACTTAAGTTTCTACCTATTTATATTACCCAATATACTACATACTAGTTATGTGTATATTTTACCCAAATATGTAAACACTAGTTGTTGTACATATGTATTACTTGAATCATAAAATCACTTATACTTGTTTTAGTGTTTTATGTGAAAATATGAATATGTTAGAAACTATTAGTTCAAACCATTTACGTATTTTATTTGTTTCGTTAATATGATTTTACGTTTGTTATCGACAAAACATTAGAAGATCGTAAAATATAAATAAACGTTTTTACGGCTTATTTGTATTAACAATCTCCCCCTTTTTTTTATGACAAACATTAAAATTATTTTAAGGAAAATCTAAAATTCGTAAAAGTTTGAATTTGTTGTTTTACTTTCTTCTCTCCCTTTTTGTCGAAACAAAAAGTGTTTGAAGGAAAGCAACACATCATTTTTTTTAAGAAAAACATGTGAAAGAAGTAAAAGTAAAAAGAAATAGAGAGCAAGTAAAGGGAAAGGATCTCATCTTTACTCCCCCTTGACGAGTCCATCCCTATGTAAGGCGTCAGTAGTGATACTAATCTAGTTTGTTTGCAAATAAGTTTGCAAAAGATTTCGTCTAAGAGGCGAATGTGCTCCCCCTTGATGATTGCAATTATGCAAGGGGATGTCATGAAATGTAAACCTAGTATTGCAAGTAATTTGCAATGTATTGCTTTGACATAAAGCTCCCCCTAGCTTTAGGATGTCAAAGTCTTCATATGTAAATTGAATAACTACAAAACAAAGGTTAGAAAGCAATTATAATTCACAATTTCCTGCAAATGTGATTCAAGTTAGTAGAAAGAAAGCTTTCTGTCTCACGGATCCCGCGGTTCCCTCCTAGTAGGGATCCGTCTTGGCAATTCTGAGGGATCCGTATTAACTGATTAATTTCAGCAAAGGTGATATAACAAGTAATGTTATCACAAAAAATGAGATATGAATACAAGGTAATCATATGCTCAGAAAAATAACAAGTAGCATGTATTTCCATTTAATAAAACTAGAGTTATGATATACATGACTCTAAAACTAAGAAAATAAGAAATTACATGATTAGGAATTTCTAAACCAACTAACGCTTGATGCTAGGACACCACTAAAATCTTCTAGCTCAAGTTTTGTTTAGGTTTAATCTCGGCGAAACGTTCGAGGAGATGATAGAACATGAAACGTTGGTCTTCTCGTACTTCATGTATCAAACTTTCAACATGTTGACAATGATAGAAATCTTTGTCATGGCTGGTATGGTGGTGGAAGAAACAAATGGCTTGATCGAAGGATCAAGTGAAGCGGCTTGTGGAGCTTCAAACGATGGAGGGATTGGTTGAGGTACATTTGAGAATTCAAACAAGAATGATGGTGGTGGTAGAGAGTGTCCACTTTCCATATGATCGGATTCACAAAACCTCTGGTGGCTGACGTAAACCACCTCTTTCAAATCTCCATTCAGAAAGGCGGTTTTCAAATCCATCGTAATATACACCCCCTATTCTTGCTAGCAGCATTAGCCAAGAAGATTCTGATTGCCACGATCGAGCAACAAGAGCAAATGATTCTTCAAAATCAATACCCTCCTCTTGACGGTATCCTTTTGCAACCAATCTAGCCTTGTTCTTTAAAAAATCACCATGCTCATCAAGTTTAACTTTGAATATCCACTTTAGAGCAATGATCATAGCACAATCAGGAGCAGGTACTAATTCCCATACATCTAGTCGATCAAACTCATGAATTCTTCTTGCATGGCATTGAACCAGCTGTCATCATTCATTGCAGTTTTAACATCTTTTGGTTCGACTTTTTGAGAGTACAGAATTGAAAAAGCACCATAAGGCATCGGTTGCAAGTTGTTTACGAGTGGATACAGGGGCGAGGGGTTTCCAATGATGTTGTCTAATGGGTGATCATGTGTCAATTTTCTAAGGTGTTCATGTGGTTGTTGTTGAGAACTGAGTAGCGAGTCGATGTTCTGATGAGATGGTTCAGATTATGATTCAGGAGCAAAGATATTTTCAAATGGAGCATCTTCGGGAGTAGCAAAGGGCTTAACTTCATCCTGAGTGCCAGAAACAATTCCATGATGTACACTTGATGATTGAAGGTTTGGTGATGAGACAGGAGTGATCAGTAGCCTGGCGCTTCTTGACTTAATGACATGAAACTGAAGGGTAACTCATTGCAGGGCTAGAAGCAGCCTCTAATGTTGGAATTGACAGATCATTGGCATTTGGCTCATAATGTTCATCAAACATTGGATCAAACAATTTTTTTCAAATCATCTTTAGAGAGGAGCACATATGGAGTGTTGGAGAGGAGTTGGTACAAGGGATGAACCAATGGGACATTTTGAAGTGCGGGTCCAGAACTGGATTGTCCGGAGCCATTTGACGATTCAGCTAAGCCGACGTAACGTGAATTGTTTCCATGATATTTCGGGTTCTCTTGTTGTAGGTCGGTAACCTTTTCTGTTTGGTGCATATCTTTACAATACTCCAATGTCGCTTTAGCTTTAGTTTACCTAAATCTTGACCGTCATTAGTTGGATAACATAAAGCACCAAACACACGAAGGTATGATAGATCAGGTTTTCGATTGTGGACAAGTTCATATGGAGTCTTTCCATGTGATGTGTGGATTAGGGATCCTTTGAGTGTAGCATGTTGTGGCAATAGCTTAGCAATAGAAAATTGGAACCATTGAGTAAATCGCATTGTTCTTGCGGCTTCCACAAGAGTTCGATTTCGTCTTTCAACTACACGTTCTGTTTGAGGAGTTCGTGGAGCACTTCTTTGAGGACTGATTCTAATACTTTCATAAAATTCATTGAGTTCATTAATTAAAACCAGTTCCTTGTCTGATCGGATGATTCTAATATTTTGTTAAGTCCGGACCTGCAGGTTGTTTAATAATTTTAATGATGGCATCTGGAGTTTCATCCTTTATTCTCAAAAACTTAAACAAGTGAATCGGGAGTAGTCATCAACCACAACTAACACATATCTCTTCCATTAATAGTTTGCACTCTCATGGGTCCACATAGATCCATGTGAATGGTATGTAGAACTTCCATAACAAAATTTGTAGGTTTGGGTTTATGGGCATACTTCTTGCTTTTTCCCAATTGACATTCTGAACAAAGATGATCTTTCATACATAAGTCTAGGTAGTCTTTACTAAGTCTTTGTCCTACTGGAAAGATTGTTTATGGTAACAAAGTTCAAGTGATTGGCCGACGGTTCCATAGCCATGACTTAGTTAGAAGCCTTTGATAGAAGGCAGATGGGTGAGCTTTCATCATGTCTTGATAGAGATGGTGTATAGGTTTGAACCACGAGTTCCTCTGAGAAGTTCCACATCATCAAGATCTCTAACAAGTAAGTATGTTTCTGAAGGCCACTTCTAAGTCAGAGTCACAAACTGTCAATAGAAATAGATTATGTCGAAGACCTTCAACTTAATATACCCTGGAAATCACACTATCTCCAACCACGTAATCTCCATAACCCATAATAGCACCAAAACGATCATTTCCGAATCTCACTGTTCCCTGAATTTACTCACGAAGTTCATGAGTCACGACCGGTCTCCAGTCATATGCTTGGAACAGCCTGAGTCCAAGTACCACAAAATTATTTGAACGATCTGCGTGAACACAGAAAGAATGGATAAGCGGATAATTGGATCCCCATGCAAGAATGGGTTCCACTTGGTTAGTAACAGTGATTGGAAAACCCACATCAGAAGTAGAAACAATGGAATCATTAGAAATAGATGCAGTGCTAGTGTCCATATTTGACCTATTCAAAGTATGTTCATATTCTTAAGGGAATAGTTCTACCAGTAGGCATCCATTTTCTAGTGGGCATTGACTTAGCAATTTTAGGGCACAACTCATTAACCTTACGCCATTAGGTATCCATTGAAACTATATTATTAAAGTTCCGTCTGTGGGTTTCCACTGTTTTCTAACTTTCTTTTCGCCATTGCGTTTAGCCTTCTGAGCTTGATTTTTGCATTAATAGTTTTAACAGGGCTTTATAGCATTCATCAAATCATTCCACCACATTCAAGATTAGTAACATAATTAAACAATCATCTTACATGGTTTTGCGAATAGTAGCAGAATTCGAATTAATTACAGTACGCTTATAGCTAATACTATAATCAACACGATTCATTTTATTCAACTCAAACTTAATATTCCTAGGGTGATCTTCTACTCTCTTCCAATGCACACTCTTAGCTTGTGAGGTCCTATCTTGCTTGGTATTGCCTGGAGGCTTTGACCCGCCTGCTTTAATGTCACTGATTACTCCTGTAGAGGGAATTATGGGAACATTAGTTGGTTGATCTACTTTTTGCATTCCTGAACTAGATGTGCAGGGATCTGAACTACTTGAAGGCACATTAGTGTTTACTTTCTTGACACTGGGCATAGAATGGTTTGTATGCTTGGCACTAGGCATAGAACAAGGCATCACAGCTTTGCCTTTTGCACCTAAGGATTTAGGACATGTTGCAATTAAACATTCTAGCAGCTCCTGAGATCGTTTGGCCTGAATGCAAGCAAACCTAATTTCTCTATCAAGAGGCTTATTTATGAAATCCTCTTCCACAATCTCACGGAGACATTCTAGACTATCCTTAAGGTGAGCACAATAGTTATGAAACACAGGTTCATTATTTCTAAGATGAGGAGGAATGTATTTAACAGTCACAGTATATTTGCAGTCTGAGGATGACTTTGATGCAACATTCTCATTAAACACAATTGGCAGTTTCCTATTTTCCTACCTCTTTAGATTCTCAATTTCTTTTTGTAAAGTAGTTATTTTTGGATTGTTTTGTCACGGTGACTTTCATTGAATCATATAACTCTTTAAAGTGTGGTTTAACCTTTCATTTTCTTTTAGAACTTTCATTTTCCTTTTGTAAAACATTAACAAGATTTTTGAAGGTGAAACGTTTGAAAATTGAGAATCTAAAGGAGAGCATTTTGGAGCCATTACTTATTCTTTTCTCCCTTCAATTGTGAGATTTGAGCTCTCAATTTTTGATTGTGTTGCGTGGGCTTGAATTTGTTCATCCGCGTTTGTTTATTTCAAAACGCATCAAATTGAGGAGCATATGAGGATGTCTTGATATTTGAGTTTTAACATTTCTTTAAGGTGTTGATATTTTAGTTGTAAATTAAAATGTTCAACTTCCAATTTAGAAAGATGTTTGACCAAATTATCATGATCATCTTTTTCGATTTTATCATGCAGTTTGAATTTGTTGTTTCAAGCTCAATGACGATCATGGAACTTTCAAAGCAATAGATAATTCATGAAATTGAGAAGCATTAATTGAACAATTAGTAGCATTGTAAAAACATCTTGAGTAATACATTAATCGATTCTCATTCAAGGTATGCAAGTTCTTCCTCTCAATCTCATTATATTTTAATTCTAGCTCATAGTCACTAACCTCAACTATCATTGCATCAAATTCCTTTTCCATTTCTTTAATATCCAATTTTATCCCATTTTGAAGACTTTCAAATTGACCTTTTAATTGTTTAAATAAAGGCATGACCTGGTTAAATAGCATTCTTTGGTTTGTTCAAAACCCTTTCCCCTTATTAATCCCGATTGGGTGTGATCCTTTTCTTACGAGGTTTTCTCAAAATCAACAAATAGTTGATAAATGACATCTTACGACTGATTAAGGTCTTGCTTTCTTAGTGGGGTATATCTAGGGACTAAATGCATTGGAGTATTGGGGGGATAAACGATGGCAAGAAGGCATTTTCTTCTACATGGGGGTTACGTGCAACAAACTCATCAGCTTTTTCATGTCCATATCCTTTTCTAGAACACTTGTTCAGGAATCAGCTGTGTTTGAGGTCTAAACTTTTTAAGGCAATCAAATTGTCCTTAGCATAATTGGGTGTTTTATAGCTGATTTTCTTTTCTATGCACAAAGGGTTCTTAAGTTTCTCATCCAATTTCTTTCTAGTGACTTCTTCTAACAGCCTATCTTCCTCAGTGTTCTCAGCACAACTAGGTTTCTTGTAGGACCTAAGATATATCAACCTTATCACTTTACCAAGCAAACCAAACACATGTATCACCACGTTTACCACTTCTGGCGTAGAAAGCGTTCAACCCAACAAACGTAAAGCATATAAAAGAAAGAAAAGATAAAGAAGATGGTGACTTGATGTTTTAAACAAAACCGTGTATATGTGGATAAGATGAAAACAAGAGATGTTTTTTTGCAAAGGAAAAACACACACACACACACACACTTTCAAGCACACCCCTCAAATGACCATTTGAGGGGTATTTATATTCCAAGGGACTTGATGCCCTAAAGCTTTTCTTATGGGCTTAGTGGGCTTGGACATGGGTTGGATGGATAAAGGCAAACCTTATAACTAGTACCCATTTAGCTTAGTCAATCCACGAGCCGTTGACTATTCTATCACGATATCTAACACACGTTATAAAGTTCCTAAATGTGAATGACCATCACTTCTAATAAAAACTATTAAAGCTAACAATCTCCCCAAGGTGGTCATTCAAAAGATGCTCCACTTGATTAGGTCTTTACTTTTCTCGAGCTTGAACTTTATGTGTAGATATAGAATAGTCTTGATTCTTTGTTCCTTCATGCTTTGTGAACAGTTAATGTGGTTGATGCCGTTGTCAACCGTTGGTTAGGTATCTCCACGTCTTTCTCCACCATGCTCACACTTCTATTTGACTTTGAGTTTCCAATGATGAAGTTCTCGAGTCTTTACACTTTGTGGATTCTTTGACAAAGAATCATCTTTAACTTTGTTTAGCCTTTGATTATGATGAGAACTTTCATGTGTTGTTGGTATGAGCATGTGGCGAGTTTGCACGATCCATCGCTCAGGAGCTTCCATAAGAAGAAAACATAAAAGCAGGTTAGTAATAGCGGATTAGGCACTTACAAGTTTGAATTTCGAGGGTGTTAACAGCATAGTGTGAAAACACGTCTCTAATTCTCACAAGGGCGTTCTGACTGGAGTCCCACAAGTGAGATACGCGATATACCGGTACATCTACGTTAGATGAGTCGTTGAGGTACACAAAGCATCACCCACGACGTAGACCGTTTGAGACACACTAAAGTAATCCACGAGTTATCGGTGACTGCGTGGGCGCTTGATGTTGACCTGGCGGGAGTTTCCATTCAATCGAAGATCACAATTGTGAAACTTCTCATAAATGTTGCGGCAAATTGCTAAGATCTGCGTAGGACTATAGAATATATCACTTGTGCCCAATGATGAACAACAAGCGATGTCATGTCATGTGTTCCTATGAGATCTTTTGATGAATCTCGTGGCTCTAGACTCAATAAGTGCATTTTGGTTTTCTGGCGGAGACTAGGGAGAGGGTCTTCTTCTTCAATACCAGCAATCTCTAAGAAAAAGCCGATAGTTTATGGTTTCCCTTGAGAATGAAACAAATCCTTTTAAGAGGAATTGAGTGGCTAGAAGGTTTAGTGTAGTCGTCACTTGGGTCCATGACGTCTTTGTCTTCAATACCAGTGTCAACTTAGTGACAACCAGTAGCATATGTATTGAACCCGGTTTCTGCCCTAAGGTTGATTATGGAGGGCTATTTCTTTTCACCATTTCTTTACTTTTCTTTTTAATTCTTCAACCCCTTCTTCTCCTTTTTCTCACATTACTCCTTTTTTCAATCATACCTAAGGACTTCTAATACTAACTATTTGTGATTTCCTTGGGTAGATCCTCCGGCTCGGCGGATCATAGGGCGATTTTCTATCCTTAGTCACCTTATAACTCCATGACTGTCCTATTGTTGCCATAAAACCATTTTTTTTGAAAATCTCTCAAAGTGTTTATGATTATCAAAACATTTTGTTAACACCTTGAGAGTTTTTGTTTCGAAACACTCCCCTTCACATATGCTTATATTGTTTTAAGCTGAATCTGCAGAGAGGGGTAGAGTTAAGCACTTTTGAATGATCAACTTTCAATGACAAGACCGATTCAGTCACGTTTACATCACTAGTGAACTAGCTTGAAATATTACCCGGCTGGTCAGAGTCAAAGTTTCTCGAAATGGTACATTCTTGACTTTGCATTCTCGTCAATTCATTGGTTTCAAGCGAGTCGAGCTCTTTTGAGATTCAAACAACGATCATTAAACTTTTTGATCACATTTTAATCACGTTTCTCCCCTCAAAAATAGCATATCCATGATGTTTTGAAACAAAATGATTAAAAGATATGTTTTTCGAAAAGCATTTGGAGAAGCGATTTATGAATTTTGGAACAATTTTTGATTTATACTCCCCTTGCCAACATATTTTCATCTGAAAATTTAGAATCAATTAAGGGTTTAGAGGGAGTTATCTTGGTACCAAATGTGAGAGGTTTTAAAGAATCTTTTTGAAAAATTTCGAATAAATTGTACGCAAGATGTGAAGAAGATTTTGAAAATCTTTTGAAGATATTGGAGAAGAATTATCTTCATTTGTTTTAGGATAAGTGCTCGATATTTATGAAAAATGATTTTGTGTAGCACTTTCCTTTCTTTAAAGATCGGGTTGCAAGCTGAAATACTTACAAGCCATTATGTTTTTAGGAATAGTGCTTGAAAAATATTTAAAACCATTGATTTGGATAAGCACTTTCCTTTCTTTGAAGCGCGGGTCTTGAGCGTGTGTTCGAAGCCATTATTTTGAAGTCGGGGTTTCGATGCTGAAGTATCAAAGCCATTATTTTGAAGAAATTTTTAAGCGACATGTAACATTTAAGAACTCTCGCTCAAGCATCTGTACATACCCGTATCATTGTTGAATGACATTTCTAAGCGTCTGAGAATATTGATTATACAGACATGTCGTGAAAATATTTTTGGATTTTGGTTTTATATTGTTTTTGAATTTTTGAAAATTTTCTATTTTTGTATTTTGCTTTTGTTGGTTTTATAAAAGAAATAGAAAATCAAAGATAGAAGATAGAGAGAATGAAGAAGAAGAGTTTACAGAATTGGAACCCCTCATTGAGTTGGGTTTAGAATTTTGAATCACACGCAACCAAAGAAGAAGAGTTTTCTAATAACGATGTTAGAAGTACATGTTTCCTCACGGCGAGGGTGATCACTATCAACGGTTGTAGTGGATTCGACTTCCTTAACATGACGAGTTTCACTATTATCGTGTTGAGCAAGTATCAAAATATTTCCTTGTTGGAATCCATCTAAGACCAACTTGGTTGAAAACTTTTCCCGTGGGTATCCACTTAAGGTAAGATCTATGAGTTGTTTTCTTATCAGTCTGCAGAGGAAGACTCATTTTTGGAAAAACTACGTCCTGAAGAGATCCACCTATTAGGTTCCTTTTTGTTTGACATTTTATCAGCGGGCTTGTTTCTATTTGGTGTCTTAGTGGATTGTGCCTTGAACGCGAAATTATCTTTCTTGAGATATTGTAAGGCACATGCATCATGATTAGGCGAAAATACATTTTTACATGTAGTACAGACAAATTCAATATTCTTGTTTAAAACAGCAGCTTTAACTTTGTCACTACAGTTTTTGGAAATGATTCGGTTCGAAAAAGACTTATAATTCCTAGTGTTGTTATCTAAGGGCATAGCATTTTCTTTTGCGCAACTACACTTAGATGCAAGCCAATCCTAGTCTTTGTAGAGTGTTCTAGGTAATGGTTTACTGCTATTAGTAGTGCCTTGAGCTCTTGTAGAATTCATCACCCTAGATGTTGCACCTAAAATTCTGTCTTTTCGAGCGTGCCTTTTTCTAGCTTCTTCTAGATAGTGATTGTTGACCATGTCGTTAGAACCGCAATTCTTTAACTGGATTTTTGGTCACATTCGTGTACTATTCTAGAATGCGGGTGTAATCACTTTTGGTGTTTCACAAGCTGCTTTTCCTTTTCAAAACTTTTGATAATTCTCTTTTAATGGCGAGGGGTGTGGGTGTATTTTGACAAATCATTTTCTCATTGACTTTTGGAGGAGTTGAGAAATAGACATTTTGGTTTGAAAACGGTTTGGGAACATTTGCCTTCTCCTCAGTCGATGGTTTTGCAATCTTAGTATCCACAGCGTTTCCTTTTTGACATCGGTGAGCTCTCAATCATTTTGCTCTTTCATGTCCTAGTAGGCGCGCTCATACGACGGTTTGTCATACTTGCATTCCTCGGTTTTGATCAAAATTTGTTTAAAATAGGACACATTTTCTTTTTCAAGTTTTTCAAGAGCTTGTTCATATTTTGAAACAATGCGGAGGTCAATTTGAGTCTTTCATGATCTTCAACAGAATATGTTTGCAAAATGATGGACATAATATCATTAGTCAGAATCTTCGAAGAAGAGAGTCATTTAAATTTTCCAAAACTTTGATGTGTTCAACACTTTCAGTAGCTTGCTTTACCAGGGATTTATGGTCCTTGACAAAGTCAGTTGTTTCTTTCAAAGCGCTTGTTCGAAATGATTACCCTCAGCGATGCAGGATAACGGAGGTTCAATTTGAGTTTCAAAAAACTTTTGTTTCGTCATCATACGGTAAACCAGATGTTAGTAGTAATATTGGTTTTAGATTGCGATCTCTTGAAGATACCCAATTCTAGTTTTAATGTCATCTAAAATGCTTCTGGCATCACTTGTGTTAAAAGGATTGTTTGAAGATATTTGTTCGATTTTCAAAAGGATTTTGGGAACAACTACAGTTTTGAAATATTTTGAAACAGGTGTTGACTTGTTTGTTTGAAACGGTTTGGTGGAAGCGTTGATTGAAACAAACGAAATACCATTAATTTTGTTCCATGTGTTATAATCAATTGGTTTGATTTCTGGATGTTTTTGTTTCATTTTTTATCTACTCTCCTCAAATAGTTCCAACGTTTCAAGAGAATCATGCACAATTATGGGTTCATGCAAAGGTTTTCCATTGTTCAACACATTCCGAGATTTCGAGCTTTCTTGAGAAATGAAGAAGGGTCGTTACCAAGTGCCATCTTATGTGAAGTATGGCGTGGATTTACTTGGTTAGAAAGCATCTTTTGTTTGATTTGGTGAATGACCCGTTGTAAACAAATTGTCCAATGTTTTGATTTTCCGTTTTATCAAGAATTTCATCAAGAAGAATCTTCTCATTTTGAAAAATCATTGATCAACTTCTTCTTCTCTTTTCAAGATCGAGAATCACGTTGCTTTTGTTTAGAAAGTTGGTCATTTAGATCCGAAATTTCCTTGTTTAAAGATTTTATTTTCAAGTTCAAATTCACATCAAGTGTGTCATACTTGAGTTGCAATTGTTTATCTCTTAAAACAGAATCTCGATAACCAATTTCTAATTCGGACATTTTGTTAGTATGAAATTTAAAAGCTTTGGCGTGCTCCTTGTAACTCTCAAGCTGAGTGGTCAATTTAACATTCGCGGCCTTAACTTCGCGATTGACCTTACTCACTTTTCCAATTTCAATGCCACCTTACGATTGATTAATGATTCAAAATAAGCCGCGTGTTTCCTCATCGGTCTAGTATTTTGTGCCACCGGCCTCCACTAGGATCCACATGGAGTTTCGGAGTTAGTATTGCTACAACTTCGGATTGTCGGTATGTATCATAAGTAGGTGGCGCGTCCTGAGCTCTTTGTTTATCAGTAAACACATCAAATATGACATTGTTATAGCATGGATCAATGATTGGTACCTCAGATATTGCGTTGGCGTCATAGGCGGGAGGTGCGTCGAGTCGATGTTGTACTTAGTCTGAAGATTTGCCATGAATATGCAGTTCGCATTGATTTCCTTGAGGTCTTCCAAATCATCCACAATAGCTAAAAAATCATTTTCCTCGGCGGTCAACGCATCCACGCTTCTTGCTTACGTGCTACTTGCATAGCTTTCAAGAAAAGCTTCGGCATTCTTCTTGTGCGGCTTAGTGGGACAGTTTAGTTGCCATGTGGATTCCTTGGCGATTATAACACTTAACCGATTACCACGATTCATTTCCATAATTCCCAACGGCGGAGCGCAACATTCCCATTCGATTACCCATGCTCTATTCCCAACATTCGTCCCCATCGATTTCAACATTCGACCCAGCGATTACCCGATACGGAACCGCTGATTACCCATGCGATATCGGTAGCATATCCTGTGATTCAATAACTCCAACCATTTGACCTTGATTACCCATATTCACACCGGACGTGCAATTTTCGTTGCGGTGTTTGTGAAATCCTTTGGTTGTTGTTGGTTGGTTGAATAGCGACTTTTAGTCGTTACAATAAAAAGTATATGTTGTTGTGGGTAAACTACGGGTGGGTTCGAGGATCGGTGATTCCTAGTTCTGGTATTGTTGATCTGGATAGAATTGTTGTTGTGGGTTGTGGAATATATTCTTTGCAAGTTGTTGTTGTTGGAAGATGATGAAGCTTGTTGTTGTGTATTCACCGAAGGTTGAGTCTTTGCAATAAGTGCCAATGGATCATGATTCTTTGCCAATCTTTCTTTCCGACTTCATTGACCAGCTTGGTTTTGTTTGAAAATCATTGAGTTGATCAAAGTTCACGATGAAGGTCTTTTGTTTGGTTGACAATATATATATATCCCCATTCTTACGGAAGATTGTTAGAACTTGATGTTTTGAGCGATAGTTCGGGTGTCGGCTTGTTTCGATAAGCTCATTCATCAAAGTGCAAAACCTTCCATAGTAGGATTCAATGGATTCTCTTGGTGTAGATGTGAACTTTTCCCATTCAGTTAGCAACTTGTTCTCCATGTCTTGTTGACCAATTTATGTTCCATGACAAAGTCGTCTAACCGTTCCCACATATCGGCGGTTTCTACTGTCTACCCGGCAAAGATGTCTATTGGTAAACACAGTTGGATAATATGAATTGCCATGTCATCTGCTTCGACTTGTTTCGATCCTGCGGTGTATTGGTCGTATTGAAGCGAGAAGATGGTGCGGCGGGGAGTTGTTGCATCTGCATTTCGAGGTACATGAACTTGTAGGCTTGGAAGGGTCCATCTGAATGGATTTAATCATGAGTTTCCCATTAGGTTTGGTCTTGATGTAGCGAAGCATACGACTTGTCCATTGAAGATAACCACCTTTTGCCAACATAGGAGGGCGGTTTTGGCACCGGCTGCATGAATATCTTGTTGAGTTGCCATTGATGAAGGTATGATCTGATAAAGTTGATGTAGGATCGATTCAGCGATAAAGGAGTTGTGGTTGATGAAGATTAAGCTCGGTTGAGGTGTTTAGAAAGTGTTACTCGTAACCTTGCTCAAAATTTTAAGCCCAAAATTTGAAATTCACTATAAAAATCAATTCTAAGGCGTATGAAAAATTTGAGGTTATGACAATTATCGCGTTGGGATCTTGAAGTGGATTCCTTGGTAGACCGATTATCTTCACGAAGCAAGCTTATCATTAGACAAAAAGTTACTAAGTAAACCTACGCGTAATTTTGAAGTTATGCGTGGAGATTACTCATAAGCTTTTAGCGTAAACTATGGTTAAGAACCAAAAATCCTTTACGCGTCACGCGGCGTGGGGATATCCACAAGTCAAGTGTTCCACACACTTATCCAGTGAGGAAGCAGCGGTAACGTTATAGCTTCGAAGAATCGCACCAAAAGTTATGAGTAGAACCTTATCGTAGTTTGACTTTCTTACGAGTAGAACTAGGGTTTTGACCTACTCGTAAAAAATTTCCAATGATTCAAGCGATTTCTCTTGCCGAGATAGCCTTAAAAACACTCCAATAACACAAATCTTTTAACCTTTTTCACCCAAAGTGCTTATAAAAGTTACGAGTAGAAATGACCACCTTCAAAAACATGAGTTCAAACTTGAAGAAAAACACGTAAAGCTGAACTTTTGCAAAAACTAAAACTTTAGCACCAAATAAACCTTAAACCACAAGAATCTTGAATTTTAAGTGCAAAAATTAAAGCTTTATGCGTGACACGTTTGAGAACGAAACTACGTATAACTCTACACAAACAAACTTCAACCAAACACTCCTAAACCATTGTTAGGCGATTGATACCAATTGTAGGACCTAAGATATATCAACCTTATCACTTCACCAAGCAAACCAAACACCGGTATCACCCGTTTACCAGCGTGAAACGTTCAACCCAACAAGCGTAAAGCATATAAAGAAAGAAAAGATAAGAAAGATGGTGACTTGATGTTTTAAACAAAACCGTGTATATGTGGATAAGATGAAAACAAGAGATGTTTTATGCAAGGAAAAACACACACACACACACTTTCAAGCACACCCTCAAATGACCATTTGAGGGGTATTTATAGTCCAAGGGACTTGATGCCCTAAAGGCTTTCTTATGGGCTTCGTGGGCTTGGACATGGGTTGGATTGGATAAAAGGCAAGCCTTACATAACTAGTACCCATTTAGCTTAGTCCAATCCACGAGCCCGTTGACTATTCTATCACGATATCTAACACACGTTATAAAGTTCCTAAATGTGAATGACCATCACTTCTAATAAAAACTATTAAGGCTAACATTTCTGCCTAGGCTTAAGGATCTCATTACCATCATACAGTACCTTATGAGCTTTTCTAGCTTTTTTACAAGCCTCAGGGTTTGGTTCATCAACTAAGGCAACACTATGTGTAAAACCCCCAAATTTGGTTTAGCGGAAGCATACGTGTTATTGGGGAATGTTACGAAATTGGTGAATCACAACACAAGCAATAAAGAACGGAATACATACTCCTTTTAATTTCATAAAATATTTTAAAACATTATCTTACAACATTGTTTAGATAAATGGGCACATCTCATAATTTTAGTGGTCCCAATATAAAAACATCGTTTTTGTGTAAAAACACTTCTTTAGAAATTACTACGACCATTTATCCGCCTCTTGCCTTGCATCCATGATCACAACTAAGCACCTGAGAAAATATGCTAAAAAGGTCAGCTAAAAGCTGGTAAGTTCATAGGTTTAAGTTAAAATAGTAAGTTTGGACCATAAGCAAAGTCATATAATCATTACAACGAATATAATGATATATGGATGAATGTCTATTACGTTAGCTCTAAGTTCCTGCAACCGATACTACGCACAGTTTCGTATGCTAAAAGATGTCATACAATATAGGGGCCCATAGCGATTGTTTTGTCCCTCAACACTCGATTCGACATGGTATACGTTTCGCCTTGGCCTAAGCATGGCCAACCGAACGGAGGAGTCACCCTCAATAGATCTATTTATAACATTTGCGCTTCCCAATGGGGAATTGACGGTTCATGAAAAAGGGCATTCTCTAGGGACATAAGGGCTTAGGCTAAACCACGTAATAGTAATCATGTAATAGTTTAGGTCCACAAAAGGTTTTGCATATTTCTCACCCCAAAATGTATAAAACAGTTTATCAAGTAAAAGAGGGGCTATGAAAACTCACCGTAGCAAATGTGCAATCCAAAAGTGGGATTAGTGATTGTTGTGAAGCGGCACCGACACCCGACCTAGATAAGGAGGACAATGTTTTAGTTCATTGTTTTAAGTATGACTTACTTAAAGTAGTTCGATGGCTTTGATAATCGTATTAATACTTAACGTAGTTTGTAAAAATCGTTAAAATGATTTTACTAGTAAGTATACGAAGTATATATACTTCTCATGTAGATACTATAATATGATTTTGAAATTCAAAGTTTGATTTGAAAAATAATTACAATATTCCACTAGTAAGTATATAAGTGTGTACATACTTATTTAAGTTGACACAAAATGGTATTGTCAAAATTATATATGTATAATTGATTTATTTTCTAATTGTATTTAGAAAATATTTAAGTTAAATTTGAAGACTTTCAAATTTAATATATGATAAAATGACATAGTGGTCTTTAGTTATTTATCAAAACTTGTTCTTAATATATATAGTTCTAAACGGGAAGTTTACTTGACATACATTTGTTTACACATTGATGTTAAATTTTGACGTAAACATTTTTAAGTGAATCATGTTTTAAAGCACTTGTTGTTTATGTCAACCTTTGCACATTTTTCGTTGGATTAAGACCTTTGACATTAAGACAATATGTACGAAATGGAAAGAAGAATGTGCGGAAATGAGTTTGGTTCATAGTTTGACTTCCGATTTACATATCGGTTTTTTATTTGATAACACGTCTATTTACTTAAACAAACATCCAAAAATCGCAGATGGGCTGTGGCCCAGTGTCATGGGTACACGGATGGGGTTTGGCCCAATGGAGGTTTAAGTATTTTTGAGGTAAAATGGGTTGTGGCCCATCAATCCTTGTTAGTAGCTCTTGCTACTAGTTTTGTCAAAGGGAATACTTGCACCAGATTTTGTGGAAATGATTAACGCAGGAAAAGAAGAGAAAATGTAGTCAAGGATATATTTGAGATGTAGGGGGTTTCGAGCAAAATGCCATCATCTCGGAGTTAAAATCAAGCCAAGTGCGTTCACGACTAATGTGCTCAAAACACATCTCGACTACCCGACTTGACTATAACATCACGAATGACAACTAGGCCAACAAAAGGAGAACATTAGACTAGTTTCACATCAAGATGAGCACCTATCTAAACCATGATATCAACAATTTTATGAAACTAAATTTCCTAGCTATTTTGTTTACATGCTCGACGGATGGGCGCCATAGGTCTCGAAATGGGTTCACATTCAAACCAACGCATGGTATCAAATAAGTCGATAAGATCAGGCAATGGTCGGGTACTACCCGACTCGGCCTTATTACTTTATGCAAGTTTAATCTCATGACTACATAAGTTAACAAAACCCAACATCATTACTCTAGACTTAATACCAATGTTTATAAAACTTGACTTATCTCATTTAATTCTCATTCTCGACAGTAACCAAATCGTCCCAACTTGGTAAGTGACATCTTGAGACTAAGGCAACTTAGGTTGTTTATCAACATAAAGATTTTAATCATTAAGTACTCGCAAAGTTAAACTCTCGTTTTCTTTGTTTCATGAGCTCGACAGAATCAACACAAGAGGACCCAACAACAAACAAATTTTTTTTTACTTAACTTTTCCAACCTCTTGGTTTCGGGCACCACAAAAAAACAAATGACATCTTTAAGTTCAACATAACAACAAAGGAAGAATGAGATTAACATGACAAAGTGTATAACAAATTTTTGATACAATTCACCAATCTTGACATTATATTAACAACACATAAAACATTACAACAAAGGAAGAATTTATAACCTCAACTCGAGAGTGATGGGTGAAGGAACGAAGGTTGCTTCTTGGATTCGAATCAAACAAGACTTGAATTAGCTCCAACACACTTCCAATTTCAAAACCCCCAAATCAATTTTTGAAAACCTTAAGTTTCACAAACTCTAGTTTTTGGTAAAATTGATGAGGAACCAGTTTGGGCGTTTGCATCTCTACTAGAGATAAAGGAAGTATCTTGGGAAGGAGCTTGACTATCTCTCTCTTCTTAGTGTTTTGGATTGAAGCCGAATTTGGTTAGCTTCCAAAACCTTAGAAAATCTTAGACTTTGGCTCAAGATAGATTGGTGTGGAGATATGATTCTCTTGGGTGACTTTGTCTTGATTCCTCTTGGATTCGTTCAAGCCATAGCCGGCGTCTACAAGGAATGGTTTGGGAGACAAAAACTTTCATGGTTTTGGTAAGAGAGAGGAGAATATGATGGGATAAACATGTTGGGTTTTTCTCTTTGGGAGATTCGACCTATGTGAGGTGCAGGTCTAGAGGTTGAAGAAGAAGATTGGATATCTTTTTTTTTCCTGGTTCTTGTGCCTTGGTTTTGTTGTGTGTGGGTAGAGAGACAAAGAGATATTATATCTCACTTTTTAATAAAGGTTTTCATTTTTATCAAATGTGTGTGTATATATGTATTTTACTTATAGTACAAATTGTGAAAATGTATGTATATACATTACACTTAGGTATTAATTGTATTTAAGTCTTATAAAAGTTATTGTTTAGGTGATAGTATGTTAAATATTTTATGTCCTGCGATATTAAATTGTGACCGAAGTATCATTGTTTGATAACTTTTATAACGTAGTATCTTATTGTTATGTGTGCGAAATATTTTATCTTTGTAATATTCCATATCCTAACATTTGTCATTTGTTTTATCAAGCCCTTATCATAGTGTCGTACGCGATTAAGGTCGGTCAATCGGGAAAACGAGATAACCTCTCGTCTTACAATTTAAATCATAAGACAAAATGAAATATTCATGAAATGATATGAATGCAAAAGTGGTGCAATTATCTACGGTATGCGAGTTATCTACTCAAATGATCAGGCAAAGCTTATGCATGCTTAATGACTTATGCTTAGTAATAATAAATTACTAATTATTAGTTAAATTTTAGTGAAAATTTATCGTGTGTCACATCCTCCCGTTTAGAAGAGAAAACCGTCCTTGCTGGTTTTCGATTAGGATTACTTCTTTGGTAGAAAAGGTGTGGGTATTTACGCTTGAATTGGTCTTCACGTTCCCACGTGTATTCTGGACCTCTTTGAGAGTTCCAACGGACTTTGACGATAGGAATGCGGCTTTGCTTAATCCGTTTGATCTCTCTATCCATAATTTCAATGGGTTCCTCGACAAAATTCAATCTTTCGTCAACTTGGATTTCTTCCAAAGGAATAGCAAGAGTTTCGTCAGAAAGACATTTCTTCAAGTTGCATACGGAAACACGCGTTGTTACGTGAGTTCTTGTGGTAATTCAAGTTGGTATGCTACGGTCCGATTCTTGCGAGAATTTTGAAAGGTCCAATGTAACGAGGATTTAACTTTTCGCGTCTTCCGAACGGATTAGCCCTTCCATGGCAACTTTGAGCATAACTTTATCTCCCACTTGAAACTCAAGTGGTTTCCTTCTTTATCCAGCGTAGCTCTTTTGATGGTCACGAGCTGCTTGTCGGGTTTTGATTTGTACAATCTTCTCATTAGTTTCTTGAATTAACTCCGGGACCAAGTAAGTTGATTTTCTCCAACTTCGGCCCAACACACAGGTGATCTACACTTCCGACCATAGAGTGCTTCATATGGTGCGGCTTTGATGCTTGTGTGATAGTTGTTGTTGTAAGAAAAGCTCGCTAATGGCAAATGCTTATCCCAGCCATTACCAAAGTCCATCACACATGCTCTTAGCATATCCTCCAGTGTTTGAATGGTTCTCTCGCTTTGTCCATCGGTCGAGGATGGTATAGCGGTGCTCATGTCAAGGTTAGATCCTAAAGCATCTTGAAGCGATTTCCAAAAATTTGAGGTGAACCGGCTATCTCTGTCCGAGATGATAGAGATTGGTACACCATGACGCGCGATGATTTCCTTCAGGTATAGTTGTGCAAGTTTGTCCATTCCGTCACTTTCTTTCATCGGTAGAAAATGTGCTGACTTGGTGAGACGGTCAACTATTACCCAAATAGCCTTTAGAGGTTTTAGGTAGCTTAGTGATAAAGTCCATTGTTATACGTTCCCATTTCCATTCGGGAATTTCGGGTTGTACTAGTAGACCTGAGGGTCTCTGATGTTTGGCTTTGACTTTTGAACCGAGGTTAAACAGGCTGACATATGTTGCAATGTCGGCTTTCATGTTTGGCCACCAGTATAATTTCTTCAGATCGAGATACATCTTGTCGGACCCTGGGTGGATGGAGTATTTAGACTTGTGGGATTCGTGCATGATGATATCGCGAATTCCCCCGTAGAGTGGTATCCAACTTCGCTCTTTGATACACAAAATTCCATCCGACCTTTTTACAAATCCATTTTCGCTTTCTGGCATTCCGTAAAGGTTCTCATTCGGGCGATTTTCTTCTTTGAGTGCTTCCAATTGAGCCTCAAGAATCTTGGGTGGAAGAGATGAACTGATTGTCATACCCAAAGATCTGACTCTAAGAGGTTTTGGTCGCTCTTTTCTACTCAAAGCATCGGCAACTACATTAAACTTTACCCGATGGTAACGAATCTCGCAGTCGTAATCACTGAGTAACTCCAACCATCGGCGTTGTCTCATGTTCAGTTCTTTTTGATCCAAAATGTGTTGTAGTCTTTTGTGATCGGTGTATACGACACACTTCGTGCCATATAAATAATGTCTCCAAATTCTGAGTGCGAACACAACTGATCCTAACTCCAATCGATGCGTCGTGTAGTTTTTCTCATGAGTTTTCAAGCTAGCGATGCTATTACCTTCTCCCTTTGCATTAACACCGCTCCTAGCCCCTTATGTGAAGCGTCGCAATAAACAACAAAGTCTTCACTACCTTCGGGTAATGCCGAATAGGTGCACTACACAACTTTTCTTTAAGGAGTTGAAAAGCTTCTTCTTCTTTTTCTCCCAATCAAACTTGTGTGTTTTTCTGGTTAATTTGGTTAAAGATTTGGCAATCTTTGAGAAACCTTCAATGAATCTTCTGTAGTATCCAGCGAGTCTTAAGAATTGGCGTATTTCACGGTAGAGGAGTTGTGGGTGTCGCCCAATCCTTTATTGACTCGATCTTAGCGGGGTCTACATGAATACCCGAGCATCCAATCACATGACCTAGGAATTGCACAGTCGATATCCAAAACTCACACTTCGAGAACTTTGCATACGGTTCTTCCTTCTTCAACAATTCCAAGATCAATCTAAGATGCTCCTCGTGTTCTTTCACGCTCTTGGAATAAATTAGGATATCACAATGAATACGATCATAAATTTATCCGTAGGGTTTACACACTCTGCTCATGAGGTCCATGAACACACCGCATTGGTTAACCCAAAAGGCATGACTTGAAACTCGTAACGTCCATAACGAAGTCTCAAGGCGCCTTGGGAATGTCTTCTTCTCGAACTCTTAGTTGATGGTATCCGGACCTTAAGTCGATTTTTGAATAAACACTTGAACCTTGTAGTTGATCGAATAAGTCATCGATCCTCGGGAGTGGGTAACGGTTCTTAATGGTTAGTTTATTCAACTCGCAATAGTCGATGCACATCCTAAAAGTTCCGCTTCTTCTTGACGAATAGACCGTGCTCCCATGGTGATGAGCTCGGCCTAATGAACCTTTTTCCGCAAGTTCCGATAACGGTTTGATAACTCCGGAGTTCGTTGAGCTAATCGATAAGGTGCTCTTGCCAACTAGTGCACACCACTAAATCGATCCGATTCAAATTCAACCCCGTTGGTTGGCGGTCCCAAGTCTTCGTGAAATTCTCTCACTATTGTACGCCTTCTAGACGTTTTCCTTTCTTTTCGTCCTTTCCGGTGACTTGGCTAGAAGATGCGGCATCCTTCCTCGATACACCTCAACACCTTGGTACGGAAATGACGCCTTAGCCGCTTCTTCGTCACCCGCCTCTTCTATAGTTAGGACTTCATCTCCATATGGTACTTGAACGAGCTTCGTCACAAATGATCGCGAAGATGATATTTTGCTAACCAATCCATTCGACGATGACATCAAACTACCAATCGCTACCGTATCAAGTCGATATTGAATGGGTGGTTTAATAGATTCCGGGTGCAACCTCTTATGATGGTATCTACCTTTCTACGCTAGTTAGCTAATTCCATGCCGCATGCATTTCCTAATGCGCTGGGCCAATATCGAGAGTGGACTAAATGCATCGAAACAAAACTCCTATCGCTCCCTCAGACAAACAATATAGACGATAACGTTATTTATAAGGAACGCACCACGACATTCGTCTTCCCGAGCTTCCACTTTGGTCACGATAGACTCTTCCACGAGCTCCTTCGCCATTTCCCGATTACTCACTGTCCAATATTTCCTCAACTCCGCCATTCCCATGGCTTCCGGATTTCCCTGCTTCCTGATTTCCATTGCCTTGGTTCTTCTTATTCATTCTTATAATGCCTTTTCACCACAACCAAAGCAAGTTATAGCAGCCAGTCCCGAAGCCAGCCGTTGAACCGTCGCTTATGACTTGACCTCAGCTCGGTTAAGTATCCGATTTTCCGACATTCATGACTTGATCTGTACATTCCTTGTGATGCAGAGTGCATCGGTTACATAGATGGTGAAGTCCTCAGCAGACGGTTTCTTTCTTCAATCCCAGCTGCATATGCTCTAGCAACATTTTGCCTTTTGTTCTGATTGTTGCTGTTGTTTCCACTGTTGTTGCCACTGCACCCATTTTGTTGTAGCCGAGTGGTCATCCCATTTCCTCTTATTGTCAACCACTTTGTCTATGGAATCCTCAATCACTTGGTCCATGAGTTTGTTGGCTACTTCGATGGTTTCATGAAGATCGCACCTTAGAAGTGGTGACATTTCCCTTGATATATTGGGGCCCTCCATGTACCTTTCCAACAATGGGTCTCGCTTTAAACCATTTCGGCACAACAAAGCTAGTTCTTCGAAAACGATGGTTATAGCAGCCATATTGGTGCCTTGAACTTTGAGGTTCCAAAACTCATGCTCGAGTTTCTTAATCTCATTACGAGGACGCAAGATTTCAGTACCATCTCCTTGAAGCTCTCCCATGGCATGGCATAGGCAACATCGAGATAGCGTGATTTCAAAATTGTTCCACCAGTCAAGGCAAAGATCTCAGGAGTGAATTATGCGTACTTAACCTTAGACTCTTCTTCACAATTGCAGATTCAAACACAGCTCAGCCGATCCATCTAGTCGCAACCCGGCTCCTTCAGTTCCACTAAAGCCTCCACCATGGTCTTACGAAAAGTCCGATAATTACAAGGCGCGGCCGTGGGTGGTCTCAAGTTCCAAAGATTAGTAGGCGATCGAGTGGTTTCACTGCAGCCAGCGCTCACTTTGGTCATTGACTAGTTGATCTATCATAGCTTGATTCATGGTAGGTGGATGGAGTAGCCCCACCAGAGTAGTGGTCAAAGTAGCCGATCATGCTGTGACTCGCTTTGGAATAGCACGCTTGTAGCTTGTCATGAGTAACCCTCACGGAATAGGAGCATTGGAAGCCCCACCAAGATTGGTATTTTTAATCTTCGTTTTACATTTCAGTATAATAAAGGTGATGAGATATAGAACCCTTTAAACAAGGTAAGTGCTAAGCAATAGTGTAGTTATCGCAGAGAGAGATCATATGAGTAATCTATAAAAGAAAGGACAATTGGATAGGAAAATAAGTTTGACATAGATAGAGTTTTGGTTACAAGGTTCCTAAAGTACATGATGAGATACTAGATGGAATACCACCTAAATACAACGAATACAAACGAAAATACAACGGAAATACAATCAAGTACAAGAGTAATAACTAACACTAACTATTATAAATCCAGCTTAGTGTGATACATCACGTAAATCATATCTAAAGATGTCCACGCCTGCACGAGTGCCACGCCGAGAAGCAACCAACCTCGCCAGATCCTCCAAATCCATATGCCTCCATCTCGAGATGCTAACATGGACTCTAAACCGTGGTCCTTCGCCATCCTTCGGCAGCGGATCTTCGCAATCCACTGGACGCCGCTTTAGCTCCTCTAGTCGTCCTTGCATCCGGGTTTCTTCACCTAAGGTTCATGTCCGCCCAACTCTCGACGTCCTCGACCGAGCTCTTCACCAAACCGGGCCGAATTTTCCTGTCTCTCGGAGCTCCATGCTCTCAAACAACACATCGGTGACTCGGTTTAAACCTCTACACGCCGCCGCAAGCCCGTAGTGTACCGGGTTGACTCTCCAATCGGGTCGGATGGACCCCTAGCAAGGTCTCTGCGAGATCTAACCGAATGAGCACTTCTTCGTGGGGCTCCTCATCATCCGGAGATCCGACGGGTTCGGCACGGTTGTGCCTCAACCGGCAGCCACTCAATAGTCTCGAAGTCGTTTAGGCGTGGCAGGGCGCTTCCATGTCCGATGTAGATGGTATGAATGAAGGTGATGATGGACTCAGAGCTCTGCTCGCTGATATGAGCTGTAACTAACCACACAACCAATATCTCTCAAGCAACCTCATCACTCTCCTCCTCATATGGAGGAAAGCTGTCCCAATCCAAATGGTGCATCATCATGTCCTCGCCAACCCCTAAGCCATCCCTGAGCTCTGTCCTAACTCAATGCTCCGACAATCCCCAGCCCAAGATGTCCATATCCGCTTTGCTGCTAACATGCCTGTGAACACTCTCAATCAAGATAGGCTCGCAGTCCTCCTCGGTGATCCTCTTCCGATCTTCCCGGCTTCCTCCTCGAGTAGGAATCAGTAGCTCTCGAAGGCCGCGAAGGTGACCGGATGATGGTCGGTGACTCGGTAGGAGGACCCATGTAAAGCGCGGGTCATCCGAGAAGCTAGTGCGCATGAATGAATATCGCTTCTATATCCGTGCTCTCACGATCATGCGGGTTTTCACCGCGCCAACAAAGCCGATGGACTGGTGGTGTGGGGCTCGCATGCATGGAGTAGGTGCAATAACCGGTCGAGCTAGTGTGGCCCCGAATGTACCTGACTGTGGCCAAGTGTGCAAGTCTGATGGATGGTAGTGTGAGCGAAAGCAAGTAGGATGTCCTCCGAACATCGAGGAAGGTAGGGCGGAAGGCATGGTCTGTGACAAGACGGTGCATATGTGTAAGTATGTGGAAAAATACTCATGATGAATATGAAATAGTGCATTAGTAAATAGGAAATAAAACATGTAATCCTATTTAAATGAACTCTTAAATAAAATGGCAAGTAAGGCAAGCGGCAACTGACGGTCGTAGTATGATGTTTTTGTAAAAAGTAGTTATAGTTTAGGATTTATATGTACCTAGTTCTCTATAACTTAGGCTCTATGCCAATCCAACACCCCCAAATTTGGTTTAGCTAAGCATACGCATATTGGGAATGGTTAAATTGGTGAATCACAACACAAGCAATAAAGAACGGAATACATACTCCGTTTAATTTCATAAAATATTTTAAAACATTATCTTACAACATTATTTAGATAAATGGGCACATCCCATAATTTTAGTGGTCCCAATATAAAAACATCGCTTTTGTAAAAACACTTCTTTAGAAATTACTACGACCATTTATCCGTCTCTTGCCTTGCATCCATGATCACAACTAAGCGCCTGAGAAAATATGCAAAAGGTCAGCTAAAAGTCGGTGAGTTCATAAGTTTAAGTTAAAATAGTAAGTTTGGACCATAATCAAAGTCATATAATCATTACAACTAATATAATGATATATGGATGAATGTCTATTACGTTAGCTCTAAGTTCATGCAACCATACTACGGTATACCAAAAAGATGTCATACAATATAGGGGCCCATAGCGAGTATTTTGTCCCTCAACACTCGATTCGACATGGTATATCGCCGCTTTGGCCTAAGCATTGCCAACCGAATCGGAGGAGTCACCCTCAATAGATCTATTTATAACATCTGCTTCCCAATGGGGAATTGACGGTTCATGAAAAAGGGCATTCTCTAGGGACAAGGGCTTAGGGCTAAACCACGAATAGTAATCATGTAATAGTTTAGGTCCACAAAGGTTTTGCATATTTCTCACCCAAAATGTATAAAACAGTTTATCAAGTAAAAGAGGGGCTATGAAAACTCACCTTAGCAAATGTGCAATCCAAAAGTGGGATTAGTGATTGTTGTGAAGCGGCACCGACACACGACCTAGATAAGGAGGGCAATGTTTTAGTTCATTGTTTTAAGTATGACTTACTTAAAGTAGTTCGATGGCTTTGATAATCGTATTAATACTTAACGTAGTTTGTTAAAATGATTTTACTAGTAAGTATACGAAGTATATATACTTCTCATGTAGATACTATAATATGATTTTGAAATTCAAAGTTTGATTTGAAAAATAATTACAATATTCCACTAGTAAGTATATAAGTGTGTACATACTTATTTAAGTTGACACAAAATGGTATTGTCAAAATTATATATGTATAATTGATTTATTTTCTAATTGTATTTAGAAAATATTTAAGTTAAATTTGAAGACTTTCAAATTTAATATACGATAAAATGACATAGTGGTCTTTAGTTATTTATCAAAACTTGTTCTTAATATATATAGTTCTAAACAGGAAGTTTACTTGACATACATTTGTTTACACATTGATGTTAAATTTTGACGTAAACATTTTTAAGTGAATCATGTTTTAAAGCACTTGTTGTTTATGTCAACCTTTGCACATTTTTCGTTGGATTAAGACCTTTGACGTTAAGACAATATAAAATACGAAATGGAAAGAAGAATGCGGAAATGAGTTTGGTTCATAGTTTGACTTCCATTTACATCTCGGTTTTTATTTGATAACACTCTATTTACTTAAACAAACATCCAAAAATCGCAGATGGGTTGGGCCAGTGTCATGGGTACCGGATGGGGTTTGGCCCAATGGAGGTTTAAGTATTTTGAGGTAAAATGGTGGCTATCAATCCTTGTTAGTAGCTCTTGCTACTAGTTTTGTCAAAGGGAATACTTGCACCGATGGAAATGATTAACGCAGAAAGAAGAGAAAAATGTAGTCAAGGATATATTTGAGATGTAGGGTTTGAGCAAAATGCCATCATCTGAGTTAAAATCGTTGCTGCCAATCATCACTAATGTGCTAAAACACATCTCGACTACCCGACTTGACTATAACATCACGAATGACAACTAGGCCAACAAAAGGAGAACATTAGACTAGTTTCACATCAAGATGAGCACCTATCTAAACCATGATATCAACAATTTTATGGAACTAAATTTCCTGCTTTTGTTTACATGCTCGACGGATGGGTGCCATAGGTCTCGAAATGGGTTCACATTCAAACCAACGCATGGTATCAAAGAAGTCGATAAGATCAGGAAATGGTCGAGTACTACCCGACTCGGCCTTACTACTTTATGCAAGTTTAATCTCATGACTACATAAGTTAACAAAACCCAACATCATTACTCTAGACTTAATACCAATTTTTATAAAACTTGACTTATCTCATTTAATTCTCATTCTCGACAGTAACCAAATCGACCCAACTTGGTAAGTGACATCTTGAGACTAAGGCAACTTAGGTTGTTTTTCAACATAAAGATTTTAATCATTAAGTACTCTAGTTCTTAGTCTACTAGCAAAGTTAAACTCTCGTTTTCTTTGTTTCATGAGCTCGATGGAATCAACACAAGAGGACCCAACAACAAACAATTTTTTTTTTACTTAACTTTTCCAACCTCTTGGTTTCGTGCAGCACACGCAAAAAAACCAAACACATAAACAAAAGACATCTTTAAGTTCAACATAACAACAAAGGAAGAATGAGATTAACATGACAAAGTGTATAACGAATTTTTGATACAATTCACCAATCTTGACATTATATTAACAACACATAAAACATTACAACAAAGGAAGAATTTATAACCTCAACTCGAGAGTGATGGGTGAAGGAACGAAGGTTGCTTCTTGGATTCGAACCAAACAAGACTTGAATTAGCTCCAACACACTTCCAATTGCAAAACCCCCAAATCAATTTTTGAAACCCCAAGTGCAAGAAACCCTAGTTTTGGTAAAATTGATGAGGAACTGAAGTTTGGTCGCTTTGATCTCTACTAGAGATAAAGGAAGTATCTTGGGAAGGAGCTTGACTATCTTTCTCTTCTTGGTGTTTTGGATTGAAGCCGAATTTGGTTAGCTTCCAAAACCTTAGAAAATCATTGGCTCAAGATAGATTGGTGTGGAGATATGATTCTCTTGGGTGACTTTGTCTTGTTTCCTCTTGGATTCGCTCGCCACAGCATGCCTACAAGGAATGTTTTGGGAGACAAAAAATTTCATGGTTTTGGTAAGAGAGAGGAGAGTATGATGGGATAAACATGTTGGGTTTTCCTCTTTGGGAGATTCGACCTATGTGAGGTGTGTCTCTAGAGGTTGAAGAAGAAGATTGGATATCTTTTTTTTCCCAGTTCTTGTGCCTTGGTTTTGTCGTGTGGGGTGAGAGACAAAGAGATATTATATCTCACTTTTTAATAAAGGTTTTCATTTTTATCAAATGTGTGTGTATATATGTATTTTACTTATAGTACAAATTGTGAAAATGTATGTATATACATTACACTTAGGTATTAATTGTATTTGAGTCTTATAAAAGTTATTGTTTAGGTGATAGTGTGTTAAATATTTTATGTCCTGCGATATTAAATTGTGACCGAAGTATCATTGTTTGATAACTTTTATAACATAGTATCTTATTGTTAGTGGTCCAAAATATTTTATCTTTGTAATATTCCATATTTCGGACATTTGTCATTTGTTTTATCAAGCCCTTATCATAGTGTTTATGGCAAAGGTTTGGTCAATCGGGGAAAACAAGATAACCTCTCGTCTTACAATTTAAATCACAAGACAAAAATGAAATATTCATGAAATGATATGAATGCAAAAGTGGTGCAATTATCTACGGTATGCGAGTTATCTACTCAAATGATCAGGTAAAGCTTATGCATGCTTAATGACTTATGCTTAGTACTAATAAATTACTAATTATTAGTTAAATTTTAGTGAAAATTTACCGTGTGTCACACTATGTTTGTCACTTAGAACTCTATGCTTAGTGATCATGTGGGCAGTCTGAATGGTGTTTCCTTGTACGTACAGTTTATTTTCAAGCTTGTTTTTCAAAGTTTTTAGATTAGAAAAATCATTCAAAAGTTTTGATTCCTTAGCACTAAATTCTTGCTTAAGCATTTTAACATTTTCTTGAAGTTCTTGTTTTTTTTAGCGTTTTAGAAAGCTTTTCTTGTAGGGAGTTTAACTTTGTTTTGATACTTCTTTTCTAGAATTACTTTTTCTAATTATTGCACGCATTTGGTCATCCATTTCGCCACCGGGTGGTTAACTCAAACTTAGCACGTTGTTCATAGATAGCAACTTGTTCCTTATAGGCTTAGTTCAGAGTGTACGTAATCATCGTGGGCACATGCAGTATTCATAAAAACACAAATATTATTGATCGCAGAAGATACATCACTTGGTACAATCTCACTTTCACTTTGAGCCACATGTTGATCATATGGGACAATATTACTATTTCCTATATTTTCAACATCTTAATCATAAGTTTCAAGAGATTGTACTTCATTATGTATCTTTTGCTCATCAACCTTATTGTATAGTTTTAATACCTCTCGAGATGATTGATTTTTGGATGGACCAAATTATGGTGTGAAGGAACCTTAGGAGAGACCATGAGAGATGCTAGCCATGAAGTTGATTGATCCGTGCTGGTTCATCATCCACATCCGAATCATAAGCATCACAACAATAATTGAAATGCATTTGATTGTTCTCACCCATACCAGATCAAGTTGCTCATCACATCAGATCATATGTCTTAGCATTCCTTCGCAAGAAACAACAACTCTTCTTCATCCAAAGTTTCTCCGTTGTCCCAGCATGCAAGCAAGATCTTGTCTCTCAAGTATTCTCGCATTTCGAGGACGTTTGGAGATGTACAGTTCCTTGCAATATGTCCCTCACCACCGCTTGTTGTAGCATTTGATTGGCTTTGCTTGACCTTGATTCCCAATCCTTCCCCGATTTTGATTAGCAGCATAACCTCTACCAGCTCCACCTCTTCCCCGTTCATCACTGCCTTTCTTGAATCTGCTAGTTGCACCATAACCTTCCCATCTCTGCATGTTGCTTGATTATGTGGATTGGATGCTGCTCGAGGTTATTGTTGTTGGTGTGTGGAAGAGAGTTCATGTTTTGACTGACCATGAGACAGTTGATTGATGAAGTTTTCCATGAATGTGTTTGGGTCTGGTGGCTTATATGTTGGATCCGGGATGAGTTTTTAATTACCATCACCCATGGGAATAACTTGAGAGGCTTTGGTGGTAATTCCAACATTGGTGAAAAGGCAGAGAATCATTTGATGAACTTGTTTCCCGTGATTTGTTTTGAATTGTTCAAGAATCCTTTTTTCAAACATGGCATGTCTCTCATTCTAAAGAAGGAAGGCATACAGTTGCTCATAGTTTGTGTTCTTCAATCCTTTGGTTAGCTTCACAGAGGTGACAAACTTGTGCCATTCGGATTCATGTTGTTCACAAACTTTGAGTTTAGCTGAATATTTGGCATAGTCATCTTGATATTCCTCATATCATTCACCAGTTTGTGGAATCTCACGTAATAGTCATAGACACTCTCTTACGGTTTCATCTTAAAGTGCTCAAACTCATCATACGGTTGAGATTCTCTGTCTTCTTTAGTCAATTGAACTCGAGAGAAGCATCTTGACATTATCCCAAACCTTGGCTTCGTGTTGTGATTGATCGACTTGTAGATATCTTTTGGAAGACCCTCGAAGTATGATGTTTGAAGCCACGATATATCATCATCTCTTTTTCTCCTTATCACCGAGCTCATCATACGTCTTTGGTCCTGTCCAAGCCAAAGATCATGGTTCCATCTCAGCGAGTATCAATTATATCTCTTGTAGTCTCAACTCGATAAGGTCCTTCATCAATGGATTTGAGAATGTTGACCCCATTTTCCTTTCCAAGATAGTACAATCTGATTCTTTGACCCCAAGAGTCGTAGTTTCTCATCAAGCATAGGTGGGACCTAGTATTCGAACTACCTGCTTGAACATCCTCAAACAATGGAGATGATTGTAGGTACGTTGGTAGATATGTTAACAGATTACACGGGATTTTAAAACTCTATGATTAAACCGTGAAATAGATTCTTTCACGGGATTTTACTGAATCAAGAGAAAACCGTATTACAAACAATAATTAAACCAAGTCGCTAAGAAACCTTGAGCCAAGTCGCTAAGTACCAAGTTGCTAAGTATTATGAAATTAAGTCGCTATAATGTCAAGTCGCTAAGACACCAAGTCGCTACTTAATTTTTTGACAAAGAAGTCGCTAAGCACCAAGTCGCTAAGTAGTCAAGTTGCTAAATAGCAACTCGCTAATGTCCAAGTCGCTAACACCAAGTCACTAAGAAACTTAAGTACAAGTCGCTAACAAAATTGAAAGCAAGTCGCTACCTTCACCAAGTCGCTACCAGAAGTGGAGAATCCACTAGTGTATTGCTTGTTTTCGGCTTGTCTCAATAGACAAGTCGCTAAGCTCAAATCGCTACCACTTCAACTACAAGTCGCTACCAACTTACAAAGCAAGTCGCTACCAAGATTAAAAATCCGTGACTCAAGTCGCTAGCAAGAATATCTCAAAAACACTACTTTTCAATCCAAAAACAACCCAACCACGATGATTCAAGCCTTCCAAATCAAAACCTAAACACTTATGATGATCCTAAACACAAAAGTACAATCAAAATTCAAACTTTAACACTAGAAATGAACCAAATGATGCAAAACCACTAAACTTTTTCAAACTCAAAAACCACCTAAAACCACTAGAAATCCAAGGATATGTAAGAGATGATCTAACCATGGCTCTTGATACCAATTGTTACATATTGGATTTCACATATACATCATAACACAAACACAAGTAGGCGTATAGTTGATTTTCTAGAGAGAATAGAGGTTTGGGAACTTTAGTGAGAGAAAGAAAAATCTTATTATGAGCTCCAACTCTCTAACTTGGGAGGTAGAGAGTATTTATAGTCTTAACACAAATCGCCACCTAACGGGCTGTGGATCGGCATACTGGTAAAGACCCATCCGTCCTCCACGGTATTACTTAACTAAATACTACTTAACATTAAATAACTATGACTACGAGCTTTCTAACGATTACAAATAATTGAGGTGACCGACACTTTAATACCTGGATTTACTAAATCCTAACAACTTATATTTTCCAGATTATGGGAGATATCTTTTTAGAAATCTTTCTAATAAGGTCTACTTGAGGGCAAGTAGAGTTCAAGTGGGGGGATATTTGATAACATCAAATAGTCCTGATTATTAAGTGTCAATTTCCCCCTATAATGCTTGTAATTTATATCATTTATATGGATTTACGCTTGTTTTCATTGTTTTCCACTTTCAGGTAAATTACGAGCATTGGAGCTAAAGAGAAGCGGAATTGGAGAATTATCTAAAGAATTATCATAGTATGCTGATTTTGAAGAAGTTACAACTTCTCTCACATTACGCCGTAACTATTGCGTGACTCAGAAAACCAACTTATCAGAAGGTTACGGCGTAACTCTTCCCTAAGGCTATGACGTAACTATATTAGGTCAAATGAGGTTCCACGCCGCTGATACTTACGTCGTAACTATTGCATCTACTACGACGTAACCGAGTTTATTGAAGACTAAGGCGTAACCACTTATTAGGTTACCAGTAACCAAGCAGATCTAGTGCAAAATACGATGAAATAGAAGGTTACGACGTAACTCTTATATTAGTTACTGTAACCCATATTTGGCCTATAAATCCCACCGAATTCCAAGCATTTCTAATCATCCCATTCCACACACAACACCTCAGAGAATGTGGGAAAAAGCTCAAGGCTAGGTCTAGAGGAGCATACTGGAGTCGTCTCCAAGGGAGAAATCACTCCCCTACGATAAGCATTAGAATTTTATATTTTCTTTACTTTCAATTCATGTATTTCGTACCTTTGAATATTGAATTGGTTTGTATGATTAATATGAGCGGCTAAGCACCTGTTGGTGCTGGCCTAGTTATGATTCCTTAATTGTTTTGTTTGCGTTTACATTACTTTCGTACAATTATTTCTAAGTGTATGCATGCATAGTTTATTGGTAGCCACCCTTGGTTCGGTAGTTTTGAATAGCGATAGAGGCCAATTGCCTAGGAGATATGACCAACTGACCCTAGGTAAGCGGACTGAGATGGGAAGGGTAAGATATGACCAACCACGACCACTTTCTACTTGTGCGATTTGACCAACTGATCACCTATCGTTTGGATGAACTTAAGAATTAGGGGTGAGTGTCTAAGTTCCTAACGGCCGGACACTCACTATTATAAATCTAGCACGTGCGGTACTTAATGACTTGGCTTAGGACCGGAACAACAAGACTTATGAGGGACACCACTTCTCCTGTGGTGGCATCTTTTCTGATAGGTTAGGGCGAATTGACCAAATGTTGTCCTCTCGACTTTGACCCCACCTCAAGTAATTGGAAGTAAGTAGACGTAGACATAACTAGCTAGGAGGATTAACTAGGTTAGCACCACTCTCCTCTATTAATTTTCCCTTTGCCATTTATTTTCTTTTATTTGCTTTATTCTGCTTTAGTAGTTTAATTAATTAAATCCCTATCGAAACCATTATTAATCTGTGACACCTAGACTTAGTAATAATCCAACACACATAGCTCTTGGGACGACCTCGGCTTTACCGATTACTACACTACACACAACCGGGTACACTGCTCGTTAATGCACTAGGGTAGACCATAGGTATAACGAGACTTTATAAATATTAAAACCTTGTCAGTAAAACCTGCATCAATCGCTAAGTCTGTATCTGGAAGAGACAACGGTCATGAGCATCCTAAACAAATGCACCTACAAAACTTCTGGGGAATGGTCAACAAGCAACACATTGACTATGCAAGCCTGATATGGGAAGATATGATGCAGCATCTCAAGAAGCCTGGGTCAAAGGTTCCATTTATCAGATACACAAAGTTGTTGATCCAGAACATTCTCGGGAAAAATCCGGACATCCCCATGAGAATTAATGACCCCAAGAATCACTCAGTGTTATATGAGCCAACATTGAACGTTGTCAGATTTAAGGACTCATCAACAAAGAAACAAGGTGTAGAGTTGATAAGCGTACAACGCGCGTTCGGGGTCAAAGGAAACTTCCTTTTCTTCGAGCAAGTTTTTCAACCACCTAGGCAGTGAACCTAATCGTTGTAGTGTAGTATTAGGGTAAACCTCGGGATTGATATCGTTCTCTAGGGGAATAGGAATGCTAGTGAGAAATTACTACGCTAAGGTTGGGTTTGAGGAAGATTATTTTTATCTTTTTTCTATTTTTTTTAGAAAATTGAAAGGTACGAATCTCGGGGTATTGGATTTGGGGGTGGTATATCTACCGATTACTCTACTATTCTAATTATCTAATTAACTAAGCTAAGGGGTAGTCTATGTCTAATTGATGTGTGCTCGTATGATGATTAAAGAGGTGTTTACCTAGATGCTATTACTCCCTAGTTATCTCCTATTGATGGTTGAATTGTCATGTCCTTATTCTTAACGCGTTGTGTCTTCTAAGGTCGGAGGGTATGCTTTTTTCCCTAACTCTTTGAGACTACCTTAAGGTTATTGCCTACAAAATCTCTAGGATTCATAAATTAACTCTAAGGTTATATTTGGATTTTTAGCCTACAACAACTCTAGGCGATTATAAACTAATGTTCACAAAGATTACTCAAGCATTAAAAACACAACGATGACCTATTGCAATCCTAGGTCAATTACAATTAAGATAAGAGACAACCAATCAATATTCAATACCTAGGTTTCATAGATCTAAGCAAACACACAACTAAATTACCCGAACATGGTGAACATGCAAGCATACACACATACAATTGAAGACATAATTAAATCAATGAAGTAAACTACTTATCTTGTTGTAAAATAAGGTATGAGAACCCTAATATACTGCCCAAGACAGCCAAAAATCGTTATTAGGTTTTACTCCACAATTCTACCTCTTTAAAAGTCTGAAAATTCGAATTCTATATATATAGTTACAAGCTACGGCGCTACTCTTTAATTGTTGTCGGCCGGGTCGCCAGCCATTAGGTTTTGTCTTGACCAAGTCAACTTTGTGACGGCGTTACGTTGTGGTTGTGACGTCGTCGGCTTCATCTTCGGACCGCCGAAATCTGAATCTAGGCCGTCCTGAGTTGGACGCCCTACTCTTTAAAGCTCGACACGGGTACAAAATACAATTTCACTTCGGAAGTGAATTATAGGGACCCGTCGCCCTTTATCTGTGACGTCAGTGCGCTTCCAAGCCTTGAATGTCTCGATATTGACTTTGGCCATTTTCTTCATATATTCACGCCTTTTCATCCAAATAAGTGTCATTCCAGCATTTTGCCTTCAAGAGACCTAAAAAGTGAAAAGGAACAAAATTAAGCAGTAATGGATATAAAAGTGGTTGATTCAGGGCTTAAATGACCCCTCAAAAGTGTACCTTTTAAATCCTTATCAAGAGTTACTTGACTGCCTTCTCACTGACACAATCAAGAGTCTTCCTTCGTATCTTCATTACCAAGAAGAGGTGAGAGCAGGCAAATTCGGGTTTATGGATGAGAAGACTTCTGTTGTGCCTACCAAAAGGACTAGAAGGTCAGGCAGCACTGGTAGTACTGGAAGCACTGGGAGTGCTCACAAGTATCCAAAGAGGCATCCAAGCTTCAAGAAAAGAGTCCCATCTCAGATCGCTCATCCCAATGTCAAACCGGAACCTATTCTAGAGGACGACGACTCTGCAACCGAGTTTGAAGAGGTGGTTTACTACTCCGAAACAGCAACAGATGATACATCCTCACCGATGTCAGAAGGCAAACCACCAAGTCTCCAATCAGACAAAGGAAAGAAACCAGTGACTGAAGAAGAGGAAGAAAGTTCAGATGAAGATAATGATCCAAAGGATGAAGAGAGAGCTTATCAGAAAACTCTGAAGCAATTAAGATTGCAGCATGTTGCCAAAGAGTTTGCAGAACAACATTGAGAGGCCCCGGAGGTTCCAGTGGTGGTACTCTTATCACACCGCCTTGATGCGGTTAATCAACCCGATAATGGAACCGGTGCCACCACAAAGGAATCAAGCGGAGGCAGGCAAGATTATGAGGTTAAATTCGATTTTGAGGAAGATAAACCGGAAAAGACCGAAGATCACCGATAAAGATGTGAGAAAGCGGCGAGGAAAAGGTGATGAAGAAGCCCTTGCTAAAGCGGATGAAGAAGAAAGGATTCGAATTGAAGCGCACGTACTACATCCGAGACAATCCTGAACATTCTTCAGAGCCACCTCATGACCCTTCCACAACTGAATCATCATCTCACTCTTCACTACCACCCTCAAAAGATACAACCACCAGATCATCATCCAAGTCGGTCAAGAAACCTACTGATACATGGGCATCTCGTGCAAAGACCAAGATCCTTAAAGCCGTTAAACAAGCAAGAAAACGTTACATGGTTGACATGAAGCTGAACTTGCTGGCTGACAAGGTCAACATACTTAGCAATGAGATGAACACATTCATTGACGAGAGAGATCAGATCAAGTTATTCCTCAACCGAGATGTTCAAGGGGAAATGGAAGAGAATATTAAGGAATACACTCACCAGTTCCTTCTCCAGTATGTCCCGAGAATAACCAAAGACATGCTCTCCAAACAATTCTATCCTACTTTGAGAACACTGATCAGACAGACAATCATCACTACCCCGGTGACTATGCAGACTCGACCAGTCCCGCATCAAAATGTAACCAAAACTGATCTATTGTCACAGTTGATAGTTCAAATGACTGCTCGATCTTCGATACTCACTTCGGATGAATTGAAGTTTCTTGAGCTACTTCTGGCTCATCAATTGAAGACTACATGCAAGGAAGCTGCTGGTATTGAGAAGCGCTACAGAGATGATGATGACCAGGACAAAGATCTAAAGGCTAAATGTCAGAAGAAAACAGCCGAGTCTTCATCATCCATGCCACCACCACCACCAAAGACCACCACCACTACTGGAGCATCTCAGCAACCACCTACAACTGATAAACCTCAAGATTCTGAGTCTCCACCACCATTGGAGAAAACTGGGGATCATTTTCAATACACTGGTGGTGATGACGAAGAAATTCCCGAGCCCCAACAACAGCCATCATCCCCACCATCAACTAAGCAACAACCAGCATCATCCTCCAAGCCTAAGAAGAAGAGATCAAGCTCAGTCGTCTCATTGTTGGATGAAGATGATACTGCTGAATGTGATTGGTTTAGCAAATTAGTTGATGCCACACTTCGATTACCGGAAGGCCAAGAACCGGTAGATGGTCGCACTATGGAGCAGGTAAAGATTATCCAGGACACGTTTAAGGTTAAGAAGATGACGAAAGGGGAGTTACGCCGAATCAATAACGATGCATTCCAATTGCTAAAAGACAGTTCCGGCAGTGCTATTGAAGTCGAATACCATCTCGACAACATCGCTTGAGCCATGTCTAACAACATTGACTGGCTCAACCCTGAATCAAACATCGACTTCACAAGAAAGGATAACACTCCATATTACACTGACTGGACCAAACCACTACCAACCATTGGCACCAGAGCAACCAAAGATTCCTTACCAATATTTCTTCAACAATAACTTAGAGTTTCTTCAACACGGTAGCGACATCAGCTAGAAGTACGCTACATCACTCACCTTCAACATCCCAGCAGCAGTCTTCTCCACCAATGTTTCCATCGAAGAAGAAGCCACCCGAATGTTCGTTGACAAAGTGGTGGATTATGACATTGATGCTAAGTATGGCATTCACCATTGGCCTCCAAGGAGAAGTCTGTACTACAGAAGCTGCCAAGTTCTAAAGTCAAACAAGGAGGTGTTTAGTGATAAAAGGATCGTTGCTGTAATGAATGTCACTCTGGCTACAAAATGGGATTACTCATTCTTGAAGGAGATCAAAGTCAAACGCCAAGATGAACAAGAATATGATTTCACTGAGGCTGATTTTCTGAGATTGTCGCTCAACGACATCGAAGACATGTATCTTGCTAAGGTACAAGGTCGGATGAGACAATTCTCCACCAATATTCAGCTCCAGTACATCACAGCCTTGCTGATATTCATTCGAAGCAGAGTAATCCAGGAACGTGTTGAAGATCTTCAGCTTGTTGTGGAATCTTATCAGAAACAAGTCAATCTTACAAAACCGTTGCTACACTTTCCCAACATAAACCAACTATCTCAGTACACCATTTTGAAGAAACCAAAGTTTGGAGTTGTTTACCGCAGTGAACTTCACCACAACTGCTTCATGGCATACAACGAGGTTCATAAGTTCTGCGGTCACACGTTGAAGTTGGTTCGTGACGGGTTAGCATATCGGTTAAAGGATATAAAAGCTGGTATTGGATCAAAGAAGAGGTGGAATTCTGAGGAAAGGAGGGATGCTAAGAAAATAATCACGAGGCTGGATGAAAGGTTGTTTCATCGGGATCAGATGCGGAGGTTAGAGAGCTTTGTGGGTGGAAGATAGAGTTTCTCGCTTACGGGTTATCAACGTCAAGAAAGAACTCCTGGACTACTTGAATGATTGTCTGGTACTCCTCAATATTAATTTGATTGACATTTGGATTGTATGATTTGTATATTCATTATGGCTTGTGCACACATAACAGTGTACAACCCGTACTTGTAATGAAAGGACCCTGTGGTACGCATCAGTGCCACAATCCTTATAAAATGAGCGAAAGCTTCTTACTTTTGAGTAAAACTTATCAAAACTTTAATCATTTTGAAATTTTTGCTCAAAAGAACAAGTACTTCCCCAAATGTTTTCAAAACCTCAAAAGTTAATATTACTTGTTGAGGGGGAGTATTTGCTAAAAATCTTTGTTCACAAAACGTTCTTCGTGGAAATCTTCCCACAAAACTCGAAATGGTCATATTCGATATCAAAAATTTCATCAAAAATAAAACTTATATGCCATTTTTGAGGGGGAGAAAAAAATTGTGTAATACAAATATGTTGTAAATGTGATTGAGTCGTCGTGTGCTAAGACTTAACCCATGAATTGACGAGATCTGAACTGTCATACATCGAAAAGATTTATCTTCCAAGACTTATCCGAGTAGATTGTACCTATTCAAGAAACTCTTGATAGACATGAACTTTGACGGGTTTGAAAACCTTTTCAAGGTTTGTCCACACCTTCAACGTAGTTATTAGAGCTAGTTGTCACCTAAAGCTGACAATGCATCTCTTTAACTATGAAACGTAACCGTGTCTCGCGGGGAATTGTCTATCTTGAGTCGATCAATTCAAAAGTGCTAGCTCTACCCTCACCGTGCATATTTCTGTCAAAACACTTAAGCACGTGTGGAGGGGGAGTATTTCTGAAAATGCAAAACTCTCGAAGTGTTACAAACATGTTTTCATTCATAAACACTTTGAGAGATTTTCAAGAAAATGGTTTTATGGCAACGTAGGATAGTCATGGAGTTATAAGGTGACTAAGGTTAGGAATAACCGTCCTATGATCCGCCAGATCCGGAGGGATCTACCCAAGGACACCACCAATAGTTAGTACTTAGAAGTCCTTAGGAATGATTATAAAAAGGAGAAAATGAGAATCGGAGAAAGAATGAGTTAAAGAATTAAAAAGAAAAGTAAAGAAAAGGGTGTAAAGAAATAGCCCTCCAAATTATTCAACTTAGGGCAGACACCGGGTTCATTTCATATGCTACTGGTTGTCACTAGATGACATCGGTATTGAAGATTAAAGTCGTCATGGACCCAGTGACGCAATGCACTAAACCTTCTTAGCCACTCAAGTTTTTCTAAACAGAATCTTGTTTCATTCTCACAGGGAACCCTACGTAAACTATCGACTTTCTCCTAGAGATTGTTGGTATTGAAGAAGGAGACCCTCCCCCTAGTATCTGCTCAGGAAAACCAAAGCGCACTAATCGATTCTAGAGCCACGAGATTCATCAAAAGATCTCTTAGAAACACTTGACATTTCATCACTTGTCGTTCAACATTAAGGACGCAAGTGATACATTATCGAGTCCTTCACAGATCTTAGCAATCTGTCGAGAACATTTATGAGGGGTTCACAATTGTGATCCTCAATGATTGAATGGAAACTCCTGTCAGGGTCAACATCAAATAGCCCTGACAGCAGGTCGCTTCGGTAACTCCTTGTTGGTTACGCTTAGTGATGTCTCAAACGGTCTACAGTCGTGGGGTGATGCTTCGGTGTACCTCGCTGACTCACCTAAGTAGGTGTACTTCAAGACATCGTGTTATCCTACTTGAGGGACTCCAGTTTAGGAACAACCTTTGCTAGAATTAGAGACGTGTTTTTACACTATGCTATTAACACCCTCGAAGTTCGAACTTGTAAGTGCTGGAAATCCGCTAAGGAGATTCCTTTCAAGAATCGAGTCCTGAAGATGAGGGTCATTACTTGAACTTGTTCAATGTAATGCCAACTGTCCCTTATGGGATTCGGACGGCTGATTAGCCCGACCAAGGTGAATGGAATCAAGACAATCATCAGAAGAACAATCGTAGTGATCAATTCTCTAAGAAACGATCACAATGATCGATTGGTGATTATCACTAACCAATTCTTATGTTTACTTCTTATGGATGCTCCTGGGAGGAATGATCGTGCTGATTCTTCACATGCTCATACCAACAACAACACAAATGGAGTTCTCTCAAAAGGCAACACAAAAGTCAGAATGATTCTTCAACAAAGTTAAAGAATCTACAAAGTTTAAAGACTAGAGAACTACATCAAATCTGAAATCCAACGTCAAAGAGCGTGTGAGCATGTTGGAGAAAGACGTGGAGACACCTGAGCAACGAAGCGGACCTGATGCAGACAACAACAACTTAATATCACCACATCCACATCTGAACAAAGAACAAAGAACAATGATAACGAAGACGTCAAAGCTGAAAACTTCAAAAGAAACAAGATCCTCACACTGGGGAGATTGTTGGAATCAAGGCATTTCTTCTCACAAGAAAGAGGAATGCTAGATGACGTCAAAGCAACTGCTATTACATCAACACCAACAACTTATTCAAGATTGCTGGAGTCAACACTAAATGACTAACACTTAGGGGGAGTTTGTTGGAATCACTCCTAACTTGTATTTCAAGTGTTAGTATTTAATATGTAATAGGTTGTTAAACTAGGCTTTTATGTTTGATATTAAGGCTAGGCTCATGTAGAAAGCCCATGAGCCTAAGCCAAAGCCCAACAATGAAAGGAAGGGACTAGATATGTTGCCCTATTTCCTTTCCCCTATAAATAATGTTGTAAACTCCCATTTGGGAGTTGGTTGTTCACTTTAGAATATATCATATGCCTAACATTTCTCTATATTCATACGTGTGTGTTTGTGAGTGTTCAACCGATCACCTTTACCTTCATTTCTTACATATTGATCCTTGTGTTAACTTATGGTGACCTAACAGTGGTGTCCTGGTCCGTGGTGCGGTTATGCTATTGAATCTGATCATGATCTTGAGACTGATACTTATGATGTTACTTGTTATTGTAACTATGTTTTTCGTTAGAATTGTATGGATATGAAGATGAACGGAAACACGATTTAGCTAAGAAAATGATTTATAGATACATTAGTATGAATGTTGGGCAGAAAACGAAAAGTCAAGGAAACAAGCCCTTTTGGATCTTCACAAGATTAAAGCTTTCGATACCATGACACTTAGTTCAAGTTACAATCAAAACAAGATACCGTTAGAGTTTGGTTACAGATAATTGAATGCAGATGAGTGTTGAAGCGGGACATATGCGTATGGTCCGTATGTATTGATTGGGAGATGATTTGCACACTCATTTAATTGATTGTCACACTCCAAATTAGAGTGTGTTGACAATTATACCCTTCCATTAATTTACACATTTTCACTCTGTGATGGTATAAATGTCAACACACTCTAATCTAGAATGTCAATCAATTTAAAAGGTGTGCAAATCACATCCCTTATAATAAAGCTTAATGTTATAAACTCAATAATGACACGTGAAAGTACACTTATAAATAAGTTCTCATCATTAGGTCTACACTATTATGGTGTTTGTAAGCATTTATGTGATCTTGAAATTACATAGGTAAAATAATCTCAAAATTGTACTCTTAGGCTGTGTTTTGGTTAGGGTATTTGGGGGGTATTGGGGCAATTTGAAATTTAATTCCCTCTAAAAAACGTGTTTGGCAAAAAAAAAGCGGGCACTTAAAATTCCAAATTTCATTAAAACGAGGACATTAAATATCTTTGAAGATATGAGAAATTTCAATTTACTTTACCCTTTGGACTAGGGCTGAGCGTCGGTCAAAAACCGACCCGAACCGAAAAAACCGAGGACCGAAAACCGTGAAAAACACGAACCGAAACCGAACCGAATGTTGTCGGTTCGGTTCGGTTTTCGTCGGTTATGTTCGGTTTTGTTCGGTTTTGTCGGTCTATGTGTATTTTGGCATGTTTTTGTCGGTTTTGGGCCGAACCGAACCGACCCGAAACCGAAAGCATGTAGGACCTGAAACCGAAACCGAACCGACGGGCTGTCGGTCCGGTTCGGTTTTTGTCGGTTCGGTCGGTTTCGTCGGTCCTGTTCGGTTTTGAACCTTTGGTGCTCAGCCCTACTTTGGACATACACACCCTTCCCCAAAGTCAAAGCTACATCTTTCATTATCCCTTCAACCAAAAATAACTCCATTTCTCAATCATCCATCAAAACTTTCCTCATTGCTTTGATGAATATTTGTAAAATTGATGGTTTGTTACGATTCTACAAATCTTGTTTCATCTAATTTTTCCAGTCAATAATATTTTACAAGTCATCCATCGCAGGTATGTTTTTCTTGTGGGTAGTGTTGGTGATATCAAGTGTATTGATGGGGCTTTTGAACACATTAGTATGTATTTGACTAATTGTGCATTAGGTACATATTATTAGGTTTCGATCTTTAATTTTGAATGAGATGCATTATTATAAAATTTTAAAACAGCTTTAGTTTTACTTCACCATAAATTGTTATTATGCATAAAGGTAAACATGAATATATGATAATGATTTGTTTCATAGTTTTTATCAATGAAAGTTGCATAAATGATGAGGGAACCGAAGACCTTGGAGTTGGACAAGAAGATGATAATATCACAAATGTCGGGACTTCAAATGAGTGGACTCTTCATTTCGAGATAATTTAGCACAAACTATGTTTGAATCTTGGAATGCTAATGCTTGATCCATGTTGATATGTAGTTTTTTGAAGGCAGCCATTTACTAATGGATAGTTCCTGCTACTTATTATGGTTTATGAAGTATGGGTCTGTTTTAAAGGCAATCATCAAGTGTTACTTTTGCGGTTTGCGGATAGTTAGTGCAAAGAACAAACAGTTTTTGCATTGTTTCTTACATTAGCAAATATAGTTTTAGAATACAACAACTTACAAGAGTTGTATGAACACTGTCATCTAAAAAATGTGTATATAAAGAATATAAATAAAATAGGGCAATTTAGTCATTTACCATTTTATTCATCCATAAGAGTCTTTATAAATTTCTGCAACCAAACACATATCAAAAATTAAAATTCCTAATTTTAAATCTCTCATAATTTAAAATTTCTCAGAATTTAGAATTCCAAGATTTCAAATTCTTGAACCAAACGCCCCCTTAGGGTGTTTGGTTTGTTGAAATTGAAATCATGGGTTTTAAAGTTTACAAAGCCACTGAATTTAAAGGTCAAGATTTAAAATCTAATGACTTGTTTGGTTCACAGAATATAACAATGGTTATCAAATTTAGATATCGGTAAATGACCTAGCTACCCTTTTTGTAACTCAAAACACCCAGATTCATTTCTAACCTCATCTTCATCCACAAAAGCATGATATAGAAAATGCATTGATGATTATAAATTTGCAGTAAACATTTTTTCAAATTTGCTACAAAAAAGATCTAGAACTACCAAATATAAACCAAGAACGATTCTTGCATTATGCAACCCAAAAGCCAATTCTGATATAAATCCTAAATCATTATTTTATGCCAAATTCGTTTGGGGAAAACAAACCTCTTTGCAAGCACAAAACCATTTTTGTTGACTGAATTTCGTGTTCTTCATAAACCCATTATTAAATTTCATGAACCCAATTGTTGAATTTATAAAAAGTTGAAACTTGTAGATAATAATAACGAATTAGTAGATAAAGATGATTAATAAATCATATTTTTTGTTGAGGATGATAACGAAGGAATAAGAAAGAAAGCAAAATTATAGGAGCAAAAGGGATAAAAATAAAATGGTAATGGGGATAGTTGATGAAGATGAGATTGATGATGAGATAGAATAAAAATTAAACGAGGGTGTATTTGTGTTATTTACTTTTGAATCAGTTGTGTCCCCACATGAAAGAAAAACCACCCACTACTCAATGAGTTTTAAAAACTGCAGTTTGACGTGTTTGACTAGAATTGAAATACTTGAATTTGACCAACCAAACATGACAGGGAAAGGATTTTAATTTCAAAACCCTTGAAAACCCCCCAATTTATGCATACCAAATAGCCCCTAATGTATTTCATTATGATATTTTTCTTATTAATTTTGTTGACTTTCTTTATTAAATCAACTAAAGTAAAAGGAAAATTATGAAATAAACAATTTTGATTACCACTATCTATAAAGATGAGATATTTAATTTTTATAGCTTACATTAGAACCACCAAGTTATTTAATTGTTTAATAACGAGAAAATTTTAGTATGATAATCAAAGTTTCTTTATACGTTTAGACTAATTAACTAAAGACACATTTAATGATCTTAAAATATTTCTTGAAACAATGTCTTAGAAAATGCTTTATGTTCAAGAGTTCTTTAAAGAGATTTTTCACAAATGTTAAAAGCATGTGTTAAGTGAATAACAAGGATTTTAATGACATTATAGAAGGTTACGAATCATTAATGAGAATGGGGTTTTTTTTTTTTTTTTTTTTTTCTGAAACCAAAATAATTTACTGTAAATTGAGAATTTGGTTTCATAAGTTTATTCAATAACCTTATTTGTTATGCTAAATTTGACACTTAATTTATTAGTTCAAATTAAGTGTTTTGAATTTGAAGTTATTCATTCTCATATTATTTGTTTATGGTTCAATAGTTTAAAACCTTCATGAATTCAGATAGCAATTATTTTTCTATTCATAATTAATGAATATGCTAAAAATGTAATATGGTGAAACTAGAGGAAGAAATATTACTTTATACTTTTGAAATTAGTGACATTCTTTGAGAAGTTTTTTCATTATTATTATTTTTTTTATTTCAATTATTTTAACAAGTAAAAACTCTATTATAAGGATGTGTACATTTTCCTGAATGACATTGAAAAATATGTGTTTTGTTTTGTTAATATTGATGATTATAAAGTGTACTTGATGAGAATCTCTAATGTATAAAGACCGAGTTTTATAAAAGTTAAATAAACCATTAAGATAAAATATTGGGTCAATTAGGGGTGAAATTGTATTATGATAAGCACGTTATATTAATTGCCCCAATCTATTTGTCTTATGTGTTGGATGAAGTTGTAAAATCACCTAAATAAGCCTTAACCAACTCAATTAAATTGTACTCCATTCGTCCTTAAATAAGTGTCCACTATTGACTTTTAAAGTTTTTTTTTTTTTTTTTTTTAATTTGACCGTATATTATTTTATTTGTGTTATATAATATCTCATGCAAAATATATGAATAGATTAGGTTTTAAATGTATTTTTATTGGTATAATTTTCATTAAGTATTATATAACACAAATGAAATAATTTAAGGTCAACGTTGAAAATAAAAGACTTTAAAAGTCACTACTGAACATTTATTTATGGACGAAGGTAGTATTACATAAAAGCGATTGTACCTTAATGAATATGGTACAATGTATGGACAGTGATTTAGTATCAAGGACCAGGATCAATTGAAAAGTGTTAAAATATAGAAAGGCTAAAAAGTAATTAGAACCGTTGGATCATAACACTAGATCTGATTAAATTAAAAAGGGGCACATGTACATAAGGGCATACTCGTCATTCCATCAAAAGTAATAATCTAGTTATCTTCTTTATTTCTCATTTTCTTTCCCAGATCCCCACTTACAAATGCAAAAATGAAAGACGAGATCTTCATCACCGTCACTATCATTGCACAGCACCGATCACCGACACCATCTCCATCACCACCAACATCATCGACGAACTCCACCACCATCCTTCTGTTACCAGGAAATTCGTAACCTTGTTTGTACGGTGGCCTTTTACGACTACCATATACCGAGTTGTATGCCGAGAGCTCGACGGTGATAACTGCTTTAACGGCGGAAGATCTGGTATTTGTGAGATCTGATTTTGAGGTAGGTGACGGTGCGACCTAGAGTTTGGTGTATCAAAAGCTTGTGTTCGGGAACCATTGTAAATATTTGAATATGTTTATATCATATAATAAGATAGCAAAAGGTAACTAAAAAAATCATGTGAAAAAAGTAACTAAATATTGAACCACTGTAAAGATACTTGTTATCATGTGAAAAAGAGAAATAATACATTTATAAGTTTAGTTTTTATGTCAACAACATAACGTTCATCAGTTTTTTAAATAAAATATAATAACGTTCCTCAGTTTTGTAAAACAATCATAATGTTCATCGGTTTTCAAGAGAAAATCATAATGTTTAGCGATTCTAAATATATCTTAACGTTCATCACTTTTCTAAATAAAAAATTATAATGTTCAATCATGTTCATCAGTTTTTTAAAAGTAAATAAATAAATAGAGTAATGTTCAAGCTGTTATTTTGATATTGTTCATCGCTATTTTTATAAGCGTTCATCAGTTATATTTTATAATGTTCAGAAGTATTTAAAAAATACCGTTCATTAGTTATTTTTGATATTGTTCATCAGTTGTCTAAAAGAAATCGCAATGTTCATCATTAGAGTCTTGATGTTTATCGGTTCATCAATTAGTTGTTCATCAATAAAAGTGTTTGTTCATCAATAAAATAGTTGTTCATTTTTCATCAATAAAAGTATTGTTCATCAATAAAAAATTTGTTCATCAGTTGTCTAAAAGAATCGCAATGTTCATTTGTTAGAGTCACGGTGTTCATCGATTCATCAATTAGTTTTCTTTGATGTTACATTATAATGTTCGTCAGTTTTTCTTTGATGTTCTGATTATAATGTTCATCGATTACATCACTTGTTCATCGGTTTTTAAACAAATAGAGTTGTTCATCGTTATTTTTGATATTGTTCATCGTTATTTTTTATAATGTTGAGTTTTGAAAAATAACGTTCATCAATTATTTTGGATATTGTTCATCAGTTGTCTAAAAGAAATCGCAATGTTCATCAGTTCATCGATGAGTCTTGTTCATCAGTTATTTTTGATAACGTTCATCAGTTATTTTATAATATTCAGCAGTTTTTGAAAAAACGTTCATCAATTATTTTTAATAATGTTCATCAGTTATTTTTGATATAGTTCATTAGTTATATTTTTATAATGTTCAGCAATTTCGAAAAAATAACGTTCATCAGTTATTTTTTATAACGTTCATCAGTTATTTTTTATAACGTTCATTAGTTATTTTTGATATTGTTCATCGGTTATTTTTTTATAACATTCATCAGTTATTTTTTATAACGTTCATCGGTTATTGTTCATCTTTTTAATATACGGTATCTCACTCATATCAAGACAGATTTGAGTGATTCAAATTTCAGGTAAAAATGGCCAAAAAAAATACAATTTTCGTGTTTTAAGTTTTGCAAAATTCGACCTTTAAACTAGACAAAAATAGTGCTGAAAATGCCAACAATTTCAAAAAAATCAACACCCACTTAAAAAAATTTTAAAAAAAAGTTGCGACTTATATATCATGATGCATACCAAATTAAAGAGAATTAAATTTTAAAAAATTTGGTGAAATCGGTTTTTCATAAAAATTTGTCGTTTGAAGTTTTGAGATGGAATAAAAAAAGATGTTAAAAGGACCAAAATACCCCCTAACCAAATTTAATAAGAAAAAAAGAAGAGAATGGATGGTGGACACTTGTCACATTTGTGAGTGGCTTTTTAGTCTTTTTAATTTTCTTTACTTTCTAAAGTATCGCACCTCTTAGTATCAAACATCACCTATGAACGAAGACAATTAAAAAACCCCTAATAATGTGGAACTAACCTTCCGATATTTTTATTTACGGTTTATTAGTTGGGACTAACAAATTAATTAGTTTAAGGGTTATTAATTTCTAATCCTATTTAACTACTTAACTACTGTCCCATTTAAGGCTATTGAATCGTTAACTATTTGTTTATAAATAGCCTTACATGTTATAAAAGGTTTTCATGTATCCATGTATCGAATAGACGTTAACTATTTGTTTCATAAATCGGATACAGTTTTAGTGTTATTAAATTATGATTTTAAATGTAAAAGACTAAAAGTACTTTTGTCCTTATTACCATTTTCTTGTTTTCATGAATATCCATGTACGTTTTCGTAGATAAACTTTTTTCTTTTGTTACCCAAACAAAATCTTTAAAATAGACTAAGTAATGGAAAAACCAGTGGGAGTATGTGGTGTAAGAAGAATTACTAAATGATTCTACTTTCAAGGTACATGTAAATGTATTTAAGGACTTGAAATAGTCATTTTATCTCATGACGATAAATCACCACATATATTAATAATCTCATAATGTTTTAACTGATTAGCCATTATATAATTCCTATTTTCTTTTAACAATACCATGTTTGTGACAAGTTAACTTATTAGCGTAAAGTCATTAATTATAAGTTAATTTATTTAAGAGTAAATTGCATTTTTGGTCCTTAAGGTATGGCTAAATTGCAGGTTTCGAACCTAACATTTTGAAAGTGCAGCGATAGTCCCTATTTTGAAGGTTTTGTTGCATGTTTGGTCCCTAATATGCAACTTAAGGACCAAACATGCAACGAAAACTTCAAACTTTTAGGGACCAAATCTGCAATTTAAGGACCAAACATGCAACAAAACATTCAAAATAGGGACTACCACTGCACTTTCAAAATTTTAGGGACGAAACCTGCAATTTAGTCATACCTTAGGGACCAAAACTGCAATTTACTCTTTATTTTATTCAATTGATGTTACTTACTTGTGGGTTGTCTAAATACTTATAACCAATTTTAATGCAAGTTGATCTACTAATATAAACCCCAAAGAGACATCAAATAATAATATTATTTCTTGTCACATAATGTTGTTGCAATAAAAGGATTGTCTTTATAATAAGACATTTTGTTTTATCATAAACCAAAAAAAAAAAATGTCATAAGTTATTACTTTAGTAGTTCATCATGTTTAAGAACTATATTATGGACTTTATCGTTATATATTTCAACTTTAACTTGCATAAGATATTTAACCCTAAAGTAGGTTGGATGCAAGTATTAGATAAGATATAAACAGAAAACAATTAATTTAATGTTTATATTATGGTTGTTTGGCGATGGTATATAAAAATTATATGATTACTTGTTGACATATATATCTTAAGATCAGTCGGAGCAAAGTTTTTATGAATTTGAAAGATTGTTTAAAGCACTTAAGATCTAAAAGATGTCATAACATCATAGACATCATGATGTGTACTATGGGTCAACAAATAACATTATGGATGTTCTAAACACCTTCTAATGTTTAAACCTCTTGATAAATAAATTTTTACTCCACATCAATTGTATATATTGTTAAAGTCAATTTTGTGGTTTCATAAGATAAGTATTTAATTAAGACTCGTGTTAATTATTTCAATGAAGAATAAACATAAGCTACTTGGTTACTTACATTCTACTTTACTTATTGTAAGGTCTATTATATGGTACTCATTATGCATTTTCATGTTTCGACTATATCATTTCTAAGGTGTTATTAATAACTTTCCTAATAGCACAAATGTTAACGGTGTTATGATAACTTTCTTAATAACACAAATGTCAATATTTTACATCTCAACACCAAGTATGTTAAAAGGTTGAGAGAAGGTTGAAGAACATTGTCATCAAGTATATTTGTACACTGACTTAATGTATTATGTTACTTATGATAGGTTTATCACCCAAGCTCTTATCCGAGCATAATTACCGATATGGGATTATTTGATAACCTTATAATCAAGGATCCTACTTGTGTTCTTCATTTTTTGTTAAATGTTTGCTATTTCTCATTATTGTGCACCTTACGAGATTTTATGAGCAAACAATTTATGGTGGATCATGTGAATGGTTTTATTTTGTTACCATTATGTTTCTTTTTCCATTCATATTCATTATGGCTTATGATAATCATTCATCTTGAAGAGCTAATTGTATAATCGGTAGGGGTCCTGAATTAATTGTGATGCAAGTGATTATGCTATTTTGCGTTAGCAATTTTATTTGATCGTGATGAGCTTATTAAATCAACAACTTGGCCAATATTAACTAGTACAAAGCATAAATAGGTATACGCGTATATCCTATTTCCATATTGGATATTTCTAACACAAGTGGGAGAATGTTAGCAAATATCATATTTCCATATTGGATATTTCTCTATAATTATGGCCTAACCTATTTATTAGGTTAGTGTATTTGTACATTATATATTGTTAATTTATATCGGTAATGTTAAGAGTAATTAAATAATATTTAGTTACCATAATGAAACTCTGTAGGATATTGCATCTTGATGGGAGATCCAATTTCCTTAGAGCTATTGTCTAAGTAATGAATTAATATTTTGGAGACCAGGAAAGTATTGAATCCAAGCATCAGGCCATTTCCAACCACCTTCTTAAAACTTACTGTATTAGCCAGAGTAGTACTATCAAATAGCCTTTCTGCATAACTGAGTCTTCTTGTAACAGTTTCTGATAATGGGTGATCAGCTTCACTCCATACGTCATGCCACATTGCCACAAATATATTGAAAATCGACATTCATCTCATTGAACTTGTTTAGAATTCGTCTGGTTATACTTAAACAAAACAAACAGATAAGTCTAATTTGTTAATCTGTTACGTTTTAAGAATACTGTCGTTTGTGGTTGTGATCATGTTTTTTGTATGATGTATTGGGGACGTTATGTTTGTACCTCAATGAATGAAACTCCAGGTTGTTTGACTTTAAAGTGTCATGAACCGTCTTGTAGACTAGTAAGAAGATCAATTTAGTGGTGTCCTGGTCCGTGGTGCGATTATGCTATTCAATCTGATCATGATTTTGAGGCTGCTAGTTATGATGTTACTTGTAATCATAACTATGTTTTTTGTTTCAAGTGTATGGATATGACGTCACTACTACACAAAAAATTCATTAGGTACGGTTTTTAAAGCCTTTTGGTACGGTTTTAAAACCGTACCAAATACTAGCGTACCAAAAAATAAAATGAGCTTTGGTACAGTTTTCAAACCGTAGCAAAAAATGATTATTTGGTGCGGTTTTATTTCTAACCGTACCAAATGACTTCGATAGAAAACCCACCAAATCTCTCTTTTTTGGTACGGTTTCTTAAAAAACCGCACCAAAAAATATGCTTTTTCAAAAAAAATATTTTACAAAACCTGTATCCAAACACTAATAAACCTGTATCCAAACACTGCTGTGGCTTGCTTTCCGCAGCAGACCCGACATTGCAACATACACAAACAATATTTAACAAATTTAACATTTTAAATAAACATCAACCAACGCAACCACCTAAGTTAGACAAAAGTGTTATCATCTTTTAAACGTCATCATCACCAAAATATAAAAGTGTTATCCATTACAATCGTAAAACGTTATCATCACCAAAATATAAAACCTGGACTACTGAGGAGCCATTGTATCTAAAGGAGTAAGTACAACATCCCTATAAAACTAGTTCAGTACTAGAGTAGCCACTTTGTCGATCTCCCGCTGTTGTAAACGGCGTGTATCCTTCCAAAGCTATAAAAACAAATATAGATATATATTAGTCCTATTTTTTTCGCAATAAAACCAACAAAAATCAGTCCAAATTGCATGTAACATGTTAGTTCAAGTAACCATATTGCCTATAACATGTTAGTTCAACCCATTTGACACGACCCGCTGCAACAGCAGCCGACCCGCTGCAATTCCAGCCAACCCTCTATAACATATTACTAGTAGCAAAGTAGAAAGTTGTAAGTGATATGTGTACTAAAGAAGAATGATAGATATAGCCTGCAGGCACCAACTGTATGATAGATATAGGCTTACATTTGGCAAATCCAGTTTTGACCTGTTAACCAACTGTGACAGCAAAACTCCAGTTTTGACCAGTTAAAAAATCCACTCTCAAATCAGTTTATAATGTTATAATTTTCTGCAACAAATCATTAAAAGAACAACATACTTGAAAACAATAAAATTTTCAGTCAAACTCACCATATCAAGTTTTCATTACACAAATGACTGACCCGCTGCAACAGCAGCCCACCCGCTGTATTAGCAGCCAACCCACTGCAACAGCAGCCCACCCGCTGCAATCCCACCTAACCCGCTATAATCTCGAGAAGCATAAAAGGAAATACTTACACTTTTTGGAAAGTCGGCTTGTTTTTTTATAACAAGGTCATGCATGAACTTCATCAAATAATATCCGCACTCCCATCCACCCCTTTTGTTGGAAACACTAAAATTAAATAAACAAACATATTTACACAAATGCAACAACGAAATCAATCCTACTGGAAATTAGTGTAAGAATCAATTATTAAAAGTTGGTGATGTCAACATAAATTAAAAGTTGGTGATGTCAACAGTAAACGGCATACCATAGTAAGATATCAATTCAAGAGTTAAGCAAAAAACTATCCCAGGATATTAAATTCAGTAACAAACATCAGAAGATAACAAGCAATCCCAACCTTTGTATGTCAACATATCTTTTGCAAATAGGTTGTCATACACCATTCGGCCATAAAGAATTAGTAAGTATACACAACGAGCAAACATGAATAACGTTAATTCATTGATATGTTGGCAGCTGATCATTTCAAAAATAATTTAGCTAATGAACAATATAACTTATCAAGACACTTGTATCATATGTTAATATTGAGTAATTACCAGGTATCCTCTGAAGGAGGTCTGAATAACTAGAGCAGCACTCGTGTGTTTTTCATAGGTAAATGGATGTTTTGTGGGCGGAATGAGTTCCACTTGCATTGGCGCCTCAGGTAGTGCTGAAGTGGTGACCCTTGCATGTTTTTTATCATAACACACGGCCTGTGACACAGGTTCTTTAATTGTCATTGAGGTTGATAGATTGTTGAATTCATGGTGAAGTAGAATAATGGTTGTTTCGTGAAGAGGTGCTTTCTTGAAAATCCATCTTCGCCTGCTATTATTCTGAACAAACGGCCACAGAAAGTCGTTAGAAATTAAGAGAACGAATGATCTGTTACGGAAAGTAGTTAATTAAACCAGTTAATAGCTGTAAAACGTTCTAGAAAAGGTTCAAACTTGAATCTCATATTATTTTTTCTTTGGATGACGAAATTCTACTAAGGCTTCTAGCATGAAACTAGATACAATAATATTACATAGAGGTGTCATAAATGATAATTGGTTTTAAATTCAATTGGTCCAGTATGCCATATAGTTGAAACTTAAATTTTTCGATGGCAACTGATAACACAAGTCATCTAGACACTTAAAAATAGTAGTAAAACTAGTAGTAAAACTAGAAAGATTTTCCTAGTGCGTTTGAACGGTTTTATCGATCTTTGAGCACAAGCTTGAGTCCATCAAATGAACTCGAAATGCTTAGATAGCTGAGCTTGACCTTATATAAGCTTAACTCGAGTTATTGTCGAGTTTTTCGAACTCGTAAGTGATATAGTATATGTTTTTATTATATCTTAGATGAGTACTGATGCGTGCTTAATATCGTTGTAGGTTAGATATCTTATCAATTTTTAAATTTATATTTAGCCGACTAACCTATAACACACACTAACGAGTTGCAAGACCCGGTTAGCGTAGTTAGTTGGTAAATTGGGTGTCGAATACTAAGAGTAGAGCGTTAACCCAACTTGTCTACCGATATTTTAATTCCTAGGGTTAGTTTATTTTACACTAATCTAACTTAAGAGGTTTCAGCCTGAGAGACTAGCACAAATTAAGTTCAATTAATTGAATAAACTAATCTAATCTAATTAATATACAACCAGACACACAAGTCACACACGTACACAGATAGGATCAAGGGAGCAAAGATAGGAATCGCCTAATGAATATGAAGACTGTCACTTGTTTAATCGTTTAGTAATATATAAAGAAGGCATAATTTTATGTATATCATTGTAAATTTCAAAAATTACATATATATCTTTTTATCAGTTTTTTATGCATAAAGTACAATGCTTTTACCTAAGAAAAAGCAATGCTTTTAATGCATCAAAATGATATATATGTAATTTTTGAATTTTGCAAGGACTATAAAGAATACGTAATTAAGTCCTTTCTCTTTGACCAGTTTCATGCAGTGTACTAACTAACACGATTCACGTTCACGAATCATACTAGTAAATCAATGTTACCCTTCCCAAATGATACTTTTCTTAAACACAATATCACACTATGTTAACTTGCACTAACACAATGATAATAAAGTGATTGCGGGGGTTACGGTTACTCACGGGCCGAAAAGCATAGGTATCAACACATACACACAAAACTAAATCAATGAAAATTAAATTTTTAAAAACTATTAATGCAGTTAGCCAATTAATGGGAGCCAAAAGTTCATGACAAGCCAAGCCAACAAATACGATTAAATCCACTAAAACAATTAAACAACTCTTCCTATTGAGTTTACGCACTTGCGAGACCTTCTTAGGCAGATGATAGCAAGGTTCGGGGTCGAGAAAACCTCCTTTTCTACGAGCAAGCTTTTCAACCCTCTAGGCAGTGAACCTAATCGTTGTAGTGTTGTATGGGGTAAGCCTCGGGGATTGATATCGTTCTCTAGGGGAGTAGGAATGCTAGAAAGAAATTTATGACGAGAAGGTGGGATTGATACCTGAGATTAAGAAAAGTAAACAATAACGTGCTGATTCTCATACATATTGATATAAAACAGGTGTTTATCGCAAAACATTTGATAGCTAAAATGATAAGTATTTAGACGATATCAAGTACCCGTGCAAAGTAACGGGTTTTCTAGTGGCAAACAACTATAGTTGTGATATTATTGTTAGTGTTTGATACATTTGTGGAAATTAGTTGTGATATTATTGTTACACAAATAAACAAACATTAATGTAAGAATCGTTCTTCTCATTAGCATTTGATACATGACTCGATGTGCTATTATCAACCAGTGATTCTCCATGTTCTGACCAACAAGTATATTTACGCACAAAACCATATTTGAGCAAATGGTATTCAATCGTTTTGATATCATTATATGGTACAAAATTTTTACATTGCGAACACGGACAAAAAATCTCAATAGGGAGTCATTTATTTTGAATTTGTTTTTTGGTGCGGTTTTTAAATAACCGTATCAAAAAATGATTATTTGGTGCGGTTTTTAAATAACCGTATCAAAAAATGATTATTTGGTGCGGTTTTAAAAATAACCGTACCAAATAATAAAGAAAATTTAAAACCCGCATCAAATGCTTTTTCTTAGTACGGTTTTTCTAAAAACCGCACCAAATGGTTTTTTTGGCACGGTTTTTATATAACCGTACCTAATTAGCGTACCAAAAAATACTTTGTGTAGTAGTGCGTGTAGACTGCCTTGTGGTTATCAGTTTTGTTGGTTGTGTCTTGGTCCTCGCGACTTGATGGCAAAGGTTGTAATGGTCTTGGTAGAAAAGGGGGTAAAGTTAATGAAGATGAACGGAAACGTGAATTAGCTAAAAAAAAATAATCGATAGATTTATTACCATGCACGTTGGGCAGCAAACGAAAAGTCAAGGAAACAAGTCCCTTCGGAACTTCACAAAACCCTATTTATTTGTGTGAAAATCAAAATACTTATAGGCCGGAAAACAAAACCCTATTTATTTATGTGAAAATCAACATTTCATCAATCGCTTTTTGACATTTACAGTATCAATCGCTGAAGCCGCAAATCAATCTGTAATAATACCTTCTTTTTAATCTCGTTCATCACCCGATTCGATTATTGATCGATGCAATTCAATTTGATTAATCATTTCTCAAATTAGGGTTTTGTACTTTTAATCAGGGTTATCATTTTTTCTAGTTCCATATTAAATTCCCAAACAAATTTAGGGGGTGTTTGTTTAAGCTTATATGTGGCTTACGAGCTTATTTGTATTTCGGCTTATATTACATAAGCCCCAAATTTTTTATACTTATGGGCTTATATAAGTTCATCATATTAATAAACTTATATAAGCCCACAAGTTTCAAAATAAGCCGGGCTTATGAAATATAAGCCGAAACACAAATAAGCTCATAAGCCACATGGGTGTTTGGCTAAGCTTATTAAACGTAAGCCCATTTGGGCTTATTTTCTATAAGCTCCAAATTTACGGCTTATTTTGAGACTTGTTGGCTTATATAAGTTTTATTATATCATAATAATCTTATATAAGCCGACAAGTCTCAAAATTAGCTGTAAATTTATAAAGAAGTAAAAGAATTTTTTTTTTTAAATTAAAAAGAGGAGAAAGAAAGTGTTTACCTAGTGGTGCGGTGGATGGCGGAAGCAGAGATGTTGAGAGAGAGGGAGAAGAGAAAGAATTTAGTTGTGTTTCTTTATTATTATGATATTTCATTTGATTTTAAGGCTTTGTACAAGTTTTTATACATATATATAATATATATATATAAAAAATCCCGTGTCCACGCCATGTCCGTGTCCTATATTTTTAGATTTTACCGTATCGCCGTGTCCATGTCCGTGTCGGACACCGTGGTCGTGTCCGTGCAACCTAGGTTGTTAGGGTAAAATGGTGATAGGATGCACAGAAAAGCTTGTGTATTAATTATATAGAATTAGGGGAAAGTGTTGGGTAATTAAACTAGGTCGTTTTGGTAACAGGTCTCCTAAACTGAAGCAAACCAAGCTTGTCCTTTTTTTTTTTTTTTTTGATGTTGGTATCGTGAAATATAACTTTAACCAAAACCATGCTAACCTCTCAAGAATTTTTCTTTTCAAGTCCTGATTTCAGAATATACTCAATTTGTTATGTTATTAAAAATTATCGATTCTTACTCCTATTATTTAGTATGATTGAAACATTTTATTTTGGTACAATTAGCCAAAGTTCGATACTCTGCAAATTCTACATCAGCAATGGAAATGGAAGTGGATGCCTCTGATGTAAGTCTAGCTATTATTAATAGGTGGAGCCTTCGAAAAGAAGTCGAAACGCTAATTGAAGACATACTGGAACAGAGTTTCTCTGAATTAGAAGAACAGCCTGTCCTTTTCTTTCCTTCCAAAGAGGAGTATGGTGATTACCAATGGTAACTATATGTTGTTTCTGCGTTTTTACTTTTTCTTTGGTATATATTGTTTTTTTAATCTGAATGATGAGAAATTTGCAGCGATAATGTTCTGAGCATATGGACTCAGTTAAGAGAAAACCCCCGAGAATCAGAACAAAAGTATCAACATATCAAAAAACCAACAGATGTTGGAGAGGTAATATTGCCAATCATGGTTTTTTAATTTTTTTAACATACAGATAATGTCTAATTTTATGTTTTGGTGTGGCATGTATTATAGGAAATCAAGAAACATCTTGAGAAGCGGGATGACATGATAAAAGAAGCGTCCATACACGATGTTGGTTTTGTGACTTTTAAGTTATCAGGGAAATGGATGGCGAAGGTACTTTTTTTTTCTTTTATTTTCCAACTCTTTTAAAACATACATCTTACACTTTTTTCTTTGCAGAGCATTCATAAGATGCTAAGAAATGGTATAGACACCTGGGCACCAGAACTTTCTGTAGGAAAGGCAATGATAATCTCTCCGTCACTGGATAATGATATAGCAGAGGGAACGCGTGCGGCTTGGTTTCGACGCTCTTATATTATAAACACGCTAATTCGTATGCTCAAGAATTCTAATGTTGCTGTCACCGTCTTTAAGGATTATCCGCAGGTATAGATGAAGCTGATTTAGCTGTTTAAATGTTTGTTGTATTAAATCATTTTATATTTACTTCTATTTATATTCTATAAAATTACATTATCCGCCTCTTTGATATAAAAATAGCCGTATTTTGCTGTTTATGAGTTTAATAATTCCATTTATTTCATGAGGAGGACAAGCATAAAGCTCAGCGCAAAGTGAAAGAATGCTTTTCGATTGAAGAAAGAGATGGAGATGTGACGATATCAGTTGGACCTGAAGGAGAACGGAAACCTTTTATTCGTGGGAAGAAAGATGGAGGTTTCGGCAATGCTTCTAAAGATCTCAGCAATCTGTGGTACTTATACTTGTGGAATTTATCAATTGGCTAGTTATAGATTTGTAACCCACTTCCTAAATCGTTTCATATTTTGCATGTTTGCAATTTATTAACTATCTTATAAGTAGTGCGCCTGAACTAGCAGTAGTTTAAGATATCTCTTCATGTGTGCCTCTCATAATATGTGTTAGTGTAAACAGTGTTACATTTCACCAATGATACATGAACAGTGCTTATCTGTCTGCTTATGTAGGTATGGACTTGAATGTGAAAAAGCAACTTGGATAGTAAATGTGATTCCCGTACAACAACAAGAGTATTATGAAATGTGCTTCACTGTAAGTACTTTTACAAAGCAGCGTAACTGATTACATGTTCAAATTTACAAGATGGAGTAACTGAATTCTGATTTTTTTCCAAGGCCGCTAGACAAGCACAGTGGCTCCCAGAGGATAGGTACGATTCTCCTAGCGCGAGTTATGCAGGATATCAAACTTGTAGTTATGAAGTAGAAGAGTTAATCACGTCTCTTCAGCAAATGCAAATGAAATCTGTTGAGTTGCCTATAACATTACTAGATAATGCTCTTGGGTAAGATTATCATGCTTTTATCATAGTTTTTACCCTTATTGTACTTTTGCTATCAGTATTAATAAGACGAGTAGAGTGGTAAATGTAAATTTTCTATGAACTTGCTGTAATCAAATTTTTATTTCCAGAATCTTTTATATTGAAGTCAACAATGTCTACACCAGCGATTTTCTTTGTTTCAAAAACTGAGATACCCTACTTTTAGGTCAAGTTTCGTACTTATTCATATTCAGTGCTTTGCGTTTTCTGTTCTTAACAGGTGTACATTCTTGAAAGCCCATAGATTGGCGCATTGTAAATTGGATCCTGTTGAGATGGTTAAGGCAGAGGTATACATTTGTAATGATGTTGAAGCTATTGTATATGGTAACTCTCATCAATTTGAAATCTTTACGTACACTGATTTTGTTTTTGATCTGCTGATAAATAGGGAAATACTCTTCAGCATTTGTTAAAAACACAAGCACATATTCGTTCATTTACTACAAAATCTTGTGTAGACGTGGATGAGTTAAAAATGGTAAGAATTTCTTTTCGTCTCATTGTTGTTACAGTTTCTCATTTCACCCCCGATTATATTGCATTCTTGTTCTTGAATAATAAGTTAACTGATATTGTATTTGGGTAAAAGCCAAAAATACTCTATGTACTTCTCGTGAAAACTCATTGTGCTTTCTCAACTTTTTTATTGTCTTACTCATTATGTGTGGACTGACACTTTATTGATTATAACTAAAGTTTGATCGGTTTATGTGTGATAGAGTAATCCACATTTTGGTTTTACAAATCGTCATGTTGTTTTGGCTTCTTGATGGCGATCGACACCTTGTGCTTGTAGGTGAATTAATGATTTTCAATGGATTCTCCTCGAGTATGTTTACTTCATTGCATACCTAGTTACAAACAGTTACAAGTCTGGTTGAAACTCGATATGATAATTGCATATCTTTTATTCTATCCAAGAGGATTGAGGTTGTTGCGAGTGGGTCAACTTTTAACCCGTTAAGTGTACAACGTTAACCTATGTATTGTATTTGAAGTACATAGAGCATAAAGTTTTAAGAGCTTTTTCCTATTGTATTTCAATGGTGTTACACATTTCTCATGTTGGACCTTAATTGTTTGCAACAGGCTTCAGAGTTAACATTGGGTGAAGGTGTAGAACGTGTGCTGGGATTTCATTTACTCATGTTTTCTCAGGTGTCTTAATGAACTTTTACTACGTACTTGTTTGAACATATGCACCTAGTTGAAGTTATAAAGCTTAGTTTTTGGAACTGAATACTTGGTTTTATTTCTCTAGGTTTCTCTAAAACATTATAGTTTCTTGTAATATGCTTTTCAATGTATGGTTGATTGAGCTTATTTACAATGCTTAAGGCTAAGCAATAATACAAAATGATATGTAGCTTACTAGACCATAAGGAAAATTTGAGAATAATGAAACATATAATCAGATACTCGAGGTGAATATTCGATACTGATTTTCTTGCCTACATTAAGACATTTCACATATGTAGAAGAAAAAAGTGAATAATTTTATCTTTATAATTTTTCCTAAATTTATATATATGACTATATATATTTATTATTGTATTATTAATCTTCCTTTATTTTTCAGGTTCTCAGAGAGTCGTGTTTATCTATCTTGCCACATATTCTGTATGAATACCTTCACGATTTATATGAAAAATTTGAGCGTTACCACAAATCTTACGATCCCTCTGTGTGCGAGGTATATATGCTTACATATGATTTTTCTTCTACACTATAGAAGTTAATTTTCCTTTCTCTTAAATCAAAGTTAAATTTCAAAAAGTTTATTTCATTTTAAAAATGGCAAATGATGATTTTTGTCCTGATTTAGCGTAATTTTGAAAGTTTTGCTAGGTTAACGGGTATGATAAGCAGAAAGCAGATCATTGATATATTTACTTGCCAAATGCTTTTTCTCGTACTATATTGAATTTAATTTTCGATTCTCTTAACCAAGTTAATTTTCTAAAAATTTATTCGATTTTCAGAAAGACATGTGATCATTTTTTGTTGGGATTAAGCGTAAGTTTTGGCAGGTTGGGGTTGTTGTGGAGCCAACCAGATTATTGCTGTATGAGGCGACTGCAGAAGTAATGGAAAAATGCTTTTATCTTTTGGGGATCAATTCGGTATGCATTATCTAGTTGAATTTTTTATAATATTGTTTCTTTTTTATCTGGGATTCTAATATGTGGGACTATCTTTTGAGATTTATTCAGTTTTCCGGTTTTAAGTTCTCTATTTTAAATTTGTTTGGGTGTATTAAGATAACATTAAAACTCAGCACCATACTATTTTAAATCAGTTCATGTTTAAATAAGCCACTCAGAAGAAGTAAAGTATATAAACAAGTTTTAAACAACTCGAGTCTTAAACATGTTTAAATTTTTAGGTTAAAAACTAGGTCAGACAATTCCACATTTTCTAACGAGTTTTAAACTTCTATTTTGTGTTGTGTGTGTGTGTGTGTGTATGTGTAGGAATCTTCATCCCCGGAGGGATCAATAGCCCAATCACTGTTAGCACTATCATCCGCTAAACGACCAATGGATGTAAATGCTCCTGTAGCTGATGTTGAGTCTGATAACAAAAAACAAAAGAGGGCTGTTGGTGGCGCTCCTGATGATAATGTCATTACTCATTCGCTTATTCCTGCTGCTGCCAGGTAACTACCAGTTTCGATATCGAAAATAATCAGTCCTTTTCTATTCCAAGTTTAATTCATTTCATGCAACATATAACTATAGGGTATTGTTCATTTTCGTTTTATGCCTATTATGTAAAACGACTTTCTGTAAAGGCTGGTTATTTGTAATCGTAATATTATAAATAAATTAAAATCATGTATAAATTTAACTTTGTTAGCTTTAATCAAATTTTAAAGACTAATTTTAAGGGTTTTATGGTTCTAAAATGACCCAAAATGGCTACAAACAAACTCATCTTCTAGTGACTCAGAGTTCAGCATCAAAATGTTGCCCGTCATGGACTTAAATAAAGTAGTTAAATATACCTTCCGTATAAGAATAGCGAATTATGTCTTTGCTTTGGGGTTGGATCTGAAAATTATTATGCATCGAGTTCGAATTGAATGAACAGATTCTAGTTGCGAAAGGTAAGGTTTATGCAGGATGATTAAAAACTTTATTTTCATAAGACACATGACGTGATTGACACCCTCATTTTATGCTCTCAATTTCATAAATATTGGTCAGATAAAGATAATGTGAGAGAATAGAGATTATTTTTATGGGAAAGTACTTGTATTACTTTGGTCACTTAACTTGTCTATTTTGTCTCTATGATACATTTAGTACCCACAATATGTAACCTAAAACTCCACATATGGGAATTCAAAATAAACAGTCAACGTTCCCACCATACAACAAACATAACTTGATTTTACCCAAACTAATACCAGCACATCAATCCAATTTTACATTTTCAGTATACGTATTATCAATGATCGTTATTTTATGTCTACTTGCTTACTTTCTTAGCATAAGCAGTTTTGTGTGATCCATCTGCTGCTTATGCAACATCCTTCCAACCCTCTCCTCCACATCACCCCCTCCTCATCCTCATCCTCCCCTTCTTCCTCAATCTCCCTCCTCGTGATTGATGCTGTAGTTGTCATGTTTGGCTTACTCTCTCTTGGATGTTATGTAGCTGACCTTTAATAAAATGAGTTGGTTTAGTAACTTGGATGTTATTGTTGTCTAAGTGGTAAAAGATAAAGGACAAAAAGTCAAATAGCCAAATACGTCGAGAATGAGTATGATGAGGTTATTAACCCTATTTTTATCCCCCTTAATCAGCATTTATAATTTGTGTCTTGCCCAATGCTAACAAGTGTTTCTCATGCTTATTCTCTACTATATTATTCTCTACTATATGACAAGGACTTTGCATAATACAACTGTTGAAAACCAGTCGATTTCTACACCTGTATTTTTTTTGTTTTTTTAACTTGTGGTTTCCCTTTTGGTTTTCAACAGGGATCAGATGGTTTTCAACAGGGATCCACCTAGAAATCCTCGGTTTGAGCCATTTTCGATTTCTCTCAATATTACAACCGATAAGCTTGAAAGGGGTAAGCTGCTTGGATATATTTCTGTATCAGATAATATTGGATATCTATCAGATGCGTGGGTGGAAACATTTCAGCCCGAATGTAGTCTTGTTACATTTTTCAACCGTGACTGGTGTGATTCCGAAGACATCATCAACTATGGGCATTTATACTTTGGCAATATCTGTTCGCGTCAATCAATTCCATTCTCAAACTATATGGAGATTTGTATGAAACTATATGTCACTAAGGAGAAGGATGTTGTTTATCAACTTTGCGATCACGAGTCGGACTTAAGCTTCTCAGAATTTTGGGAAAAGGATATGGATAGTACCTGCTCTTATATTAGGGTTAAGGGTGAGGATGGTTATGTAGTGATGCATTACATTTTGTTAAAGGATGCCGTCGATGCTGCTATTGAGTTAACGTGTACATTGCTTGATGATAATCTAAAGGTTTATGGAAGGATATTTGCCTATTATGGCAATAACTTTGATTATCAGTGTGAACCTGAATTTGTGATATTTCAGAGAAGTTTCTACACGGCACTACTCTATCAAGACTATACTAGTCCTATTGCAAGTGGTGCTAATATTCCGCTGAGGAAATCCTTGATGGCAGTACCTAACAAGGGCGGCTCCCTTGTAATTAAATTCAGGCTAACGGATGAATCTGGGCATGAGATTCTGGATAAGTTTTGCGAAATTCCTTCACAAACCAGTGGCAGCAAAGAAACTACGGTTAATGGGCCAGGTTGCTCTTTCAGCGTTAAAGTGGTTTGGAGCCAAGGTAAAGGTTGCGGCAAAGTTGGTTCATATCTGCTTTAAGCACGTGTTTAATAGAGGGAATTCAAATCAAAGAAATGGAAATGCCATGATTTCCCTTGTTTGGTGAAGTGGAGCAATTAAAAAAAGCGGAGAAAATGAAAGTCTGAGAATTTGATGCCTTTGTATCCATTCTTCATGAATGGTGTGGAAATCAAATTTCTCAACACAATTCTATCAGTTGAGAAATTAGCCAAGTCAAAAAGGGATTTTCACATCAATTAGTTTCAGTCGATATAATTTATGGAGTACTTGGTTTATTTTGCAATTTGGCTGTAAATTTTTGCAGTTTAATTTATGTCCAAAACCCACTAGTAAATTTGCTTTGTTTATTTAAATTAAAAATACTTTGAATCGTTAAAGATTTAAGAACCTGTCTCTAAATATTTGTGGCCTGCTGTTAGTTAAAGTAAATTCCATACAAGTTTGTTCGAAGAGTATGTAAATACCAAAAAGGTTAATTTACCACTTCATTTTTACTTTTTCAACCACCTTTATTTGCCACTAGATATCGGTCGTTAGAGTGAATTTGCCATCGTCGTTAAATAGCTGATCATATATGAGTCGATTGCCGTTTGCTTTTCCTTTTCGTTCTTGATTTCATGGTTACAACTTTAATTTAAATGATGATAAATTTCAATTGTTTTCAAATGAAAAAAGGGCTATACTATATTAAATCAAGTTTCATTGTTCTACTTAAACTACATCCATAACCACATATTCAATTTCCATAAATGATTTTATCAAGGGCTAACCATTTCTGAATGTATCTAACTTTACATTTTTTCTATTTTGATGTAGCAAACTCTAGTCTTGGTCACTTTAGTGTATTTATTTTGTAATTTGTTCACTTTGGTGTATTTGTTTAAAAGTTTAGTGTTTCAAAAGTTCAGAAATTAAGGAAGAAATAATAGGTAATTTAAAGGGGGCGTGGTGCATTTTTGGAGATCTAAAGGGCGTCGATCTTGATTTTTGTTCAAGGCCTTTCCGGGCTTTTGATATTTGGCTAGAAGAGAAGGATATAGGGTAGAAGAAGCGCGTAAGGTGGAGGTTGTGGTGTGAGGTTCTATACGCCCGATGTTTTGTTGTGATTGTGTTGAAAAATCGTCATCTATGCCAAATACATCAAATGCAAATGTTACCATGTATTCAAAACAGGCTATTATCAGTCATGTGTCCTTTAACTTATATTAGTCATATGAACATATCATTTACAAAGAATGTATATAGATTTCTTAGACATTTCCGTTTGACAATCTAAAGATAACCCCAAAGGAACAAATAAGCAACTACTATCAGTAATCAGTATACAAAAGAGATAAACCAATACTAAGAACAGACTTAAACCGGCAATCACTACATTCCTTAGTTGTGTGTGAACTTCCTGTAGCTTTGACACCTCTTGCACATCAGCTGAGCTTTTGGCCATAAAACTTGTCATTCTTAATGTCACGTCGTCCTTTATATATCTGCATAATTCTTCCTAAGTCCTTTTGTTGAAACTGTACGTCTAAAAGTCCTTTCCTGCCATATGTAGTAAGTTATAGCAGCAAGGATCAGTTTCTTAACTATGTTCCATATGTTTTTTTAATTTCGGCAAGGCTATCCTATGTAACATAATATCCTTCCAAATTCATTCAAGTCCTGCAACTTTGCCATTTTATTTACGTCAGCACGCACTTTTTCTGCATATTCACACTTGAAAAATAGGTGCTGATGTGAATCACATGCCTTATTGCAGAAAGCACTAGTCATTACTTTCCGTGAGTATCAGATCAATAGTCTGTCTTGAATTAGTAGCTAAAGTATAAAGGCAATGCCTAGTAATACAGGTAGAGAGAACCAAACAGTCTGATTCAAATTCACTTTGGTACCTTCGTCTCTCAGATCTTTCCAAACTCTCTGTGTTGAAAATTTCACTATTCTTTTCTTGTTGCTGACTAGTCAATCCCGTGTTTTGATTGCTGGTTGAGCATAGGCACCGGAATATGTGGAAGACTAGAAAATTGTTGCATCCAATCATCGGGTCATGTCCAACTACCTTCTTAAAATATATCAGCCGGAGTAGCACTATCAGAAAGCCCTGCTGCATACATGCGTCTTCTTGTAGTAGTTGTCAATAACGGGTCAGCTTCACTCCATAAACCATGCCACGTTGCCACAAAGATATTGGCCATCGACATTCATCTCATTGGACTTGTTTAGAATTCGTCGAGTTATACTGCTAATTGTGGTTGTGGTCATGTTTTTTGTCTGATGTGTTGGAAACGTTATATTTGTACCGCAATTAATGACGTTCCAGGTTATTTGACTTTAAAGTGTCATGATCCGTCTTGTAGACTAGTAAGAAGATCTAGTGGTGTCCTGGTCCGTGGTGCGATTATGCTATTGAATCTGATCATGATCTTGAGACTGATACTTATGATATTACTTGTTATTGTAACTATGTTTTTCGTTAGAATTGTATGGATATGAAGATGAACGGAAACACGAATTAGCTAAGAAAATGATTGATAGATACATACATTAGTATGAATGTTGGGAAGCAAACGAAAAGTCAAGGAAACAAGCCCTTTTGGATCTTGACAAGATTAAAGCTTTCGATACCATGACACTTGGTTCAAGTTACAATCAAAACAACATACCGTTAGAGTTTGGTTACAGATAACTGAATGCAGATGAGTGTTGAAGCGGGACATATGTGTATGGTCCGTATGGAATGGATACTACATACCCAAAGAGGAAGCTACTAAAAAAAGTGTTTTCTGAGTATATGCAGGGTGAAGCAAAGTCTGGAATAGAAAGGCTTCATCTGTGTGCAGAAAAGGATCTACAAATCTACACTATAAAAGAAGACGCAGAAGCAGTTACTAAGGATAACTTCTATAAATTTAGGGAAAAGTTAGCCTGTTTGACTAAAGTGACTCGATTTCTAAAACTTGATGAGGGCATTAGAGAATGGTGTTTCAGAGGTTACTAGTACTGATTATGGTCACCCGTTGACAAGGATGAGCCATAGTTCTTTTTACTTGTTTCAGTACTATGATAGTTGAAAGTGTTTACATAACTAAACTCATAGTACTTTTTACATGTTTCAGTACTACTGATATAAGAAAGGAGTTTTTCACCAGTATGTGCTATGATTTCTCGGACATGAAGACACTCAGTTGGACAACCTCTTGGTGTTGGAGATATAGAGTTTGTATCACGCAGTAGAACTGTGTACATAGCTGTACTTGTGGACTGGACGAAAAACCTTGAAGCTGCCATTCCTGAACTTCATGAAGATGGGATTAAGTTGCTTGGATATCCTAGAGAATACGATGTCATCTGCAAGGGGCTCAGTTAGCGTTCATTGGACATTTATTTTCCATAGTATTATACATAGTCAAAGTTGCAATGACTGCTGTTAACTTTTACTTCCTTCGGACTCATAATACAATAACTTGCTCAGGTTTTCGTTATCTTTTATATACTGATAACCCAATAATGCCATCGTGGTTGCTGATGTGCTAGTGTATCTTTTAGAAGCTGATATATATTTTGAGTTGCTTTGGATCACAAGCTGATTTTTGTCAATAAGAAGTAATGTGTTGTTTTTACTGAGATAGTTTCTTTGCATCATATCGTCCTGTAAATAATTATTACTGAGATAGGTTTTTTCAAATAAGAATGGATGCATTGCATTGCAGACTTGCAGACAACCGCTGATCTATGCCTTGTCTACATACTTCAATCTCGCTCATGATATAAGCTTTACAACTCGTTAGTAGTTACATCTATAAAAACTTTATTCAGTTCACATAATGCTAACGTTTTGGGTAGAAACTTCAGCATCTTTAACAAATGATGATATATATACAAAAAATATCGCTCACACATGTCCCACATAGTACTTGATCTTACAAACATTTGCTGTGCATCAATCTCACACCACACGGGTAGAGATAAGCTACAAGACCTTTGGTAAAACATAGACCTATCTAGTTACTGTCGAAAGTTAACCAAGTGCTTATTAGAGGGATGTTATTCAGATTTCATAAGCGGATAACCTACGTCAGCTAACATATATTACATCTCAAAAAACTTGCACAAAATTAAGATGTTGAAATCAATTGAAATTTTAGACTATAGCTATATCGACACCCAAATAATATTTAGATTATACTGTAACTTCTGTATGTGTTTAATTATCTACGTGAACTTCATTGAGCATTGATTCGTCGATTATACTAAAAGCATTAACAAAGTATACAAACTTAAAACAACCAAATTCGGCAAACTATATTTCATTCATCAGAAAAACCATCCGAAAACCATTACATCTTCACATAGTCACATCTAAACTATCAACAAAATAAAAAAACCATAACGAAAAACGCTAATCCAAACACCCACCCTAAAACTCTTGCGAAACAGATCCAATCACATCCTTCTTCCCATCCTTTGTCTTCTTATTCGGAACCAAACTCGGGTGAATCTTAGGCAAAACTCCACCATTCGCAATAGTAACACTCCCCAACAGCTTGCTTAACTCCTCGTCATTCCTTACCGCCAACTGAATGTGCCTCGGGATGATCCTGCTCTTCTTGTTGTCCCTTGCTGCGTTTCCCGCCAATTCCAACACCTGAATTTTAAATAAATAATTATAATCAGTTACTAAATTTTAAAATAATAATTTTTATATAAATAGATCTGAGTTTATAAAAATGTATACCTCAGCAGCAAGATACTCAAGGACAGCAGACAAGTACACCGGACACCCCGAACCAACACGTTTCGCATACCGCCCGTTTCGAAGATACCTCGAAACTCTTCCCACAGGGAAAGTAAGCCCCGCTTTCGCCGATCGTGTAACCGACTTGGTTGATTTTGGTTTGCCTCTGCCTCCTGCTGTTGATTTAGTTTTTGTTTGTTTTGATGATTCCATTTTTTTGAAATTTTTATTTGGGGTTCGGAGGGAATGAAATGAGTTTGAATGATTTGGGAGAATGGTTTTGGGGTGGTATTTATAGGGGGAATGGGTGGGGTGTGATTGGTGGAAATGAGGGAGTAAGGATTGCCAGCGTGGCGTGTGTGGATGGTGGGATGGGGTTTGTGTTTCTTTGGTGTGTGTATGAACGGATCGACAGCGTGGCATGAGTATAATGATTTATTTTTTGTTTTTATTTTTAGAGTAAATTGCAAAAATCGTCCTTGTAGTTTGGTCAAATTGCACGTTTCGTCCTTGTGGTTCATTAAGTGCAAATATCGTCCGGATTTAACACTGTTACGTGCACTTTTGGTCCTCCATCATTGCAAAAACCGTCCTTGTGATTTGCCAAATTTCACTGTTAAAGAACCAAAAGTGCACGTAACAGTGCCAAATCCGGACGATATTTGCACTTAATGAACCAAAAGGACGAAACGTGCAATTTGGCCAAACCACAAGTACGATTTTTGCAATTTATTCTTATTTTTATTATTGAATCTTGTATACTTTTTGTGTTTATGCTTTTAGTTAGAAATAAGTATAGTACTTTTTTGTAACTATGTTAGGAATTAGAAAATCCAGTCGTTAAAGAGTCGGTCATCTCAAGTATATGTATTCATTAGAAAGCTCGTAGTCCTAGTCAAGTTATGTTATTAAGTAGTTTGTTAAGTAACACCATGGAGGACGGACGGGTCTTTACCCACTGTATGTCTGATCCACAGCCCGTAGGTGGTATTTATTGTAAGACACTATAAATACCCTCTACCTCCCAAGGTAGAGGGTTGGAGCTTTAATACCATTTTTCTTTGTTTCACATAGTTCCCAACTCTCTTCCCTTTCTCTCTCTAGAACTTTCTCTCTCTAAAACATTCTATACGCCCCATATGGATTTGGTTTGATGTGTTTGTGAAATCCTTCATCTTACAATTGGTATCAAGAGCCATGGTTTGATCACTCATCTTTCATGCTCTTTGTTTTGGTGGATTTCATAAGGTTTTTTGGGTTATAAGTGTTTAGGAGAGTTTGAATCATTTGGTCAATTTATAGTGTTAAAGTTTGAATTTTGATTGTACTTTTGTGTTTAGGATCATCATATGTGTTTAGGTTTTGAATTGGAAGGCTTGAATCATTGTGGTTTATCTGTTTTTTATTGATAAAGTGGTGGTTTTCAAATATTGTACGAAGCGAGTTGAGCCACGGTGTTGAGTTTCTTGGAAGCGAGTTGCTTTGTTATTGGAAGCGAGTTGGTTTAAGCGACTTGGCTATTAAGCGAGTTATATTAGCAGCGAGTTGGTATATGCGACTTGGCTATTAAGCGAGTTGATTCTTTAAGCGACTTGAGTTTTAAAGCGACTTGGCTATTAAGCGAATTGTATTGTCAGCGAGTTGGTTTAAACGACTTGGTGGTTAAGCGAGTTGTCTCTGTATGCGACTTGGCTATTTAGCGAGTTGATTCTTTAAGCAACTTGAGTTTTAAGCGACTTGTCTTTTAAGCGAGTTGTCTGTTTAGCGAGTTGATACCAAAGCGAGTTGACTGTTTAGCTACTTGTCTATTGAGACTTGTCACTTCTTCGTGCTACATTTTTACAGTTGTTCTTTTGGTTTAGTAAAATCCCGTGAAAGAATCAATTTCCCGGTTTAATCAAAGAATAGTAAAATCCCGTAGAACTTGTAATCATGTCTAACAACGTACCTACTATCGCTTCTATTGTAGCTGAGGACGTTCAAGCAGCAGGATCAGATACTCGTCCACCTATGCTTGACAGAACTGATTATGACTCATGGGCACAACGAATTAGGTTGTATTGTTTGGGAAAGGAAAATGGAGTTAACATTCTCAAGACAATTGATGAAGGACCTTATCAAATCGAGACTACCAGAGATGTTCTTGAAACTGCTGCAGATGGTACAGTTACCTTAGGATTGGACAGACCAAAGACGTATGATGAGCTCAGTGATAAGGAGAAGAAGAGATATGATGCTGATATCAGGGCTTCAAACATTATACTTCATGGTCTTCCAAAAGACATCTACAAGTTGATCAATCACAACACTGAAGCCAAGGCAATTTGGGATAATGTCAAGATGCTTCTCTCAGGTTCTGAATTGACTAAGGAAGACAGAGAATCACAACTGTATGATGAATTTGAGCATTTTAAGATGAAACCAGAAGAAAGTGTTTATGAATATTACGTGAGATTCCACAAGCTTGTGAATGACATGAGGAATATCAAAATGACCATGCCAAATATTCAGCTGAACTCAAAGTTTGTGAACAACATGAATCTCGAATGGCACAAATTCGTCACCTCTGTGAAGCTAACCAAAGGATTAAAGAACACCAACTATGAGCAACTGTATGCCTTCCTTCTTCAGAATGAGAGACATGCTATGTTTGAACGAATGATTCTTGAACATTTCAAAAATAAACAGGGAGAAACAAGTTCTTCAAATGATTCAACAGCCTTTTACACAAATGTTGGAATTACCACCAAAGCTTCTCAAGTCATACCCATGGGTAATGGTAATCACAAACTCATTCCCGATCCGAGGTTCAAGCAACCTGATGCTGATGCAGTCATGGAACACTTCATCAATCAACTGGCTCTTATGGTTAAACAAAACTTGACCCTCACTCCACATACTAACAGTCTTCACACTAACAATAAAACCAGAACTGCATCCAATCTACACAATCATGCTGTTGTCAGAGATGGAAAGGTTATGGTGCAACCAGTTCAAGGAAGACAGTATGAACAGGGAAGAGGTGGAGCAGGTGGAGGGTATGTGGCTAATCAGAATCGTGGAAGAAATGCCAATCAGGGACAAGTAAAGCCAATCAAGTGCTACAACTGTGGTGGTGATGGACACATTGCAAGGAACTGCACATCTCCAAAACGCCCTCAAAATGCAGAATACTTCAGAGACAAGATGTTGCTTGTGCAATCTCAGGACAATGGTGCTGTTTTGGATGAAGATGAGCTGTTATTTCTTGCAGAAGGTAATGCTAAGACATATGATGCAGATGTGGATGAGCAGCCAATTCAGAAAATAGGTCACAATCATCAAAATGCCTTTCAAGTTGCCGATTGTGATGCATATGACTCTGATGAACCTACTGCCCAAACAATCTTCATGGCTAGCATTTCTCCAATGGTCTCTCCAAAGGTCTCATCATCAAAGCAAGCTGGTCCATCCGAAGAATCAATCGTCTCACAGGTATTAAAATTATATGATGAAGCTGATGAGCAAAAGATACATGACAAAGTGCAATCACATGAAACTTGTGAAACATATATTGTTAATACGGGTAATAGTAATATTGTCCCATATGATCAATATGTGATCCAAAGTGAAAGTGTGATTGAACCAAGTGATGCATCTTCTGCAGCCAACAATTACTATGTTTTTGATGAATACACTACACGTGCCCCTGATGATTCTGTTGTCTCTGAACTGAATGCCTATAAAGAACAAGTTTCCATTTATGAACAACGCGCTAAGTTTGAGTTAACCACTCGTGAGCTGGAAATGGATGACCAAATGCGTACAATTATTAGAAAAAGTAACTTTATGGAAGAAATACTAAAACAAGAGCTAGACTCCTTAAAAGAAAAGCTTAATAAAACGGCTAAGCAAAAACAAGAACTTCAAGAAAATGTGAAAGTGCTTAAGCAGGAATTTAATGCTAAGGAATCAAAACTTTTAAATGAATTTTCCAACCTAAAAACTTTGAAAAACAAACTTGAAAACAAATTGTACGTACAAGGAAACACCATTCAGACTGCTCACATGATCACTAAGCATAGAGTTCTAAGTGACAAACATAGTGTTGCATTAGTTGATGAGCCAAACCCTGAGGCTTGTAAGAAAGCTAGAGAAGCACATAAGGTAATTTATGATGGCAATGAAATCCTTAAGCCTAGACATAAATCTAGTTGCGCTGAGAGTACTAAGGAAGATAAGCAGTTAGAAGAAGTCACTAGAAAGAAATTGGATGAAAAACTTAAGAGCCCTTCATGCATAGAAAAGAAAATCAGTTATAAAACACCCAACTATGCTAAGGAAAATTGGATTGCATTTAAAAAGTTTAGACCTCAAACACAGCTGACCCCTGAACAAGTGTTCTGGAAAAAGGATATGGACATGAAAAAAGCTGATGAGTTTGTTGAACAGAATCCCCCATGTAGGAGAATGCTTCCTGCCACTGTATATCCCCCCAATACACCAATGCATTTAGTTCCTAGATCTATTCCCACTTAGAGTAAGACCTTAATCAGTCGGTATGTTATTTATCAATTATTTGTTGATTTTGAGAAGACATGTAAGAAAAGGATCACGCCTACTGGGATAACTGAAGCGGAGAGGGGTTTTGAGCAAACTAAAGAATGCTATTTAACTGAGGTAATGCCTTTCTTTAAACAATTAAAAGGTCAATTTGAGAGTCTTAAAAAGGGGATGGATTCAGATATTAAAGAAATGGAAAAGGAATTTGATGCAATGATAGTTGAGGTCAATGACTATGAGCGAGAATTAAAATATAATGAGATTGAGAGGAAGAACTTGCATACCTTAAATGAGAATCTGATTTTTGAATGTATCACTCAAGATGTGTTGTACACTGCCACGAATTGTTCAATTAATGCATCTCAATTTCATGAATTATCTGTTGCTCTGAAAGTCTCCCATGATCGTGTCATTGAGCTTGAGAAAACTAACTCTAAATTGCATGAGAAAGTTGAACGGGGTGATCATGATAACCTGGTGAAACAGTTTTCTAAATTGGAAGTTGAGCATCTTGCTTTGTAATTAAAATATCAACATCTAAAAGAAAATGTTAAAACCTCAAATATCAAGACATCTTTGGATGCTCCTGAATTTGATGCAGTTTTTGAAATCAGCAAATGTGATGAACAGATTCGATCTCATTGTAACACGATCAGAAAAATGAGAACCCAAATTTCACAATTAAAGGGTGAAAAGAACAATGTGACTGGATCTCAAATGCCTCCTCCTTTAGATTCCCAGTGTTCTCAAACTTTTCATCTTCAAAACATGGTTAATGTTTTACAAAAGGAAAATGAGAGTTTTCTAGAAGAAAATGAAAAGGTGAAACAACACTTTAAAAGTCACTCGTGACAAGAACAACGAAATAATAACGTCTTTACAAAAGGAAATTGAGAATCTGGGGACTCAGGTAAAAGGGAAAATGCCACTTGTCTTTAATGAGAATGTTGCATCAAAGTCATCTGCAGACTCTAAATATACTGTGATTGTTAAATACATTCCTCCTCATCTTAGAAATAACGAACTTGTGTTTCATAACTATTTCGCTTACCTTAAGGATAGTCTAGAATGTCTCCGAGAGATTGTAGAAGAGGATTTCATAAATAAGCCACTTGATAGAGAAATTAGGTTTGCTTGCATTCAGGCCAAACGATCTCAGGAGCTGTTAGAATGTTTAAGAGCAACGTGTCCTAAATCTTTTTGTGAGAAAGGTAAAGCTGTGATGCCTTGTTCTATGCCTAGCATTAAGAAAGTGAATTTTAATATGCCATCGAGTAGCTCAAATCCCAACACTTCTATGCCCAGTATTAAGAAAGTGAACTCTAGAGTGCCTTCAATTAGTTCAGATCCCTGCACGTCTAGTTCAGGAATGCAAAAGGTAGCTCAACCAACTAATGTTCCCATAATTCCCTCTACAGGAGTAATCAGTGACACAAATGCAAGTGGGTCAAAGCCTTCAGGCAATACAAAGCAAGATAGGACCTCGCAAGCTAAGAATGTGCAATGGAAGAAAGTAGAAGACCACCTTAGGAACATTAAGTTTGAGTTGAATAAAACGAATCGTGTTGATTCTAGTATTAGCTATAAGCGTACTGTAATTAATTCGAATTCTGCTACTTTTGACAAAACATGTAATGATGATTGTTTGGTTTAAGTTACTAATCATGAATGTGGTGTGAATGAGTTGATTAATGCTGTTAAATGCCCAGTTGAGATAGTGAATACAAAAAATCAAGCTAAGAAGGCTAGAAAGCAATGGCGGAAGAAGGTTAGAAAACATTGGAAACCCACCGGAAGGAAATTTAGTAACATAGGTTATCAGTGGATACCTACTGGCCACAAATTCAATCTTAATGAGATGTGCCCTAAATTATCTAGATCAATGCCCATTAGGAAATGGATGCCTACTGGTAGAACTATTCCTTTAAGAAGTGAACATACTTTGAATAGGTCAAATACGGACACTAGCACTGCATCTATCCCTGATGATTCCATTGTTTCTACTTCTGATGTGGGTGTTCCAATCACTGTTACTAACCAAATGGAACCCATTCTTGCATGGGGATCCCAATTATCCAGTTATCCATTCTTGTTTGTGTTCAATTACAGATCGTTCAAATCGTTCTATGGTACATGGACTCAGGCTATTCCAAGCATATGACTGGAGACCGGTCACGGCTCATGAACTTTGTGAGTAAATTCATCGGGACTGTTAGATTCGGGAATGATCATTTCGGTGCAATTATGGGTTATGGAGAATATGTTGTTGGTGATAGTGTTATCTCCAGGGTATATTACGTTGAAGGTCTTGGTCATAACTTATTCTATGTCTGTCAATTATGTGATTCTGATCTAGAAGTGGCCTTCAGAAAACATACTTGTTTCGTTAGAGAACTTGATAGTAGAGAAATTTTAAGAGGAACACGTGGTTCAAATCTATACACCATCTCTATCGAAGATATGATGAAGTCTTCTCCAATCTGCTTGTTGTCAAAGGCTTCAAAAACAAAGTCATGGTTATGGCATCGTCGTCTAAATCACCTGAACTTTGGCACCATAAATGATCTCTCCATAAAGGACTTAGTAATAGGCTTACCTAGACTAAAGTATGAAAATGATCATCTTTGTTCAGCATGCCAATTGAGAAATAGCAAGAAGTATGCCCACAAACCCAAACCTACAAACTCAGTTATGGAAGTTCTTCATACCATTCACATGGATTTATGTGGACCCATGAGAGTGCAGAATATTTACGGGAAGAAATATGTGTTAGTTGTGGTTGATGATTACTCTCGATTTACTTGGGTTAAGTTCTTAAGGACAAATGATGAAACTCCATATATCATCATCAAACTTATCAAACAGCTGCAGGTTCGACTTAACAAAACTGTCAGAATCATCCGAACAGACAATGGAACTGAGTTTGTTAACAAAGAACTTAGTGAGTTTTATGAAAGTGTTGGAATCAGTCATCAAAGAAGTGTTCCACGAACTCCTCAACAGAACGGTGTAGTTGAAAGACGAAATCGAACTCTTGTGGAAGCCGCTAGAACAATGTTGATTTACTCAAAGGTTCCAATGTTTCTCTGGGCTGAAGCCATTGCCACTGCATGCTACACTCAAAATCGATCCCTAATTCACACTTCTCATGGAAAAACTCCATATGAACTTATCCACCATCGAAAACCTAATCTTTCATTCCTTCATGTGTTTGGTGCATTGTGTTATCCAACTAATGAGGGTCAAGACTTAGGCAAACTTAAAGCTAAATCGGACATTGGAGTATTTGTAGGATATGCACCAAGCAGAAAAGGATACTGAATCTACAACAAAAGAACCTGAAATATCATGGAAACAATTCACGTTACGTTCGATGAGCTGACCGGTCAAATGGATCCAGGACAACCCAGTTCTCGACCCACATCACAACCTTCATCAAGTAGTCCCATCAGTTCTACTCTTGTACCCCATTCTTCGCCAACAACTCCTTATGTACCTCCTTCAAAAGATGATTTGAAGAAATTGTTTGATCCAATGTTTGATGAACACTATGAGCCAATTGCTAATGATCTGTCAAATCCATCAACAGAGGCTGCTCCTATCCCTGTCAATGAAGTTAACCCTTCAATTTCTATGTCATTAAGTCAAGAAGCGCCTGCTGCCGATCACTCTGTCTCATCAACAAATCATCAATCATCAAGTGTACATCATGGAATTATTTCTGGCACCGATGATGAAGATAATCCCTTTGCTACTCCCGAAGATGCCCCCTTTGAGAACATATTTGCTCTGGAACCATCATCAGAACCATCTTCATCAGGAGAAAACGACTCTGCTACTTCAGTTCCTCAACAACAACCACACGAACACCTTAGAAAATGGACACATGATCATCCATTGGACAACGTCATTAGAAATCCCTCTCGTCCAGTATCCACACGTAAACAACTTGCAACTGATGCCTTATGGTGCTTCTTCAACTCTGTACTATCCAAGGTCGAACCAGAAGACGTTAAAACTGCAATGAATGAAGACAGCTGGTTCAATGCCATGCAAGAAGAAATTCATGAGTTCGATCGACTAGATGTATGGGAATTAGTACCTGCTGCTGACTGTGCTATGATCATTGCTCTAAAGTGGATCTTCAAAGTAAAACTTGATGAGCATGGTGATGTATTAAAGAACAAGGCTCGATTGGTTGCAAAAGGATACCGTCAAGAGGAGGGTATTGACTTTGAAGAATCATTTGCTCCAGTTGCTCGTATCGAGGCAATCAGAATCTTCTTGGCTAATGTAGCAAGTAAGAACATGGTAGTCTATCAGATGGATGTAAAAATGGCTTTTCTTAACGGAGATCTTAAAGAAGTCGTATACGTCAGCCAACCTGAAGGTTTTGTGAATCCAGAGCATCCTACTCATGTCTATCGCTTGAAGAAGGCTCTTTACGGTTTGAAGCAAGCTCCAAGGGCATGGTATGATACGCTATCAAAATTTCTTCTATCTACTGGATTCAGTAAAGCAGCAGTTGATCCGACATTGTTCACCATAAAGTCAGGCAAACATTTAATTCACGTTCAAATCTATGTTGATGATATTATTTTTACCTCGACTGACCCCAATGAATGTGACCGTTTTTCTAAGGAGATGGGCTCCAAATTTCAAATGTCAATGATGGGACAAATGTCGTTTTTCTTGCGATTACAAATTTCACAAAGTCCCAGAGGCATTTTTATTAATCAATCTAAATATGCAAATGAAATTTTAAAGAAATTTGGATTCGACACTTGTGACACCGTTGACACTCCCATGGTGGAACGTACCAAACTGGATGAGGACCACTCAGGGATCATGGTAGATCAAACGAAATATCGAAGTATGATTGGATCCCTGATGTATCTCACAGCCAGTATACCTGATATTCTGTTCGTTGTATGCATGTGTGCTAGATACCAGGCTAAGCCTACCAAAAAGCACCTTGAAACGGTTAAACGGGTCTTTTGGTATCTCCAAGGAACCATCAACATAGGACTTTGGTACCCGAAGGACACCGGTATGTCACTAACAGCCTATGCAGATGCTGACCATGCAGGATGTCAAGATACACGTCAAAGTACGTCTGGAGATGCTCAGTTTTTGGGTGATAAGCTTGTGAGTTGGTCTTCAAAGAAACAAATGAGTACTTCTATATCCTCTACAGAGGCTAAATACATAGCCATGTCATCTTGTTGTGCTCAAATCCTATGGATGAGATCCCAATTATCTGACTATGGCTTTGAATTCAACAAAATCCCTCTGTATTGTGATAACAAAAGTGTCATTGCTCTCTCTTGCAAAAACGTTCAAAATTCAAGAGCAAAGCATATTGACATTCGACATCATTTCATTCGGGAACAAGTGGAAAAATGTGTGGTAGAACTCTATTTTGTGAGGACTGAATACCAGTTAGCAGACATCTTCACCAAAGCTCTTCCTAGAGAACGTTTTGAGTTTATCCTTCCACGACTTGGTCTAAAGAGCCTACAACCGGAAACACTCAAACGTCTTCAAGAGGAAGACGAGGAGTAAATGATTTTTTCTTCATCTATCTCTTGTATATATTTATTCAAAAAACAAAATACAAAATTTCAAAACCCACAAAAGAAAATAGAAAAATATAAAATTTTCAAAATCCAAAAAAAAAAAGAAAATCTTGAAAAATACCAAATATATATATATATATATATATATATATATATATATATATATATATATATATATATATATATATATATATATATATATATATATTGTTATTTTGTCATGTTTTTCTTTATTCGATATCATCTACGGACTTTGTGTTGACATTCAAAGAATGTCACGGGTTTTTAGATGTTCTTCGAATGTACATAAATTGCTTTAAAAAAAATGAGGCGGAGAAAAATGGTGGTTTATTGTCATTTCAGGCAGTAACCCGTTTTAAAAAGAAAGAGCAGAGCCATGCTTAATCTTATTTTTCAAATCTCATGCTCTGATTCTTAAAACAAATGTTTGTCACCAAAAAGACAAATGTTTTCTTTCCAAATATTTTTCCGTCTAATGATTTTTCTGAAAAATATTTGTCATCTAATGAAAACAAAATTGCTTTGAAAATACCTCGGACGTTATTTTTGAAAATCATCTGGGCTTATCTTTGTCAAACTCTCTAACACTCAATCAACAACTCTTGTCATTGATTGAGGGGGAGAATGATTTCAATTCAATCAAAAAGGTTATTTTTCAAACAATTAGCACATAAAAGAGCAAGGTCTACTTTTGGAAAATCAAAAAGAACAATGTTTTATACAATTGATTCAAGACCTTGGCTAATGTTACATTTTCAATAGATATTTATGCATGAGTGGTCAATGGAGTTTAAAGTCTCAAAATCTAATCCTTATCAGTTAAAATGTCTTTCAAAAGCAAGTCACTATTCTCCTCAAAAGCTCTCAAAATTTAATTTAAATCAATAGAGATCACAACTCTCAAAGTATTTGAAAATTGTGATCGGGGGAGAATTTGTGATTTAAATTGGATTTAAACTGATAATTTGATAAATGGTTTTATACGTGATTAACAAGCTCTCCTTCTTGCATGTGTCAAACGATTTTAAATTTTCCATGCACATGTTGAGGGGGAGCATTTATATCAAACCAAAATGGATTAAAACGTGACTGATTTTTCTCTAAGTGCAGTTTTTCCCTAATATGTGCTAAATAACTTCAAAATCAGATGCACATATTGAGGGGGAGCAAATTTTTGAAAACCACATTCTTTCTCAAAAATATCTTTAACTATATGTGAAACACTGATTTTGATCGAGAAAGTGATGCCGATATTTTTTAGAAAATATTTATCAAAGAAGTGAATTCTTCCTCTTGCCTCCATGTGCCAAAATAATTTTAAAATTATGATGCACATGTTGAGGGGGAGCTGTTTCTAAAATATCAAAAACGATTCAAGTACAAAATTCTTTGATAATATATCACAAGTACCTGGATTGATTTTCAAATGGTTTTCAATTGGTTCCAATAGCTGATGAACAATACCAAAAAGACCAACCAAATTTACTTTATATATGGTGATATAAGGATGGTTAGGTTAGGTATTCGTTCCCACGATCCCGCCAGAGCCGGAGGGATCTACCCAGGGACAATCCACTAGATAGTGTAGAGTCCTTAGGTATGATGAAAAAAAAGGAGAAAATGAGAATATGGGAAGAGTGCGGACTGAGATAGAGCTAGAACTGGAATAAACCCAACACGGTTCTAGTCATGAAGTCTCGGTAAGCACTGAAGGGGTTGAAGAATGAAAAAGAAATGAATAAGAAAAGGGTGAAAAGAAATAGCCCTCCATTATTTCAACCTTAGGGCAGAAACCGGGTTCAATTCATATGCTACTGGTGTTTACCAAGGTAACACCGGTATTGAAGACAAGACGTCATGGACCCAGTGACGCACTGCACTACATCTTCCCAAGCCACTCAAGTTCCTCTTAAAAGGGCTTGTTTCATTCTCACAGGGGAACCTACATTATCTATCGACTTTCTCTTGGAGATGGTTGATATTGAAGAAGGAGACCCTCTCCCTAGTCTCCGGCATATGGAACCAAATGTGCACAATTGAGTCTAGAGCCACGAGATCATCAATAAATCTCATTAAGGACACAATCAATGAAGACTCTCTGTTTCACACAATGTGGAAAGAGAGAATATACTTTTAGAGTCCTACGCATTATCCTTGTGGTATTGCCAGAACATCTGAGTGATATGCAAACATATTTACAATGAAGATGGAAAGCCTTCTAGAGCCAACATCAAACAAGCTCTTGGTAGGTGGCATGTGAGATCTATCCAATAGATCAACCATGTGATAACTGAACAGAAACAATGGGGCGATTCAAATTTTTGAATCAATCCTGGTTCAGGTTATGGATTGACGGATACCTTTGAAAAACCGGTCGTTGTGCTTAAAACTCTTTTCTCTAGCATATCGACTGTGTATTAATATTTCAAAAATAAAAGGTGTTTATGATTGATAATTGATTTTCTTTAAAACCTTCGTTGTATTGCAAAAACACTTTATTTTGAGCAGTACATGATTGTTTTTCAAATCTCTTTTCATCAATCAGTGAATCTCAAATTCGCTGGTTCACTCACTCCGTGTTGTCTTCTTTGAGACGTTCCGGTTTGAGAATAGCTAGAGCAGCTGCGAAACCCTGTCAAGGAGATTCTTCGGAATTATACCTGATCACAGGCAGTACTTGTACTGATCAACGGGGAACCGTGGGCCGTGTACCTCAATTCAACGAAAGTGATCAAAGACACTTTCGTGCACTTTGTTGCTAACTGTTGTATGCAGGTACACCCGACGTTTGTAGCTAATCAGAATGGATAGGTCAATCCATAGCCGCATGCTCACACAACACATTCATTTCAAAAGAAATCATGATAAGTGCATCAACGACTCTGATATTATCACTCCATGCTTCTGCAAATATCCTGAATCAACTAAAGCTTCCGCTACTCTGATGAATAGAATTCATGATCCAGAATGTGAGCATGTCGGTCCACTGTCACAACATCACACAAAGTCAACACCACAATAGAAGAGTCAGAGATTTATGCAAGCTGATGATCTCAAAGCTGGCTAAAAACTCATCATCACGTGAATCAGTTAAAGACCTCCACTTGAATTATCCAAACGTGGAAAACATGAAGAATCAAAGACTACGAGCTACAGAGCAATGAACTTAAACAAGAATCCAAGAACAATCTTAATGTAATATATGTTTGTATTCTGTGTAATTTGAGGTGACCTCCCTTAGGGGGAGATTGTTAGGAATTAGAAAATCCAGTCGTTAAAGAGTCGGTCACCTCAAGTATATGTATTCATTAGAAAGCTCGTAGTCGTAGTCAAGTTATGTTATTAAGTAGTTTGTTAAGTAACACCGTGGAGGACGAACGGGTCTTTACCCACTGTATGTTTGATCCACAGCCCGTAGGTGGCATTTATTGTAAGACACTATAAATACCCTCTACCTCCCAAGGTAGAGGGTTGGAGCTTCAATACCATTTTTCTTTGTTTCACATAGTTCCCAACTCTCTTCCCTTTCTCTCTCTAGAACTTTCTCTCTCTAAAACATTGTATACGCCCCATATGGATTTGGTTTGATGTGTTTGTGAAATCCTTCATCTTACAAACTAGTACGTGGATTTTGCTTAGGCCAATGCTAATGGTAAGTCAGGTTGCCCTAACCAACCGAGTACATGACCGCATTATCTCCATTAGCCCAACCGATCAATGACCGGTCACCCCTCAACCTTTTCAAAGTTATGATTGGCCTGCCAATCACAAGTTTCAATTGTTTTGTGTGTGTAGTTTTATTTTTATTTGTTTTTGTGGGGTATCTTTTTTGTTGTGGTTGCGGTCGCCTTATTAGCAAATTGTGTTTGGGTATAATCTTGGAGAGACAAAGCTGATGTGGCGTGGAGTGACCACAAGATTTATGGTTACTATTAGCATTGGCCTTATTTTATGAAAAATGCAATAATATTTGTATAAAAATAATCTTTTATATAATAAAACAAAACCCGTAGTGGGAATTTTTCATTTCAAAAAAATCAATTAATACCTTATTTGGTAATATTTTTTTAATTATTGTTTATTTGTTTTAAGTATTTTTAATTAAAAAGTCTAAATATTTCCTAATTTGTCAAAAAAAAAGTTTAAAAATTCGGTTTTACAAAATATATGTAGAAAAACCTAAAGATACACATGTACTTGAGATTTATTATATGATAGTTTTAGGTAAAAAGTGTAAAATTAGAAAAAGCGGAAGATTAAGTTCTCCTAAAATCACAAAAAGAAAAACAAATCTTGCAACATAAAAACATCCCACCATATCACGTCATATGCTTCTTCATCAATGCACCTAATGAGAATCATCATTCATTCATAGTAATCTAACACAAATTTTGTTGATTAAATTGATCACACTCGTCAATTTATATAAAAACCTCAAATTGATCATCTTCGCTCAATATATGAACCCTAATATGATGGTTACCTATAATTTCGGAACTTTCTCAACAATGGTATTACTTATTCCTAATTTAATTATGATGCAATTTTTTATTAGGGTATTATTTATGTTGTTGGGTCAATCTCACTCTACAAGATGATATATTTTTTTTGGAGATGGGGAAGGTATGAAGTTGCGTGTGTTTTTTTTATATGTGTTTGGTAATGTGTTTTAACGTGAGTATTTTTATTGTTGCGATTTTGATTAGTCAGTAAAGATGCCTTTACTGTTACAGGGGATGCTAAGATTCGATTATGATGATAATTTAGGGCTTGAGTAGTTGAGCTAAAATTTACATTGTCAATGAAAGTTGAGAATTTTGTAGTTGTTTCCTTTTATTATCTTAGTTATGTATTTGATCAAATGTGTATGAGAAAAAGAAAAATTCTATTATTTATTTAATCTTAGTACTTTTGAAACTTTAAAGATAGACATACAACCATATTCCAGTGGTTCATACTTTGTATTTGATATTACTGTAGCACTCTGTGAAAAGCAAGTTTGAAGTGGCTCTTGATCATGGCTGTATTTTTTAAAGTTCTATAGGATCATTATGTGTTCATCTTCTTTGTATAGGTTTGAGAGTATAGTAGTGAAAGTCCTTAATGTCATAAAGTGCATTTAAAAGTCAAGTTTTGGTATGAGTACCACATAATGGTCTCTTTTTTACTCTTTTTGCCTTTCGCTATATCTTTGATTTCCGAAAGCCCAAATGAACCACAAAGATAGGTACTGATATATAAGTCTCTTATTGTTGAAGAGTTGCTTCAACAAAAAAATTTATGTCACTATTTTTATCATTCAAGGACAGTTCACATAAGATCTTTAAATGTTATTTGTAGTAACCACAAATATGTTGTTTGAAGTTTAAAGCTCTTATTAAGTTGAACACCTATGTTGTTGCAATAGTAATGGATCTGGGGTTGCATTAATATCCAATAGTTTGAATGGGTGTACTTAGTATAATGGGCAAGAAAACTGTTTCAAAGTTTTTCTTTAAAGGAGATTCACTTTGCTCCTAAATTAATTGTACATGGTTTTGTGCAGGCTTTCGAGGCGAGTATTGTGTTGGTCAATTGTTTACTCCCATTCTTAGCTCAAAGTGAATATATTTTACAGGTTCCAAGAAATCCTCTCTGTCAAAGCTACAGTCATCTCAAACTGATGGGCAATTGGAACAAGGTAACTTAGACCAATGATTGTTGTTTAAAGTTTGCTTACACAAGGCAATCCATGTTCCACTTATTTTTCTTATCAATTATATGGTCACATTTAGATCGACTTATAAGAGGATATTACATGCTCTTGATGAATATTTGATGTAGTGGCGAAATATCAGGTCTTTTTCTGGTGTATATTTTACTAACCATTGGCATGATCATAGACAAAAATATTTTGCATTGAGATTCATGTTACATTGTATATCGTACATTAGTGGTTTCTTCAAGTATGATGATAAGAGTGATATAATATTTTGTTGCAGGCCATAACGACCGACTTTGCAGCTGGTCCCTCATGTCAATTTTCCTTCTGGTTCTTCGATCCTGCGCAGGCAAACCCAGAGGTTTCATCTAAACCATTTAGTATATTGACTATCTAAAAAATGTTTATTTTGATATATATCTTTTGAAGTAACCATAGTACGTTTAATAGGATGATACCTACAATGAGTTGGGCCGAATATTTTTAAGGTATTAAAATCAGTTGGGTCGAACATTTTGCCTTTTTTATAAACAAACATTTTTGTCCTTCGCTTCATCTATGATAAATTGTACCTACTTCTGCTACTTATATAGTTATATGCATCTACCCATTTATAAACCAAGAGTCGTTATTTGTTATACTTTCACATTTTTTAGGGAATTTAGGTAGCATGTCTTTGAGCATATTTTTTGTCATACATAGTTAGCATGGATTAGATAGTTACGATAGCCAAAAATACTCCTCATTGAGACATACTTAATGCTAGAGTACAAGATGTGAATGAGTATTCCTCATTAATACATACTTGGAATTTGATATATTTATTTTATAACAGGTTCACCGGGATAAACATATATTCATATGTTTTCAAAAACCTATTTAGCTTTCAATAACAAAAATAAGCTATTATGCTCTTTTAAGGTGTTATTGTTACGTAATCTTATTTGAATATACTTGATATTTTGAGGTGAAAGTTTGTTATGCATATGCTTCTTCAAAGGTCCTTTTTAAAAAATGCATAAGCCAGTCAACTTAACCTTTGTCAAACACCCCAATTGGTTTGGTTTCATACAAGTTTATGTACCCAGACTAAGGCACATGTCTCATGTGGCTGAACACTTTAGGATTGTTAGGAACAATTATAAGGTACATATATCATCAAATCATCTTATGAATTGATAAGTCAATGTTTGATTCTAATACATTGTGTAACATCTGTTACATCATACTTAATTCTTTTGTGGTTCATGTGTTTGGTGGTTTAAGTCAAGTAGGTTGGAACCAAAATTATGCAGCCAAAGACATAAAATTTGGAGTAGAATCAATGGCTTAAAGGTGTTAAAGAGCTTGCGGATGATCTTCAAGTTACATTGCTCATTGACGATTCCAATTTTAACATTGCGATGTCGTGTAATGATTGAAGTACTTGGAATTGATCATATAAATGTGCGATGTTTTACCGTTTTTATTTTTACTTAATTTAGGCCGGCATTAGGATTACGTGTCAAATGAGTCAAAACACGTAAGTCAAACTTTATATTCTAAGGCCATTTATCCTTAAGTTCTGGTATCCAAGAAGATAATTGGTGGGTACCTGCAAGAAGATACATGGAAATAGTAAAGCCATAAGCATGAACATGCTAAAAGCTCTCATGGCTATCAATAGTGTTTCTTTAACAGAAATAGAAGTTCCCATGATTTTACTTTTGTTTACTTCTTGAAGAAATGTCTTTTATTCACATGTCATGACTATTTTTAGTGTTGTTCGTTGTTGCACTCTAAAATTCAAATTCACAAATTGTAGTTACTAGAGGAGCTAATACCATATCACCTAACTATTCAGTGAAGTACAAAAATCAAACCAGATTAACTCCATTCCAGGTTAGCCCCTTTATGTGGCTGTACCACCTGTATGCTGCATTTGCATTCTGCTTATAAGTCATGTAAATGCAAGAGCTCCAAGTGAGCATTCAAGAAAGCAAGCAAGGAACACAAGGATCTTGTCGATAATGATGGCAATGCATTCAGCCCAAGAATCCTATTTGCATTACCTCCTGGTAATAACGGCCTTATGAATGATTACACAAAATATGCAGATTCTTTTGTTGGATGTTGTAACACCCCCAAAATTTCACAGCGGAAGCGTTCGGGTCATGGGGTGCTACTAAATCAATATACACAACACAAGGTAATAAAGAATGGAAATTCTATTCCATTTTCAAAAGATATATTAATTTAAGAAATAGTTTTACATCATTGTTTCAAAGTACGGAAGTAAAGCCCATAAAAATATATGTTGTCCCATTAAAATTGTATTAGAATGTTTGGAAACACTTCGAATGCCAGTCTTCAATGAATGCCTTTGCCATTGCCCGCGCCAATAAGTAAACCCGAGAAAAACATGCTAAAATATCAACACAAAGGTTGGTGAGTTCATAGGCTTAAGTTTAAGAAATTAAGTTGGACCACAGTTGCACATATAGCATCTCCGTGAATGACACTATATGCAAAAGGGCTATTACGCTAGTACCAAATTCATGCGACCGAAACTACGACAGTGTGCATGCATCTAGAAGCATGATAAATAAAAGCCCAGCAAGTGTATTTCCAGTACACTCAATCAATACGATATGCTATACGTTCGACGTTTGCCTATCCGGTCAAACTCGAACGGGGGTGTCATCCACAATAGATCTATTCATAACAATCGCGCCTCCCCAAAAAGAACTAACGGTAGCATAGTTGGGATTCAAGGTTGTTTCACGTAATAGTGTTTTCAGTTTCAGGTCCGAAAAGAGTTTTGCATGTTTCTCACCCCATAGTTTTATAAAGCAAGTAATAAAAGTAAAAGTGGGGCTATAAACTCACCTCAGCAGTTCGGTGAATAAACACAAAGAGATCGAGTGTGATACAGCAGTGGCTCCTACCCGAAACCTAAGAACGAGATGGCAAGTCTCAGAATAATGATACAGGTTTGGTTTACGACCGAAAAGATAGAGCATTGAATATAAAATTCAACAGAGCGTTATAAATATGACGATGTTACCGAGAGTTTTGTTTATTTATTTTAAGTTGTGTCGGTATCGAATAGTGTTTTCATATATTTATATACTTTTAAATATATATAAGTTTAATTAGTTATCGACTTAATAATTTTCACATATGAACACTAGGTTGTCAAAACACTTGTTTTTGTAAAGTTGTTAAAAGTTTATAAGTTTTCTAAACATCTTTTCAAATTTACACTTTTCACCCTTAAGTTTGAAAATATACAAGTTTGGCCCTCAAACTTTGGAAAAATGACAATTTGTACCCGATTATGTTTCTCATTCAGAATTTACAGTTTTGACCCCTTATAAATCTGTTTTTACGAAATTTGTCCAAAAGGTTGTAATTTCACTTTTAGTCCTTTTAGTTTCAAAATTTGTATTTTTGACATAAAATGTATTATTTCTTTTTTTAACACTAGTTTCTCATATTTATAAAATAGACCCTAGGCTTTTACATGCATGCGTAAAATATACAATACGTACCCTTAACTTCCCATAATGTTTATATTTAACCCGAAAACTATATGTCTTGCATTTTTAGTCCTAAAAATATATTTCGACTTAGTTAGCTTATTGATCTTTTACGGAAGCTTATAACTAGCTTATTGTTAGCTTGTGGGTTTATTATGATTATTGTTGGGCCGGTTCAATATGTGTTCGGGTGAGTTTTAAAATAAACACGACATATGCTTTTAGATAAAAAAAAATGCAACGAAGGTTTATAACGCAACACAAAACACATTAAGTTTAGTTGATATACAAACGTTTCTATTTGGTTTGTCAATGTTTTAGAGATCGTTAGATTTAGGACACATTTTTATACGATTCGCTCCTTGATATGGAGATAAGAATAATAAAAAAAAGAATTGAGAGTGGGTCGAAAGAACTTACGACACTCTAGCGAGTGGTGACGAGATTTGAAGCGAAGTGAACGTGACCCAAGTGACTCAAAGTGACGCCCTCGAACCTTATACTCAAGCTAAGCGACTAACCATGTGTTTTTCCTTTGCTCGTCTTTCCCACCGTGGACGTTTATGTTTGAGAGGGAGAGAAGTGTTTTGACTTGATAAGTTGTGTGAGTTTAAACTTAGGTGTTAAAGTTGGGTTTTATAGCGAGACAACCATGGTCTAACCATACTTCTTAGTTCCAAGAAAAGAGAAATGGAGTTTGTTTTTGGGATCAAGCATGCTCGACTTCAGCTATAATTTGGGGCACGTCTTTGGTGTTGTCATCAACCATGGCCCATGGAGACAAGGAAATAGATGGGGACCTCTGAGCCTTGTTGAGTTTCTTCCGAATTATAGTGGAGTGTGGTGTGGGTACCCAGGAGGGGTGACGTATGTTCTTGATGAAGCAAATGGGAAATGGACTTGATCTTGTTTTGAGGTTTGGAAAGTTAATTGGAGGGTTTCCAATTGAAGAAGGCGGAGTATAGGTGTGCGTTGGGTAGCAGAGAAGGAAGAGAAGAAGTGGGGTTGGGAAGATAAGGGCTATACATGGGTTAGCTTGTTTTGTGATTTGTTTTGAAGCCACGCTAGCCACCACAGAAACATAGGATCCATCTCATGCCAATATTTGAGTTTAAAAATATAAGGTGTGCTTGGGTTGGTTTATCTCACATGCATGCAAGCTTTTCCCATTTGTGGTGTTTGCTTTGTGTTCACAGAAACAAAGAAAGAAAAGTAGTAACAAGTACTAACATAATAATAGGGTGGCTAGATTTAGGTTTGTCTCTTCTTAACACACACACACGCATGATATATTTTGACCAAGGGTAGTATTTATTTTATGTTTTGCATTTGTCTTGCGCTCGTTCACCGAAGGTCAGGAACCATATGGCACTAAAATATACTTGACAATTATATGTATTACAAGATGAGTTTGGTTTGTTGTTTTAGGTCCTACGCATGATATAATAGACTCAATGTAAGAATTCATTTTGTGTTTGTTTTGATTCTTGCTCACTGGGGTCACAGCCACATGGAACACATGTTTCAAATTTAACTTGTGATAATTTATTAAAGGTGTGTTAGGTTTGTATTTCGACAATCACCATCAATGTGCCAATATTGAGTTACAAAAAGAAATAAGGGGTGATGGGTTTTCGCTGGACTTAGATTGGTAACAGGCTAGGCCCAAGGGGGAAAGAAAAGGTTGGGTTGGATCGGATAGAACAAGCGAGTCCAATAAAGCTGAAATGAATTGATTCGGTTTAGCGTTGGGCTTAGAGGCCCGGTGGGAAATAATAATATAAAAGTTTATTATATATTTATTTTATATAATTCTCATTATCGATGTCGAGGTGGAAAAATATCCCGTGACTTGTCGTGTTTAGAGTTCATAACGAAAAAAAAATAGCCATGAAAATCGGTAGGGAAATTTGTGAGTGGTTACAGTACCTACCCCTTAAGAGAAACAACGTCCTCGTGGTTTAAGATGCGGGAATCGTTGAGGTTGATATGATGACGAGATGTGAGTATATACTCTTAAAATGTGTCATGGAAAAAGAGCTAGTCGTTCAAGAAAGATTCGGTGACGTGAGACGATAAGTGAACAGCAGATAAAAGATTCATTAAACGACATACAACGCGGTTTCATAAAAGAGTATGATAGTTTAGTTCAAAACAGAAAGAACAGAGTCGTATGAGGTTATAAAGGATGGAGCATAAGAGTGCCAGAAGAGATCATAACCAGTGACAGAGGTAATTTTACTACATGTGCGAGAATCAAGTAGTTGTATGTTACATAAAGAAATAACATAGAAGCAGTGAGGAGTTGTACGTTACATAAAGAAATAACGTAGAGGTCGATACAGTGATGAGTTGTACGTTACATAAAGAAATAACGTAGAGGTCGATACAGTGACGAGTTGTACGTTACATACAGAAATAACGTAGAGGTCGATACAGTGACGAGTTGTACTTTACATACAGAAATAACGTAGAGGCAGTTATGGAAGCATAACATAGTGCGATATTGTAATAGTGGGCATGTTAAGCAGTTTAACATAGAGATGTAACAAGTATAAGCATTTGTAGTCTACTCTACACTCTCTTTAAATTAATTATTCCTTAAATTCATTCAGTTTGTTACATTAATATTATTCTCATTTAAACTTCGCGACCCAATCAAACAAGAACAGCCTTAAAGTTTAAACGTGAGTTAATTAAGAAACTTAATGATTTTGAGAAATAATTAATTTAATTCAAATTAGAGCTTATACGAACCTAAAATATAGCAGTAACACATAGCACGACTACATCATGTAACAGTAGGCAAGGCATGGCAGACATCGGCAGCTGTGGCAGCGTTGAAGTGTTTTTAGGAAAATTTGGTTATAGTTTAGGTTTTGAAAAATACCTAATTCTCTATAACCTTGGCTCTAATACCAATCTGTAACACCCCCAAAATTTCACAGCGGAAGCGTTCGGATCATGGGGTGCTACTAAATCAATATACACAACACAAGGTAATAAAGAATGGAAATTCTATTCCATTTTCAAAAGATATATTAATTTAAGAAATAGTTTTACATCATTGTTTCAAAGTGCGGAAGTAAAGCCCATAAAAATATATGTTGTCCCATTAAAATTGTATTATAATGTTTGGAAACACTTCGGATGCCAGTCTTCAATGAATGCCTTTGCCATTGCCCGCGCCAATAAGTAAACTTGAGAAAAACATGCTAAAATGTCAACACAAAGGTTGGTGAGTTCATAGGTTTAAGTTTAAGAAATTAAGTTGGACCACAGTTGCACATATAGCATCTCCGTGAATGACACTATATGCAAAAGGGCTATTACGCTAGTACCAAGTTCATGCGACCGAAACTACGACAGTGTGCATGCATCTAGAAGCATGATAAATAAAAGCCCAACAAGTGTATTTCAAGTACACTCAATCAATACGATATGTTATACGTTCGACGTTTGCCTATCCGGTCAAACTCAAACGGGGGTGTCATCCCCAATAGATCTATTCATAACAATCGCACCTCCCCAAAAGGAACTAACGGTAGCACAGTTGGGATTCAAGGTTGTTTCACGTAATAGTGTTTTCAGTTTCAGGTCCGAAAAGAGTTTTGCATGTTTCTCACCCCATAGTTTTATAAAGCAAGTAATAAGAGTAAAAGTGGGGCTATAAACTCACCTTAGCAGTTCAGTGAATAGAGCACAAAGAGATCGAGTGTGATACAGCAGTGGCTCTTACCCGGAACCTAAGAACGAGATGGCAAGTCTCAGAATAATGATATACGTTTGGTTTACGACCGAAAAGATAGAGCATTGAATATAAAATTCAATAGAGCGTTATAAATATGACGATGTTACCGAGAGTTTTGTTTATTTATTTTAAGTTGTGTCGGTATCGAATAGTGTTTTCATATATTTATATACTTATAAATGTATATAAGTTTAATTAGTTATCGACTTAATAATTTTCATATATGAACACTAGGTTGTCAAAACACTTGTTTTTGTAAAGTTGTTAAAAGTTTATAAGTTTTCTAAACATCTTTTCAAATTTACACTTTTCACCCTCAAGTTTGAAAATATACAAGTTTGGCCCTCAGACTTTGGAAAAATGACAATTTGTACCCGATTATGTTTCTCATTCAGAATTTACAGTTTTGACCCCTTATAAATCTGTTTTTACGAAATTTGTCCAAAAGGTTGTAATTTCACTTTTAGTCCTTTTAGTTTCAAATTTTGTATTTTTGACATAAAATGTATTATTATTTTTTTTTTACACTAGTTTCCCATATTTATAAAATAGACCCTAGGCTTTTACATGCATGCGTAAAATATACAATACGTACCCTTAACTTCCTATAATGTTTATATTTAACCCGAAAACTATATGTCTTGCATTTTTAGTCCTAAAAATATATTTCGACTTAGTTAGCTTATTGATCTTTTACGAAAGCTTATAACTAGCTTATTGTTAGCTTGTGGGTTTCTTATGATTATTGTTGGGCCGGTTCAATATGTGTTCGGGTGAGTTTTAAAATAAACACGACATATGCTTTTAGATAAAAAAAAAATGCAACGAAGGTTTATAACGCAACACAAAACACATTAAGTTTAGTTGATATACAAATGTTTCTATTTGGTTTGTCAATGTTTTAGAGATCGTTAGCTTTAGGACACATTTTTATACGATTCGATCCTTGATATGGAGATAAGAATAATAAAAAAAAGAATTGAGAGTGGGTCGAAAGAACTTACGACACTCTAGCGAGTGGTGACGAGATTTGAAGCGAAGTGAACGTGACCCAAGTGACTCAAAGTGACGCCCTCGAACCTTATACTCAAGCTAAGCGACTAACCATGTGTTTTTCCTTTGCTCGTCTTTCCCACCGTGGACGTTTATGTTTGAGAGGGAGAGAAGTGTTTTGACTTGATAAGTTGTGTGAGTTTAAACTTAGGTGTTCAAGTTGGGTTTTATAGCGAGACAACCATGGTCTAACCATACTTCTTAGTTCCAAGAAAAGAGAAATGGAGTTTGTTTTTGTGATCAAGCATGCTCGACTTCAGCTATAATTTGGGGCACGCCTTTGGTGTTGTCATCAACCGTGGCCCATGAAGACAAGGAAATAGATGGGGACCTCTGAGCCTTGTTTAGTTTCTTCTGAATTATAGTGGAGCGTGGTGTGGGTACCCAGGAGGGGTGACGTCTGTTCTTGATGAAGCAAATGGGAAATGGACTTGATCTTGTTTTGAGGTTTGGAAAGTTAATTGGAGGGTTTCCAATTGAAGAAGGTGGAGTATAGGTGTGCGTTGGGTAGCTGAGAAGGAAGAGAAGAAGTGGGGTTGGGAAGATAAGGGCTGCACATGGGTTAGCTTGTTTTGTGCTTTGTTTTGAAGCCACGCTAGCCACCACAGAAACATAGGATCCATCTCATGCCAATATTTGAGTTTAAAAAAATATAAAGTGTGCTTGGGTTGGTTTATCTCACATGCATGCAAGCTTTTCCCATTTGTGGTGTTTGCTTTGTGTTCACAGAAACAAAGAAAGAAAAGTAGTAACAAGTACTAACATAATAATAGGGTGGCTAGATTTAGGTTTGTCTCTTCTTAACACACACACACGCATGCTATATTTTGACCAAGGGTAGTATTTATTTTATGTTTTTCATATGTCTTACGCTCGTTCACCGAAGGTCAGGAACCATATGGCACAAATATATACTTGACAATTATATGTATTACAAGATGAGTTTTGTTTGTTGTTTTAGGTCCTACGCATGATATAATAGACTCAATGTAAGAATTCATTTTGTGTTTGTTTTGATTCTTGCTTACTGGGTCACAACCACATGGAACACACGTTTCAAATTTAACTTGTGATAATTTATTAAAGGTGTGTTAGGTTTGTATTTCGACAATCACCATCAATGTGCCAATATTGAGTTACAAAAAGAAATAAGGGGTGATGGGTTTTCGTTGGACTCGGATTGCTAACAGGATAGGCCCAAGGGGGAAAGAAAAGGTTTGGGTTGGATCGGATAGAACACGCGAGTCCAATAAAGGTGAAATGAATTGATTCGGTTTAGCGTTGGGCTTAGAGGCCCGGTGGGAAATAATAATATAAAAGTTTATTATATATTTATTTTATATAATTTTCATTATCGATGTCGAGGTGGAAAAATATCCCGTGACTTGTCGTGTTTAGAGTTCATAACGAAAAAAAATAGCCATGAAAATCGGTAGGGAAATTTGTGAGTGGTTACACATGTCTTACTCTAAATGTTATTTTAAAGTGGTTTATCTATCATATGTTTAAGTTTCATATTTGCTATTTGCTCTTTACAACAACATCTAATTTTGTGAGCACGTTTAGCGTCGCTCATTTGTGAACATTTGGTTGAAGTGAGTAAAGCACCTACTTTGGTTGCTACCAACTTTCATGAGTTGACTTAATTAGCTCACGAGAATGCTGGCCAATCTTCTGGTATAGCAAATTATCATGTTACTGCACACATTAACTCTCTAAGCCGAAAGCTAACAATGATTTACAAGGTTTGTCGATTTATCAATAGAATATATTTTTTAATAATACTATACCATTAACGAACTTTGTTACGCATTTAAATCTTTACCGGTATTTGTCTATAGCTTATTTTGCCATTATTCTTTGTGATGTTAATTATATAGGTTGAACCAGGGGCGTGTGATTGGAGTTTTGACATTAATGTTGCAGAGTTTGCAAACTTTCCCGAAAGTGTCGTTTCCGAAACTCCTTTGGCAGGTATAGTTTTTAATTTGTTTTGTAACTTTGTTCAGTTGTTGATGTGACATATGTCTACGTATCTGTTGGTTAACAAGAATTTATATGATAGTTGCAGTAAGTAATGAAAATTGAGATGAAATCCCGATTGTAGTTGATGCCTCCAAGCAGAAAAACACATCATCAACTGTAGTAGTCAATGGAGATAAGCCCTAAATAGAGGTGCCGGGATAGAGGCTAGCTTTGCAACATGATGCTTATAAAACGATAAAAGGAATATGAGGAAACCGACGTAGCATAAGTAGCTTACAGACCGAGGCTCCAGCTTAAGGTAAACACTAGATTCAAGGACTATGGCCCGAGTAGCTGTTTAAAAGAAATAGAAAATAGTTGCAGTCACGGGGAGTGACTCCAGACGTGACTGTGGTAGCGGACGGTACGTTGAACATTGTTTTAGTCAAAATACGAAATTATTATGATATATATAATTATAAGACAATTCGTAGGGGGCAACAAAGATGGTTCAAAGGGCTCTTGAAAGAGCACTCGCCATAGTTTCATGAGGTGGTGTATAATAGGATGCATCATTGCTCAATCTTCATGTGAGCGTAAATGTTACACGGAGAATCGTGTGGTTGGCATCATTTCAATCCAATCAAGGTGGATAGTGTATGGTTGTGACTTAACGAGAGCAGCAACCGCCCCGTGTTGTTTGGCTTAAACTTCCATGGTTAGTGTGCTCCTTCAACCCTGACTCTAATCTTTTTAATTTTTTAGTTCAAAAATGTACAATTCTTTGTTTTATGATGGGGCTTTCAGTTCATTATGTTTTGGTTCTAAAATGCTTTTTCTTTTTTGAAAGAATGAGAAAGGCTAAGTCAGGTTCGTGGTGACGTTTAGAAGATGCATCACATGTGTCAGTCACGCAAACTATTTCTCTTGGTGGGTTGATTCATACTTCAATGGCTAGCTCATGTCCACTTTTAAGTTTCAACACGGGGTCCCATCTCTTATAAAAACTCGGTTTGGATTGGTTTGGTTTAAAGCTGATGATGGTATTAATATACACTTTGTCTAATGTCTCAATGCTTTTAAATAAATTAGTGCCAATTAAGATTTGTGTTTGGTTAGGTTTCATGAACAAATTTATGTTTCGTTCTGTTTGATTTAGTTCAAAGCCAAGACAATCAAAAGGTTACTATATCCTGATGATATCTCTACATGTCTAAATGGTGCCACAAAGATAGTTTCCGTCTTAATGACTATGTATCTGTAAAATGCTTGCAGCAAATTGTGTGATACATGTTATTATTAGTTTACTTCAAGCCAATCCCAAGTCGAGCACGCACCAAGAAATTTTTTGAATTAGCAAGTCATTTGTAATTAGAATAAGTGATAACGCAGTAAATACCTTAAGATGACCATAGTTATAAATATATAATTTTTGTTGTAAAATTAAGCTATTTGTTTTTTAATAAATAAAAATATATTATTGAAAATTTTAGAAAAAACCCCGCGTGTGCGCGGGCATTATAACTAGTAATCTTAATAGAAATTTCAATCGAATTCATCTATAAAATAATTTAGGTTAAGTATAAGCGTAAAAAGTAATTTTAATTTGATATAGTAAACAATTATAAATAAGTAGTTTTTAACCTTTTTATAAAAAGTTGCTTTCTGTATAAGAAAAAACATAAAAGCAGACAATGTTTGAATAAAAAAGCGAAAAACACGATAAGCACAAAAAATAAGCAATCTCAAACGTTCTCTTAAAGTTTTGATGCACAATGTTTTTGTTCTTCAATTATTGTGTACTAATTTTTTTGAAGGTTTAAGTTTCGGCAAGCATGATTTCTGTAAGGATAAGACATGTAAGCCGCATGCAAAGGTCGATGAAGTTAGGCAGTCCACCTTCGATCAATGATCTCAAAAGCTTTCTTGTAAAGGTGTTCATCATGTGAGAAAGTTGCAACAATGGATTTGACCCTATCCATAACCTCATAGATGTATCCCCTTTTCTTCTTTTTATCGTCATCACCCACTCTAAGAACTTTTACAAGTGGTCCCGTTAACTTAAGATTATAAGCAACATTTTCCCCAAAATGAACCATTTAGAATGATTTTTTTCACTTGCTTCCTCAACCACATCCTTTGACCATTTGCTATTCTTTTCTATTGATTCCTATGGATTGGATCCAAAACAATTCTTGACTGGGGTATTCAACTCCAGGTATGAATGGAAAACGACATCTTTATTGGTTCTACTTCCTATTTTTTATGAAGAGAATGAATCTTTTTATCGAAGGATTAGAAGAACAAAAAAAAAAGAAGTCTGGATCTCCTACGGGAATGATTTGGAAGAGCCAAAACAAAAAATAGTGGTATTTGCTAGCAACAACATAATGGAGGCAATCAATCAATATAGATTGATCTTCAACTCAGAGCAGAACGTTCCTTCCACAACGCAAGGCCTATTTCTTTCGTAGCAGCCAAGGATGAGTTCGATCCATTAGGTTCTTCGATTTGTTCAGAAAAGAAACGAGACATAAGAAAACATATTTGATTACGATTAAAAGGAACAATGTCACAATTCTCAATTTCCGGTCATTTCTTAAACTCAATATTCATCATATTAGTCATGCATGATTTTTCATTTCACGGTACACGCATAATTTCATATTAAATACGCTATCGTAATTAATTATTTTGAACATTTGACCCGATACTTCCAAAAATTATTCCGATATATTTTATACTCATATTAAGATGATAAAAATATTATTATTAGTTTACCCGGTGTTTTAAATTTATTTCGTATATAAATTGTTATATTTACATAATTACTTAATTAGACGGTTTTCTTAAATATTACACGATAATTATTATATCACTCAAATTTTGCAAGAAATGTATTTTTACAATTTTTATGATCTCATTATACTTTACTTTGATCTATTAAAAATTACTTTTAGCTAAAACTACCTTAAATACACTAATGTATATACAAAGTTACAATTTACCTTAACATACTTTCTTTTTACATACAAACAATTATACACAATATAAAAGAAAGAAAAAAAAAAAAAGTATTTTGAGAAATACTTCCCCATGGCTTGCCGACCAAAGGGGGTATGCATTTATTGAGTTGGTAAAATTTTCTTGATTATATAGATATATACTCCAAGTAACTCTTTCACTCATTCATTCATCTCAATAAATTCAAAGTTGGTAAAGTTGTGTTTCTCTCTTGGTTCTTCCTCTCCAAAACCGGTCATACATTGGTGCTAGAAGAGATCATCAAAATTTTCCATTATAAAGTATAAACAATCTAGTTATACTCTTATTAAAGGTTTTGAAATAAAAACCTAGAGTGTTTAGGTTTAATCCTTGTCCTTATCACCTCATCAAGTAACTAGTAAGCATATTACTTTCATTTTACATCTTTCATTATCATTTCATATGTATTTCATCATTTTTGAGCAAAGCATGCAAGACTTATGGAAATTTATACCATTTTTAACATTGTTTTTAGAGTTTTATACATATAAGTCATCCTATAATTTATCCTTTGTTATATATTAGTCTTGATGATGTCTAGGAACCCATGACACCCTAAGAAGGTGTATGGTAGGATTAGAATAGCTTTGGAGTTGTTTTGAAGGGATTGGAATAGGTTTAGTACGAGAAAAACTCTTTTCGACAAGTATAAATAAGGGTCTGATCTTGTTTTGTATTTCTGGAAAATCCGACAGTAGACACGAATTTTTGGCCTAGATATTTAGAAAATATACTTTAAAACGAATCCGTGGCCGCTTGAACGGATTAAAACGGAGTTATAACGAAGAAGTTAGGAATTTTTCAAGTTTGACGACGAAATATATACGTCCTGAAAATTTCAGCACACTATTTTGTTGTGTACAGTCAAAAACAAAACGAGTCTTAAGCTTTATAAATTATTTCGGCTTATCAAAAATATATTAGTATACTTTGATACGAAGCTAAGGACATATAAAAACGTAGAACGAATTTATAACGACTAAAATATACACGTTTTCATAAAATTGCCGTAACTTTCTTATTTAAGAAAAACTATATTATTTTACGAGACATGTTACGGTAAACAAAACGACCATATTGAAGGCTATTTTTAACGTTGACGGAGAACTTTTGTAACGATGTCTTCTAATAAAGTGAGATTACCAAGCATATTTTTCAAAATGACCAACCGTTTGTATAGCGGAGTTGTAATAAATTATTTACGGTTGCTTAAACTTTGCCGAAATTCACTTTTAAACTACATTTGGACAAAATCACCCTACTTAACCTATATTTTTCTTTATGAACGAGACCTCTAGGATGAAAACTTAAATGCCAAAACTTTGAGATTTTGATACAAGCTTTCCAAAACCGTGAGTTCGTTTCCTAACGTTCGACGTACCCTTTTAATACGACTAGCTTTTTCGAGGCCATTTTTGTCACTTTCATGAAATTTCCAACGACATTATTTTACGACGAAAAGTTATAATTTCACAATAAATCATTAAGAAACTATTGTAGGATGACATTTTGACGTAAATACTTGCAAAGTAATTTAAGAATGGTCAAGACGTCAAAAGAGTATTTTTCGACGATAAGTATTATTTTCAAAACTCATAAGTGGTATAAATATCATCCGAATTGCGTGCATAACATTACATCATGACTTATTGCATATCATATCATTCATAATAGGTCAGTTTCGAGATTCACGCTACATTTCGGTGTAACCACTTTTGTCATCGCATCTATTCATCCAGTGAGTAATCACACCCCCCTTTTTACCGTTTTACTATATTTTGGGGCGAAATGCATGAACCGTTCTTGAGCTAAATTGTTTACTACTTTTATTAACTAGTTTGACTAGAACTTGTGAACTTGAAACAAATCCTTGAACTTAATTACGAAATTATGACTTGTTAGAACTTATTGAACCGTACATGTTATGACCTTGTCCCAAAGTCTCCCATGTTCGGAGCATCACTATAAAGTCTCCCGTGTTCGGAGAGTATATCTTTGGGAAGAGGCACCCAGTATATCTTTGGGAAGAGGCACCCAGTATATCTTTGGGAAGAGGCACCCAACATAACTTTGGGTAGTGGCACCCAGCTTAATTTGGTTTCATCAGTAGCATCCCTGAATTATTATATTCGTGGTACTATATTGTGAACTATTATGACCGCTTACTTACTACTTCATACGCTATATTTTGTGCAATGGGTTGTGAACACACAGGTTGCAAGTTTTGTATGGCGGAACTTGGAACTGAGTGGATTTACAATGCCTTTGCTTTGTGGACTATTTCGATAACCAAACTTGGACTCTTTCATACGAGTTTTCTTATTTTACTAAACATGTTTACTCACCAACTATTTTCATAGTTGACCCTTTTTCTCTCATGCATTTCAGGTGATCGTTAGTAAGCTTTTTCTACCAGGTCTTGCATAATGAAGTTTTCACTTGTCACTACAAATCGTTATGTAATAGAACGAAATATTTTGGAATCTAAACTTTGTAATATATTTGCCGATGACGGTTAAACTGGTATTGTAATGGTGTACTCTTTCTTTTAAATATTTACGTTGGTATGTTCTATTATCTTGTGCTTATGTTCCCCTCCGTTACACCTCGTGTTTCCGCCTCCGGCGAGGGTGTGACAGATTGGTATCAGAGCCAAAGGTTATAGAGAATGCCGATTTTTAAAAAATAAAAATCACAGCTATAACCGAAAAAAAAAAAAAAAAAAAATTATTAAACATTGAACATCATCCGAGTCATCTAGTCCTATCGTTGCATCGTTAATCATAAATTATACATAGCCTGATCAACTATGTCTAATTTATGAAGAACCATGCAATGATAAGAAGAATAAATTTAAATCATGTTTAGTCGAGTCTTTTGAGTCTGGTCACCTAAGTTGCATTGGTCGGTGGGTATGCATAGCATGTTTTACGTCACGTCTACATTACCGTACCTTGTTCATATCTTCTCTTTTCCATCTTTCGACTTGTTAGACATAGCATGTCTTCCTTCCAATCTTTACCACGTTCACGACATTGATTAATTTGAGACCTATTGATATCGACCTTAGTTGTTATATATATTTTGTTGATTTGATTTGAATTGTGTAAGCAAATCCAAAATTGAGCGAATCTTTCAAAGACTTCATTCAAAAGACTTGTTTCCTAGCTTGATCTAGTGACAGTTCTTGTTTGATGAGTTGCGAAAGTCGAGCTAAGAAACAAGTTTACTCAAGTCACTATCTAAAGGTCTTTTGAGGGCTACGTTCGATATTGGGTAAGTTTACCCTATCCAATCTAATCACGGGCATGTACTTAGTTGAATGGGGACATGTACGCATGGGCATTGATATGATCATTTACTGTTCAGACGAGCATGAACTTTTGAACTCTTGTCGAGGTTCGGACCATAGTATCGTTAATCGAATCACGAGGACGTGATTCCGCTGACATGGAAAGAATGTCACAATTCTCAATTTCCGGTCATTTCTTAAACTCAATATTCATCATATTAGTCATGCATGATTTTTTTTCATTTCACGGTAACCATAATTTCATATTAAATAACGCTATCAGCGTAATTAATTATTTTGAACATTTGACCCGATACTTCCAAAAATTATTCCGATATATTTTATACTCATATTAAGATGATAAAAATATTATTATTATTTTACCCGGTGTTTTAAATTTATTTCGTATATAAATTATTATATTTACATAATTACGACGGTTTTCTTAAATATTACCATATTATTATATCACTCAAATTTTGCAAGAAATGTATTTTTACAATTTTTATGATCTCATTATACTTTACTTTGATCTATTAAAAATTACTTTTAGCTAAAACTACCTTAAATACACTAATGTATATACAAAGTTACAATTTACCTTAACATACTTTCTTTTTACATACAAACAATTATACACAATAAATAAGAGAAAAAAAAAGTATTTTGAGAAATACTTCCCCCCTTGGCCGACCAAGGGGGGGTATGCATTTATTGAGTTGGTAACTTTTTCTTGATAGTATAGATATTTACTCCAAGTAACTCTTTCACTCATTCATTCATCTCAATAATTCAAAGTTGGTAAAGTTGTGTTCTCTCTTGGTTCTTTCCTCTCCAAAACCGGTCATACATTGGTGCTAGAAGAGATCATCAAAATTTTCCATTATAAAGTATAAACAATCTAGTTATACTCTTATTAAAGGTTTTGAAATAAAAACCTAGAGTGTTTAGGTTTAATCCTTGTCCTTATCACCTCATCAAGTAACTAGTAAGCATATTACTTTCATTTTACATCTTTCATTATCATTTCATATGTATTTCATCATTTTTGAGCAAAGCATGCAAGACTTATGGAAATTTATACCATTTTAACATTTTTTTTAGAGTTTTATACATATAAGTCATCCTATAATTTATCCTTTGTTATATATTAGTCTTGATGATGTCTAGGAACCCATGACACCCTAAGAAGGTGTATGGTAGGATTAGAATAGCTTTTGAGTTGTTTTGAAGGGATTGGAATAGGTTTAGTACGAGAAAAACTCTTTTCGACAAGTATAAATAAGGGTCTGATCTTGTTTTGTATTTCTGGAAAATCCGACAGTAGACACGAATTTTTGGCCTAGATATTTAGAAAATATACTTTAAAACGAATCCGTGGCCGCTTGAACGGATTAAAACGGAGTTATAACGAAGAAGTTAGGAATTTTTCAAGTTTGACGACGAAATATATACGTCCTGAAAATTTCAGCACACTATTTTTGTTGTGTACGAGTCAAAAACGAGTCTTAAGCTTTATAAATTATTTGACTTATCAAAATATATTAGTATACTTTGATACGAAGCTAAGGACGTATAAAACGTAGAAAACGAATTTATAACGACTAAAATATACACGTTTTCATAAAATTGCCGTAACTTTCTTATTTAAGAAAAACTATATTATTTTACGAGACAAGTGTTACGGTAAACAAAACGACCATATTGAAGGCTATTTTAACGTGACGGAGACTTTTGTAACGAGATGTCTTCTAATAAAAGTGAGATTACCAAGCATATTTTCAAAATGACCAACCGTTTGTATAGCGGAGTTGTAATAAATTATTTACGGTTGCTTAAACTTTGCCGAAATTCACTTTTAAACTACATTTGGACAAAATCACCCTACTTAACCTATATTTTTCTTTATGAACGAGACCTCTAGGATGAAAACTTAAATGCCAAAACTTTGAGATTTTGATACAAGCTTTCCAAAACCGTTGAGTGCGTTTCCTAACGTTCGACTACCCCATTTTAACGACTAGCTTTTCGAGGCCATTTTGTCACTTTCATGAAATTTCCACGACATTATTTTACGACGAAAAGTTATAATTTCACAATAAATCATTAAGAAACTATTGTAGGATGACATTTTGACGTAAATACTTGCAAAGTAATTTAAGAATGGTCAAGACGTCAAAAAAGTATTTTTCGACGATAAGTATTATTTTCAAAACTCACAAGTGGTATAAATATCATCCGAATGCGTGCATAACATTACATCATGACTTATTGCATATCATATCATTCATAATAGGTCGTTTCGGATTCACGCTACATTTCGGTGTAACCACTTTTGTCATCGCATCTATTCATCCAGTGAGTAATCACACCCCCTTTTTTTACCGTTTTACTATATTTTGGGGCGAAATGCATGAACCGTTCTTGAGCTAAATTGTTTACTACTTTTATTAACTAGTTTGACTAGAACTTGTGAATTTGAAACAAATCCTTGAACTTAATTACGAAATTATGACTTGTTAGAACTTATTGAACCGTACAAGTTATGACCTTGTCCCAAGTCTCCATGTTCGAGCATCACTATAAAGTCTCCCGTGTTCGGAGAGTATATCTTTGGGAAGAGGCACCCATTATATCTTTGGGAAGAGGCACCCATTATATCTTTGGGAAGAGGCACCCAATATATCTTTGGGAAGAGGCACCCAGATATCTTTGAAGAGGCACCCACATAACTTTGGGTAGTGGCACCCATCTTAATTTGGTTTCATCAGTAGCATCCCTGAATTATTATATTGTCTGTACTATATTGTGAACTATTATGACCGCTTATACTTGACTACTTCAAACGCTATATTTTGTGCAATGGGTTGTGATATACATGTTGCAAGTTTTGTATGGGCGGAACTTGGAACTGAGTGGATTTACAATTCCTTTGCTTTGTTGACTATTCCGATAACGAAACCTTGACTCTTTCATACGAGTTTTCTTATTTTACTAAACATGTTTACTCACCAACTATTTTCATAGTTGACCCGTTTTTCTCTCATGCATTTCAGTTGATCGTTAGTAAGCTTTTTCTACAGGTCTTGCATAATGAAGTTTTCACTTGTCACTACAAATCGTTATGTAATAGAACGAAATATTTTGGAATCTAAACTTTGTAATATATTTGCCGATGACGGTTAAACTGGTATTGTAATGGTGTACTCTTTCTTTTAAATATTTACGTTGGTATGTTCTATTATCTTGTGCTTATGTTCCCTTCCGTTACACCTCGTGTTTCCGCCTCCGGCGAGGGTGTGACAAACAATCTCAAATAGACCAAGCAACTTATTAGCATCCCTCTTCTGCGTTAGGAATTACCCGAAAAAGGTTCGATTGAATCCCATGCTTTCATGGTCCCTATCTCTGCCCCGACACTGGCCGACACGTACAATCATCTGAAGTGATCATCTTCTTCAAGTTGTTTTGTTAAATGTGTAGTTGTGCAAGATTGATGAACGGTGTTTCAAATCTGGTAATTTGCGGGCCTATGCACGTTTCTTTTATTTGTGAATCTTCTCATCATGTTCACAAGGTCAACATGGTTATATATATAACCATTCGTGAAAATAACCTTTTTCAAATAACTTTTCGCTCTTTCAAGCTTTTCGATTTCCTCTAACATAAGATCAATACAATGAGTTGCACATGGTGTCCATTAGATATTCGGTATTGTGGTTACTAGCAATGAGCTAATTAATTAGCAGCAAAACAACTACAAAGTAGTAGTAAATCAGCACCAAATCATCAACAAAACAATAGCAAAAAAGTGTCAAAAGTTGTATCTTTCTTACCCGCTTTAACATAGTTTGAAGCATTAACATCTACAACTTGAATCACGTTGTCCTCTCCTACTCCATCTACCATTTTGTCAAGCATTTGATACAATGTGTTGGCATCGTTCTTAACTTCGAAGACATTTGTGGATCATATAAGCATCGAATCCTTTAGAGAGTTCACTAAGAAGTTTACAATATCATTCTGAACCGTGGAATCACACCATCCATCGGATGATATAGAGCAACCCTTCACAGCTCATTCCTTCTTTTAGTTTATCATATATTTTTTAGTATCTTCCACTTCTTTTTTGAGTAAAGGAACTCTAAGCTCATACATGCTATGTGGTTTAAATCCTGGACCGAATTGAGTTACCGCTTCCATTGCAATTTGAACGCTATAATAGATAGCGGCATTAAAAGGAAGCCCCGCATCATAAAAACCCCTTAGATAGCTCTCTACAAGGATGGGATATTAGCTCCTTTTTACACACTTCATTTATTGTTTGTTGTCTTCCACGTTTTCAGCCCACAAGTACATCTTCAGGTTTACAAGCAAAGAATACGTCTATTGGATTCTTATGTCTTAGCTTTTTAGGAAGACCTTTGCTACTTCCTTCTCCCGAGCCACTTCCTCTCTTCATAGATGTGACAACACAATCCTCATCATCCTCCTCAATCTCTTCATCTACTTCATTTATAATTGGGAGCAATTGATTAGTTCGTTTCACTATTTGTTTATTTATCATAAAATCATGAATTATTGCTTTAACATGCTCTCGACAACTAGAACAATCACCAACATCCTTCAAACCTCAAACTAAATACTTCTTTAAATGAAATGCTCCACCTTTAATTACTTTCGAGCAAAAGTTACACATAAAATTGTTTTTATTCTTAGGATCCTGGACTGAATATCTTATGGTCGGATCCTTTAGGGTCGCTTGGGTTAGTGTTGCATGGGTTGGCTACGTCCATTTAAAAGTAAAATTTCATAAATTAAACAAATTACAAATGACAAATTAACAAACTAGCAAAAGGCTCAAAATTTTGTAAGAAACCAGTAGCGAAGAAGTATCTTTTAAAAATTCGAGGCATAAAATGCTCTTAAAATAGCAGGAAAAACACAGAAAATTAAATACAAGATTGAGCCTTAAGATACTCTTAAAAACGCAAAGCAAAATAATAACCTTAGAAGCGAAATTAAAAAATGAAAGAAAACCTAAAGTACCTGATGATAGAGCATAAGAGAAGCACATTAGATGAGAGAGAAAGTAATTGTGATTAGAATCATTGTTTTAGGGTTTATAAAAACCTAATTATTTTAAGTTGGGTTGCTTTAAAGCTAAAACCCAAATGAAAGGGATTAATAATAGACCACTTAAATCCTTGTAGTTTAAAATTTAAATGTCTTTTTTCATACCCATAAATATATGAGGCGTCAGAAAGAGCTCTTCAAAGGCGCCAAAAAACATCGACTAAGATTGCTTTATGTAATGGCTGCGCATCAAGGTCCTGATGCGATGACCTCACTATCTCGGCTCGCCTCACACGCTAAAAGGCACGTCTTTTCAAAACACAGTCAATATGCAAATATGTGATGACGGCATTGAGACATCACAACATATTTTTGTTGGGTGCAAAGAATCAACCAAATGTGTTCATTAATGTTCCTAAGTAGGTCGATTCAGCAAATTTTAATAAACGCTTTCAAAGGTTGTTCTGATGTAGCAATCCATATAACAATGTGGACAAATTATGTTTCAACTTGAAACCTTCAAGAGTTCAAGAAACGACACTCTTCTTGAAGAAATGATAACCCTTTCTTAATTGTGTTGCCACATTATGTCCTAAGAGGTAAAAATTGTCAAATTGGTGGAAACATTTCTTAGGTGTCTTTGGCTTATGGTGTTTAGAGCATTTAAGAGTGGTGAACGGTGTGCTTCATTTAAGAGCATTTGCATTTAAAAGCTAATTTAGACATTATGATTACAACTACAACTACAACTACGTCACCAAATATTTTTATAGTAAAGAACAACTACGGCTCACATTTAGTGCTTACATCTCACTGCTACTATTGCCAAATACACCCTGTATCTAAACAAGTCATTCTAACAAAGCAACAATTTATAGTCGCATTCCAATACAATGGAACACTTACAGAAATCAGGTTAAAACAAGAAGAACGACAATTTTTCCCGAACTTAATAATGTTGAGGTTCGACCAAACCAAACTCAATAATCTGTACCCAAATAGTATAGATTTTGGCCCAAATTTAATGGACCCATTACTAACTCCTTTAATCCGGTGCACTTAATCGATCAATTGAAGTTCTAAAGCAACAGAAACTTGTGAAATTAGTAGATATAAATTCAAGAGGGTCAAATATTGGAGTCTTCTCAAGCTATGCTGTGCAAAAATGATTTGCAAACTATATGTTATGAGACACTTTATTTTGCATACTCAAAAATTCTTGCAAACTAAGGGATAAATCCTTACCTTCCATCTAGTTTGATCTAATGGTGGAGATTAACCTAAGATTTAATATGTCTAAACCTAAGTCCATGTTTTTTTCTTGTCTTTTTATCTTTCTTATTTATTTTCTCATTATTTGCAATTTTTTTAATCACTTTTTTTAATTTCACGTTTTTTTTTGTTTTTTTTTTTTTTTTTTTTTTTTTTTTCGTTTTCGTTTTCGTCAGTTTTCATACGTTTTTGTCCGGTTTCTCCGCTTTTTATACGTTTTCGTCTGTTTTCATACGTTTTCGTCTGTTTTCATAGGTTTTCGTCCGTTTTCTAACGTTTTTGTCTGTTTTCTTACGTTTTCATCCGTTTTCTTACGTTTTCGTCTGTTTTCATTCGTTTTCGTCTGTTTTCGTCCGTTTTCTTACGTTTTCATTTGTTTTCTTAAGTTTTTGTCCGTTTTCATACGTTTTCGTCCGTTTACATACGTTTTTGTCCGTTTTCATCCTTTTTCTTACGTTTTCGTCTGTTTTCTTACATTTTCGTCCGTTTTCATACGTTTTTGTCTGTTTTCTTATGTTTTCATTCGTTTTCTTACGTTTTCTAATGTTTTCTTACCTTTTCTTCTGTTTTCTTACGTTTTTGTCCGTTTTCTTATGTTTTCGTCCGTTTTCTTACGTTTTCGTCCGTTTTCATACGTTTCCGTCCGTTTTCATATGTTTTCGTCCGTTTTCTTACGTTTTTGTCCGTTTTCAAACGTTTTCTTACGTTTTCGCCTATTTTCTTACATTTTTGTCCGTTTTCCTATGTTTTCGTTCGTTTTCTTACGTTTTCGTCCGTTTTTTCCGTTTTCATACCTTTTCGTCTTTTTTCTTACGTTTTTGTTCGTTTTCTTACATTTTCATCGTTTTTCATAGGTTTATATACGCTTTTGTCCTTTTTTTTACGTTTTCGTCCATTTTTAGACGCTTTCGTCCGTTTTTAGACATTTTCGTCCGTTTTCGTTCATTTTCCTCCGTTTTTATACGTTTTCGTCCGTTGTCAGACGCTTTTTTTTTTCTGTTTTCATACGTTTTTATATGTTTTTCATTCGTTTTTATACGTTTTTGTTCGTTTTCATACGTTTTCGTTTGTTTTTTACAGTTTTATACGTTTTCGTCTATTTTCATATGTTTTCAAGCTTATTATTAAACTTTATTATGTTACATATCTAATATCAATTGTGATATTTTATTATAAAAAAGTTAGTGTCTAATATCACTTGTGATATTTCATAAACAAACAAGTATGTTTTTTTAACCTTTAATATCACCTAAGATATTTCATTGCTCTGTATATTTTTATATATTATCACCTATGTATTTTCTAATATTTTTATAATTTTTAGTTACAAGATAGTTTGTGTGCCTTTCATCAAATTGACAGCGCATATTTTGTTAATGCAATCAATGTATTATACTCTTAGTAGAAATAAAAGGGTTAAAGTCTCTTTAGGTGAATTCTTATTTTGTTCATCAAAATGCTAATTTAATGCAACACTTGTTTGATTTTGAGAATATGTCAAGTCTCTATTTTCATAGTTTGCTTCTTTTTTATTCATTTTGATATTTTTAAGTGACACTTATTTATCTCTTATGATATAACACTGTAGAATATGAAGAATATTACACTATTCATCATATATGTGTTTTATCATTGTGATACTCAACTAATAATGTGAAATATTAAATTCATACCAAATGTGATAAGGATTTAGTATTTTACCAAGTATATATGAAAGAAATGATAATAAACATCACTTATTATGTTACTGTGATGATTCTTTTCGTTTTTTTTTTATTTGTGTTTTTGAAAATATTTAGGAAGATTTTTGTATTTTTTGATAATATGATATATTAGAAAATGTGTTTAAGCGAAAACAAAGATGTTATAAGCTTTTGTTAGACTTGTGTGGATTTTTCTATTTAATGGATACATTGTGCATGTTTCGATAGGTTTTTAGCGGATTTAAAATCTATGGTTGAATCAGCAAACTAAAGAAGTTATGGTTGAAGAAAGCACACATCTTTATAAACAAATTGAGTAAGCTCAAAGACATGTGATATCACATGATATCACATGTGATATCACATGATATCACAAGTGATATCATTGGTGATATCACAAGTGATATAAACTATGATATCACACATGCTATCACCGGTAATATTACACATGATATCACAGTGATATATCATGTTATCACACATGATATCACGTGTGATATCACAAGTGAGGTGATATCACCTGTGATATCACAAGTGTTTGAGCTTCCTCAATTTGTTTATAAAGATGTGTGCTATCTTCAACCATAGCTTATTTAGTTTGCTTATTCACCAAGATATTTTAAACCCCGCTATAAAAATATGAAACATGCACAATGTATCCATTAAATGAAAAACCCCACAATCTAACAAAAGTATCATAACATCTCTTGGTTTCATTGAACAACTTTATAATATTTCATAATATCATAAAACACAAAAATCTTCGTAAATATTTTCAAAAACACAACATCACATTCTTAGTTGAGTATCACAACTGATAACACATACATGATGAAGAATGTAATACTTTTCATCTTCCTTACAGTTTTATAGCACAAAAGATAAAAAGTGTCACTTACTATCAAAATGAAACACCCTCTGAAAATGGACAAAAAGCTATAAAATCGAATGAAAACGATGAAAACGGACAAAAACGTCTAAAACAAACGTATAAAATAGACAAAACGAATAAAAACGGAAGAAAATGTATGAAAACGGACGAAAACGTATAAAAATGGATGAAAACGTCTGAAAACAGACGAAAAAGTCTAAAACTGGATGAAAACGTAAAAAAACGGATGACAACGTATGAAAACGTCTGAAAATGGACGAAAACGTATAAAAACGGACGAAAATACATTAAAACGTAAACGTACAGACAAAAACGTCTAAAAACGGACGAAAATTCATGAAAATCTAAAAAAACAGACAAAAATGTATGAAAATGGCCGAAAACGTAAGACGAAAACGTATGAAAGCGTAAAAGCACGTCTAAAAACGTATGAAAAATGGACGAATATGAAAGAAAACGGACGAAAACGTAGGAAAACGAACGAAAACGTAAGAAAATGGACGAAAACAAATGAAAACGGACGTAAACGGGCGAAAACAGACGAAAATGTCTAAAAACGGACGAAACGTATGAAAACGGAAAAAAACCTCTAAAAACATACGAAAATGTATATAAACGTGAAAACGTCGAAAACGCGTCAGAAAACGGACGGAAACGTCAGAAAACGGATGTAAACGTACGAAAACGTAAAAAAAATGACGAAAACATATGAATACGAATGAAAACGTATAAAAACGAACGAAAAAGTATGAATACAGATGAAACATTAAAAACGAAAAAAATAAAAACTTGAATAAAAAAACGTGAATTTAAAATTAAAAAAAATAATGAAAAAACGTGAACTAAAAAAAAAGCCAATTCCACAACCAAAAAAAAAAAAAAAAGAATTTAAAATAGTAACGTGAATTCCCAAAAAAAAAAAAAAAAAAAAAAAAAAAAAAAAAAAAAAAAAAAAACCATGAATTTAAAATAGTAACGTGAATTCCAAAAAAAATAAATTAATAAATAAGAGTAACAAAAAGACAAAGAAAAAAGATAAAAAAAAAACATGGACTTAGGTTTCCATATTAAATCTTAGGTTTATCCTCACCATTAGATCAAACTAGATGGATGGTGAGGATTTGTCCCTTGGTAAGCCCCAAAATAAGAGTAAGCATTTGAAAATTCCTCTATATGTTAAATAAAAAACCTAATTCAAATATAAACCAGCCCAAACTATATGCATTATTGATTTATTTCACTTTTAGAAAGTTATTAGTTCTACATTACGCGATTAATCTACTCGTAATCCCCTTAGCAAAGAGGATCAACAAGCGAATTATAATTCTTCACACAATCTAAATCGAAAACCATATGATCGATAAGAGACTTTATACTAGCTCTCGCTCCTCGAGCTACTAACACCGTTGCAACCTCAGCATAGCCCATCTCAACAGCTCGATGCAAAGGCGTACATCCACTGTTATCCACTATATCCACATTCGCGCCATGATCTAACAAAACTTTTACACTTTCAACACGACCCTTAAAAGCCGCTCGATGTAATGCAGTCCAACCATTTTGATCCTTTCCGTTTACATTCGCACCTTCTGTTAAACATTTGTTAATGCCATTAACATCATTGATCGTCGCGGCTTTATGCAAAACGTCTCCTAAGTATAACATATCATACAATTCCATATGATCGTTTTCATATGCTAAAGCGATCGGGCTCTTTCCATTTTTAGTAACTGTGTGCTTAATGTAACTACACGAGTTTAATAGAAACTCGACCGCTGTCACATGCCCTTTATAAGACGCGTGATGAAGCGGGTTCCACCCGTCATTATCAACGACACTAGCATCACTCCCCAATGTTGCTAAAAAGTCAAGGGCTTCTAGGTGACCGTGATTCGCGGCAACGTGCATAGCCGTTCGACCTCGTGAATCAATCGAGTTTATATCGATATCTAAATAAGTCATACACAATAATTCCATTATATCCACCCCGTTTATCGAAGCTCCATCGTGTAAATATCGATCGTTTAAATGATCTATCACGAAACCAGACTCGATTATAACACGTACCACATCCAAATTTCCCGACTCGATAGCCAACGACATCACCGATTTCCTCTCCGGGTCTCGATCATTTACGTCCGCACCTGCGTTTACTAAAAAAGCAACCAAATATACCTTCCCAGTCATAGCAGCCGATTTTAGCAACGAGTTAAGTTCCGTCCCGTTACAGAACGGGACGGATTTCTCTAAAACCAAGGAAACATCGACTTTGGGGACATGATTCGATATAAGAAAATCGATCACGTGTGAGCCAACAAACGAAACGGGTATTACTCCATCTTTGAAAATATGTTTCCCAGGTTTCGAAAACACGTTACAAAGACTCTCTTGGTCACTTTTTCCCGTGAGCAACATCGAAGATCGAACAATAACCGTGTCACGAGTAGCCAATACTAATGGCTGATCCAACTCTCGACATACAAGAGTGAAAACAACACTCCCTAAAGGCGGAATAACCCCGTACGAACGCGTTAGTGACAAGACTAACGCGTTCGTTGTTTCTACAAAAACCACAACGGACATGGTATGCATCAAATTGGTTAGCTTAAAAGTTGTTGAACATTTTTGGTTCCTAGTGAACACAATGTCCAATTCTTTTGCATCATGCTTAACCAATCTGTCCATTGCTTTATGTTAAGGTGAAATGAGTTTGAACTATGCAGTTTTATATGTGTACGAAATAGATCATGAGGAGACATATTCTAACATACGAATATGATGTAAGCAAGACTTAGTTTTATTTTTTGACCCTACCAACACGTTAAACTATATAAGTTATGATATATTATAAGCAATAGGAAATTAGGAATGGCATCTAAAGCAGCATTAGAATCTTTATATTTGACCTTGCCCAAGTGATCATAGGCAATTTCTGAGATGGTTCTACTATGAAAGAGTAAATTGCAAAAATCGTTCACGTTGTTTGGTCAAATTGTAGGTTTCGTCCCTAATCTTTTGAAAGTGTAGGTATCGTTCTTGTGAGAAACTTTGAGTTGCAGTTTTCATCCTTGTTCAAAGTAAAAAAAACTAAAATGCCTTTGCCAAAAACTGCAACCCAAAAACGAAAACTGCATCTCAAAATTCTCTACAGAGACATCACTTTCAAAAGGTTGATGACGAAACCTATATTTGGCCAAACCACAAGGACAATTTTTGCAATTAACTCAATATGAAACACTGGAAAATTTTATGTGTTAAGTAACCAAATCTTTGACAACTTGTTATTTCACACTGCTGATCTAGTGATCTTGATACTAAACGACCAATTAGACTATTATACATTTATTTCTCAAAAAAATTAGGTTGGCGGAAAAACACTGACCTCGTGCAATATTTTGAATGCCGATTGACCCCTTCCTCAAATTATGGTTATTCTTTTAAATGCGATGAGTTCTTTTAATGCACGGCGATAGTATACAGTAATTTAACGTGCGATTACCAAATTTGCCAAAAGAGAGACCAGTCGAAACTCTAATAATGATGTAACTGCTTTTACATTATAGAAATTTTGTTACAAGGCCTTAGTGCGGAAATCGCTTTAGGCCGCACGTAACCTTGAGACGGCCTTGCTCACGCTATAACTCTACTCACACTAAAGTTAAAGAGCGTTTAACAGTCAAGCTTTCTCAAACATTTCACTATATACATATGATTTATGTACGAATCGGTCAGTTCAGTTATATGTTTGTCATCACTAAATTTTTTATATCCTTTTTAACCTTTTCTAACTATCATTTACTCATTATGCAAGTTAACCAGGAGTTAGTTTTTAAATGGATGGAGCCCAATATGACAATATGTAGATAACGATAGATAAACTATAGTTTAAGACAAATTATAGCCCAAATTAGAATTTATTAACTTTCTAAACTATGATTTTCCAATATTTAAATCAATAGGCCAATCAAGATTCGAAAACGCTAATGAGAACAAGTCTAACTTTGGCAACATGATGCTAATGTTTTTGTTGTCGCGACAATGAGAGTTTCATGGCCGAAAGAGTGATTCGATTGGTGTTTCGTGGATACTGTACAACAAGTAAACAACGTAGACTTGGTTCATGGTTGCGCGCTATAAGGTAGAAAAGAAATTCTAAGAGGGGGGAATATCGAACTACTCGGATTAGCTAAACTTTTTATGTTGTCGATTTGACTCGTTAACGATAACATACACAAGATATAGTTTCCTTCTTCTCAAAATATATGTCAAGTTAAAAGAAATGATTGCTACTAGACTCGAACTTGTGACCTCGTGTATCACATAATATCTAAGCTATGCAACATTTCATTTTGATTCCACTAATTTTGTAGAGCCATTGGCTGGCACCGGCCCTTAAATTGCTCAGACGCGATCAAATATTTTGGTTATTATGTGCGATTTTTTCTTCGTTTAGAGGCGGTCAGGAGCTCAATCTTCTTGTCTAACAAGATGTGGAGAAGATGTCTTACTACCTCTTAACAAGGCCGTCTCGTAGTTTTCGGTGGCCTTAGGCGATAAGAACAAAGAAGCTTTATTACACTTGTAAACTAAAGAGAAATTGCATATAAACTTGAATTATATGACTCATATATGTTTAATATTATATGTATTTATATGCAAAATTAATAAAAATGTGGCCTCTTTTAAGTGGAGGTCTTGTGCGACCGCACCTATTGCACACCCCTTCGAGCCCATCTGCCTCTTAATGACTTTATATTCTGGACTTTTCCTTTAACATTGATAATACGTTTAAAGAGAATTACGTCGTTATTTTTTTGGTTAAAGATAAAATGTTAAAGATGATGATGCGATGATGACGAATATGCTTAAACACAAGAGTGTTTTAAACGGTAACAATATATAATTAGTTCGTGAAATCAAATTGTCGCATCGTATAGTCGTATTTTGAGCATGAACTTAAATTTTTATTCATTGAAAATAATTTTAGTAGTTAAATGACAATGTTAAGCATTGTTGTTAAGATCCCGATCCTAATCTTAGGATCTTACGACTTTACGATACTACAAAGTAAAAACGATACCGATCTTACATAGGATCTTTGCGAGATAGGATATTAATAGGATACCGATCTTGACCCTAAGATCTTAAGAACTCGCTCTATCCGATATTACTTTTCTCGAACCACAAGCTAAACAAAACAAAATTATGTATTAAGTTTTGTAGAATATGAAAAATAAGAGGCTAATTGTATTAATCACTTAATAATCATAATTTTGACATATATTTTCATGATATATGATATATAATATTATATGATTCACATAATCCTATAACGCCTATTAAGAAAATGTTACTATAGTAGGATCTTAAGATCTCAATTTGATCTTACGATCACAATCTTGCAAAACTGAAAACGATCTTAGATAGGATCCCGATATTAAAAACCTGATATTAAAAACCTTGATGTTAAGTGAGTATATATTATTATAACATATTTAATTTTCTTTTGACAATTTATCATCATAAAATTGACAGTGATAATTTACAAAATAGTGAAGATGTTTGACAACATGAGAATATAAGATATCAACATTCAACGATATGACTATTCTGCGAGATTAAATTCCGACACAATGTCATTGAATGATTTGTTTTAACACAATTTATTTCTACGTTGATAGGTTTCTTAGTTTATGACAAAAATATTTTATTTAATGTTTATAAACATTTATGTATCGTAAAAATGAAACTACTCTATATTTATATACCATTTAATATTTCTTTTATCAAAAAATAAACAATATTGTTTCATTTAAATTCAGACATTGACGATCCCAAACACCCTTTAGCTAGTAATGGGTTAACATGAAAATTAGGTAGTTTTGGGCTGAACTAAATTTTACTTGGGTCAAGCTACTCTCGCATACAAGACATACAATTATTTTCCTTACAAGGACTTTTAAAACCTTGATCCTTTTTACTTTACTTTCGATATGAATAAAAAAACGAATGTACAAAAAAGCTAGTATAGCTAAATGATGAACATAAGTTCTAAACTACACATAAAAAGATGAAGTATCAAACTATCAAATATGATATAAAAGATTTTGAAAAACACAAGCTTTTAAATATCTCCTTCATATATCACTCCGACGAGATTTGATATTGTTGTTGTTTCACCATTCTTTGAAAAAAGGACTACTTTTTAAGAAAGTAATTGATTTGCACACTTTGAAATTTGATTGAGACACTCTATTTATGCTATAAATGCTTGTATAATACTCCGTATTAAATACTCTGTTTTAACTGTTTGTATTTTGAGTGTGCAAATAACTTTTTGGAATATGCAAATCATTAGCTTTTTAAGAAAGGTAAATTGTTGCAAGTTGCACCATAACAAGGACATGAATTACTATCGAACTAATGATTGATTACGTTGTTATTAATTAACTTACACGAAATAAATAGAAAATGACTTTGTCTTGATACTACGTCATATCAACCAATAATACAAAAAGTACAACTAAGTATTAAAGTGAAAATTCCATGTTACGACATAGGAAAGTGCCTAACAACCTATACGACACAAATAGTACTTCAATCAATATTAAAATCCTTAAATAGAAGAATAATAAATTATGTATACTTAACTTGCATGTTGTGAAATATCTAATGTAACGACATAGAAAAAGGCCTAACAACATGTAAGACACAAAGAGTACTTCATCAAATATCTAATAGAGTGCGATGATCTTTATTAGGGCCGAAATATCTGAGTTAGAAGGTATGATTTAGATCCTCTTAAGTTCATATGAACATAATCGGTAATGTTCTTTCATAAACAAAACAATGAGTATACTGAAGGACTCAGTTTTCTTTTTTGTCATGAGAGAACATTGCCGAGTCATTTTCATATAAACTACAATTTTTATAAAGAATATCGATGTATATCATTCATGGTTAACACACTTTAGCATAAAACAAACCATGCATGCTACTTGATATATTCAAATCCATACTAATTTTGAGTTTTGACATGCCTTTCGTTAACTAAAGCCAGAATTTGTTTCTAATGACACAAAACAAAAACAATGGTGTTTCATCGTAGAGATATTTTAGCATCACGACAATTTAAGTATGTTAAAACAAGTTAACGTTAAAAGCTTGCATCCTAAAACTATGCTTAGTTCTTGACTCATTCAAAACCATACTTATTTGATGTTTTTCTAGTCCGAAACTATAAATTCAATCGATTTTTTTGTCTTCATATAACGAAGTAAAATTTGAAAAGTGGCTTGAAAAACCAAGTGGATTTGGAGTAAATCCAAACTTGCGATTAATATCTTACTACTTGTTGCAACAAGTATTTTTGACACTTGTTTTACCATTTTTCCATAATTTAAAACCAATTTTGCTTGTCGTTGCAAACGGATTTTAGCATCACAAAGGTTTATACAATATAAAGAAAAAGTTAAACAAGAAGTTATTTATCGTATAAGCTATGCTTACCACTTGGCTTATTCAAGTAGAAATTATCATATATGTCTTATCTTATAAAATTCTATTGAAGATCCGTCAACTGATTTTTACTAATTTTGTCGTCATAAGTAACTGTATAGATAGAGTAGTATTTATACCTACAACACATGCTTAAATACATGTCTGATGAATAAATCACTTGTACAATTATATTATGTACACTCTCTTCAAATTTTCACCAATCATTTTTTTTTAAATCAACGAATCAAATCATTAGTTAAAAATAAAAGTTGGGCAACAAGTTAGTACATGATATAAACCATGCTTACCCATGACTAATTCAGATTCCTAGGTGCTAAATATGCAGTAGTATTTTTCATATTGATTTTTACATAAGCCAATTGCGGGAAACTACAATTTACTTTCACACTTATACCAGCAAAACAGTAAGAATTACATAAAAGAGTAACTTATTTTCCATTATATGTCAATAAGAACCATATTACATAGAATTAGTTTTAAGAGGAATTTAAGTACGATTAACCCATAATTACTTGGTCTAGAATCTAGATCGAGTGGCCATTGGGCGGAGGGGGTTGGTTTTTTTTGGAGGTTTTGAGTTCGAGTTTTGTCAATGTGGTTTTCTTTTTAGGCGAAGCAGAAAAAAAAAGAGTGAGGTTTATTCCCCAACGGTGAAGGTTTGAAGAAGACATATTGTCTATTTGGATGTCACTGCACGACTCAAATAACTAACTACTAACTAAGCGTTGTAAAAATAAAATTAAGAAAATAAAATAAAAATAAATTATCATTTTGATTAGTAAAAACATAAAAGTTTGAAGATAAAAAGGCATGGGAATTGTGGTTTCCAAAAGTGGCCCCTAGCCTAGGTTGCATCCAAAGCTCCCAACCACAAGTGAGAAGAAGTTTTGATTTTTTATTGGAATTGACACAAAGCCAAATCTTGCTCCCATTGTTAGTTGCAATTATCCTAAACTCCAAAACAAAACCCATGAATACAACAAGCAATCACACATAAGACTTCAACTAATAAATCAAACAAAAAAATAGAGAAAGAAAGAAAGAAAAAGAAATATGCATGATTTGGACTTTTGTCCCCATTTGCCCAATCATTTTTCTTTTCCCAAATTCTCATGTCTTTTTTTTCTAAATGCTTTTATTCCATATTGTAATGGTCCACACATACCACACTTGCACAAACAAACTATCGTTTCGTATATAACTTTTCTTATTTGTATTTTTGTAAGTTTAAAGCATAGTGTAAAAGTTCAAATGACTATACTTGAATTCTTTGTTGAAAAACCATCACTTTGATTTCACATGACTCAAACAATAATAGTTAGTTATAGTATAAGTCGTGGCGACAACATTTACAAAAATAGCATTATATGCCATGAGGGAATTTGCGAAATTACCTAAAGACCTTATGGTCAAGTGAGCATTTTTCAAAGAGAAATGATTGAGATGACTAAAAACATGTCTAATTTTATGTCTAAACAAACATGTCAACATTTTGTTGTCGGGTAAATTCTCAAATAACTTAAACATGAAATCATCAATTAACACGCGCTAATAGCTTAACATGTTAAGCTATTACTTGTCGGGTGAATTCTCAAATAACTTTCGATAAAGTTTTATGGATATTTCGGGAACAACAATGATAATCAAGAAGGTTACATGCTTGCCTATTTAAGCATGATATGCCATGTTCAAACCATGCAAAGCTTTTAAGAGGTTTGTTTATATTAAGCATGATTAGCAATAAACGCGGGTCACTTAAGTTAATCAGCTACCTATATCGCGTAAAAAGAAACTCAAGGAAAGTACAGATAGAAAAACCAAGCAAACCTTTATATACTGTACTAGATCAATAACCAAAAGTATATATAAGAACAATAATAATAGTAACATTACAAAGTTTTTAGCAACAATAAAACATCAATGGATGCTTTCTTCCCTTCAAAGTTCAAACATCCATGTTCCTCTGAAGTTGGCTTCAGTAACAATGATATTCTTGCAAATAATCCGGATATCCCGCATGAATTACTATTTTACCCCGGACGGAGAGACACCCTCTTCAAACATCCATGTTCTTCTGAAGTTAGTTTAACTAACAATGATCAGCCCCCTTGGTTTGATCAAATGCAAAACAGATTCTCAAACCCCGTTAACCCGTGTGAAATTACCGTTTCACCCCTGCCCGAGAGATATCCCATCTCTCAAATCATAACATCAACAAAATGCATAAAAATCATATATAACTACACAAGGAAAAAAGATCAAGAAACCAAAAAGACTAGTGGTAGTAGTAGTAATAGACAAATAGTACTAAAAATGTCAAAAGCTTGTGTTATGTATAACTTCTATAGTTGAAAAGTTAAGTCTTTTTTTAGGGGTTTTCAATCCTATAAACAAAAGGGTTATTAAATCAAGATCTCACAAAGTTTTCGATCTCTTCCATTAACGTGTAGAAATGCTCGTTATTAGGCAGGAAATAGAACCCAATCGTCGCCTTTTGTAAGAACAACAATTTCACATCTTGTCCCGCATTTTCCAACCCTTTAACATACGCCAATTGCCAATCTTGTACAAGATCAAAACCGGCAACAACAACTAAACTTTTAGGAAATTTAACCCCTTTTAAATCAATCCCACGAGGCCCGAATATATTACAAGCCGGATGATCCCTATCTTCGCCTTCGGGTAAAAATGCCCTCCAATACCAATCCCTATCTTGCACCCTAACAAAATATTTCCCATCTAACTTATTCTCGGATTCGGTTCTTTCTTCACCACCAAATAAAGGGTGCAACAATATGTTCCCAAGCACATCAATACCCGACCCCGCGGCTCGAACCGCTACATGATGTGCAATATTTCCACCCGAACTATCACCGGCCAAAAATATCCTAACTTTAGAATCTTTACCACTTTTTAACCATTTTCTCGAATCAACCCATTTTAAAGCCTCCCACCCATCCTCATAAGCACACGGAAACCGATGCTCAGGCGACCGTCTATAATTAACCGACACCACAACCCCTTTAATCAACCCGGTTAACCGTCTACAAAAAGTATCATAAATCGCGCTATTAGCAGAAGAATGCGTAAAACTCCCACCGTGGAAAAAAATAATAACCGGCACAATATCCGTAGTACTTAAAGGGCTTTCGAGGTCTAGGACCCCAGTGGGGGCCGTCTGTGCCCCCGTGGGGGCACAACGGTAAATACGGTTAAGTAAGCTAGTAGGCCGGTCCAAAACATCAAACGAATAGACCCCGTCTACCGGGGCAGCATTTGCGGCTACTTTTCGGTCTAGAAACTCGGCTAATTCTCGGTTAAATGTACCATCAGGGCGCCTGAGCATATTGTAAGCCAACTTGAAGTTGGAAATAAGTATCCATGTGTGTAGTGGAACAACTTTCTGTAAATAAACATAAAAAAAGTTATTATTTTATATTAAAAAAAAATTATTTTTTTTGCAGAGAAGTTATTACATCTGTCTACACAAGATTCATCAGAAACAAATGGGTAATCATAAATACACGAAATTTTATGCCAATAACAAGAATCAAGAAAAAATACTGTAGATTATGAAAACAAAACAAAAAAAGCAGATAAATTGTTTTTTTATATAAAAAAAAATGTGAATTTTTTTATAGGTTTTTACAGCTGGCTACACAAGATTGATCAAGTGCAAATGGGTAGTTCTAAAGACACTTTTTTTTATACAAAACAAAACAATTTTTTAAGGGTCAAATGGGTAGTATAAAACTTTTGATCAAGAAACACAAAACCTAACAAAATAAAAAGAAAAACCCAAAAAAGAAACTTTTTTATATAAAAACAAATGTAAAAAATATAAAAATAGAAAGTTGTAGATCATGAGAAAATAAAAAACCAAACCTTTACCCATAAAAATGGAAACTTTGATGATGAAAATAAACAAATGTACATCAAGATTTATTAAAAAAAGAAAAAAGAAAAAATCAAAACTTTATACAAACCCACAAAAAATACATACAAAAAAACAGATCAGAAAGATTACCTTGGCTTCATTTACGTTGATTTCATTACTGCCAGCCATCAAGATTCAAGAAAACAAAACAAAAAACAACAAGAACCTTAAACAAGTGTTTGACTAGACATAATAATATGATGATCTGGGTTGTCTTTTGATAAGACACTTGTCTGATGTTTAAAAAAGAAAAGAACCCAGATTGGTTTTCGAAGGGTAGTGTGTGTTTATTACTGTGTGTGAGAGAGAGAAAGTGGAAATGGGGAGGGTGGTTTTTTTGGTTGTTTTAGGAAGTGTGGAGTGAAGGATAAGAGAAATGAAATGAATTGAGAAACTGTGTTATATTTGAGCAAAAATGAAGGTGGTTTTATATCTTTTTTCTTTTTTTTTGTTTTTTCTAATATAATTTTGCATTTATAACTAGGGGTTTCAAAAAATATGACTCCACCTGATTCGAATCTGAATATGGCTCGGATTACTCGAGTCAATAATTTTATTCCGTTCATTGGCATCAACCCGCATACTAAATAGGGTCGGATACCGGTTGAAATGTTTAGCTAACTAGGGGTTCAGGTCAACCTGATTGACTTAAATAAGGTTTTTTATAAAGCAAATTACCCAAATCACATTGATATATATTTTCGACACACTTTAAAGTGTAAAAATGTCACTTTCACCGTGGTGTCTTTTGCTACTTTTGTATGCATGTAAACCTTAAGATATTCTTTCTTTAGTATAATCAGAATCTTTCTAAACACATCGAACGATGTGAGTAAACCAAGATGATCACCGGTGAGCAACTCTTCATAGCCATTTCGAACCATCTTCTAGCCACCATTGACACACGTATTACCCAGCTAATTTTATGCCTGCCCACCATGTACGCCTTACGCCCAATTTTAAGCCCACCATGCAACCTCCCAGCCCGGACGCACCGACACCACGCCACCTACGCCCACGCCACGAGCCTATTTACAACTACCAGAAGCCACGCCCATTACAATTTTATGTTTTAGAATCGAACGGATAACATTGAAAGTTCATTTTTAATATACTTGTTAACCTCATAAAGTAGCATAGAATATGTTCGTTTAAGAAATTTTCTCTTTTTTATATATAAATTATTTTTGTATATTATGCTTAACTATAAGTAGACAAACTTTTTTACTATTGATTGACTAACGAATGGATCCAAATATACTTGAATCCGACTAACCTGAATTTATATAAGATTGCGTTCGGGTATGTTACTTTTAGCCTAAGCCTGACCCGAACCTGACCAACCTGACATTCTGACCTGATTAGCACCCCTATTTACAACTATCATAAATCATTTTAATAATAATAGTTAAAAACATTTTTAGACTATCTCACCTCTTTGCATTCAAAATGGAGGTATTTTGATTGTAAAAGAAAGTTTATATGCCTTTTCTTCTTACCATTCATTATTAGATTATCTACTACGACTAATCTACTACGACGTGAAAATAACGACAGGGCATTAGTGCCAACGTTTATTGGCCTAGTCATAGAGTGTCGTCGCCAAAAATAGAAAGTTGCTTGCACATTGATCTTTTTGAATTGTTAGTTTTTCTAGAAAGTCTTTCTGTGCAGGTGGTGGTGACACTATAGTTTTTTCAAAAAAAAGTAGTTAATCAAATGATAAGTAAAATTAAAATAAAAAAGTGAGAACGAAATATAATCAAACATTTTAAATGAATCTACAAAATGTAAATGCATTTCTTTTTAAGTTTTTATTTTTTATTTATAATGTTTGGCTAAAAATATTTCTAACCTTTCTCATTTTATTTTTTCTTTTCACTGTATCATTTTCCTACTTGTGACAACAATAGACGAAACAATCAGACGATCGACGTTTCATCCTTTTAACTTACTTACTCGACTTTGCATTTGAAGAAAAATAGATTTCAATGATTAACAAAACACTTTTATTACTTCAGAAACAATATTACAAACCAAATCTTCTATTCTCAAATAGAATCAACCAACAATCTGTATTTGATCTCAATCAAATAACAATGAATCAATAACAACAAGTAACAAAGTATTTTGATCAAGGAAATCAAAATACAAACTAGGGTTTCTTTGTTTTAGAGAGAGAGTCGTAATTTTTGGAGAGAGAGAGAGATATTAGCAGAGATATCAAAGACTGCATATATCTGCAGCTTATATAGCCTCACAAAATACATATTGGTCCTTCATCTTTCACTTTTGTCTTAAACCATCCAAAGTTTTATCCAAGCCAACATCTTTATCTCTTCCAGTCCTTCTAGAAATAAAACTTCAATATCAACCCTTGACTACTCTCCAGCAATCATAACTGAACAAACACAAAACATATATCAACTCAGATATCACAAATCAGATTAAATACAAGTATTCAGATTATAATTCTCAACACCCCCCTTTAATCTGATAAGTGATATATATCAAACATCCCAAGATTTTTAACCAAAAATTCATGTTGTAATGTATCCAACCCTTTAGTAAGAATATCTGCAATTTGATTTGCAGAATCCACTTTCACAGTTTTAACAACACCATTTAAAATCTTTTCTCTAACAAAATGTAAATCAATCTCAAGATGTTTTGTTCTTTCATGAAAAACAGGGTTGGCTGCTATTTTTATAGCGATTTATGTCACATGAAGAGGAACAGGTAAAAGACCAGAAATTTTAAGATCTTTTAAAATTTTTAGAATCCAGTTACTTCATGGTAACTGAAGCAAGAGCTCGTACTTTGCTTCATTATAGCTTTTGAGAGAGTAGGTTGTTTTTACTTTTCCAAGATACTAAAGACCCATTCAAAAAACACAATAGCCAGAATGCATCTCCTTGTTACAATACATTTAGCCCAATCGAGCATCGAATAAGCAAGAAGAGACATACCGAATTTTTAGTAATATGAATACCCAACCACTGAGCTCCTTTAAGATACTTTAGTATCTTTAAAGCTATTCTGAGATGAGACTTAAGAGGAGAATGCATGAACTGACTTAAACAATGAACATCATATGAAATATCAGGTCTAGTATTAGTCAAGTAAATAAGTTTTCCCATAAGCTTCGATAATCGAGTAATATTATCAAGTAAAGGATCATTATCAGTAGCCTCATTAGATATAACCAATTTAGACTGCAAAGGAGTTTTAGAAGGTTTCTGACCAAGCATACCATACTCACTTAACAAATCTAAACAATATTTTCTTTGATTTAAACAAATCCCTTTATCAGTATCAGCAACTTCAATACCAAGAAAATATTGCAACTTTCCTAAATCCTTAATCATGAACTTAGTTTTAAGGAAGGTTTTGAAACTGTTAATTTCATCAATATTATTTCCAGTGACAATAATATCATCAACATAGACAAGCAATGCAATAAACACATCATCATTAGACTTGGTATACAAAGAATAGTCACTTTTACTTTGCACAAAACCATTTTCAATAAGAGCAGATGTTAGTTTAGCATTCCATTGTCTAGGAGCCTGTTTTAAACCATACAAAGACTTTTTAAGTCTACACACTCTATTATCACCTTCAGGAAAGAATCCCTCAGGTAACTTCATATAAACAGTTTCCTCAAGATCACCATATAAAAAAGCATTATTAACATCAAGTTGAAAAATAGGCCAGTTATTTTGAACAACAATATTAAGTAAGCATCTAACTGTAACCATTTTAACAACAGGAGAGAAAGTCTCTTCATAATCAATACCTTCCTTTTGATTATATCCTTTAGCAACAACTCTAGCTTTATATCTATTTATTTCTCCATCAGACTTATACTTAATTTTGAATACCCATTTACTTCCTATAGCTTTTCTACCAGGAGGTAAAACAGTGACATCAAAAGTATCATTTCTATATAAAGCCTCAATCTCATTATTCATAGCATCAGTCCAATAAATAGATTTAACAGCCTCAAAATAATTTCTTGGTTCATGACTTTTATTCAACTGAAGAGCAAAACAATAATTTCTAGAATTAAGCTTTAAATAATTCACAAACTTTTCAATTCCATACTTAACTTTTGATTCAACCACAAAATCATTATAATTTCTAGGAAAAACAGAAGGTCTAGAAGACCTTCTCAAAGGTACTTCAGCCTGAACTGGAGAATTTGAATCAAGATTCAAATTACCATCAGAATTATTATTATCATCAAGTGTAGTTACCACCTCATCCTCATCAGCAGAAACACTACTGTCACTATTATGATTAGTAACATGGTCTCTACCAGATGGAGGAGAGCTGCCACCTTCACTTTGTGACTCAAAGTCACTATTCAGATTAGGGTCTACTCTCTCTTCATCATTGGGTAGTTCAGGGGTTTCATTATCAAAAAATTTCAACTGATTTAAGTTTTGAAAAACATTTTCAGAAGTAGAACTGTTCTTATCAGCAGTTGAGTCTTTAAAAGGAAAAATAGACTCAAAGAATTTAACATCTCTAGAAAATATGAACTGATGCTTATCAAGACTATATAACCTATATCCCTTTTTAGAATTAGAATACCCCATCATAACACATTTCTCAGATCTACTACCAAGTTTATCATGATTATTAACAATAGTAGCAAAGCACAAACAACCAAACATTCTTAAATTGCAGAGAGTAGGCTTTTTGTTATATATCATCTCAAAAGGAGATTTTCCATTAAGCACAGAAGAAGGCAATCTGTTAATAAGAAAAGTAGCAGTAAGAATACACTCAGTCCAAAACCTAAGTGGAATTCCCCACGAAACATAAGGGATCTAGCAACATTCAAAAGATGCTTATGTTTCCTTTCAGCAATACCATTTTGCTGTGGAGTGTATGCACAAGAAGTCTGATGGGTAATACCTTTTTCATCACATAACTTTGAGAAAGAATGATTAACAAATTCAGTACCATTATCACTTCTAAAACTCTTAATTTTTCTATCAAACTGAGTTTCAATCAAGTTATAAAAGATAGTGATATAATGAATAGTTTCATCCTTAGTTTTAAGTAAGTATACCCATACAGCCCTAGTGTAATCATCCACAACAGTCAAAAAATACTTGTAACCTTCCTTACTAGCAACCTTATAAGGTCCCCATAGATCTAAATGAACAAGTTCACCCAAAACAATAGAAGTATAATCACTTAAAGGAAAAGGTTCTCTATTTTGCTTAGCTCTTTGACAAGTTTCACAAAATAAGTTTTGATTCTTTGAAGCAAGCTTCAAATCATTTTTAAAATACTTAGAACAGGGTCTGCAGGATGACCAAGCCTGCAGTGCCAGTCATAGTAAGAAAGTAAATTATTACTTTGAAAAGAAGTACCTCCAGTATTGAAATAATATAAACCACCACACTGATTACCAGTCCCCAGAACATTTCCCAGATTCAAATCCTGATTCAAAAAATAACACTTGTTCTCATCAAAGGCAACTACAATTTTATTATCTTTTGCCAATTTATGAACAGAAATTAAAGTAACACAATATTCTGGAATAACCAGAACATCATATAATATTAAAGAATAAGCCAATTTAAGATTTCCAATTTTAGTAATCAAAGCTTCAGTTCCATTTGGATGACCAACTTTTATTTGAAGATGAGAAATATCAAATACATTTATCAAGTCCTTAGCAGAATGTGTCATATGTTGGTTAGCACCAGAATCCACAATCTTACCATCAGAACTAAGTTTAGTTTTTAAATTGGTATTTGTGGAAAAAAACTTGTGAAAATTTTGATTGAAAACCTTACTAGTATTAAAATAAGTACCTGCCATATTGGCCTGCACACTATTTCCTTTAATAGAGTTGTCTTTGATGAGAGAGATAAGAGTAGTAAGTTGTTCATCTGTAAAACCAGAAGATGAACTAGACCCCACATAATTATTATTAGAAAATCTTTTTTGAGAAGACTGAGGTATGTTATTGTTACCCTTCTTTCCAAAATTTGGAGGATACTCAATCAATTTAAAACATCTGTCCTGAGTATGTCCATTAAAACCACAGTGATCACAAACAAGAACAGAACCAGTGTTTCTTCTATTATCAGATACTTTATTAAAGTTAGCAATGGGTTGATTAGCCTGAGTATTCTGATTAATAGGTCTAGTGTTCTGACTAGTTGAATTATTAACTTGATTCACAACTCTAGTAGCAAAAGCATAATTATGATTCCTGCTAGAACTACCAGACACAACATTTCTATGATTTTCTTCACTACTGATAATAGCATAAGCACCTTTAACATCGTGCAAAGGATCTCTAGAAAGAATATTACTTCTTATTTGCATGTAAGTTTCATCCAGACCCATTAAAAATTGCATAAGTTTCATAAGTTGGTTATGCTTTTTAAAATATCAGCAGCATGACAAGTGCATCTAGGTAACTGAACCATAGCATCAAATTGTTTCCACAAAGTACTTAGCTTATTAAAATATTTAGAAATAGTTGTGCCATTCTGAGTTAAGGAATGAATTTTATGATGCAGATTAAAAGTAACAGAACCATCAACCCTGTCAAAGGTATCTTTTAACTCATTCCAGATATTAAAAGCACTTTTGGAAAAAATTTGACCAAGAAACAATTCTTCATAAATAGAATTTAGAATCCATCCCAACACAATAGCATTAACCCTATCCCATTGTCTTCCCAAAACTTCATCAACATTTGACCTTCTACAAGTGCCATCAATAAAACCAGTTTTATTTTTGCCTTCTAAGGCTAACATCATAGCACAAGACCAGACATTATAATTCTCAGTTCCTTTTAGTTTTATTGAAACCACAGTCAAAGAAGTTGAATCATTAGGGTGTAAATGTAAAGGATGACTCAAATCCAATTTACTTATTAAAGTGACAGGGTTATCAACTTCATACTCGTCATCAGTATAACCATGAACAGAATTATGAACAGACATGATTCAAGAACAGACAATCAATCACACAAGAATAGTAGAGAAAGTAGTTCCCAGGTTTTTCTTGCCACTAAAGTGGTAGGTCAAGGGCGCACACAAGCACACAAGTACAGAATAAGAACAAAAAATAAAAAACAACCACAACCACAACCAATCACAACTTCCAATAATCCCAAAACCTATCCTCCGGCAATCTAGACAAAAAATAAGAACATAAATTAAAGAGAGAGTGTGAGAGGTGTTACAGAGCACACAATAATAATCAAATGAATAACAGACCTACTATACTCTAGATTCACTTAGTCTAGAGATATAGCAGATATAAAGCAAGAACCCAGAACCAAGATCCAAGAACCAACAAACCCTAATTTCTCAGGATTAGGGTAAATCACCGAACTACTTCCACTTTGTACCAAATACGGATCTTATCGATTAACAACACTTAATCAACACCAGAAGCCTTTAATCACAAAAGCCCCAAAAATAAACCAAACCCTAATTTTTCAGAAATTAGGGGTTTTCCAAAAATCTTCAAGATTAACTAAATTCACCACAGAATTTATCAATTAACACAAGTTAATTGATCAAGAACCAATCAATTTTTAAAAAACCCAAATTTATCAAGAACCCTAATTTTTAAAAAACGATTTTCAGAGAACCTGGCTCTGATACCATGAAGAAAAATAGATTTCAATGATTAACAAAACACTTTTATTACTTTAGAAACAATATTACAAACCAAATCTTCTATTCTCTAATAGAATCAACCAACAATCTGTATTTGATCTCAATCAAATAACAATGAATCAATAACAACAAGTAACAAAGTATTTTGATCAAGGAAATCAAAATACAAACTAGGGTTTCTTTGTTTTAGAGAGAGAGTCGTAATTTTTGGAGAGAGAGAGATATTAGCAGAGATATCAAAGACTGCATATATCTGCAGCTTATATAGCCTCACAAAATACATATTGGTCCTTCATCTTTCACTTTTGTCTTAAACCATCCAAAGTATTATCCAAGCCAACATCTTTATCTCTTCCAGTCCTTCTAGAAATAAAACTTCAATATCAACCCTTGACTACTCTCCAGCAATCATAACTGAACAAACACAAAACATATATCAACTCAGATATCACAAATCAGATTAAATACAAGGATCCAGATTATAATTCTCAACAGCATTGATGCAAGAACAATAGATGACATGGTCGGACAACTATAGCAAATGTTAAATCCTAGCTCATTCTCTCAACTAAAAAGTTATGAGGCTGTTGAAAAAAAAAACACAAATGTTTAATACAATTGTAAAATAGAGCCAGAAAAATCCTTTGTACTACCCTCATGTTTTAAAAAGCTTATGCGTTTAGAAACTCTCATTTAATTTTCATTTAATTTTTATTTTTTTACTAATGGTAATAATTTTATAGTTCTAGGTAGTGTGTACTCTCTCCATCCATAATAAGTGTCCATATTATTATTTTGGTATGTCAGAAAATAAGCGTCCAACGTATTTTAACTAATGAAAGGAGATTTTAGTGGATTGAAATGATATTTTATTAACGAAGAGTAGGGGTGATCAACGGTCCAAAACCGAACCGGAACGACCAAAAACGGACCGGACCAAGACCGAACTAGCCCAAAACCTTAGACCGAGTACCGGACCGAATGTGTTCGGTCCGGTCCTTCGGTCGATCCGGTCCAAAAAGACATAATAGTCGGGTTTTACGTAAGACCGGTCCAGACCGGACCAGACCGAAATAAGGAAAAAATGCGGACCGAGATCGGACCGTTAGTCCTTCGATTCAGTCAGTTTCCGATCGGTCCTCTCAATCTCGGTTGGTTGGGTCTGCGATGCTCAGCCCTAGCGGAGAGTGTATTTAATGAGACTTTCTAAAATCTTGTGCATTTAAAAGTGGATACTTATTATAAGACGAAGGGAGTAATAAATAAAGAAGGTATTAAATACTTGTGTGTTTTGTAGGTGTAATGTGAGAGAGAGAAGAAAAATAACCGTGTTATTGCTAATTTAAGAAAATGTAACAATATGTTCATAATAAGTTAAAAAAAATGTTTCACACAATCAGGGACTGATCTAGCTAGTAAGTGTGGAGGGCACGCGCCCCCCATGGCTAACCGAAAAAGTTGATATTTTAGTGTAATTTTTAGACTAAAATACAGGGTTGGTCCATAAACTTGGCAATCCGCTTCGCGTTGGGACAGACCTTGGCATTATCATCGCCGGAAGTCCAAAACATGGGCTTTATATGCCAAACTCGTCCCTTGACCAATAACGCCGATGTCAACGTCTTGTTTCTTTTAGTTAGTGGAGGGTATTATAGTCTATACACATTTATACCTCACCTTAGTTAATTCTAACTCAAGACTATTCCCCCAACACATAAAGGAGTTATTGTTTGAACAAATTATACCAGTGTACCTGACCACTTAAGTATGACTTTATAAAAGTCAACTGGTAAAGAATGTATGAGCTCACAGAATTTTACCCATGACAAACAAACAAATTTATACATTACCAACTACTTAGCTAGTTGACTTATAATAGTCAACTATATGTTCAGTGTTTGATGAAACTGGAAAATAACTGATACTACGGAGTCATTGTCTGATACATGGTTATACTGACATTTTACAAAATATAAAAGATGAATTTGGGCCCAACTTCAAAACGTTCAACTGTTGAATCTTCAAATGATCTACACAACTCTGATAGATATCCATAAACTGTTGAACCGACAAAACATGAACCCTAAATTGATGATGCTACTGCTACCTTGTCTGCAAAAACAAGTATACAAACAACAAACATATAAGTTAGGTACTGTACTGTTACATCTTAATGGAATTAGACACATGACATGGTATTCATCACTGAAACATCACCTAGGGTCGCCTTTGGGCAACGTGCTAGGACGCAGTTTGTAATCTTTTCTTTGCTCCTAAAGGGTGTCTCAACACCGCTAGAAACATCGGCGGCAGACCATCAACCCTTTCACCTTCCCTTCCCATCAAAACCATGCAAGTTCTCAACATCAAACCCTGCAAACTCAACCATTTTAGCCTTCCCCTTCCCATCTATACCTCGCTTAAATTCTTGAACAACTTCTTTCCCTTTTTTCTGGGCAAAACATCCTCTTCCTCAACCAGCTTTCCTTTTCCTTTTCCTTTAATTTTCTCCTCTTTTTTTTAGCTACAACCCCTTCTTCCTTTTTGATTACAACACCACATTTCATTGTTGAAGTCTTGGTTCCACTCCCCTGCATTTTTTTCTTATCTATTCCCTGCCATTGACGTCTAGTCCTAAAAGGTGTCGGACTAAGCATTCTAAAGTTAGCATCCTGCTCTACCCAACCCACAACTTCAAAACTGATGTTTTTTAAGTAAAATTGTGCTAACTTTTGGGGCTTGTGGGCAACGAAGATATCAACTGACTCATTTGTTTCAGCCTTTCCAAACAAAGTATGAACATCAACATCAATATGAATCAAATGCAAACCATTTTCTAGGGATTCTTTAGGATCACAGAAAAACAACGCCCATTTTTGTTCATTAATCTCCGATAACACATTATCAAGGCTTGAACTAAATATATCCCTATCACTGGTAAAGGCACACAGATTAATTAATGAACCTCCTTCATACCTGAGTGAGCTATCCATTATAGTGGATTCTGAACAGGACCTCACCTTCTTCTTCTTCCTTCACATCCTTAAAAGTTGAGACGAATATGCTTCTGTCCTTCATTGTTATTTTTTTGTTTTTTTACGAATGGGTTTGACTAGATGTATGTTTCAGTACGTGAGTGTGGATGTATGTTAGGCTTGGTTTTGATTGGGTTTTGTTAATTGGGTCGGGTTATTATGATAGTGTTTATTGTTTTGGATCTTGTTAGTTGGGTTCTTTTGGTGTTTCCCAACACATTAATTGTGTATAAGCGTATCAAGGAAGGCAAAAGGTCAAGTTGCAGGGTAACATGTTTCAAATGTCACACTTGGTCCCTGAATCTGACCAGTTAGCCGTTTTTTGCACTTAAAATTCCCGCGTATTTTGTTGATACAAGTCACTTGATGCATTTGTGACCGGATTTTTTAAAAAAAAAAATTGTGTGAATGCCATTGTTGGTAATAAAAAGTGGACAAAATTACATTTGTGATTGGATTTTTTTTTAAAATTGTGTGAATGCCATTGTTGGTAATAAAAAGTGGAGAAAATTAACAAAATAGGCCTCTTGTCCTACGAATTATCATTTTTTAGACATAAAATTTCAAAAATCTGAAATAGACTGATGACGACTCATTTTTTGGGTAATTTGTGTCTGCGTTTGATACATGTCTTTAAAAAATCAGAAAATGATTAATTCACATATCACAAGTGGACACTTGTCGACTAATGGCTGAGTTGTATAAGTTGCCCAGTCTCCCGTTTTATTTTGGAATTTTGAAAATTTTAGGTTAAGAAATTAATAAGTCGTAAGATAACTGGTCTATTTTGATAATTACCAATAAAAAGTGAAATAAATGAAAAAGAAAAATGTGTGTTTTCATGAGTAACTATTTGAGATAGAAAGTAGAATCAAACACAAAAGAACCAAGGTGGTGGAGGAAGAACCAGGGAGACGACAAAGCAGACGGCCGAAAAACTGTTCATCATAGGACCCACACAAAACCACTAACACTACATGGTTAATAATAAATCTTTTCCGGTTCTAAATTTACCCCTTTGGAAATGGAATAAATTTCAATGAAATGTATATACGTTTTTCGGATTGTAACAATGGGGGTAAAATAACTTAGTTGTAAAACACTTTATTTGTTCAATAGAGATCGAAAGTTCAAACGTCATTCAATACAAATTTGAAGGTGATCAAAGATCATAACAAAAAATGAAGATAACGGCGGTGTAAATTTTGGTGTAAATTTGAGGTAAAGAATGAACCTCTGCGAGTAAAATGAACAGGAAAAATATTACTCAGCTTTAAATTTTATTTGTAAACTAACAGTAGAACACATTGTATAAATCACCAAACTAAGAAATAAACATTTAATTTTTAGTTATTGTGGAATACTATTTCTTTTTTTAGTTTAGTAGTTTCATTATTGGGGATGATACTAACACCACATTTTTTTATGCATGCATTCATCATGATATAATATTATGCGCTGTATAAACTGTAATTCACAAATTATGATGCATGCATCAAAAAATGTGATGTAGTATCAATTCTCTTTCATTGTTTTTTTGAACACCATTGAACGTGTCACCTTTAACTGTAATTCACGATATGAAAATATCAAACTACACAAGTTAGGTTAAAATTTAATAAAGCTAGTGTTAAACAATTTACTCTAAAATTAATTAAGATGGTAATGCTCAACATTGTCACTCTAGAAGTCTACCTACTCACACCTAATGCCCATCCATGATCCATCAATCCAAGGTATTAGTGTAGCATAATTTCATTTACCAATTTAGTCATTTAAATCGTTCCAAAAAATAAAAATTAAGTCATCTAAAAAGTAACAGCTTGTGCTCATTTGGTTTTTTATTACTTTCAACTGTTTAAATGAGTTACCAAACTGGTTTTTAACCGTTTAACTCACATAATTATGCTGTGCAAGGTGTATGATTTTTAGTTTGTTAGTATAATTTACATCCACCGTCCGATAATCTATTACCATATCCACCTATTGAAGAATAAAAAATTCAAAGGAAATATATCAACTGAACGGTTGACTAAGCCTTTTTAGGAATCAATCAAGTGCTGAAAGATAATTGTCGAGTGGCCAAAAATGTAGACATAAAAATTCGTAAATAGACCTGTAAATAGACAGAAAATAAAGGACCTTAATTGTAAGTTCATTTTATTCGTGTGTCACTGTGTCATGTAGGGCTGATCATCGGGCGAAAACCGGACCGGACCGAGAAAAACCGGACCGGACCGAGACCGAATCCGGAAAAAAACCTAGACCAAGACCGAGACCGAATGTGGTCGGTCCGGTCCGGTCTCGGTCGGTCCGTCGGTCCGTCCGGTCCAACAAGGCTAAATTTTCGGTTTTTGGTTCGGACCGGACCGGATCGACGTAATTTACCAAAATGGAAGATCGGATTCCCAGGACCGGCCCCGGATCCGATCGGTTTCTTTCGGTCCGATCGGTTTTGTCGGTCGGTCCGGTCCGTCCGGTCCGTTTGCTCACCCCTAGTGTCATGTACTGTGAAGTTTTATCAAGATTTACATTCACTCCCTCGTACTCTCTCAACTTGCAACATTTGGTTTAAAAATCCACTTTTATTTTGTAGGGGTTAATCACCACGAGTAAGGATCAAATAAAAAATAAAAGTAAAATGAGAAGAATGAGAAATAACCATAATCACACATTGTACCTGAAAGATCTGAAAAAATGACGTGATGAATGGTAATGTGGCGCTGAGGTGAAAGGTGAATGAGTGAAGTTGAAATGTGACCATGATCGTCTTATCTCAAAACTTGTAGTAGATTTTCTATAGACATCATGCATATAAATAATAAAAAAACTAGCAAGATACTAGTAATTAGAACAACACAACACGATAATCTTAACTAACGACTTTAGTACCACGTACCAAAATGACTCACAAACTACAGCGACCCTAAACTTTCAATGACCCTAAAACTACAACGAGTCAAACACCCTCAAATTACAATGATCCTCAACTTAAAGTGACCTCAACAACCCTTTAACTAACAACAACCCCTTAAACTAACAACGACCTCAACGAGCCTAAACTAACAACACCTTTCAAACAAACAACAACCTGAACGACCTTAAAATTACAACGATGAACATCCAAAAATCAAGAAGACGAGCCTCGCCATCCCAACCCAAATATAACGCCAAACCACTAAGGGCAACCACTCAATAAAAGAGTATGGAAGCGGGTGAAAACCATATCAAAGACTCAAACGAAACTTGTCGAAATCTCAAACCAAACAATTTCGACCAACAATCAAACTAAATGATGGCATGGCAAGATGTTGAGCCGACTGTAAATGACAACAATAAAAAGTCGAAAGGATGAAAAAAGAAGTAGTGATTTGGTCGACGCAAAGTCACGTGGCGACAAGATATTCCTCTACACACTTTGTATTTACCCTTTTTTCTTTTTAGTACCAAAAAGCCAAAAATAAAAAGACAACAAATAATCATACACATTTAGCACACTTTATTGTTTTAGAATTGGACCATGAACAAATAAAATAGCATAATCACGCCAAAGGCAGTATATACAGTTTTCATGAAAGTTCCGATGACCCATAATTTGTAGCATTAGAGAATCGTTTTCGAATAACTACAATTCTGATGCGTAGTTGCATAGCAACATAAATATATAGTTTTTTAAAAAATTATGTGGAGTCGATTTAAGTGTATGAGTATATTTTCTAATAGATTGTTTTAAGTTATTAAGATTTTTAGTAATAATAGATTCAAGCATTACAAAAAGCAACGGTATTATGTAGTTGGCAATATTATATTGTATTTTAGAGGTATAGCCAAACATGTGTGACACTTTTTCTTGTGTAACGTTTATCATTTGGTGTGTTGCTTTTAAAATTGTAACTTTGCAAATTGGATATCACCATATAAGATTATTTTTGTACTATCAATTTGTATAGATATTTATGCATTGTTCAAAGTTTTTTGTTTGAGTACAAATAATTATCGCTAAAGATAACAATACTATTTATTTTTGTGATTTTAATAAACTTACATAACATTATTGATATTAATTGGACAAAGGGTTATACATTTTTAAATGGTGCAAGAGCAACATTTTTAAAATAACATTATACAAATGACAAATTACATGTGTCAAAGCAAAATAAACCAAAAACTACAACTACTTGGTCTCTCCTTTCAAAAAAATTGTCACGGGTTCCACAACTACTTCATCATTTCTCATATAATTTTGTCAACTTTGAAACCCGATTTACCGTGGTTCAACCTGGTTGAACCGTTCCGATAAAAAAAACTGGTCGATTTAAACCGAGTCAAACCGATAGGTTGGGTCGAAAAAATGTCAAATTTAACAAGTCAGCCCACGGGTTTGAAGTTCCGTCAACCGGTGATCGGTTTCAGCAGTCGTCGGTATCGGTTTCAACGGGTCAACCCTGTATCGGTTTCAATTGGTTGTTTTTAATTTGGTAGATGTGCTTTTAATTGGGTGTACAATGTGAATAAATTATTGTACTTTTAAGTAATGGGGTGTTTTAATAAGAGTATTAATTATTTTATTTATTTCTCTCTCCATTGACCATGTTTTCAACATTCAACTTTCAACATTTTTCACTTTTTCCACTTTGACCATTTTTCCATTTTATATATAGTATAGATAAAATCCACTAGGGTCGTATTTTACGAGTTATATGTACATTTGGTAATATTTGAATATTTATGGATTGACCACGACTATGGTGTGCCGTACGCAGGGACGGAGCCAAGACCAAATATGACCGGGTGCACAAAATCTTTTAAACCGTAATACTTAGAACACATTTCGAAAGACCGGGTGCATTTAAGATGCATTTTGGAAAAATCAGTGTTTTTTTCAAAAGTTAACACTACATCGAAAAAAGCCATGGGGTTCTCAGGGCACCTTGAATCCCCTAGCTCTCCGCCCCACGGCCGCATGCGTAAATGATTTCTGAAGATGATTTTGAGCTATTTTAGTAGTTTTTTTTAAGGCTAAGATAACGTTTGTACACATTTTCGAATCTTGTTTTAGTATTTCCCAGACCTAAGCTAGAGATTATAACAAAATTACTCTTCTATCCATAATCACCGGAGAAGCATCTTATTTAATCGCATTGTGGTAAATATCGGGAAAACATTGATGATTTTTTGTTGAATTTGCATATGAGTAATCGGGCTTTCATCTGCGTCGTTAAATTTTATTTTTCAATGTTCAAAGTCCGTGTCATCTAATAGGGGTGTGAATGTGTACAATTCAACTATACAGACCTTGTCCGAAAGAATTTAACATTGTCATTGTTATTGATAAAAGTTATATGAAATTTATTTGTAATAAATAGATTATTTATTGCAAGATTAACTCAAATGAAGTTTACAAGTAACAAAATTTTCATCATATGTATAAGTTACTATCAAGTGATGCAAAAACAAAGTACGATAACCTTATACATTAGTGTAAAGACAGTTCCTGAAGTTTTTTCTAAAATAATTTTGCATACCACAATGCAATTGTCTCAAATCATTTACTTTTGTTTGTATTTTATTTTTGGGAGTATTTAAGATGCCAAATTTACACACAGGTATCGGTTTGTTTAGATGAGTGAATGTAGACCCATAAAGGGTATAGCTAATGGTCCATGGTTCAACCTGCAGGCTTGTATTTGAACTAAAAACCGAACCGGTTTACAAGACAGTAGGACCAGTTATGCCAGTGGTTCATTGCAAAACAAGTGTCACTATTTGATTGAATTTAAGTCTCCAAATTGTCCGGGAGAACATGAACACATGTGTAAATAAAATATCTCATTAAGCATTAAAAATCTCATTATTTTGTATAAGGCTAGCCACAATGGCCAAGGTTGTCGTCGGTTGAGTCCCTCGGTCGAGCAAGGTCGACCCACTGTGAGGCCATCGGTTGTCGTCGGTTGGGGAGAGAAGAAAGGGGAACTCGGTTGAGCACACAACCGAGTGTCATAAGCTCAAATTGTACCCTTTTTCCAAAACTTTACCACTTTTACAACATTATAAATACCAACCTCAAACACATTTTTAAACACACAATTTCAAACACAATTCAAACAACTTCTCTTCAATATTCATCATGTCACAAAGAAAACTCCCAACTCAAAAAACCGACGATCCCGACTTCTCCAAAATTCCCCGAACTTGAATTTCTCATACCGATCCACCGTTTCAATTAACCGGTTTAACACCACCACAAAATCGGGGTATTAGTATTCGCTTCGAGCACCGGTTTTGATTATGAAACACGACTACCACAACCCAACCACAATCAAAACCCATTTTACGTCAATCGTCCATATTTCTCACCGGGTCGTCCGAGTATCAATCAAAATCAAGCACAAGCGTCGTCATATCATCCTAACATGGATTTCTCCCAATCTTCCCAACCTAATCAATCGTTTTCACCGCTTCATGGTGTTAATCTTTATATGGATTTTGATCATTTTATGGAATTCCCCTGCCAATGCTACATCGCCTCAAGAATACCCGACTCAAGATGCTTCGATGAGACAAGGTTGGAGCACTACGGTTCATACCACCGCTCTATTCATTATTGAAGACGGGCGAAGAGACGTCACCCATCAAATCAAAGAAGGTTACAAAACGGGCTACAAAGGGGAAGGGCAAGAATGTTGCAACCGCATCTCGAAACCATGGACAAAGCGGAAGAGGTCGCTTTGTAGAGCTTGGGTACATGTGTGGAAAATTCGGAAAGAGGAACGTTATCAACCTGAGTGGGTTTTGGGATGAGGTGATAGCGTACTTTGAAAATGAATCTGGTTCAACAAGAACCTACGACTCCATAACGACCAAATGGAAGGGTAGGATTCGTTCTAGGGTTGGTTTCTTTTGTGCAATTATGGATAATATCAAAGATAATCACGGAAGCGGTGAGAATGACGAAGACGACTATGAAAAGGCTTGTAACGAATACCGTGTGCTTCACAAGCATGAGTTTACATTGAAGGAGTGTTAGAAAGTTGTTAGGACACCATTCTATCACATCAATATGTATTTCTAGAGAGAGAAAGTTTTAGTGAGAGAAAGTGGAAGGAACTAATGAATGATTAATGAAAATGATAATTGCAATTAGAACCAACAACCTCTCCCTTCAAGGGAGGGGGTATTTATAGTGTTTACATAAGTAGGGTGTTTCCTCTTGGTTCTAGAAGAACTTTATCACTCATGGGCTTACTACATGAGCAGTGAATCTAATTACAAACATTTATAAACCATAATTATTAACGACCTATTACAAATGAAATGACCTACACTTGATAATAAAACATGTTCCTAACAATCTCCCCTAAGGGTTGGTCATCATTTGTTGTCTTGCTTAGGTCGTTCGACGTCTTGAACTTCTTTGGCGTTTATAGCTTGAGACGTCTTTTAATATTTGTTCTTTGTGATCAGATATGTTGTTGTATGCCTTTCATCAACATCTTTGTTGTTAGTGAAGAAAGTCATTTCCAGCATGCTCATACTTCTGGTGAAGTTTGTGATTCATACATTTGAAGCTTTCATTCTTTAACTTTGATCTTTATCTCATAACTTTGCAGATTATTTGACTTTGGCTTAGAATCTTTCTGAACTTTGCTTTGCTTAGATCTTAGATGAGAATGTCTTTATGATGTTGGTATGAGCATGTGGAACAAATATGTTGATGATAATGATGGTGGAAATGGTCATTATGGAACTCCTGGTCTTTATGAGTACCTACATGAAAATAGTTAGCAATAAAGTTCCCGGCACTTATAGGTTCGGATTTTGAGATCGTAAACAAAGATAGTGTGAGAACTTTATCTAATCCTTGCCAAGGTCGTTCCTAAATTGTATATTCTCGAAAGAGATTAACAATCCGGTGCAGCCAAGTATACCGAAATATCACTCCACGACTATAGACCGTTTGAAACCACCAAGCGTAACCCGTAAAGGATTACCGAGGCACTGTCAGGTCGTTTGATGTTGACCCTGGCAGGAGTTTCCATTCAATCATTGAGGATCACAATTTTGAATCCCCTCATAAATGTTCTGGCAGATTGCTAAGATCTGCATAGGACTCTGGAACATGTCACTTGTGTCCTTATTGTTTGAACAACAAGTGATGAAATATGAGGTGTTCCTAAGAGATCTTTTGATGAATCTCATGGCTCTAGACTCGATTAGTGCGCTTTGATTTTCCTAAGCGGAGACTAGGGAGAGGGTCTCCTTCTTCAATACCTACAATCTCTAAGAGAGTCGAGAAGCTACGTAGGGTTCCCTGTGAGAATGAAACAAGCTCTATTGAGAGAACTTGAGTGGCTTAGAAGGTTTAGTGCATTGCGTCCATCGGGTCCATGACGACTTTGTCTTCAATACGGTGTCATCTTGTGACAACCAAGTAGCATATGAATTGAACCCGGTGTCTACCCTAAGTTGAATAATTTGGAGGGCTATTTCTTTTCACCCTTTTCTTTAACTTTTCATTTTAATTCTTCAACTCATTCTTTCTCCGATTCTCATTTTCTCCCTTTTTTTTTCAATCATACCTAAGGACTTCTAAATACTAACTATTTGTGGTGTCCTTGGGTAGATCCCTCTGGCTCTGGCGGATCATAGGACGTTTATTCCTAAACTTAGTCACCTTTTAACTCCATGACTATCCTATGTTGCCCCAAAAACCTTTTCTTGAAAATCTCTCAAGATGTTTATGATGAAAAACATGTTTTGCTAACACCTTGAAAGTTTTTGGTTTTTCGAAATACTCTTCCACATGTGCTTATGAGTTTTGACTGAAATTTTGCAGAGAGGGAAGAGCTCGCACTTTTGAATTGATCGACTCTTGATAGACAATTCCGCAGCGAGACACTGATTCACGTTGTATAGTTAAAGAGTTCCATTATCGGCTTTTAGGTGACAACTAGCTCTAATAACTACCTTGAAGATGTGAACTCTCCTTGAAAAGGAGTGTTAGACCGAATCAAAAGTTCATGACTATCAAGAGTGTCTCGGATTGGTACCTTCTACTAGGACAAGTTTTATTTGAAACAAGTCTTTTCGATTACTGACATTTCAAAGATCGTCAATTCATTGGTGATATACGAGTCGAGCACGTTATGAGATTCCATAACTTCCTGATCAACAATTTTAATCACATTTCTCCCCCTCAAAATAGCATATGTATGATGTTTTTGAAAACATGTTGATTAAAATTTGCTTTTTGAGATGTTTGAAATTCCTTTGGGAAGAAACGGATTTCAAGAACATTTGATTTTGAACAAATATTTTGTGTTGCAAAAGCTTAAGAAGCTTTGCTCCTTTAATTAGGATTGAGGCCTGAAGCGTACCACGAGGGTCCTATCTTTTGAAAATCGAGATTTGTTGCGAATCACAGTGCCTTTAGCGTCTATTTTGTTTTTCAAATTCATTTCAAATTTGATAACATAGACCCAATCTGGTTTCTCAACAAATTCCTTGACATCAAGACTTTTAAACTGATTCTTCCTGAGAAACCGTAAGTGAATAACTGCAATTCTCAACAATCTTCCCAATCCACTTTGCATGTCTTTAGAAACTTCTCCATACACTTCCTTTTGGTGAAGTTTCGAATCACCTTTCCCCCAAACCGACAACCTTCTTCAGATTAAAAAACATTGATGTAGTTAACTAGTCTTCTAACTTTTACAGTTTTAAGTGCACATCAAAATTTGTAGATGAACAGTAGACCACATCAAGCAAATCTGAATTGTCACGTAATCACAGTTGTACATAATGTGGAAAATTGGTTCGGGGTAACATGCAAGAAATCAACAAGATCTTCTCACGTATGCAGTATTAACTTCACACCAAACAAACCTTGAGAGATGAAATAATACTACTTCCCCTGATTGTTAAGCGGTATATCGAAATAATAATCGACTTGTATGTGCAAATACTTGATAAAATGATCGTGTGTGAGGCATCATAATACAGTTAAAGCATCATATGTAGGTAACTTCACACAAAATAACCTAGTGAAAGTTGAAACGATAACACCAAAGTAAGGCGCTCGAACCACATATATCGTCTCATTTTTTCCCACGATTGCGTAAACTTCGTGAAGGAAAAGAGTTTTCTACAACGAAGGCAAAAGAAAGCACATGACATATACTCTCTCTTCCCCCCGATGTTTTCGATGAATCGAAACATACACCGCGTATGTTGATGATGAAATGGAGACAACAGTAACGTATGTTCAATTAATCGAACAAGTGTGAAGTACCGAAATATCCGTGATAATCATCTGGCGATAAAACTTCCTACTAATTTATTTAGTTGATCATCAAGCTGTGTCATTGTAGTTGGAAACCGTTTGATCTAATCATTAGCAGAAATTGATTGAAGGTGCATCTCACAGCGGTTGTTGTTGTAGATTGAGTGTATCTAGAATTAGAATATGATCAAAGTTGTGCGTGGAAACATTAGATACATCCGAAGCACGGCTTTCTAAAAGAATCTCCAAACAAGTGGAGCAAACAAAATTTCCAATCCTTGACGATTGAGTACAATGGTGATGCAAATTGATGGATCATTATGTTTTAGACAAGGAGAAGCGGGTCCTAAGTCAGTTGTACTTAGAAGCCATTCTTGAAGTGCGGGTCCAAACCCAATTATTCGAAGCCATTGTTGTTGTACCTGATAGAAAGTATGACCGAGAGAGATAGAGACAAACATGGATCCCCAAGTGTAATTGGGTTCCAGATGTTAGAAGCATAAAGTTGCAAAGTGTCAATTATCTTCTGACACCAACACACCGTTTTGTTGAAAATGTTTAATATCTTGCCTGTAGGAATCCACCTAAGACCAACAGTTTTAAAAATTCTACCCGTGGGTATCCCCCTAAGCTTAGATCTAGGAAATGTTGAAATTTCTTTTGGAAAGAGTCTTTGTCCTATATTGATCCACCTATTAGGTTTCCGAAGTTTGTTTCTCAGTTCAACGGGTCTATTTCTAATTGACTGTTGAGTACACTTAGGTTTTCGTTTGGTACTACTAGCATTGTTCTGCAATACACTAGAAGGCATCACACGGGGTCGTGAACCTAAGATTCCATCCTTTTGGAGTAGTGCCTTTTTCCTAGCCTTTTCTAGATCATAGTTCTTGTACGCGTCATTTGAATCATATGAATTTTTAATTTTAATGCTCGGTTTAGACACAGTGTTCAAACTAATCCTAGGCGGGCCAGCTTTGCAACTACATGTTGAGGTTTAACGTAAATTTTGATTTAACAAGCATTTTTCTCGGGCCAGAATGTGGAGTGACTGGATTTGACAAATGATTATTCTCAACAACTTGGGATGCAAACCGTGGTTTTGAAGATTTTGATCGTTCAGATTTAAAAGCAGTTGGTTGTCTAACTCTTGATTGGTTTCGATTGGTTGTAGTGGCATTTCCCCAAGATTGTTGGTTTTGTAAATTTAGTATCCACACTCTTGCCAATTAATCTTCTCAATTTGTTTTGTAAAGCAACATGCGAAAGCCCCTTTGCTTGAATTTGAGCCTTTAGATGCTCATTTTCTTTTACTAATGTATCCACACGATTACTTTGCATTTTAACTTCAAGAGAGTTGCAATGTGCCTGTAGTTTTGAAAAATCTTTTTGAAATTGAGCAATGGTCTTTTGAGAAGAATGTTTTCAGATTCAAGAATTTGATTTGACGATTCAGTTGTAATGTTTGCAACTAAGGGCCTCGACATGAGACAAGTTGTATGGACATTGTGCAACATGCGGTCAACCTCTCCTTCATTTCTCGAACCAGTTGCTCAGCTTTGTTTCGCATTTGCGAGTATGAACAAATAGTGATTGTACCTCAACCATCCGTTTCTTTGTCAAAGGTTGGCTCTGTGTCATAGGTGGGAATGATATCTTCCTCAACCATTTGTTCTTCATCAAAGTTGGGCTCGGTGTCATAGGTGGGAATGATATCTTCCTCAACCATTTGTTCTTCATCAAAGTTGGACTCGGTGTCATAGTTGGGTATGATATCTTCCTCGATCTCTGTGTCATCTTGCTTTTCCAATGCTACAACCTCATTGTCCGATATTCATCGACATTTGCAGATTCTCATCATTCATGACAAGCCTTCGAGCATTCCTTCCTTGTACATCAACTCTTTCACCTTGCATGATGCTTGATTTCGGGATCGATGAAGTCACTCTTTGAATTCTTAAATTGTGAGAACATCTTAGTCAAGAACATCATTCTTTTGTTTAATTCCACAAATGCATTTGCATCTTCGTAATCATCATTAGCAAGGTTTGGTGAAGAAGGTTTTAAGCAGTAGATGGAAGGTGAGGAGATTTGTGAAAAGCATTAGAGACATTGATATAGTGAATTTTAATTTTCCTCCAAAATAACTATGAAAAATTTTCCCCAAAATTTGAAATTCACTATAAAATGCAATTCTAAGGTTGTAAGAAAAATTTGATGTTTGACAATTTTGACGCCAAGTTTGACCCGAAAAATTCAAATTTGGGCCCAAAAATTTGAATTTTTGACCAAAATTTTCACAGTTAAACCAAAATTTAATTTCGCGTAAAAATTGAACGTTTAGTCTTCCATAAAAATTAAATTTTACTCAAATTTTCCAGCCAAAAAACTTTTTTTTTTTTTTTGATGTGTTATGGATCTTTAAAGATAATTAAGGTTGATGTTGTTTAGGTTTATGTAGATTTGTAGGAAATCCAAACTCACAGAAATCAAGAGAAACTCAAGCAGAATTCAAAGAAACTCGCAGAATTCAAAAAGAAACTCAGGATTCAAGAGAAACTCGCTAAAATTCAAGGAAACTCAAGCAGGATTCAAGAGAAACTCGCTTAAATTTCAGGAAACTCAGCAGATTTCAAGGAAACCTTAGAATTCAAGAGAAACTCGCTAAAAATTCAAAGGAAACTTCGCAGGATTTCAAGGAAACTCGCAGGAATTCAAGAGAAACTCGCAGAACTTCAAAAACAAACTCGCAGAACTTCAAAAAATTTCCAAACTCGCAAAAGTTTAAATCCAAACTCGCAGAACTTCAAAAACAAACTCGCAGAAATTCAAGAGAAACTCGCAAGAATTCAAGAGAAACTCGCAGAACTTCAAAATATTTCCAAACTCGCAGAAATTCAAGTCCAAACTCGCAGAACTTCAAAAACAAACTCGCAGAACTTCAAAAAATTTCCAAACTCGCAGAAATTTAAATCCAAACTCGCAGAACTTCAAAAAGAAACTCTCAGAACTTCAAAAAAATTTCCAAACTCAAGAAATTCAAAGAAACTCGTAGAAATCCATGAGAAACTCGCAGAAATTCATAAGAAACTCGCAGAAATTCATGAGAAACTCGCAGAAATTCATGAGAGAAACTCGAGAATTCATGAGAAACCGCAGTAAGAATTCAAGGCTAACTCGCCAAACTCGCAGAAACACGTATTTCAGTCCAATAAGTCCATAAATTTCAATCTAAAACACGCTTAAGTAAGAATTTCTATTAAATCTAATCAATATTAACCTAAACTATCCCTTGGCTCTTGATACCACTTGTTAGGACACCATTCTATCACATCAATATGTATTTCTAGAGAGAGAAAATTTTAGTGAGAGAAAGTGGAAGTAACTAATGAATGATTAATGAAAATGATAATTGCAATTAGAACCAACAACCCTCTCCCTTCCAGGGAGGGGGTATTTATAGTGTTTACATAAGTAGGGGTGTTTCCCTTGGTTCTGAGAACCTTTTCTATCACAGCTCATGGGCTTACTACATGAGCTGTGAATCTAATTACAAACATTTATAAACCATAATTATTAACGACCTATTACAAATGAAATGACCTACACTTGATAATAAAACATGTTCCTAACAAAAGTTTTGAGAGGGCATTCTGCTTGGAAAACTGTTGAGATGCCTGCTTTCACCACGACTAGTTGGAAGAAATCCAAGACTCTCGAAACCACCTCGGGTCAACAAAGGTCCTTTTCATCCCCAAGACGTGGATGATTCTCGAAGAAGAAGAGATTCGGGAATCACGACCAAAAGGTCGTGACGCAGCCAAGAAGAAAGCACACGAGCCACCCGCTTCATTTGTTACTAATATGGCCAAGAACTTTTCAAGATCAAAGTTCAAGTAAGGAAAAAACAAGAATATGGAAGAGGAATACATAAAGTTGAAGCAAAAAGAGTTGGAGCTTGCGAGAGGCAAAGGGCAAAAGCTGCCGAGGAGTTCAAAAGGGAGAAACTTGAGCTCCAACGCCGCCAGTTTGCATTGGCAAAGACAATCAAACCGACGCAAGATTTAATTTTCACAACACACCCTCGACACAAATATGCCTACACGACAACTACAAGAACTTGAACAACTTAAAGGCGCTATCAAAGAAGCGTTACAACTTAGATTATTAAGTTGCAGCTTTTAATAAGTATTGTAGCGTCTACGTTTTATTAGTTTAAGTTTTTAATTATTGTTGTAATGTTAAGTATTTTTATTAATGAAGTTTAATTTTGTTTTTAAAAATATTTGAATTAAAAAAAAAGAAAAAAAGAAAAAAGAAAAAAAGAACTAGGTCACCACTGTGACAAATAGGTCGTCGTCAGTCGTGCCGGTAGATAGAAAATGTACATGATTTCGAACTAGTTCAACCGTGTCTAGCCTAAGATTCATATAAGTTTAATGTATTGGAGATGCTTTTGGAAATGGCTCAATGCCTGTGTAGTTTCGATGTAGATAAACGTAACTTGTGTAAAATATGGTTGTAAACGAGTCGATACAAGTTGAAGAGGTTGGGTTTCTAAATCATATAAGAATTTTAATCTTGAGTAGAGAGAAACCCGATGCGACACATTCAATTCAAATTTGCATACACTAGTTTAGAACATTAGACAGTGAACCATAACAATATGAGGTAGTTTTCGTTAGAAAAACAAAATGAGATATTGTTTGAAATCCGAACCTGCCTTAACAATGAACAATATGAAACAAATAACGTGGTAAGCTTTTACTTGATAAAATCAACATCTCATGTAGTGCAACAACCGATAAAATTCTCTTTAATCGGTCCATGTCCTCATTATGTTCCAGCTATCCGGAAATGGTAAATTTCGACGAGATATCCAAAATCCATCCGCTCTTACCAACCAGTAACAGTTCTCATGACGGGCACCATGAGTATGGCAAAATCTAGAAATATCTTTATTAAACAACTCGAAACTTTTGAATAATGACCGCCACCAGAATGAGCCAAAATAAAGAGTGTGTCCATCTATTTTATTGCAAAAGCTCCATTCATATTTGTTATTGAATGGAATGGTATGATTTCCCAAATCATTGTCTCCTGATTTAACGGAAATCGTAATATCATCTAGGATATTATTGGTGATGTGAATCATCCAATGTTTTGCTATAAAACGTGAAAATGTTGGACAAATAAAAGAAGGGTTTTGTTAAAAACAACCCTATGGGTTGTGTGTAAGCCTTTCAAACTTATGAAAATCACAATTAATGAAGTCAAATAGTCCATAATTATATACTTTTAATAATTATAAACAAGGTAAGTGATGTTAACTATGAAATATTTAGAGTTCATTAAATGTTTATTAAATGTTAATTATATATTTTTAGAAGGCTTATATACAACTCATAGGGTTGTTTTTAACAAAACCCAAGAAAATGCCATTAGACTATATACGAGACATGTTTTCAACATGAATTTCATGTTTGGTTTTTTTAAGAACAAGAGTTAGAAAATAAATCAGTTTATATAACGTATGTGTAATAAATTATTATTCTATGACATTAGTTTTGCAATTACATTTGCCATATTTAGTTAGTAATTTATCCGTTACATCTTTATTGATTACTAGCATGGTCTCGCGCGATGCGGTTGCAGGTACCTTGTAATTTAATTTATTCGGCTAATAATTTATTTTATGTGTACGTTTTTTGGCAATAGCTTTACCGATTAGTTTTTTCGTCTAGGGATTATAAGCAATGACAAAAGTTTGGTGAAACTTTGCACGCAATATGTATAATCGTTTGTTTGTTTTTTGTGTTTAGTACCTTGCTTGGTTTGTACAACGTGTATTTTTAATTGTATTTTTTATTGAAATGGGATTTTAAAAGTAAGATTTTGCTAAACATTGTCCACTAGGCAACGGTTAAATCAAATTCAATAATCTATTATTTTCATATTTAAAGTAATTATGTATTTAATACACAATAAATGAACATATAAGTTAACTTATAACATATATATATATATATATATATATATATATATATATATATATATATATATATATATATATATATATATATATATATATATATATATATATATATATATATATATATATATATATATATATATATATATATATATATATATTTAAAGTAGTCACATATTTAATGTACAATAAATAAACTACAAATTAACTTTTATATTTATCATAATTATTGGTTTAATCATTGCCAGTTGGCAATGTTTAGCAAAACCCTTTAAAGTATCATTAATTAGTAGCTTGCATAACTTGTGTACTATGTGTTTTAATACTTGTATTTATCACTAAATGAGTGTTTTATGTGCATAAGAAAAACATGTTGTACGTTTAGCTTTTTTACTTGTATTGTTTAATTTCCTGTTTTAAATATGTTTTGACATTTAATTTTTAGCTTTCTTATTTGTATTGCCGAATTTTAAGAAAATTAATGAAGAAAAATGTCTTCCTCTATTATAAAATAGTATAATATATATATAAACACATAAAATCTTATTATGTAGTAATATTATATAAAAAAATTGCATTTTTATAAAATCACTTATTTTCAATTCCAGCTCATTTTATGATGCTATTTATAAAACTATGATTTTTTTTTATTAAATATCAAAAGTACTGTATATTCACATAGAAGAAAGCTTTTAAACGTTCTTACACCATTGCCCGAGATTTCCAGTTATGTTGGTCACAATTGATATAAGTGTCATCGTGGGTCACACAAATGCAAAGTTAAGTCACAATATGACACTTATATACAATGTGATTCAACTTTGGGACATATTGCTAAATATGAGATATAAACTTTGAATTGACGAAAATCTCCTTACTTTTACATATGAAGTATTGATTGCAAAAAACACTATTTTTTATGCAAATTACACGACCATCATATTTCAGTCCATGGGAGAAGTGATAATCGGTATTAACTTTGACATATCTTTGTATTCTGTGCTTTGAGTAGACTTCTTCACGAGGCTTACGTCTGAGCTGCCTTAATCTGTAGATACCCCTCGATCTTTCATTGATATTTATAATACCTAGATAAATGTCTCTGTTAGACACTACATGATCAATTTCTTTCTTCACGTAAATGTTAGCATTTCCTCAAACGTTGCGACTTCCTTGGTTGATGGTTGGTATTTGTCTGGACCGTGGAGCATGTATAAGAGATCTTCATTGAGGTAAGGAACTAAAGGTGCGACATTTGATCTCGGAACTCTAAGGATTCGTTTACATAACGGAGTGCGTTCTTTTCTCCTTGGTACTGCCACATCTTCTGGAATTATTGGATCTTGTTCTTCTGATAGTGGGCACTCCCTGGTGTTTGAGGCACTGAACGCTTGAGATTTCTCATGAGCGATGAATATTATATCAAATCTCTTTCTTTGTTTATTTTGTAGATTACCAAGTCATAGACTGTTGGAATCATTCCTAAACCTTATTCAAGTGTTAGTTACTCATATGTAATAGTTAGCTTAGTATGGCCTTTATGTTTATTATTTGCCTTAAGCTTATGTAGAAGGCCCATGAGCTTAGGCCCAAGCCCATAGGTGAAAGAGAAGGAGTAGGAGTGTTGCCCTAGCTCCTTGCCTATAAATACCTTATGTAAACCTTCATTTGAAGGTTGGTTGTTCAAGTTATTTCTTTCACTACATACTCTACGCATAACCGGTTTATTATCTAGTGTGTGTGTGTGATACTTGTTCAATCGCCTCTCTATCTTTCATATAAGCTTGTGTGGTAAACCTTGTGACCTAAAAGTGGTATCAATCGCCAAATAGTTGGGTGTACTCGTTTGTTTTTGAAGTTTTTTTGGTTTGGGTCTTACGCGTAAAGATAACGAGATTCTTTAGCTCTCTTAAAACTTGTTTTTACACTTTTAATCCAAGATTCTTGTACTTTCAACGTTTTAAGGTGTTAAAATACTTGTTTTTGGCAAAAGTTTCAAACTTTATGCGTGGATCATTGTTTTTGAACTAGTTTTTTTCGTGGGTGTCATTCTACGATAAGCTGTTTGAGTGCTTTGGATCATCAAGTTTCACACTTTTGTGTTATTTTGGTGTTATTGAAGTTATTTCATCACACAAAGCGGTTTAGAAACATCTTTGGGCAAAATCAAAATTACGAGTAATCCTACGCGTATTGAAACCCTAAAATTACGCGTAAGATTATCCTTGGTTTGATCTTCATTTTCGTGGTTTATTCCGTGTTTTCTTACTTGGATAAGTTGAAAATACGTCGACTTTGGATATCTTTTGCTGCGTGATAGTGTAAAAGATCATTTGGGCAAAACCCTAAAATTACGCATAAGCATAAGCTTACGCGTAGAAATCCTACGCCTAAGATCTTTCTTATGCCTAAGCCTTGTCTTACGCATAAGAAAATCCTACGCCTAACTTTCTACGCTTAACTTTTGTCTCACGCCTAACTTTAGTGTCTTTTCCTACTAACGCGTAAGCTAAATCCTACGCGTAACTCCTCGTTGTTACAGCGTAACTTTGGGTGTTTTACGCATAAGTGCTACTTGGTTCTTGTGTTTTCTACGCCTAAGGATACTTCATCAACAAAGGTTCATTCGACTACAAAGATCCATTTTACCAACACAAGTTTATCAACATGTCACAACCACCATACTCTAACTATTTCCCTTACACTTATCCTCATCCTCAGCGTCAACAACAACTAACTCCACAACATCAACAATGGAATCAACAACAAGCAATTTATCAACAACAATTTAACCAACAACATACTCCACAACTTGCTGCAAATCCACAACCTCAAATGGTTCAACCACCACCAAGTCTTCAAGCTCAATCGTACACAAATGACTTTCAATCAACATCCATCAAGGATCACTATGAAGGAACCCACTTGGTTTGCAAAGATGTTTGAAACTTTAAGCAACCAACAATCAATTCATGAGGCTGGATCACTTGATAGACCTCCAATGCTCACTCCAGGAAACTACGATCAATGGGTGATAAGGTTCTTTAGGTTTTGTGATCTAAAGAAGCCACATGGAAAGTTCTTAAAGAAGGTTATCTTGGAAGGTCCTTTTGAGATGCCTATTGTCATTGTACCCGGAGATCCAAATGCCATTCCACCAAGAGATGAACAAACGAACATTGCTACTGTTGCAGACTTGAATCCTCAAGAACTTCTACACTATGAAGCCGATGAGCTTGCAATGGAATATATCCTCCTAGGATTACCAAACCTAATTCTTCGTAGTGTTGATGCTCAAAAGGCTGCAAAGAAAATGTGGGATCATATTCGTCTTCTTATGGAAGGATCAGTACTCAATCCGGAAGATTTGGAATCAAAATTTACTTGGCTTATGAACACTTCATGATTGAACCTGGAGAGACACTAGAGTCCTATCATCACCGATTTTCAGACATCATCAATGATTTGGATAAACACAACATCATCATGCCAAGAATTGCGGTGAATACTAAGTTCCTAAGTAGTCTTGGTTCTGAATGGGAGAAGTATGTCATTTTTCTCCGTCAAGCGAAAAACATGCATCAGTCTACCTACGGATTGTTGTACGATTACTTGAAGCCTCATGAAAAGGAAGTTGATAGGGAAAGGATTCTCCGTGCTCAAATTGCTCCACCCACACATCCGGAAAATCAACAACTTGCCTTATATGCTCAACAAAATTATTCTCCTCAACCGGCAACTCAACCAACTGCTTCAAACCCACCAAACGATCAATCACAGCAACCTCAACAAAATCAATTGGTTCCATACAACAACAATGATCAAGCACTTCTAATGAGGAATCCGATCCGTTTGAAGCATTGCAACAAGGATTTGCTATGATTGCTAATGCCTTTAGCCGTTATACCAACAAATCCAACAACCGTATTCGTTCCTCATCTAATACAAGGAATCAAGCTGTTGTGAACAATGGACGAGTTGAAGTTCCGAATCGTGGTTATGGTCGTCAGATGGGCGGTGGTCAAGGGTTTAATGCTGTGGGTAGGAATAACAAGCGAGCTCAAGTGGTGGAACAGGGAAATGCTCAGCATGGGTTGAATGGTCTTCGATGCTACAAGCGCGCAATGAGAAGGGACACTGGCTAATGCATGCCCAAAGCCAAGGACTAAGGGCAGTGCTTATTTCAAAGAGGCTCTTCTTTGGCCCTTAAGGATGAAGCTGGTGGAACTCTCACGGACAAAGAACGAGCTTTATGGCAAATCTTGACTCGGATGATGATATGGAGGACTTGCAGGCCAATGCAGCTGTTATGTTGATGGCTAATATGCAGGCGATACACATGAGTGACACGAGGCCCGTGTATGACAGCGATGGCTTGTCTCGGTACCGAACAAACCATATTTATCTCTGATCTCATATCTCCGCCAACATACGCATCGGCAAGGCTCGAATGTTCAAAATGAGTCATCCACATCTCATTCCGGCGATTTTCAACTAGACCCCGTAGTTATATTTGACGATCAAGATGACCAACGGTTTCCCTTGATAATCAAATTGACTCCGTGGTTATACTTGAGGATCTCAGTAATGATCATGTTGAGACTCACGTTGAACACGCCGAACTTTGCCTCATCCGATTTTGCTCGTTTAATACAAGACCAACAAACCATAGTGGAAAAATGTCATGCCATTAATCGGGACTTGAAATGCAAAAATGCACTGTTACCAAAGGATTTTGAATGTTTACAAAAGCAACTCAACTTTTTCAAAACTCAAGAAAAGCGTGAAAAGCGGTTTTGAAGCGACCTTTGCCAAATCTTATCAAAATGAAAAATATTTAGAAAGACAGATGCGTGATCTAGCCGCTTCGGAGAATGCTTTGTTGTGCGAAATAGAACAAGCTGAAACATGAACATAAAAAGCAAATTAACGCTCTCACCTTGGAAAATCAAAAGCTAAGGCTGAGTTGTTAACTTGTCAAAAACAGTTCTCTGCATACAAAAAGCATTCAACGAAGCGAATAGATGATCATCTTGAAGAAATCATCGGCTTGCAAAACAAACTTAAAGAGTTTAAAGCTGTTGTTTACAAACATGGCGAGTCGGTCACAACCATTGAAAAGTTTACTTTAAAACCCAATCCAAATGGATATGGACCGAATCTTCTGATTACAAACCTAAGCTTTCAACAAAAGCATTCAAACCAAATCCGAAGTTTCGGTGCGAATATAAAGTTGATAATTACATTTATGAATGTTGTTGAATATCATCGTCAAGAGGAATTAGATGCGAGAACGAGAGTCGATCAAAATTAGAAAAAGTTGTTTACAACAAACCTTTTAACTATTCAAAAGCGGTCACTTTCGTCACACCAACGGATTCTTCTAACACACCAAGGGTTATCATCAAACACCTGAGTCTTCTAATGTTAATCCCCAACCAGATTATGCACAAATTTATGGTCCTTTACCTTCCATCTGTGAAGTAAATTCAAAACACGAAAATCGAAAAATTCTTAGATATTTTGACATCTTCATGGGTGACCTCAAAATTTTACAACATGAGATAGAATATCGTTCTGAAATCAAAATTGATCATTTTCAATCGCCTCTGGCGCGAGAACAAAGAGACATTTTTCAGAAAAATCTTTTACCTAATGTTAAAAATTTGAAAAATTGTGCATTAGCTTGGGAAAAGGATTTTCATAAGGAACTTGGAGAGATGAAGGTCGTTTTAGAAAGCGAAACATCTATTTCTAATACTAAACGTAAAAAAGAAATGTTGAGAAAAGATGTTGATCGACTCTTGGAAGATGTCATCTGTGCCGATGTCCATAATGTTGTGCTATTGAATTCTTTGTCATATGCATTTGATTATATATCTCTGCTGATATCTTTGTTGATTCGTGGATAAATGTTGAGAACACGATAATGTGCTTGGTCGAGTCCTTAAAAGTTGAAAACAAACGATTGTCAAACGAACTTTCAAATGCAATACGTAGTCTTAATTGGTGTCAACAAGATATTCACGATCAACAACTTGCTTTTCAACACAAAATCGCCCAGTTTCGTGCAAAATCTTCGATCCTAAAATTGAGCAACTGGATGATCAAAGCGTGTCTTTTAAGTGTCAAATCTCAAAATATGAACAAGAACTTGTAAAAGTTAAAAGGAATATGGTGTCATATTTGATTTACTCAAAAAGACTCGTGATGAAGCATCAAATGAACTTGATAATTATCTTGCACACACTAAGGAAGTTATGCATTTTCTTTGGAAATGTTCGGTCGAAAATCAAGATCGATTCACACTATCATCAAGTTAAGAGAAATGTTAGGAAAGTATGAACAACTTCCGCCAACCATCATTAAGAGATTAGCCCCCGTAACACTTAGTACTCATGAACCTAGAATCTCTACTGCCAAATCACAAGTAGCTAACGTGCTTCCTTCTACTGAAGCAGGAATAGTTGAGCCTTTTCCAAACGTCCGCACTTCACAGCCTAGGAGCACTCAATTGAAGAATAGGAAGTTGCGACCTAAGAAAAGATCAATCAAGAATGCTAAAGTAGAAGAACACCCTAGGACTATGAATAAGACTCACGTTGCCTCCACTATAGATATTGCGTCTAGCAAATGTAATAGAAATAGTGATGTAACGAATGCTAAACCGTTAAGTACTTTTGATATTCAGTCTGATGCACCTTGTGATATTTGTGGTAAAAGTATGAATTCCGATTGTCATGATAAATGTGTTGCTAAAGCTATCATCTCTCGTTTAAGGAATCCTAAGAACCGGAATACCTCTAGGCCCACTAATCTTTCTAAGTCTGCGCTTGGTAGACCGCCCTCTTTAGATTCTAAGAAAGCATTGTTTGTCCCTGTAGCTCCAGTTTCACCTCCTAGGAATGTAGTACCACCTAGTGCATTCACTAAGACTAAAGCAAAGAGTAGTTATAGATGGCAGAAATGGATATATAACACACTAGGATTTAAGTGGATACCTAAAGCTATTGATGTTTGTATATCTACTATAAGCGCTATGGAACCTCTAACATTTCGGGTTCCAAATCTACTTCTATTCCATCTGTGTAGTATGTGTAATGCGGGTGATACAGATCATTCTGGATTGTTGATAGCGGATGTTCCCGACACATGACAGGCAATCTTAAACTGTTATCAAACTTTATTGCAAAGTTCATTGGCATTGTCAGGTTCGGGAATGATCACTTCGCAGCTATCATGGGCTACGGAGACTATGTCAATGGGAACATCGACATTAGCGGGGTTTACTATGTGGAAGGCCTCGGTCATAATGCTTTTTGATGGGTCATTCGGTTTGTGATGGAGATTTGGAGGTTGCTTTCCGGGAGAAAACTTGTTTCATTCGTGATCTACATAGAAATGACCTTATGTGCGGATCGTAATTCTAGTCTCTACACTATCTCTATGAAAGACATGGTTGCTTCATCTCCCATATGTTTACTTTCAAAGGCAACATCAACAAAATCCTGGCTATGGCACCGTCGTCTCTCACATCTAAACTTTCAAACCATCACCAACCTTGCTCGACACAAACTAGTTGAAGGACTTCCACGGTTTCGGTATTCTAAAGATCACCTTTGCTCAGCTTGTGAACAAGGCAAAAGCACTCGTGCTCATTTTCCTTCAAAGGTGGAACACGGCTCTCAGCATGTGATTCATCTTCTTCACATGGATTTGTGTGGCCCGATGCGCGTGCAAGCGATCAATGGCAAACGCTACATCTTAGTAATTGTTGATGACTATTCACGATGGACTTGGGTCTACTTTCTTTGAAGCAAAGATCAAGCTCCACAAATGATCATCACCTTTCTCACGAAAATACAAGTTCAGCTACAAAACACCGTTCGACTAATCGAAGCAGATAAAGGCACTGAATTTGTTAATCAAACTCTTCGTGAATTCTATGAGAAAGTGGGAATTCAGCATCGGACATCTATTGCGTACACCGGAACAAAGCGGAGTTGTCGAAAGCGAAACCGAGCGTTAGTGGAAGCCGCAAGAACAATGTTAATCAATGCTAAACTTCCAGATTACTTATGGGCAGAAGCTGTATCTACTGCATGCTATACTCAAAACCGTTCTATGATTACTAAACGCCACAACAAAACACCTTTCGAGCTTGTCCATAACAGAAAAACGAATCTAAAACACTTTCATGTATTTGGATCTCTTTGCTATCCGAATAATGATCGTGATGACTTTGGAAAGCTCAAATCAAAATCTGACATTGGAGTCTTTATCGGATCTTGTGATAATTCCAAAGGTTTCGAATCGGAATCGTCGTACAAAGCGAGGTGATGGAAAGCGATTCATGCTCATTTTGATGAACTTACGGAAATGGCTTCGAGTATAACTTGACTTGGAACCCGGTCACAACCGCTTAAACTTCCCCCAAACCCCATCATCAACCGAACAAAGCCCCCAGCTTACTCGTCAACAAATGGAAAGGTTATTTGCTCCACTGTTCAGTGAGCGATATTGATGAGCGTGCTCGGGTGTATCCGTTGTTTCATTGCTCAACTGATAATACTTCTTACACGATACACTGCTACAACAACTCTTGTTGAAGATGCACCTACACCGGTTGACTCCACCACAAAAGTTGAACAAACCGCTTCCAACAATGATGAAGCTGGCTGATGATATTCGAATGAAGTACCCCCACTGCAGATTTTGATCCAAATGCGTTCTTCAACCCGTTTGCTAATGAGACTGCACCAGATGTCGCGGAATCTTCAACAAACCATTTGAATCCTCGAATGCAATGTATACCAACATCAACCCTCCACACATAGATGGACGAAAGACCATCCTCTGGAAAACATTATTGGCAACTCAAATCAACCAGTCGTTCACGAGACAACGTCTTCACACAGACGGTGAACATTGCATTTATGCACTCACCGTCTGCCAATCGAACCTAAAAACATCAAAGACGCAATGACAAAAGACAACTGGATTGAATCCATGCAAGAAGAACTCAACCAATTCAAGCGTCTTGAAGTATGGGAACTGGTTGAAAGACCAACAGGGTCTACGTCATTGGTCTCAAATGGATTTGGAAAAACAAATTGGATCTTTGAAGGAAATGTTATCGAAATAAGTCACGCCCGTCACGGTGGCTAAGGGTTATCGTCATGAAGAGGGTATTGACTTTGAAGAATCTTTTGCTCCGGTTGCTCGTCTTGAGGGTGTTCGGATATTTCTAGCGTTCGCGGCTCATATGAATATGACGGTCTATCGGATGGATGTCAAAACTGCGTTTCTCAATGGACAACTTAAAGAAACGGTTTATGTCAGCCAACCGGATGGATTCGTTGATCCTGAGTTTCCGAATCACGTCTACAAACTGAACAAAGCTCCGTATGGTCTCAAACAAGCTCCTCGGGCATGGTACGATAAGCTATCATCCTTCCTCATTGCTAATAATTTCACCAAAGGTTCGGTTGACCCAACTCTTTTATACAATATCACGGGGAACATATCTTAATTGTTCAAATTTACGTGGATGACATCATTTTTGGGTCTACACATAAAAGTTTTCAATAAACTTTTGCAAAACTAATGAAGAAAAATTTTGAAATGTCCATGATGGGTGAACTTACATTCTTTCTAGGACTGCAAGTTCATCAATCACCCCGGGGTATTTTCTTGAGTCAGTCCAAATATGCCCTTGAATTGTTAAACAAATTTGGAATGAAAACTTGTGACACCTATGCCACACCAATGGCTCATACCAAGAAGCTAGACGCCGATTTACATGGGAAATTGGTGGACCCTACAAAATACCGTAGTATTATTGGGTCTCTCAAGTATCTAACAGCTAGCGGACTGATATTGTCTTTCTTGGATTTATCTATGCTCCCGTTATCGTCGCGACCAACTGAAACCCACCTCTCTGAGGCTAAAAGAATCCTCCGATACATAAAGGGAACCATTAACTTGGGGATGTGGTATCCGAAGGATTCTGGTTTTGAACTAATCGCTTTTTCAGACGCCGACCACGCAGGATGCTTAGACTCACGGAAAAGCACTTCAGGAGCTTTACAATTTCTTGGTGATAAACTGGTGTCTTGGCAATCGAAGAAGCAGGATTGTACATCGCTGTCATCAACCGAAGCAGAATATGTAGCCATGTCCGCATGTTGTGCTCAAGTCATATGGATGAGAACACAACTCAAAGACTATGGTTACGCATTTGACAGAATCCCGATGTATTGCTACAATCGGAGTGCAATTGCAATCTCGTGCAACTCAGTTCAGCACTCGAAATCAAAGCACATCGATCTTCGATATCATTTCATCAAGGATCACGTGGAACAGGGTACTGTTGAATTATATTTTGTGGGTAATGAATACCAATTGGCAGATCTTCTCACCAAAGCCTTGCCTCCGCTAGGTTTAATGAGTTGGTCCACCGGATTGGTATGAGGTGTTTGACACATGAGGAATTGGATGACTCCTAAACAGTCTTAAAAAACTGTCAAACACCAAATCTCTTTTGTAAATACCTTTTTCAAAAACAAAATACAAAATTATAAAACCTGATAAAAACAACAAAATATTCTTCTAATCTACTTTTTTTTCAACATTGCAAGTACATTTCTTCCGTCAACACTTTAATCTTTCAAAATTCAGTATTTTTCCGATCAAGTGTTGAAGGGGAGAAAATAAACTTACACTGTTTCAAATCACCTATGTACTTGCATGTTATCACATCTCGCTTGATTCTTTTACAAATGGTGGTACATTTTCTGGTTCAAAGACACTCCTCGAACTTTAATTTATAACCTTTCATTATTTTCTCCAGTCGAGGGGGAGTGTCGTCAAGTTTCTTTCTTAAAATCTTCATTTGGTAACCAAAAATGGAAGTTAAAAGGCTTTGGATGAAAATGGAATAGGTGGAGGGACCAAAATTGTCAAAAAAACTTAAAGTTATTTAAATAAACACACCCACTAACTATCACTTCTCATTTATTACAAAATACCTAAAAGGATCCTACGCCTAAAAATAACTCAAGAATTTCGTGCTTTTGATCATCATTTTGTAAGTTGTTTTTGTGTAACATGTTTCTAAGCAAAGGTTTTAATTTCATTCAAATCCTACGGCTAAAACGTTCTAGCTGATTATGTGTTCTACGCATAAGCGTATGAACACACAATCATTGTGTGTATGTTTGTGGTAAAATGATTTGTGTCAAAACGTTCATAATACATCTATGATACCATTTTAACCATCAAAATCCACCCTGAAACACTAATTGATGATTTTTTGAAAATTAGGGTTTATGAGTCGAATTGGGTATTTTCAAATGTGAAGTGTTTTTGGTCAAAAAGATTGTTGGGTTATGGTCTTATGGTGATGAATTGATGATTTCCTTGCCTTATAACCACCAGAAACTCTAAATAATCAATAATTTGGAATTAGGGTTTAAAGTTCATAAGTTTGGGTATTTTGATTCACCATGAATTGGGTGTTATAACTCGGTATATTGACTTCCTCAACTCTCTTAAGCTACCAGAAAAAGTTTAGTGCATAATCTATGGCTAGAATCCATACGCGTAGATTTAAGGTTTAGGCTACGCGTATGTATTCTACGCGTAACTGTTAAAATGAGCTAGTATGTTGTAATCTGTGATAAAATGATGTTTTGTGTTAACTTTGATGATGTGATAAACTTATTTCAGCTTGTTACCTCGTGAAAATCAGAATCAAGGTCATTTGCACTCTACATAAGGATACCCTACGCGTAGTCATGTTACGCGTAAGAATACTTACGCATAACAGCTACGCGGAAGGTTCTACAATGGACTACGCGTATCCTGTGAAGGATATGCGTAAACAGTGACCTCTACGCATAAGGTCAACTCTTACGAGTAGCCTTACGCGTAAGGTTAATATATGCCTACGCATAAGCTCTACGCATAAGGTCTCTTTTCCTACGCGTAACACTTCTTACGCGTAAGTTAGGATTCTACGCGTAAGTCTACGCCTAAGATATATCATTCTGCTACGCATAACTTTGCCAAAACTACGCCTAACCCTGGATTGACCTTCATGATGAATTGTTACTTGTTCAAACTTGTAAATAAACTAATCATATCATCACGAATCCTAAAATGTCACTAATAAAATGAAATCGTTTGATATGTTGTGAACAATAAGTGATAAAATAAACTTTAAAACTTAAAAGTTAACTAACTCACGAAACATTTCACGACGTCATTGGACTATTGAATATACAAGTGACTTAGGACTCGTAACAATCATTGACACTGTTCACTCAATAACTAGACAATAAGACCTTCTGTTGACTAACATTATGTCTTTCGATATGTTGGTTCTTTTGGCTAATGTTATCTCAGATCACGACATGGCTGAACAAATGAATATGGATGCACCTGAAGTTCTCTCCATTGCTGATATCTATCCTCATGGCTATCCAATGAAGATAGGAAAGAATAATCTCCGTGTTGACTTTGACAACCTCACTTGCTCTGAATCTTCGTGTTTAATTGCTATTGACATTCTGAGGACTCATCCGTATCAGAACATGCTTTCACACTCTGCAACTGTTCCTGAGATCTACATCCAACAGTTTTGGAACACTATGGAAAGGGTCAAAGGACAAACTGCTGTGACGGTGACTCTGAATCACAAACAAGTCACCGTTACACCTGCAGACTTAAAGGCTGTTCTCCTAATTCCGATGTCGATCCACCAAACTATATGCCACACCTGCTGAAGAGCTCACTCTCCAATTCTTAATCAATATCGGTTATGACGAGGCTACAAGAGTAATCACCAAGCATTCTCACGTAGAGCTTAAGAGTATTCCTCAACCCTGGAGAACACTCTACATGATCATCACCAAGTCTGGTTCTGGTCGTGACAGCGGCTATGAGCACCCTAAGCTCATAGAACTGCAAATATTTTGGGCATTGGTCAACAAGAAACACATCGCTATCGAAGCTCTGATTTGGGATGACATGATATCATTTCTCAACAAACTTGGCTCAAAGATTCCTACATCAGATATACTAAATTGTTGATCCAGAGAGCACCTGGACTTCATCCTGACATTCCCAAGAGGCTCAATGACCCCAACAATCACGACATGTTGACGGAACCCATTCTATCTGTTAGAATCAAGGAAACGTCTACAAAGAAACAAGGTGCTGTGCTACCAGATTTCCTTCTAACTGAAGATGTCAGAAAGCTTGAAACGTACAAAAGGTATCTGGAAGCAGTTAGACAAGGCAAAGTTGGTCATCTCGACGAAAAATCTTCTGGAACACCTGTAAGGAGAACCAAAAGAGGAAGTGCAGGAAGTACGGCAAGTACTGGGAGTCAAAGGAAGTTCCCCAAGAGGAACCCTCCTTCAAAGAGGATTGTTCCATCTAAGGAAAAGCTGCCCATCCCAATTCCCAAACCCGAACCGCAAAGAAAGCTTGTGGACGAAAGCTCTGAAGGTACTGACACAGATGAAGAGATTACCTTCTCTGAATCTGCAACCGTATCCCCTCCAGCAGCTAAATCTACAAGTCCAATAGCCGATCATGGAAAAGGAAAGACTCTGTACTGAGGTATGAAAGCTCTGAAGAAGAAGAAGAGCAACTGGATCAATCATACAGGAAAAAGTTTAAATTAGTTAGACAAATTCAAAAAGCTGAAGAATTTGCAAAAGATCAAATGGGTGGCCCGGAGGATAAGTGGTGCTGTCCACTCTTCACCAGGTCCTGATGCGGTTAATCAACCCGATAAGGATCTGGTGCCACCACTCTTGTGCAACAAAAAACGCTTGTGAAGGAGTCTACTGATCTTAACATTGACGAACCAGAAAAGAATAAGACTGAGAAAGAGAAAACTGATGAAGAACCTAAGGAACAGACGGATGAAAAGGCTAAAACTGGACATGATGACGAAGAAGATTATGATGACTTTCTTCTCAACAGTCCAACTCGTTCCAAGGAGGATACTTTTGCACCTCCAAAGGACCCCGAATCTCCTCATGTCCCCTCCTCATCAGATTCTTCATCTCACTCATCACCACCACCATCAAAAAGATCAACAAAATCATCATCCAAATCTGTGAAGAAACCACCTCGATCTTGGATTTCTCAAGCTCATAAACGAATTCACAAAGCTGTCAAACATGTCAGAAAGAAAAACGTGCTCTACAAAAAGCTAAATTTCTTTGGTGATCACATACAGCATATGTATGACGAGCATGACAAGATGGAGAAAGAAAGGAATTTGTTCAGAAGTTCATGAAGAGTCATCGTAAAGAGGACTGAACGAAAATGATCGAAGGTTACACTAACAAGTACCTTCAGGATATCGTTCCTAAAATCCAAAAGGAACTGGAAAAGACAGCAAGAGATCATACTCACAATTTTCTTCTTGACACTGTCCCCGGTGTGACTAGAGAAATATTTTCCAGACAACTCACCCCTAACATCGTAGCATTGGTTAAAAATACAATGGCCAAAGAAGCTGATCTCTCTGAATCTGAGTTAATCGCTAAACTTGTGATACAAATGTCAAAGCGATCTGGAACATTTACTTCGGATGAAGCTAAATTTTTCGAAAATCTACTTGATTTTCAACTCAGATCATCATGCAAGGAGTCAGCCGATCAACCCAAACGACCACGAGATGACGATGATAAGGATAAGGATTCTGCACATAAACGTCAGAAGCAGTCAGGCAAATCTACCTCTATGCCACCTCCTCCACCACCAACTTCTTCTCAACAAAAGTCTCCTCCACCTCGGTCTTCTACTGATAAACCTCGGGACGATTCCGAGTTACCACCCCTGACTCATAAAAAAGGTGATTACTTTGAGTATACGGGTGGTGACGATGAAGAGGTCCTGAGCCCACAACAACCCACCTCACCCAAACAAGTGCAGAAACCAGTATCATCATCAAGGCCTTCCCAAAAGAAGAAAGAAGACGACTCAGCCTGGAGTTGTCTCATGGCTAGATGACGATAAAACCGAAGAGTTTGAATGGTTCTCCACACTTGTCAATCAAACTCCCTACCCTGATGAAGGTCAAGAAATGGTAGACGGTTCTACATTGGAGCACGCAAAACTTTTGCAAGAAAAGTTCCATGTGAAGAAAATGACGAAATATGAATTGAAGCGAATCAAGAATGATGCATTCCAACTTCTTAAAGACAGCTCTGAAAGCGCTGTCGAGGTCGAATATCATCTTGAGAACATCGCTCGAGCTATGTCTAACGACATGGATTGGCTCAATCCGGAAGCAAACATTGACTTCACACAAAGGGACAACCTCCATACTACACCGATTGGACCAAACCCTACCGACCATGGCCAAACAGACGAACCACGGATTCCCTTCCGATACTTCTTTAACAGAGACCCGGATTTTCTCTTACACGGTAGCGATGGTTCGCGAAAATACGCTACATCATTGACTCTTCCATTCCAAGCGGCTATTTACTCAAATGATAGCTATCGAGGAACGTGCAAATCACTTGTTTTGACAAGTGCAAGCATACGACCAAGATGCATTGTATGGGATTCATCATTGGCCTGAACGCCGAAGAATCTACTACAAGAAGCTGCCTGGTTCAGAAGTCTCAACATGCAGTGTATAGTTCTAAGGACATCGTGGCCATCAAACACATTGATCTCAAGTCTAAGTGGGACTATTCATTCTTAAAGAATATCATAGTCAAACGACAAGATGAACGGGACTATGGATTCTCCGAGGCTGACTTTGAGAACTTGTCCCTCAACGACATCGAAGACATGTACCTTGCCAAGGTACAGGGTCGTATGAGACAATTCTCGACTGAAGTTCAACGTGAATTTATCAAGTCAGTTCTCATCTTCATTAGACGCATTGTGATCAAAGAACATGTTGAAGATATCCAGATGGCTGTTGAATCTTATCAGACGCGTGTCAACCTCACTCCTCCAATGCTTACTCTTCCCGATCTCAATCAGCTACCTCAATATACGCTCATCAACAAACCTTTCGGAGTTGTTTACCGAAGTGAACTTCAAAGAAACTGCTTAATGGCGTGTAGTGATCTTCAGAAATTCGGGGATCATACTTTGAAGCTGGTTAGGGACGGATTAGCATACAGGTTGAAGGATATACGGCTGAAAGTGGGATCTCGTAAGCGCTGGAATTCTCAGGAAAGGAGGGATGTGAGAAGGATCATCACCATGATTGATGAACGGTTGTTCAGACGGGATCAGTTCAGACGATTGGAGAGCTATGTTGGTGGTCGACCCAGGAGAAACATCACCGGCTTTCAACGTCCTGCGCGCACTCCCGGGAACATCACTACACTTCCTGGTACCCCTTGAATTGTTTCCTTCATAATTTTGGATGTATGATTAAATATGTCAATGGCTTGTGCACACATTACAGTGTACAACCCGTAATTGTCAAGAAAGGACCCTGTGGTACGCTTCAGTGCCACAATCCTTATAAAAGGAGCGAAAGCTTCTTACTTTGAGTAAAACCTATCAAACCTTTCATTTTTCAAGGTTTTGCTCAAAAGAACAAGTACTTTTCCTTAAGACTTTCAAAACCTCAACCGTTTATATCACTTGTTGAGGGGGAGTATTTGAAACTTTGTTCACAAATTGTTCACAGTGGTCATTCTTCCCGCAACACTCGAAATGGTCATATTTTTTCTCAAACGTTTCAAAAATAACACTTTAATATGCCATTTTTGAGGGGGAGAAAATTGTGTGATAAGAAATATGTTGTACAAAATGCAAAATGAATCTGTGTAACCAGACTTAACCAACGAATTGACGATGCTTAACTGTTAGTAACTCGAAAAGACTTGTCCTGGACGGGTAATAATTTCAAGCTAGTTCGCTAGTGATGTAAACGTGTCTCGCAAAGGACTTGTCTGAGTAGAATGTACCATTCGAGAAACTTTTGATAGACATGAACTCTGACGGGTTTGACAACCTTCCAAGGTTTGTCTACACCTTCATGGTAGTTATTAGAGCTAGTTGTCACCTAAAAGCTGACAATGTAACTCTTTAACTATGCAACGTAAACGTGTCTCGCGGGGGATTGTCTATCTTCAGTGGATCAATTCAAAAAGTGCGCGCTCTTTCCTCACTGTGCATTTAACCATTAAAACTATTAAGCACATGTGGAGGGGGAGTATTTATGCAAAACATCATCTCTCACAATGGTTCAAACATGTTTTTTCATTAACAAACCCTTTGAGAGACATTTTTTCATACAGTGGTTTTAATGGCAAACATAGGTTAGTCATGGAGTTATAAGGTGACTAAGGTTAGGAATAACTGTCCTATGATCCGCCAGAGCCGGAGGGATCTACCCAAGGACACTACCATTAGTTAGTGTTAGAAGTCCTTAGGTATGATTGTAAAAAGGAGAAAATGAGAATCGGAAAAAGAAGGAGTTGAAGAATTAAAAGAAATGCAAAGAAAAGGGTGAAAAGAAATAGCCCTCCAGATTATTCAACCTAGGGCAGACACCGGGTTCAATTCATATGCTACTGGTGTCACTTAGTGACGCCGGTATTGAAGATTAAAAGTCGTCATGGACCCAGTGACGCATGCACTAAACCTTCTTATCCACTCAAGTTTCTCTCAACAGAAGCTTGTTTCATTCTCACATGGAACCCTACGTAAACTATCGGCTTTCTCCTAGAGATTGCTGGTATTGAAGAAGGAGACCCTCTCCCTAGTCTCCGCTCAGGAAAACCAAAACGCACTATTGAGTCTAGAGCCACGAGATTCATCAAAAGATCTCTTAGGAACACTTGACATTTAATCACTTGATGATCAACTAATAAGATCATCAGTGGTTCATATCGAGTCCTTCACAGATCTTAGCAATTTGTCGAGAACATTTATGAGAGGTTCACATCTGTGATCCTCAGTGATTGAATGGAAACTCTGCAGGGTCAACATCAAACAGCCTGGCAGAGGTCACTTCGGTAACTCCCGGATTACGCAGAGTGTGTCTCAAACGGTCTCATCGTGAGGTGATGCTTCGGTGTACCTCTGACTCATCTCTGAACTGTAGATGTACTTCGGTACATCGCGTTATCTCACTTGTGAGACTCCGTTCAGGAACGGCCTTTGTAAGAATTAGAGTTGTGTCCTCACACTATGCTGTTGACACTCTCGAAGTTCAAACTTGTAAGTGCCGGAAACCGCTTATTACTAACCGTTTGAAATGTTTTCTTCTTATGGAAGCTCCGGAGCGGGATGATCGTGTTGATTCTTCTCATGCTCACGCCAACATCATCACTAATGGAAGTTCTATTCAAAAGCAACACAACCGTCAGAATGATTCTTCGTCAAACCAAAGAATCTACAAAGTTAAAGACTTAAAGAACTTCATCAGTATTGAATTCCAACGTCAAAGAGCGTGTAAGCATGTTGAAGAAGGACGTGGAGACACTGGAGCATCGAAGCAGACCTGAGGCAGACGATGCAGACAACAACATACTATCACTCTCACCACAAAGAACAATGATCAAATAACAAAGTTAAAGATGACGTCAAAGCATAACTGTTCAAAGATAACTATCTCTCTACACTGGGGGAGATTGTTCGAATCAAGGCAATTCTTCTCACAAGAAAGAAGAATGTCAGAAGACGTCAATGCTACTATTACATCAACGCCTTCACCGTTTTCATTCATATATACTTGAGGGGAGATTGTTGGAATCACTCCTAAACAGTATTTCAAGTATTTATATTTCATATGTAATAGGTAGCTTTATTATGGCCTTTATGTTTGTTTAAGGTCAAGCTTATGTAGAAGGCCCATAAGCTTGACCCAAGCCCAATAAGGATAGGAAGGGAACTAGGAATGTTGCCCTAGCTTCTCCTCTAATAAATACCCCTTGTAAACCTTCATTTGAAGGTTGGTTGTTCAAGTTTTCTTTTCACACATACTCTCTACGCATAACCGGTCTTTCTTATTAACGTGTGTGTGTGTGATACTTGTTCAATCGCCTCATCTCCTTTCTTATAAGCTTGTGTTGTAAAACTAGTGACCTAACAAGAAAATATAAAAATTATAAAAAGTAATTCTAATATTCACTAA
>OU343225.1:317831293-317878466 GCA_910596185.1 Chrysanthemum makinoi
TCCAATATCATTGACATCTCTTACGATTACGTCTGAGAGATTGTGATGGCCACGAGTCATCTTGAGGAGGCATCGGGGGGTGGAGGTTACTTTCGCACCTTGTGCTGAAAGCTCTTCTTCAAGAAGCCAACAAAGCGGACTACCAATCCACTTTTGTTGCCAAACGCACCTTCTCTTGAGTTCTACTCCAGTTCATCAGATGATGATAATGATGAGACCTACTCCTTGTTCAAGAAGTTTCCAAGGGCTCTGACAAAAGCATTGAGAGCAACTCTCTCCAACATGAAGCGATTTCCATACCGAGAAGCACACTTAAGACTACCAAGGCCTCCTCCACAAGTTCTTGGTCTTGCTTGTCCAAGAATTCAGTCAACCTTTGAAAACAAGAGGAAGAGAGCACAGAAGAACAAGCATGACTATGAGGGCAAGGGCAAGAAGCCAATGGAGTAGCTAGTGTAGGATGTGGTGATGTAGGTTGTTTTAGGATTTTTATCTTTTGTGTTTTGATGGTGGTTGTAAGCAATCTCTGTTTGATGTAATGAACTTCATCTTTGCAATGAAATTTCTCTGTTTTATGTTTTCCACTGTGAGAGTAACTTTTACCCTTGCTTGCATTATAGTTTCCACTTTGTGAGCCTTATTCTTTGCATAAAAGTCCGGTGGACAAGCAAAAATACAAGCACTAAGCGACAACAACTTCAAAAAGCTCCAATGTATACAAATAATCCTTCATACCTGCATATCACAAACATAAACCAAACACTGAAAGCATTGTTAAGGTTAGCGATTGGTTAGAAAATAACTAGAAGTGGATTCAAACAATTTTTCTTTGCGGAGGGTTAGACCAGGTGCTAAACCACCCGGTCCAACGAGGTCAACTCAAGTCATTAATCCGGCTACCAAAGTCAAAGACTTCATTTACTCCTCAACAACTTATATTTTCCCACATTAACTACTTGAATCCAACTTAACTTTTATTTAAGAACCTATAACTCACAAACCACTTATATCACACATACCCCAAAAAGTTTCTCTCTCAAAAACTTACTTTTCTCCAAAAATCACTATGAGTCATTCAAACCCTATCTCTCTCATCGGCGGTTCCTTTTACATTAGTGCTTGGGATGATTTTATTGAACAATCTGGGAGAGTTGAGAAGAAGAGTTCGAAGAGGTTGCTTCTAGAAAGAGAACTCATTCAGGTGCTCTCTCAAACCCTTCACGGTCCTTCATCTCTCCAACCAATGCCTCGGGATGCTATCATCAAAGAAGGCATTCGGACATAAGTTCCTATGTGTCTCCCTATGAAGATACAGATGATGAAACATCTGCAAGAGTCCTGAGTGTGCCTCCCCTTGCGCAATAATCCCTTAGGAAGAGCTACAAGCACCACCTTCTCTACCATTGTTGACAACACCACCATCAGAGGGACCATCATCATCCTCACCACACAGTGGGAGGAAGGTGATTGGGCTAGCATGCCCCAAGTGTGGAGGTGATTGAAGGTCGAAGGAGCCCAAAGTGATGCAGAGTGGGCCTTTCCTAAGAAGCCTTAGGTGGTAGTTGGGGGTTAGGTTGTGAATTTGTGTCTTTATAGGTTATGTTAGGAAGTGGTCATGTGAAGTAGTCCTTTGGTTGTAAGATCCATGGTTGTAATCTCTGCATTCTTAGATGCAGCTTTATGAATAATAATAATACTATGTCTTTTGCTTTTACTTCCATTACATCATACTGGTTGTGATTTACTTCTTTCATCTGCAAAAAGCTCTGTGTTGTTTGCCAGTTTTAATGACTCCTTTACCTGTAACTTTTCCATTAACTCCACCTCCAAAGCTGACAAATTGTCCATCATAGTTTTCAAAATTTGAGAGATAGGACTTGTTGCCAGTCGTGTGCCTTGAACATCCACTATCTGTGAAGCCTTGATCTGATTTCTTTGTCCTTGGATGTTCCTGCACATATAAGAAAGGAGTTATTTTCCTTTGGAGACCCAAGCCATGATTGACTTGGATCCGCCTCGTGTATCAATATAGTTAAATCTATCAAAGGTCATTGATACACCATTGGGATTGGTTGTTGAGGTAATTCCTTTAGGTTTCCACTCCCAACGTGCTGAGGGCCTCACAACGTTTCCCATTTTAAGATATAGGATTTCACAAACACACTAAACCATAATCACAATGGGGCGTATAAGTAGTTTTGAGAGAGAAAGTTCTAGAGAGAGAAAGGGAATAGAGTTGGGAACTATGTGAAACAAAGAAAAATGGTATTGAAGCTCCAACCCTCTACCTTGGGAGGTAGAGGGTATTTATAGTGTCTTACAAATAAACGCCACCTACGGGCTGTGGATCAGGCATACAGTGGGTACCGTCCATCCTCCACGGTGTTACTTAACAAACTACTTTTAAACATAACGTGACTAGGACTACGAGTTTTCAATCGAATACATATACTTGAGGTGACCGACTCTTTAACGACTGAATTTTCTAATTCCTAACAATCTCCCCCTAAGGGAGGTCACCTCAATTTACAATGAATACAAACAGATATTACATTAGATTGTTCTAGGATTCTTGATTCAGTTCTTTGCTCAGAAGCACGTAGTCATTGATTCTTCATGATCTGCATGTTTGGATAATTTCAAGTGGAGGTCTTTAACTGATCCACGTGATGATGAGTTTTGAACCAGCATTGAGATCATCGGCTAACATGAATCTCGACTCTTCCATGGTGGTGTTGGTATTATGTGATGTTGTGACATTTGGACCGACATGCTCACATTATGGATCATGATATATTCTCATCAGAGTAGCGGAAGCTTTTCTTTGGATCATGATATTTGCGGCAGCATAGCGAAGCATGGAGTGAAAGTATCCGAGTCGTTGAAGCACTTATCATGATTTCTTTTGAGATGAATGTGTAGTGTGAGCGTGCGGCTATGGATTGACGCTTCATTACGTCATTTGCAAGCGTCGGCGTACACGCATACAACAGTTAGCAATAAAGTGCATGAAAGTGTCTTTGATCACTTTTGTTGAATTGAGGTACACGGCCCACGGTTCCCGTTGATCGATACTAGTACTCTGTGATCGGGTATAATTCGAAGAATTTCCTTGAGGGGTTTAGCGGCTGCTCTAGCTTTGTTCTCAAACGGAGCGTCTCAAAGAAGACAACACGGTGAGTGAACCAGAGAATTGAGATTCAGCGATTGATGAAAAGAGATTTGAAAAAATGCGTGTATAGCTCAATAGAAATTGTTTTAGCAATACAACGAAGGTTTTAATGAAAATCAATTATCAATCATAAACACCTTTTATTTTGAAATATGAGTACACAGTCGATGTGCTAAAGAAAAGAGTTTTTAAGCACAATGACCGGTTTTCCAAAGGTATCCGTCAATCCATAACTTTGAACCGGGATTGATTCAAAAGATTGAATCGCCCCATTGTTTCGTCGGTTGTCACATGGTTGATCTATTGGATAGATCTCACATGCCACCCACCGGGAGCTTGTTTGATGTTGGCTCCAGAAGGCTTTCCATCTTCATTGTGAATATGATTGCATATCACTCGGATGTTTTGGCAATACCACAAGGATAATGCGTAGGACTCATAAGATATAAACTCTCTTTCCACATTGTGTGAACCAGAGAGTCTTCATTGACAGTGTGCTAAATAGATTTATATGATGATCTCGTGGCTCTAGACTCAATTGTGCACATTTGGTTCCTATGCGGAGACTAGGGAGAGGGTCTCCTTCTTCAATATCAACAAACTCTAAGAGAATGTCGATAGATAATGTGGTTCCCGTGAGAATGAAACAAGCCCTTTTAAGAGGAACTTGAGTAGCTTTGGGAAGTTTAGTGGAGTCGTCACTAGGTCCATGACGTCTTGTCTTCAATACCGGTGTTACCTTAGTAAACACCAGTAACATATGTATTGAACCGGTTTTACGTCCTAAGGTTGAATTATTGGAGGGCTATTTCTTTTCACCCTTTTCACATTAATTCATTCTTCAACCCCTTGATTGCTTACGAGACTTCATAACTAGAACCTTGTTGGGTTTATTCCATTACTAGCTCTGTCTCAGTCCGCACTCTTCCCATATCTCACATTTCTCCTTTTTTTCATCATACCTAAGGACTTCTACACTATCTAGTGGATTGTCCCTGGGTAGATCCCTCCGGTTCTTGCGGATCATGGGAACAAATACCTAACCTTATCATCCTTATATCACCATACATAAAGTAAAGTTGGTCGGTCTATTTGGTATTGTTCATCTGCCATTGGAACCAATTGAAAACCATTTGAAAATCAATCGAGATACTTGTGATATATTATCAAAGCATTTTGTAACTGAATTGTTTTTGATATTTTTAGAACAAGAGCTCCCCCTCAACATGTGCATCAATCATCATTTTGTAATAGAAATAATTTCCATCTTTGAGGGGTTGGCTTGCATCTAAGAGTAGTTATATAAAGAATGTGGTTTTCAAAATAGTTGCTCCCTCTCAATATGTGCATAGAAATTTGAAAATGTTTTGCACATATTAGGAAAAGATTGCACATTGAAATAAATTGATCACGTTTCACATCATTGTGGTTTAAAATAGATTCTCCCCCTCAACATGTGCATGAAAAATTTGAAATCGTTTGGCACATGTGGGGAGGAAAGCATGCTAAACACTTATAAAACCAATTATCAAGTTATTAGTTTAAATCCAATTTAAATCACAAATTCTCCCACGATCACACTTTCCAAATCATTTGAGATGTGATCTCTATTGATTTAAATTAAATTTTGAGAGCTTTTGAGGAGAATAGTGACTTGCTTTTGAAAAAACTTTTTAACTGATAAGGATCAGATTTTCGGACTTTAAACTCCATTGTTTTAAACATGCAAGATTGTCTTTTGAAAACATTAATATTAGCAAAAGTTTTGAATCAACTGTATAAAACATTATTCTTTTTGATTTTTCAACAATGAACCTTGCTCATTTACGTGCCAATTGTTTGAAAAATGACCTTTCAAAATAACCTTTTTAATTTGAATAAAATCATTCTCCCCCTCAATCAATGACACAAGTTGTTGATTGAGAGATAGATATTTTGACAGATGATAAGCACTAATGATTTACACGAATAATAGAGTATGAGGTATTTTCAAAGCAATTTAGTTTTCATTAGATGGCAAATATTTTTCAGAAGAATCATTAGTCGGAAAAATATTTGGAAGAGAAGCATTTGTCTTTTGATGACAAACATTTGTTTTAAGAATCAGAGCATGAGATTTGAAAAATAAGATAAAGCATGGCTTTGTTCTTTACTTTTAAAGCGGGTTCTTGCACGAAATAAAAATAAACCACCATTTTTTTTTTTTTTTAACAAAAACTATGTACATTGAAGAACATCTAAAGACCGTGACATTCTTTGAATGTCAACACAAAATCCGTAGATGATATCGAATAAGGAAAAACATGACAAAATAACAATATTTTTGGAATTTTTCAAGATTTTTCAAATTTTATGGATTTTTACAATTTAATATTTTTATATTTTCTTTTAGGTTTTTTTTTTTTTTTTTTTTTTGCTTTTTGAATAAATATATACAAGATATAGATGGATAAAGACCTTTACTCCTCGTCTTCCTCTTGAAGACGTTTGAGTGTTTCCGGTTGTAGACTCTTTAGACCAAGGCGTGGAAGGATAAACTCAAAACGTTCTCTAGGAAGAGCTTTGGTGAAGATGTCGCTAATGGTATTGATCCTCACAAAATAGAGTTCCACCACACCTTTTCCACTTGTTCCCTGATGAAATGATGTCGAATGTCGATATGCTTTGCTCTTGAGTGTTGTGCGTTGTTGCATGAGAGAGCAATAGCACTTTATTATCACGATCTGAGAGGATTTTGTTGAATTCAAAGCCATAGTCGGATAATTGAGATCTCATCCATAGGATTTGAGCACAACAAGATGACATGGCTATGTATTCAGCCTCTGTAGAGAAATAGAAGTGCTCATTTGCTTCTTTGAAGACCAGCTCACAAGCTTATCACCAAAAAGCGAGCACCTCGGATGTACTTTGGAGTATCTTGACACCTGCATGATCGCATACGCATATCTTTGTTAGTGACATACCGGTGTCCTTTGGGTACAAAGTCCCATGTTGATGGTTCCTTGGAGATACCGAAAGACCCGTTTAACCACTTCAAGGTGCGTTTTGGTAGGCTTAGCACGGTATCTAGCACACATGCATACAGCGAACAGAATATCAGGTCTCTGGCGTGAGGTACATCGAGGATCCAATCATACTACGATATTTCGTTTGGTCTACCATGATCCCTGAGTGGTCCTCATCCGTTTGAATGCGCTCTATCATGGGAGTGTCAACAGGGTCACTAGAATCAAATCCAAATTTCTTTAAAATCTCATAAGCATATTTAGATTGATTTATAAAAATGCCTCGGGACTTTGTGAAATTTGTAATCCCAAGAAAAATGACATTTGTCCCATCATTGACATTTGAAATTTGGAACCCATTTCATTTGAAAATGATCACATTCATTGGGGTCAGTCGAGGCAAAGATAATATCATCAACATATATTTGAATGTGAATTAAATGTTTGCACGACTTCTCGTGAACAATGTCGGATCAATGCTCCTTATCCGGTAGATAGAAGAAACTTTGATAGTGTATCATACCATGCCCTTGGAGCTTGCTTCAAGCCGTAAAGAGCCTTCTTCAAGCGATAGACATGAGTAGGATGCTATGGATTCACAAAACCTTCGGTTGGTGGCGTATCGACTTCTTTAAGATCTCCGTTAAGAAAAGCCGTCTTTACATCCATCTGATAGACTACCATATTCTTACTTGCAGCGTTAGCCAAGAAGATTCGATTGCCTCGTCGTGCCACATGAGCAAATGATTCTTCAAAGTCAATACCTTCCTCTGGCGGTATCCTTTTGCAACCAATCTAGCCTTGTTCTTTAATACATCACCATGCTCATCAAGTTTCACTTTGAAGATCCACTTTAGAGCAGTGATCATAGCACAATCGGGCGGTACTAATTCCCATACATCAAGTCGATCAAACTCATTAATTTCTTCTTGCATGGCATTGAACCGGTTTGTCTTCATTCATGGCGGTTTTAACATCTTTTGGTTCGATCTTAGAGAGTACGGAGTTGAAGAAGCACCATAAGGCATCGGTTGCAAGTTGTTTCCGTATGGATACTAGGCGAGAGGGTTTCCAATGATGTTGTCCAATGGATGATCATGTGTCCATTTCCTAAGGTGTTCATATGGTTGTTGTTGAGGCTGAAGTAGCGAGTCGATTTCTCTGATGAAGATGGTTCGATGATGATTCAAGAGCAAATATGTTTTCAAATGGAGCATCTTCATGAGTAGCAAAGGGATTTCCATCAATGGTGCGAGAAACATTTCCATGATGTACACTTCGATGATTGATGATTTGTTGATGAGGCAAGTGATGCGGCGCTTCTTGACTTAATGTCATAAGCTGAAGGGTTAACTTCATTGGCGAGGGATAGAAGCAGCCTCGATGATGGAATTGACATCATTTGCGGTTGGCTCATAGTGTTCATCAAACATTGGATCAAACAATTTCTTCAAATCATCTTCTAAGGGTGGTACATAAGGAGTTCTTTGGCGAAGAGTGAAACAAGAGTAGAACCTGATAGGACTACATGATGATGCGGGTCAGGCTGGGTTGTCCGGAGCCATAGGACCGTCGACTCATCGAGCGTAGCGTGAATTGTTTCCATGATATTTCGGGTTCTTTTGTTGTAGATTCGGTATCCCTTTTTGTTTGGTGCATATCCTACAAATACTCCTTTTAGCTTTAAGTTTGCCTAAGTCTTGACCCTCATTAGTTGGATAACACAATGCACCAAACACACGAAGGAAAGAGAGATTAGGTTTTCTATTGTGGACAAGTTCATATGGAGTTTTTCCATGAGCGGTGTGAATTAGGGATCGATTTTGAGTGTAGAATGCACGTGGCAATGGCTTGACCGAGAGAAACATTGGAACCTTTGAGTAAATCAACATTGTTCTTGCGGCTTCACAAGAGTTGATTTAGTCTTTCAACTACACGTTCGTTGAGGAGTTAGTGGAACACTTCTTTGATGGCTGATTCCAACACTTTCATAAAACACACTAAGTTGTTTATTAACAAACTTCGGTTCCATTGTGCGTTGGATGATTACGGACGGTTTGTTAAGTCGAACTGCAAGTTGTTTGATAAGTTTGATGATGATATCTGGAGTTTCATCCTTTGTCCTCAAGAACTTAACCCAGGTGAATCGAGAGTAATCATCAACCATAACTAACACATATTTCTTCCCAAAGATATTCGCACTCTCATGGGTCCACATAAGTCCATGTGAATTGTATGAAGAACTTCCATGCGAGTTTGTAGGTTTGGGTTTGTGGGCATATTTCTTGCTTTTTCCCAATTGGCATCTTTGAACAAAGATGATCCTTTTCATACTTTAGTCGAGGTAAACCTACAACTAAGTCCTTTTTAGAGAGATCATTGATGGTGCCGAAGTTCAAGTGATTGAGACGACGATGCCATAACCATGACTTTGGTTTTGAAGCCTTTGACAACAAGCAAATTGGAGAAGACTTCATCATATCTTCGATAGAGATGGTGTATAGATTTGAACCACGAGTTCCTCTTAAAGGTTCTTTACCATCAAGTTCTCTAACAAAACAAGTATGTTTTAGAAGGCCACTTCTAGATCGAGAATCACGAAATTGACCAGCAGAGAATAAGTTATGACCAAGACCTTCTACGTAATATACCATGGAGATAACACTATCACCAACAACATAATCTCCATAACCCATAATTGCAGAAATGATCGTTCGAATCTACTGTCCGATGAATTTGCTCACGAAGTTCATGAGCCGCGACCGGTCTCGGTCATATGCTTGAAGCGACTGAGTCCGGTACCCGAGAATGATTTGAGCGATCTGCAGTTGAACACAGACAAGAATGGATAACTGGATAATTGGGATCCCCTTGCAAGAATGGGTTCCACTTGGTTAATACTGATGATTGGAACACCCACATCGAGAGGTAGAAACAATGGACTCATTAGAAATAGATGCATAGTAGTGTCCAGTATTTGACCTATTCAAAGTATGTTCACTTCTTAAGGGAATAGTTCTACCGGTAGGCATCCATTTTCTAGTGGGCATTGATTTAGCAACTTTAGGGTAAAGCTCATTAATCTTATGGCCAAAGGTATCCATTGATAACCTATATTACTAAATTTCTTCTGTGGGTTTCCACGTTTTCTAACTTTCTTTCGCCTTTGCCTTTTAGCCTTCTTAGCTTGAATTTTAACATTAACAGTTTTATCGGGGCATTTGACAGCATTAGACAAACATTCACACCACATTCATGATTAGTAACAGAAATCAAGCAGTCATCATTACATTGTTTGCGAATAGTAGCGAATTGAATTAATTACTGATGCGCTTATAGCTAATACTAGAATCAACACGATTCGTTTTATTCAACTCAAACTTAATATTCCTAGGGTGATCTTCTACTCTCTTCCAATGCACATTCTTAGCTTGCGAGGTCCTATCTTGCTTGGTATTGCTTGGAGGCTTTGACTTGCTTGCTTTAATGTCATGATTACTCTGTAGAGGGAATTATGGGAACATTAGTTGGTTGATCTACTTTTTGCATTCTTGAACTAGATGTGCAAGGATCTGAACTACTAGAAGGCACCTTAGAATTCACTTTCATATTACTTGGCCTAGAGTGGTTTGTATGCTTGGCAATAGGCATAGAACAAGGCATCACAGTTTTGCCTTTCGCACCTAAGGATTTAGGACATGTTGCAATTAAACATTCTAGCAGCTCTTGAGATCGTTTGGCATGAATGCAAGCAAACCTAATTTCTCTATCAAGAGGCTTATTAATGAAATCCTCTTCCACAATCTCACGGAGACATTCTAGACTATCCTTAAGGTGAGCACAATCGTCATGAAACACAGGTTCATTATTCCTAAGATGAGGAGGAATGTATTTACTTGATCCACAGTATATTTGCATTCGAGGATGACTTTGATGCAACATTCTCATTAAAACAAGTGGCGGTTTCCCTTTTCACGACTCCTCAGATTCTCAATTTCTTTTTGTAAAGACGTTATTTTTTAGTTGTTTTGGTCACGAGTGACTTTCATTGAATCATATAACTCTTTAAAGTGTCGTTTAACTTTTCATTTTCTTCTAGAAAACTCTCGTTTTCCTTTTGTAAGGCATTAACTAAGTTTTGAAGATGAAAAGTTTGAGAATCCTGAGAATCTAAAGGAGGAGGCATTTGGGATCCGATCACATTGTTCTTTTCACCCTTTAATTGAGAGATTTGGGCTTTCAACTTTCCGATCGTGTTACAATGAGCTCGAATATGTTCATCACGTTTGCTAATTTCAAAAGCGCATCAAATTCGGGAACATCCAAGGATGTCTTGATATTTGAGGTTTTAACATTTTCTTTAGATGTTGATATTTTAATTGCAAAGCAAGATGCTCAACTTCCAATTTAGAAAACTGTTTTACCAAGTTATCATGATCATCCTGTTCAACTTTATCATGCAGTTTAGAGTTAGTATTTTCAAGCTCAATGACACGATCATGAGAGACTTTCTGAGCAACAGATAATTCATGAAATTGAGAAGCATTAATGGAACAATTTGTAGCAGTGTAAAACACATCTTGAGCAATACATTCTGAAATAAGATTCTCATTCAAGGTATGCAAGTTCTTCCTCTCAATCTCATTATATTTTAATTCTCGCTCATAGTCACTAACCTCAACAATCATTGCATCAAATTCCTTTTCCATTTCTTTAATATCTAAGTCCATCCCCTTTTAAGACTCTCAAATTGACCTTTTAATTGTTTAAAGAAAGGCATGACCTCAGTTAAGTAACATTCTTTAGTTTGCACAAAACCCCTTTCCCTTGATTATCCCGTGGGTGTGATCCTCTTCTTACAAGTTTTCTCAAAATCAACAAATAATTGAAAGATAACATATTGAGTGATTAAGGTCTTGCTTTTAGTGGCAATAGTTCTAGGAACTAAATGCATTAGTTTATTTGGAGGATACACGATCGCATTTGAAGGCATTTTCCTAAGGGGAGGGTTTGTTACAACAAGATTCTCTGCTTTTTTCTTATCCATATCTTTCTTCCAAAAAATTTGTTCTGGGGTTAATTGAGTTTGAGGCTTAAACATGTTAAAGGAGATCCAATTTTCCTTAGTGTAATCATGAGGTTTGATAGTTATGTTTTTCTCTTTACATGTAGGGTTGTTGAGTTTCTTATCCATTTTCTACCTAGTGACTTCATCTGATTTCTTATCTTCCTCGGTGCACTCAGTAGCAACTAGGTTTCTGCCTAGGCTTAAGGATTTCATTACCATCATAAATAACCTTATGAGCAGTTCTAGCCTTTTTAATGACCTCTGGATTTGGTTCCTCAACAAGGGGAACGCTATGCTTATCGCTTAAGACTCTATGCTTAGTGATCATGTGAGCAGTCTGAATGGTATTCCCTTTTATGTACAACTTATTTTCAAGCTTGTTTTTCAAAGTTTTTAGATTGAAAAATCATTCAAAAGTTTTGATTCCTTAGCATTGAATTCTTGCTTAAGCATTTTAACATTTTCTTGAAGTTCTTGTTTTTGCTTAGCGGTTTTAGAAAGCTTTTCTTGTAAGGAGTTTAACTCTTGTTTTAATACTTCTTCTCTAAAATTACTTTTTCGAATAATTATACGCATTTGGTCATCCATTTCTTGCTCACGTGTGGTTAACTCAAACTTAGCACGCTGTTCATAAATAGCAACCTGTTCTTTATAGGCATTGTTCGAGATAACAGAATCATCAAGGGCACATGCGTGTATTCATCAAAACATAGTCATCATTGACTGCGGAAGATGCATTACTTGGTACAACCTCACTTTCACTTTGCTTCACATATTGATCATATGGGACAATATTGCTATTACCCTCATCATCAATATATGATTCATAAGTTTCAAGAGATTGTACTTTATTATGCATCTTTTGCTCATCAACTTCATCATATAGTTTTAATACCTCTGAGATGATTGATTCTTTGGATGGACCAACTTGCTGTGATGATGAGACCTTAGGAGAGACCATTGGAGAAATTCTAGCCATAAAAATTGTTTGTGCAGTAGGTTCATCATCGACGTCAGTCGTATGCATCACAGATCGGCAACTTGGAAGGCATTGATGATTGTGACCTATCTCCTGAATTGGTGCTCATCCACATCGCATCATAGGTCTTGACATTGCCCTCGAGAAAAACAACTCCTCTTCATCCAAAGCAACACCATTATCACGAGCTTGTACAAGCAACATCTTGTCTCTGAAGTACTCTGCATTCTCTGGGCGTTTTGGAGATGTGCAGTTCCTAGCAATGTGTCCCTCACCACCACAGTTGTAGCATTTGATAGGCTTTCCTTGTCCTTGATTTGGATTTCTTCCCGATTCGATTTGCAACATATCCTCTACCAATCCACATCTTCCTTGATCATCTTGCCTTTCTTGAACTGGTTGCACAATAACCTTCCCATCTTTGACAGTAGCTTGATTGTGTGGATTGGATCTGTTCGAGGTTATTGTTGGTGTGTGGGAGAGAGTTCATGTTTTAGCTAACCATGAGAGACAGTTGATTGATGAAGTTTTCCATGAGAGTGTTTGGGTCGGGAGGCTTATATCTTTGGATCGGGGATGAGCTTGTAATTACCATTACCCATGGGTATGACTTGAGATGCTTTGGTGGTAATACCAACATTGGTGTAGAAAGCTGGAGAATCATTTGGTGATCTTGTTTCTCCCTGGTTGGTTTTGAATTGATCAAGAATCCTTTTTTCAAACATAGCATGCCTCATTCAGGCGAAGGGAAGGCATACAATTGCTCATAGTTTGTATTCTTTAGACCTTTGGTAAGCTTCACAAAGGTGACAAATTTGTGCCACTCGGGATTCATGTTGTTTACAAACTTTGAATTCAGTTGAATGTTAGGCATGGTCATTTTGATGTTCCTCATGTCATTCACAAGCTTATGGAATCTCACGTAGTACTCATAGACACTCTCATCTGGTTTCATCTTGAAGTGCTCAAACTCATCATATAGTTGTGATTCTCTGTCTTCCTTAGTTAACTTCAGAACGAGAGAGAAGCATCTTGACATTATCCCAAACGCCTTGGCTTGGTGTTGTGATTGATGAGCTTGTAGATATCCTTTGGAAGACCACGAAGTATAATGTTGGAAGCCACGATGTCGCATCAAATCTCTTTTTCTCCTTATCGTTAAGCTCATCATACGTCTTTGGTCTGTCCAATCCAAAGATCATTGTTCCATCAACAACAGTATCAATTATGTCTCTCGTAGTCTCAATCTGATAAGGTCCTTCATCGATTAAATTGAGGCATAGGTGGACGAGTATATGATCCCGCTGCTTGAACGTCCTCAGCTACAGAAGAAACAATAGTTGGAACGATGTTTGCCATGATTACAATTTCTACGGGATTTTACTATTCTTTGATTAAACCGGGAAATTGATTCTTTCACGGGATTTTACTAAACCAAAAGAACAACTGTAAGAATGTAGCATGAAGAAGTAACAAGTCTCAATAGACAAGTAGCTAAACAATCAACTCGCTTAGTTATCAACTCGCTATACAACCAACTTGCTTAAAGAAACAAGTCACTTAAGGAATCAACTCGCTTAATAGCCAAGTCGCATATAGAGACAACTCGCAATAGCATATGCAAAGCAACACAACTAACCCAAATTAAACTAACTCGCTAGCTATACAACTCGCTAATAGCCAAGTCGCTTAGAACTCAAGCTTTCGCAAAAGAAACAACTCGCTTAGAACCCAAGTCGCTTTAAGAAACAACTCGCTTAGAACCCAAGTCGCATAAAAAGTCAACTCGCTAAATAGCCAAGTCACATATACCAACACGCATCCAGTAACAAACAACTCGCTTGAAGAAACAAAAGTCCGAGACTCAACTCGCTTTGTACAAAGTTCACAAATAACCACTTTATCAATCAAAACAACCAAACCACAATGATTTAAGCCTTCCAATTCAAAACATAAACACATATGATGATCCTAAACACAAAAGTACAAGCAAAATTCAAACTTTAACACTAGAATTTGTCCAAATGATTCAAACTCTCCTAAACACTTAATACCCCAAAAACCTTATGAAATCCACCAAAACAAAGAGCATGAAAGATGAGTGATCAAACCATGGCTCTTGATACCAATTGTAAGATATAGGATTTCACAAACACACTAAACCATAATCACAATGGGGCGTATAAGTAGTTTAGAGAGAAAGTTCTAGAGAGAAAGGGAAGAGAGTTGGGAACTATGTGAAACAAAGAAAAATGGTATTGAAGCTCCAACCCTCTACCTTGGGAGGTAGAGGGTATTTATAGTGTCTTACAAATAAACACCACCTACGGGCTGTGGATCAGGCATACAGTGGGTAAAGACCCGTCCGTCCTCCACGGTGTCACTTAACAAACTACTTTTAAACATAACGTGACTACGACTACGAGCTTTCAATCGAATACATATACTTGAGGTGACCGACTCTTTAACGACTGAATTTTCTAATTCCTAACACCCATGTTACCCTTGTTCTTGTTTACAACCCTTGCAGCGGGAACTTTTGACTGAGCAGTGGTAACTGCTGGTTTAGTTTTTGGTACCCACTTTTGGTTATATTGAACCCTTTTATTATTAAAAGACATTTTCCACAATGCTGTGCAGATTTTGCAAAAGTTGTTTTGGATTTTGCACTTGTAACAGGTGTTTTAGGGTGAGCAGTGTTAACAGTTTTAGCAGTGGCGAAAGTTTTAAGTCCACTTCTAAGTTGAACTGCTCTTGGGATCATGTTGCTATGTGAATTAGGGTGTATTTTGTTTTGAAACCTGTTTGACTCCACCCTTTTATTCCCATAAACTTCCCTTCTCCCAAAATGATAGTCACAATTAGCATGTAAATGTTTAAAGCTACCACATATATGACATGCTTTATTGTTCATGACAAACTCACTACCTAGTTGTTGAGATTTAACATGATTCCAACTCCTCTGGTTACCACTAGGAGTTGATGACTTGTTTCTATACATCACAGCATACTTTACAGTTGATCTAGGTTTGTTAACTTGTTTCCTAGGTTCCTCTGTAATAGTATGTACAACTTTTGGGATAGAAGCCTCTACATTCTTTTTAACATTTTCATCTGCAACAAATGAGTCACTTGCACTTTCAAAAACATCAGGTTCATGCTTAACCTCGTCCTCACTTTTCACTAATTTTGGAGGACCATATTCAAGATTCAGATCCTGAAATTCTTCTAGACCTGTATGAGCTAAATCTATGCCAGGAGGTGATGGAACACCCCTTAGTGGTGGAGGAACAATATTGTATCCCATACTAGACTTAACTTTACTAGTAATTTGAGCATTCCAAATTTTATCAATTGACTTAGCCTGATAATAACAGGTGTCAACAGATAAATTGACATTCTCATTTATCTTTTTAAGTTTTTCAAACTCTTATTTTAATGCCTCATTCACTGCTATCTTATGATCTAACTCTCTTCTAAGAACAATCATATCATCATTGTATTTTGACTCATTTTCTCTATTATTCTCTAGTTGTTTCTCTAATACAGATATGCCTCTTCTAAGGTTTTACACAGTATAATTAGCAACAAACAACTCTGCTCTTTGGTTTTCATAAGATTCATTAAGCCTTTCACATTCTCTAGAAGCCCTACATGTTTTAGAACAACTTTGAAAGTTTTGTACCTCAAAGTCAGAGAAAGCCATGAGAGCATGTTTTGTAGACACAAGAGCAGCATCTGAAGGTTGTTCCTCTTATCCATCAGCCATGAAACTCCAATCATAGCTCACACCATCAATTTCCAGCATTGCCTTTGGTTCCTCCACAATTGGTTCTTTCTTTTGCTTGTACCAAGTAGACCTATTGTCCTGCTACTTTGGTCTTTTGCATTCTCTAGCAAAATGCCCCAACTTGTGACAATTGAAACACTCTACTTTCTTTTTATCGACCCTTGCAGTTTCTCCACCATTGATGTGAATTGGCTTACCAGTCTTCTTGTAGAATTTCCTAGCCCTCATGTTAAGAAGAGCTATTTGCCACTTTATATCCATCTCCTCCAAGTCATCTTCATCAATTTGCTCTATGTCTTCATGAGTTAATATAGAGCCACTAACTTGAGTGGAGATAAAAGCATAAAAGGTAGGATCTCCAATACCAACAACCTTCTTCTTTGAACCTGCAGTGGTAACACTAGCATTACCAATGGAAACTGTAGAACCAGCAGTGGCAATATCATCATCACTGTCATCTTGGAATCATCACATCAACAGAGGTTGACAACAATGCCAAGCTGCTAGAGCTTGTACCAAGTTTCCCTGCCTTCTTAAATCTTTGTTCAATAAGTTTGAAGTTGTTGTAAAGATCATTTAGCTTCATAGTTTCAATCTCTGGTTTATTTTCCCTGATTTGTAACATTAGTATGAAACTCATCAGGCAAACTTCTTAGAAACTTCAAATTGAGGTCTTCCTTTTCTACCTCAATTCTAAACACGATCGGTTGTGTGACAATCTTCTGAGTTTGGTGAAGATCTTTGTCAAGTGAGTCATTGCTTGAAGCAGAGAAGTTTTCATAACTTTGCTTCAACAATGTCTTTTGAGTCTTCTTTGTAGCATCATTGCCACAAAAACGAGCAAATCTCTTCAAAAAGTTCTTTTGTTGTCTTGAATTTTCTGAAAGCAATGATCTGGTCTTTAGGAAGAGTCATTAGTAACAAACTTCTGGCCTTCAGTTCATTCTTCTTCTTTGCTCTTTCATCATTAGTCTCAGGTACAGAAACTGTTACAACTTCTTGGTCACCAACTTTCTCAGTCTTCTTTTGAGACTTGAAGGAATCACCAATTAAGATGATCTCCCATAGAGTATAGTCTTGTATGAGAAAGTATTGCTCAATCATTATCCTCTACATCTCAAACTCATTAAGTTTGAGCTTAGGAAGCCTTGGAGCAGAGTTGGACTGGTTGTTTTCCATCTCCATTGATTTGAGTGAGTTGGTTAAGCTTATTCCTTGGATCTTCTAAATCAAAATATCAGAACCTTCGTTCTGATACCACTTGATGGATCTAAACACACACCTTGTGTTAGTGATACTTTGAATTATATTAATAAGTACGCGGAATATACTTATTAATACTTAGAAGATGTATTATATGATGTAATGTAAGTAAGAACAGTATAACACAAAGCTCCAATATTATTAAGAATAATACGAGTGATCTTGCTTATCACTAGGGTTACACCTTGAAGCATATGTTAGTTCTTTCGTACCTTAAACAATGACATAGGATCTCCTTTTATAGCACAAGGAGTCCTTTACAAGATAAGTATAATGATAACTATATAGAATATACACAAGATCTTTTCTATACTTATCAATACACGGATACATAACAATTATCCTAATAGCAGTGGTAATATATGTACTAGCAGTGGTAATGTGTTTCCACTGCTAATGCATTCTTCAGCAGTGCCTTCCAAAAGCTTATCAGTGGTAACTGTTAGCTTTATTCCCAACACGATATCAATCCTCGAGGCTTACCCCGTACTACACTACAAATATTAGGTTCACTGCCTAAGAGGTTGAAAAACTTGTTCGAAGAAAAGGAAGTTTCCTTTGACCCCGAACGCGCCTTCCGCGCACATCAAGTTTTTGGCGCCGCTGCCGGGGAATAGAATAGCTAGTTATATCTCTATCTTGTTTAGGTTCCCTTGCTTGATTCCTATCAAGTAAGTTTTTTTTCTCATTTTCATTAGCTTCCTTGTAGTCTATCCCTCTTCTTCATGTTTCTGTTCGTAACCTTATCACTTTTCATCATGGAAGGTGATAACCCACCAAATCAACCACTTCCCATCAACCCACCACCAAATGACCCGCCAAGAGGCTGTACTCTTGGTGAATACTCTAGACCAAGACATCAAGGCAATATGAACACCATTGAGCTCCCCGATCAAGCTCAAACTACGGCCCTGCGATCCGACACCATCCGGTTGGTGAAAAACGGATGTGCATTCCATGGACTTCATTCCGAAGATCCTAATCAGCATCTCAAGGATTTCCTTAAAATCGTTGACACTATCGACCTTGATGCAACCACCTGGGAGACCACGCGCTTGCGTCTCTTCCAATTTTCTCTATAGGACCAAGCTAGTAATTGGCTTGAGCGATTTCCCGCCAGATCCATCTCAAGTTGGGATGATCTCACCACTCGTTTCCTCACCCAATCTTTCCCACCGGGGAGAACCACCAAACTAAGGAACGACATCTTGATGTTCCAACAATGTCAAGGCGAAACTCTCTACGAGGCATGGACTCGATTCAAGGACTTGCTCCATAAAGTCCCTCATTACGGCATCGATCTTTGGCTTTAAGTCCAAATCTTTTACGATCATGTCAATTTCTTAACTAGGCAAACCATCGACCAAGCGGCCGGTGGCAAATTAGTGAAATTACTGCAGAAGAATCGTGGGGTAAAATAGAGGACCTTGCCCTCTATGAAAACGAATGTTGGAATGACCCCCGTGAGTTGCAAAAAACCGTCAAGGAAATCTCCTTGCTTCCCATTGACTCACAACCTTCCAATCGTAGGATGCTCGAACTTCAAAATCAAGTCAAATTCCTAATGAGCTCCTACGAGAATCCTAAGCCTTCACGTCAAGTAAACAAGGTCTTCTCCTTGTGTGAGATATGTAGTAGTCCCCATGACACTCATACTTGCATGAGACTCCTCGAACAAGCTTCCGTGGACTACGCATCCTCGCGTACCAATGGAATGGGAGGGAGATTCCCCACAACACCCGAACCTAGGACTTTCAACGAAGCCCGAGAAGCATGGAGGGGCAAACCCGACTATAATTGGGGTCAAACCAAAGAATTCACCTCTAACGACTCCCCATGGCACCAACAACACAACCAAAGCTCTCACATCCCTAGTCAACAAAACCTACAAGGGATAATGCAACACCTAGTTACATCCCAAGAAGCCCAAATAGCCAAGCTTTCGGACCGCTTTAACCAACAACAAGCCGAGATGGATAGGAAGATGGATAACCTTTTGAAAGCCATGACCAATAGTGATAGGAAGACCACATAAAAGGTTAATGCCATCTCGACTCATCCTCCCGAAGCTTCTGGTGTTAAGATTAAGGACCCAAGCAAGTACTTCGAAACTAGGGATCCATCTTCATCCAAGCATGTTCACTTCGTCAATGCCTTCACTCTAGTGAAACCAAATAGGAATAGTGACGAAGCAAACCATGAGACGGTACTTGAGGTTAGTGAAACTCCTAAGGATGAATCAACCAACGAAATAGACGAAGTAGGTGATGAATACTTCCATAAGTTTCCTACGAAAGAGCAACTTTCATGCCACCCACACCTAGTGCGTGACCTTCGTCACATGTATGTTAGGAGATGCCCACGAATCACCTTTGGAAATCCTAGAAATCTCAACATACCATGTTGCATAGGACATCTTTTCGTGGCAAAGGACTACATTGATCGTAAATCCCCAATAAACATCATGACTAGCACATACTATAATTGGGTCATGAAAAAACCTATCCCAAATAGGCAAGACCCCAATGATCCTAGAGTTAGTTGTAATTTACTTGATAGAGTTAAGGGATTCCCCGTCTATGTAGGTAGCTTCACGTACCTTACGGATTTCGTGATTGTGGAGGATATTAGTACGGCTATAGATCCTAGCTTGTCCCATGTAGTTCTAGGAAAGCCATTCATAGAAAACATCGGGATGACTTATGATCCGTCGTTAGGGATAGTTAGATTCAGGAATGAGACCGATGACGTTGCTTACCAAATGTCATTTAAGATTGAGAAATTTTCATCACTATCAAATGATGAAAAGGAACTTAAGCTATCGGTCTACTATAGGAATGAGGAGGATAAGAAGAGAGGAGTAGATTATGTGATGAATAAGATATTTGGGTTCTATAAGGATTGTTTGAAATTCGGATCGGAATATAGAACCAATTGGGGGCAAGATGACTTCTTAAAAAGATGCACGATAGGACATCACTATACCATGGAAAACCCCAATAGAGATCGTCATGAGGAAGAAGATGACGGTAAGGAAGTCACGTAGGAGCACGACTTCGAGTCTAGCTACAAGACTCATAAATAAAGAAAAGCACTTCATGGGAGGCAACCCATGCTTAATTGTTTGCTTGTTTTGTTTTTCAATTTTTGTGTGTCTTATATCTTTTTCATTGTTGTTTATTCTCATGTTAGACTTTGTGAAAATGTTTTATTTTGTCTTTAACCTCGTTTTAATTACATATAAAGGTATTTTACAAAAAAAAGTGTAGGGAAGATCACATACGTTTTTAAAGAACATGAACATGAGAATTACGATTAGTGAAATTGGTATGTATGTGTGTTTGTTAGAGTCAAATGCTTGTATCGAGTCATAATGGATGTTTTGCAGTAATTTTTCCACGTTTTAAAGATGTAATTTTTCGAAACAGCAGACCACTTTCTGTCCGGACAACCTGACGGCGTCAGGATTAAAGCCTGATGACGTCAGGCTATGTAGAAACATATTATACAGTTTTTCGTTTTCTGTGCAAACTCATAAATTTTTGGAAATTCCTAGGTCTTAATTTTTCCAGAAAAACTACAAACATCCATTCCACAAGCATTATATCTTACTTTCTTTCTAGTGTAGTTGTTTGTCATATATAGTTTTAGCGCCGATTTTACGCGAAGGTTTCGTCTGTATTCTTATAAGTGTGCAGGTTATATTTGGCAAGAAGAAGAAACACTAATTGGGTGAAGCTTATTACTTATGCATAATTCTTGGAAAAGAATTTAACCGCAACTTCACACGGATCCTACCGAGCTAATCAAAGGAGTACTAGTTTCGTTTCCTTACTTACCTTCCTTTATCATAACTTTGATACTTTCAGGGAACACTGGGGATAAGGTTCAGTTTAAGTGTAGGGAGGGAGAATAAAACGGGAACTTAGAAACTATTCACTCACTTGATTATTTGTCTTGTCCTCGGTAATTTGTGTAATAAACTATGAGAAATATTCGTTGGGGCAATTTTAGCACCAAATTTAAATTTTTTTATGACATTTATGAGCTAAACTTTAGTCTTAATGAAGCGTCTCATGGATAGGAATTATTTGATTAGCACAAAAATCGTATACCACTCAAATTTTACCCCAAAAATGTGAGGTTCGCCCCTAGATCTTTAGGAATAAAAACATTCACCTTTAATACTTAGAGAGTATACCGGTAGTATAATAGATTCTAGAGCTTGTTTTGTGATGCATTCCGAGATCGCTAGTGAGACTACACTTGTGTAGTTAGGAATAACTAAATGAAAAGAGGCATTAGGATAACCCTTGTTTGAAACCTGTATTATAATTACATCTTTCACATCGGTTGAGTAATTACCCCACACCCTTGCGATGTACTCATCTTTTGTACACGATACCCCTAGTTAACCCCTCAGAGTCTATCCTTTTCGCAGTTCTCATGATGTTTCGGTTTTCCAAAATATAAATGAAGAGCATTGTTTACAATCCACCCCCAAATGTACACAAAAATCGCCTTAGCCTACCTTGTATGCACTCATCTTTAGTGCATTATTGTTATCATTACTAAACCCTTAGTTCAAATATCTAGTTACTTGCATGGTTGCTAAGTCAAGTCATATATTTTGTACACAGTTTTGGAACGATTGGGACGCATGGGTAAAAGTAATATTTTATGGAGTAACGGGAAAGAACGATAAATTCAAAATCCCTTTGTCTATGTTATTAAAAACTCCAAGTGTTTTGATCTTTTCAAATCGGGTCAATTAGTGTTAGAGAAATAAAAACTCAAGTGTAGGGATGCTCCTATAAATCCCTTATATTTTGATGTTATCATAGAGGATGGTAGAGTAAAAAGGTATAAAAAAATGAAAAATGAAGAAAAAACATACGGGCTACCATCCTACATCTATCTTTATGTTTATGTTTTTAAATTTGTGTTTGTTTTTTTTCAAGTTATCTAGTCTAGTGAGTCGAGTCTTGGCTTAGCAACGCCATGCTTTTCGTGCTTGTAACATAAGATTTTTGACTTACCACCACTAAATATCCACTATCCAACAAAACCCTTTGTTTCCCTACCATAAGCCTAACGTTACAACCATTGTAAACATCTTTTAGATAGTTGTTCCTAGGTGCTTACGCCAAAGCGGTGGAGGTTTGATCTAGTCTCAAGCTTATAGTAATCTATGTACTATGCCAGGTAATGAGTGTTTATCTTCCATTTCCATTCATATTATATTTCATATAAATCCGAGATATGAGAGAATTCAAACACCAGTTGTGAGGTGCTAGTGTATAATTTTCGTGCTTGTTATGACTATTACGGTGCTTTTACTTGTTGTAAACTAATTTAAACCAATGCTTCATGCCCCCCAATTTATAAATTGATTGGTCAAAAACACATTTGCTTGAGGACAAGAAAATACCAAGTGTAGGGATATTTGATAATGATTTAAAACGTATGCTTTTAGGGGGTCATTTAAGCCCTATTTCGACACATTTTATATCTGTTACTGTTTAATTTCGTCCTTTTTACTTTTTAGGTCTTTTGGAAGCAAAATGCTGGAATGAAGCACATTTGGATGAAAAGGAGCAAATATATGAAGAAATTTGCTAAGTCAAGATCAAAGCCACTCAAGACTGATCAACAATACCTGACGGCGTCCCAACCAAAGGGCGATGCCGTCCCTCTATGAAGACTTGATCAAAACATGCACCCGATAGCTTAGTGGAAATTCTGGTCACATATCCTGACGGCGTAACGCTTTAATAATGGAGGGCATCACTCACAGTTTTCAACTCAGACGACCCAGATCTAGAATCAAGACGACGTCCCAACTGAATACCGACGGCGTCACAGCTCTAAGGTGACGCCGTCCCATCAATGACTTGGCCTAAATGAAACCCTAATGACGGCGAGCTGACGCATTCCCATGCAAAAGGTGACGCCGTCGCAGTTGTAAATCTATATATGGAATTCAATTTTTATGTATTTTAAGAGGTAGACTTTTGGAGAAAAAACCCTAAATCGTTTGTAGTCCGAATCGGACAGTATCTTAGGGTCCCATATCTTATTTTACACATCGAGATAGGTTTATAAATCCAAATTATCATTATGTCTATCTCATATTTGATTGATTGTGTGTATACTTGCTTATCTATCTGGTCTAGCTAATATTCTTGTGTGTTTGCTTAGATATATGAAACCTAGTTATTGATTATTGTTAGGTTATTTTTTTTTATCTTAATTGAAATTATCTTAGGAGTGCAACTAGGCATCTTCGTTGTATTTAATTCTTGAGTATGCTTTATAATGATATGGTCTATAGAGGAAATAGCTTAGGCTTGCCGATTTCGTAGGTCATATACGAGAGATAACCTCAAAGAACTAGGGACCATGCATACCCTACAAACTTTAGGAATACTACGCGTTAAGATAAAGAACGTGACAACTCAACCGACCAATAAAAGATAACTAGGGAGTAATAGTATCTAGGTGAACAAATCTTCAATCATCATACGAGCACACCTCAATTAGACGTAAGCTACCTGTAGTAACTCGATAATTAGATAAAGTAGAGTAATCGGTAGAAGTACCACCCCCAACCAATTTCTCCGAGAATTTACCTTAGCTTTCTAAAAAACCATAAAAAAGATAAAAAAGAATCATCCTCAACCCCACCTTCTCGTCATATATTTCTTACTAGCATTCCTATTCCCCTAGAGAACGATATCAATCCCCGAGGTTTACCCCATACTACACTACAATGATTAGGTTCACTGCCAAGGAGGTTGAAAAACTTGCTCGAAGAAAAGGAAGTTTCCTTTGACCCTGAACGCGCCTTCCGCGCGCATCAGTTTTCTTGAGTCTTGTGTTTATGATAGATTGGTTTTGTATGAAACATGCCATTTCTAATCCTTCAAACCATAGATCTAATGGAAGATTTGTGAAGGAGCATTGTTCTGGCTGCTTCTACTAATGTACGGTTTCGTCGTTCAACTACACCATTTTGTTGAGGAGTGTAAGCTATAGATCTCTGATTAGTAATGCTACTCTGATTAGTAATGTCAATAGAATCAAAGAAACTCTGAAGAGTCTGATTCGTAAACTCCATTCCATTATCAGTACGTTTAACATTGGATGAACTTGATGATTACATCGGATGTTTCAGCTTTTGAGGCAAGAAAATGAACCCAAGTGTAACGTGAGTAGTCATCTACAATAACAAATATATATTTCTTCCCATTTTGACTGACAACGTGCATTGGACCACGTAAATCCATATGCAATAGATGCAAAGGTGCAGCGGAACTATGTTCAGTTTTGGATTTTAGTGTTGCACGTGTAATTTTTCCTAATTCACATGCAGAGCAAAGTTGATACTTCTTGAATGATAATTTAGGAAATACTTTGACTAGGTTGTGAGCAAGTTCATTTAACGTCCTGAATGTCAGATGTGAGAAGCAATGATGCCATAGCCAGGCTTGTGATGATGATGCTTTGGCGAGCAAACAAATTGGTTTGGGTGACGTTATTTCTTTTATAGCAATTTGGTATAGATTCGAATCCTTTGAGCCTTTGAAACGCCTTCAAGAGTACGAACAATACACGAGTGTTTTTTGAAAGCTACCCTAAACCGATATCACAAAATTGGCCTATGCTGAACAAATTATGACCTAACCCTTCGACAAAGTATACTCGTTGAATTGTGACTTTTTCATGAATGAGATCCCCATAGCCGGTTATTTTGGCGATGTGATCATTCCAAAAACACACAATACCCAAGAATTTAGCCACAAAGTTCTTAAGCAGTGCCTTGTTACCTGTCATATGTCGGGTGCACCCCGAATTGAGGTACCAGAGCGGCACATCAAAGAAAGAAACAAAAAACTTGGAACCCGTTAATAAAGTGGTTCCACATAGTTAGACAAAATAGATTGCATACCTAGTGGGTTGAATTTTTCTATTTTAGTGGTGCTAGGTTCACATATCTTCCTAACTGGTTGCCATCTTAAACCTATGTGTTTGAACACTCTTCCAGTGGGTTTCCACGTAACGCAGGATCTAAGGATAAGTCATGATTCTCAAAAATTCTACCCATTGGGATCAAGATACATTTTCCTTAATCTTATGCTTTCTTTGGTTTCTAGGGGCTTTCCTAGTTGTTTTGGCATTCACATTATCACAATTCAAGGAAGCATGCATACAATCATCAGAACCAGAAATATAAGTCACAAAATTAACACAAACATTTTTGCTTGTAGAAGCTACAAATCCTTGCATAATTAACACAAACATATAACTCACAAAATTCTAGGTTTTGCTACTACTGCAGTGGAAGTCTGAGAGGCACTAGACTTCAAAGCACTGATCTTAGATGGTATCTCTTTGCTATAAGTAGTGACTAAACCTGGATCAAAAAGCAAACCCGTGTTAGGAGATTATGTGTTTTGATCATGTTGTTCTATTTTCCTGTTTCTTATGTTTCTTTTTCTTTTGTTACTTTAACTGTTTGCGTTTATTTTCTATAGGAGGAGGAGTCAAAGGACACATTGGTGCATCTAAAGGTATATTCTGACTAAGTAACGCTTGTTTCCTAGCTTGTGCTAAGTTGTGATTATGAATCATATCATTTGAACCATATGGTTCGTTAACACATGCGGATTTAATTGTATACATACCTGGAGCAATTATATTAGGATTAGATAAAACCTCTTTGTGTTTTGGCTCAAGAATTTGAGTTTTCTGTTTTTGGCTAGCCATCGAAGTTGGTTGTTTTGAAAAAAAAATTGATATTTTGATTGTCCAACTGGCTTGAGCTCACAGACCCATGATTCTTTGTTTTCGTCAAATCAAGCACTTTAGATTTGAGTTAATCGTTCTCTTTAAAAATCCATTTTAAAGATTTTTCATAGGAAAGCTTGTCGTATTTGCTTTCTTCCATTTTTCGCTGCCAGTTTGCTTCAAACGTTAAACATTGTTATTCAAGTTTTGCGCATGTTTTTTCAAATATGTCAGTACGATAAGACAATTTCTCGTTTAACTCAACATTCTTTTGCAAACATTCTTTTACACTCTCTTTGAGTAAAAGGTTTTCCAATTCTAAACAAGTTTGTGCTTTTTCAGATTCTTCAATTTCATCCTTATTTATTTAAGATTGTGGTTTGATAGACTCTAATTGATTTAGGAAATATTCTTTTTGAATATCAGAATTTAGACTGAGAAAGTCATATGCATCTTCAAGAGATGTGACATAACTTAAATCAGTTTGTATTTCAGAAATCAATGTTTCTTCAAAAGAAATAAATGTTCGTTAACTTTAATCATGGAAGGTTTGATAAAAAATTTTAAAATATTTTTGACTTCACTTAAGATTTCCATTTCATACCAATTGAATTTCAAAAGTTCAGACATTTTAAACTCTTGATTTCCACGAATGATACATAACATATAATTTATTTGATTTTTGAGATTACAAAAAATATTTCGCACTAAACTCTCGAATTTGTTACAATCACAAGGAATTTCAGAAATCTGTTCCACATGATTTTCACGTTTGTTTATTTTCTTGAAAGAATATTTTCTTTGTTTATCAAACCATAATCTGCACAAAAGTAGGAGAAATTGGTGTTCTTATGTTTAAAATGTAAACGTTTTTTAGTTTCCTATTGAGATATGACATTGGGAACAAACAAGTAATCTTTGAAGGTATCACGTTTCATGTAATCAATATTATACAAACTTGGTTCAATACGTTTAACCATGTGAAGATAAGATGGTTTAGGACAACCAAGACCCTGTTTTAGATCCAAAATTGAATCTGGTTTGGGTATTAACACGTGTATAGATTAAATAATCTGATCGGCAGTGCGAAGTTTAGTTTCAGCTATTGTTAATCATTGAATATAATTAGCTTTTTCTTCGTTGAGTTTTGAAACTTCGTTTTCATAATTCTTTTTAATGTTATCAAAAGTCGAAATATTTCGTTTTAGTTGAAAAATCTTATTTTGTAACTCAAGATTTTGACGTTAAACACTAAAGGTGGTTCAGACTGTTCATTGTGTAACATGTCTTTGATTTTCTTTTCCAATAAAGCACTTTTATCTTGTTCCAGTTTTATCAAGTTAGCATAATTTTGAATACGAGATTAAATAGTGGCATAACTTTGAAGCATTTCATTATAATCTTGATTTATTGATTCATGATTACATTTGATACTTGTAGTGGATAATTGAAGATTATCACTTGTAGATGCTAAGCTACACGTGTTAATTTTATTTATCTTACTACTTTTTATAATGTTACCATAAATTAATTAATCAAGTTCAGTTATTTCGCAAGCATTTGATGAGTGTACCTTCTTAATGAATATTTTATTTTCTTCAGCATCAATGTCATAGCTTGGAATTGAGTCTACATCTTAAGCTTCATAGACATCCACCTTCTCTAAAGTAACCATAAACACCATGTTTGTTTCCAATATTTCTCCTTCTTCATCCATGTCAACCATAAAATCATTTTCATCAGCAGTCAGTGCCTGAACCTTCTCCTCTATATCAGCTAAGAACATTTTATGTTTGTAGTAAGCTTTGTTACGCACTTTGCCATTTGTACAAGCTCTAGCAAAATGACCTTGTTGACCGCATCTGAAGCATTTTGGTTCTTGAACTTCATGAACAATATCATTCTTCTTAGTCCTCTGTGCACCCTCCCTAATCACTTTACCTCTTGGTGGAACATCTTGACTTTCGTTAATTGCAGTTGGTGTTGAAGTGGTATGAAGATTGTTGTTGGTTAGACGTTTATTGAAAGATTTCTGAATCTGTTTCCCTAGTAATGCCAGATTTTGAACCATTTTAGTTAGTTCCATGTTTGCAGAGTCTTGTGTAGTAGGTTCATTTGCATATTCCATGGGTGAGTAACTTATGTCGTTGTTTGAGCTGTAGGATGGTGGAATTTGTTAATGATTTAGTTGAAATGATGAAACTAAGGCAAGAGGATCATGTATTGTTTGCTGAGTAATTCTTATTTCCTTTTCTTTTATGTTCTTTGATGTCATTGACCTCAATATGATTATGTTTCAAAAGATAAAACAGATTGTTGATGTATTTCTTTGTTAGGTCTTGATTCTAACTGATTGCTATAGTGAAACGTCTCCATTCTTGTTGTAGGTTGGTGAGAAACGTAGTATTGTGTTCAATGTTTGTTCTTTTTAGGTTGTGACGATTCATTTCATTAATAAGTTTGTTGAAATGAATGTATGAATCTTCTAGGTTTTCCTTAGGGAGTTGCTTGAAAGACTGATAATTCCACAGAGCTAATGTTTGTTGAATTTGTGTACCAAATGTTGGGTTTTATGAATACATAACAATTATAACATAAAGAACATCAAAGCAAATAGTGGAAGAAAATAGGATCTAATACTTGTAAAGAGTTAACCGAATTTAAATGAACACGTACCTTTTAGTGAATTCAAAAGTAATGGTAATCAATAACCAAGAACCTTAATAAATTAGGGTTAAGTAATCGACTTCCACAAAGTAGTCGACCACCAAGTATGCAAACTCAAGTGTGTTTGCTCACCGTTCAATGTACACACGTATTACTAGCGAATCAATGAGAAAATCTAGCTTCTTGAATCACTAACAACCAAACACTTTGTTGTGCTCATTAGAAATCGACTCCCTAAGGAATTAGGGATATAATTTTGGTCAAACACAATAGAGGGGAGAAGAAGAGAGGTTTAGGGTTGTTAGGGATATCAAGGAATAGAATAGAATGAATACAAGAGGCCTTGTATATATAGTATTATAAACTTGGATCCCAAGCAAGGGTTTGAAACCCTAACCTTCTATTTGGCCGAATATTTGGATCCCAAGGGATTCCATATCCTTCTTAACTTGTTTCCATATATTCGTATCTCTTAAACCTCTAAAGATCGTTAGTCAATGTTCCTTAAATACTAACGGTCGTTAAATATTTATTTTTGTGATTTAATAATTAAAATATAATGTTTTATATATTAATTATTTTACATAGATTCTTATATGTAATGTGTGCAATCCTGAAGTCTCGTATTCGAATCCGGACATACATATATTAATTTATATCCATAAACTTACACCAACATCAGCACCTTGCATTAATCTTTCCAAAGCTTTCCATAGATCATGAGCAGTTAGATTAATATCAATGGAATTGTAGATCTCATTTCTGAACCCAAACAAAATTAGATTCTTATCCCATATATCAGCTTTAAATTGTGCAAGTTCAACGAAGCTAGATCTTCTTCTTCTTGAAGTTTCTTTTTTCCAAGGTTAGCACTATCATCAATCACTTTCATTAAATAAGGATCGTTTTTGATAAATTAATCAACAATTTTATTTCTTTGTAGCCAATTAGAACATTCATATATCTTGGTGTTAGGTCACTAGTTTTACAACACAAGCATCAATAGAAGAAATAGATGAAGAGATGATCGGTTGAACCCTTATCTACACACACGAATATAATAGAGAAAGGTTAAAGCAAAGAGTGAAATAGAAAAGAGAACAACCAACCTTCAAATGAAGGTTTACGAGAGTATTTATAGGAGGGAAGCTAGGGCAACACTCCTAGTCCCTTCCTTTCTCCTATGGGCTTGGGCCTAAGCTCATGGGCCTTCTACATAAGCTTAAGGCTAATAACAAACATAAAGGCCATAATTAAGCTAACTATTACATATGAGTAACTAACACTTGAATAAAGGTTTAGGAGTGATTCCAACACTTGGATACCATTGAACATAGTTTCTCCGATACAACATGGGAGGCCTTACATCACTCCCCGCGGCCAATAATCATACCTAAGGACTTCTAAATTCTAACTATTTATGGTGTCCTTGGGTAGATCCCTCCGGCTCTGGCAGATCATAGGACGGTTATTCCTAACCTTAGTCACCTTATAACTCCATGACTAACCTATGTTGCCATAAAACCATTTACTTGAAAAATCTCGCTCAGTGTTTATGAATGAAAACATTTTTGAACCACTGTTGAGATGAGATTTTGCATAAATACTCCCCTCCACATGTGCTTAAGAGTTTTAACGGTTAAAATGCACAGTGAGGAAAGAGCGCACATTTTGAATTGATCAACTCAAGATAGACATTCCCCGCGAGACACGGTTACGTGGCATAGTTAAAGAGTTGCATTGTCAGCTTTTAGGTGACAATTAGCTCTAATAACTACCTTGAAGGTGTAGACAATCCTCGAAAGGTTGTCAAACCCGTCCGAGTTCATGTCTACCAAGAGTTTCTCGAATGGTACATTCTACTCGGACAAGTCCTTTGCGAGACACGTTTACATCACTAGCGAACTAGCTTGAAATTATTACCCATCCCGGACAAGTCTTTTCGAGTTACTAGCGGTTAAGAGCTCGTCAATTCCTGGGTTAAAGTCTTTTTACGAGAGTTCATATAGCAAAACACAACATATTTCTTATCACGTATTTTTCTCCCCCTTAAAAATGGCATATAAAATGTTATTTTTGAAAAGTTAAGAATAAATATGACCATTTCGGGTGTTGCGGGAAGAATGACCACTGAGAACAATTAGTGAACAAAGATTTTAGTCAAGTACTCCCCCTCAACGAGTGATATAAATGGTTGAGGTTTTGAAAATCATAAGGAAAAGTACTTGTTCTTTTGAGCAAAACCTTGAAAAATGAAAGGTTTGATAGGTTTTACTCAAAAGTAAGAAGCTTTCGCTCCTTTTATAAGGATTGTGGAACTGAAGCGTACCACGGGGGTCCTTTATTTACAAGTACGGGTTGTACCTTTGTAATATGTGCACAAGCCATTGACATAATAGATCATACATCCAAATTTACAATGAAAGAAGCGGTTCAAGGGGTACCGGGTAGTCCGAGAGATGTCGCCGGGAATGTGAATTGCGTTGAAAGCCGATGATGTTTCTCCGGTCGACCACCAACATAGCTTTCCAAGGTCTTACGGCGGTCCCTTCTATACAACCGTTCATCAATCATGGTGATGATCCTCTTCATGTCCCCCGATCACGAGAATTCCATCGCAGGAGACCCAATCTTCTGATGTATATCCTTCAACCGATAAGCCAATCCGTCCCTAACCAACTTCAAAGTGTGATCTCCAATTTTGTGTAGATCTCACGCCATCAAGCAATTTCTTTGAAGTTCACTGCGGTAAACGATGCCGAATGGTTTCGATGAGTGTAAATTGTGAGAGCTGGTTGATGTCGGGAAGATAAAGCTGCGGTTGAGTGAAGTTGACACGGTGCGATAAGATTCTACCGCAATTTGGAGATATTCTACGTTCTTTGATAACTATGCGTCTGATGAAGATGAGCACTGACTTGATGAATTCACGTTGTACTTTGGTGGAGAATTGTCTCATACGACCCTGTACTTTGGCAAGGTACATGTCTTCGATGTCGTTGATGGAAAAATTCTCAAAGTCACCGAGAGAATGCGTAATCCCTTTCATCTTGTCGTTTGACCACGATATTCTTTAGGAAGGTGTAGTCCCACTTAGATGAAATATCGACGTGTTTGATGGCAACAATACTTTTAGAACTGAATACTGCATGTTGAGACTTTTGAACTGGCGGCTTACGTAGTAGATTCTTCGGCGTTTCGGCCAATGATGAATCCCGTACAATGCATCTCGGTCGTATGCTTCCACTTTGTTGGAGAACAAGTGATTGGCACGTTCCTCGATGGCTATGCGGTTAAGTATATAGGCTGCTGGGAATGGAAGTGTCAACGATGTAGCGTATTTCCTTGAACCATCGTCGCCATGTAGAAGAAATTCGTGTCTTTGTTGAAGAAATATCCGAATGGAATCCGGTTCATCCGTTGGCCAATTGTTGGTAGAGGTTTGACCCGGTGTAGTATGGAGGGTTGTCCCATTTAGTGAAGTCGATGTTTGCTTCGGGTTGAGCCAATCCATGTTGTTAGACATAGCTCGAGCAATGTTTTCAAGGTGATATTCGACCTCGATGGCACTTTCTGAGCTATCTTTCCACAGTTGAAATGCTTCATTCTTGATTAAGCCTCAACTCGGTTTCGTCATCTTCTTCACATGGAACTTTTCTTGCATAATCTTAGCATGCTCAATGTATTACCGTCTACCAGATCATGACCTTCTTCAGGGTAGGGAGTGGAATTGACAAGTGTAGAAAACCATTCAAATTCCTCTATGGTTTCTTCATCTAGCCATGATAGGACGTCGGCCTTGGGCCTTTTTCTTCTTTTCTTAGGCCTAGATGAGGGTTCTGGTTTCTTTACTTGTTTGGGAGAGGCGGGTTGTTGTAGGGGCTCACGGACTTCCTCATCGTCACCACCCGTATACTTAAAGTAATCATCGGTTTTCGAGTCGAGGGGTGGTAATTAAGAATCCCGAGGTTTATCTCGTAGAAGAAGCGAGAGGACCTTTGTTGAGCAAGAGGCCATTGGGGAGGAGGTGGCATGGAAGATGATTCACCGGACTTCTTTTGTCGTTTAGCTTCATCATTCTTATCCTGATCCTTATCTTCATCGTCTCTAGGGCGTTTGGACCTTCGAATCTGCATGCTTCTTGGAGTTGGTAGTCCAACAATGCTTGAAACAGACTTTCCTTCATCGAAGTAAATGTCCCGGATCGTGCAGACATTTGTGTGACAAGCTTGGCCACCAATTCATTATCCGAAAACTACGGGGATCGGATGGATTGATTGTCACGGTTAAGGGTGTAGATCTTATAGTTTGCTTGGCTATCTGCATAAGATTCGGATATAGTTGTTTGGTAAACATCTCCTTTGTGACTTTAGGAGCGATATCCAGAAGGTACTTGTGAGTGTAGCCTTCGATCATTCTGTCCATCTTTCCTTGTAGATCATCCGCATGAAGCTTCGTACATACTCCCTTTCATTATGCATCTTGTCATTCTCATCATGTAGATATCTTGTATTGGGTCAAGAAACCAATTCAGCTTTCGTAGAGCATGTCCTTCTTTTCGACTTGTTGGACAGACTTTCACAATTCTTTCATGAGTATGAGAAATCCAAGATCGAGGTGGTTTCTTCTTGATTTGGATGTTGATTTGGTTGATTTCTGTGATGGTGGTGGTGATGAATGAGAAGAAGAATCCGATGATGATGAGATGTGAGGAGACTCCGGGTCCTTTGATGGCTTAGAGGTTTCTTCCTTTGATCGCGAGGACTATCTAGAAGAAACTTATCATACTCAACATCTTCTTCAGTTTCAAACTTAGCTTGATCATCTGCTTTGGCTTTTCAGCTTCTTCATCGCCTTTGGCTTTGGTGCAGCTTCTTCATCTTTTACCTCTCTAACTTCTCGGACTCGGTTCTTCGATAGCATACTCAAGAGTGTCTACAACACGTGTTTGTTGTTGTACCAAAGTGGTGGCACCAGATCCTTATCGGGTTGATTAACCGCATCAGGATCTGGTGAAGGTTGAGCTGCACCACTTGACCCTTCGGGGCCACCCATTTGTTCTTGAGCAAATTGTTGTGCAACGTGTTGAAGTCGAACGAATTTGAACTTCTTTCTGTATGATTTATCCAGTTGCTCTTCATCACTTTCTGAGCTTTCATCATATGGCACAAGTACATGAGTCTTTCCTTTGCCATGTTCAGCTATTGGACTAGGAGGTTTTGGTACTGATGGAGTGTCATCCTTTGCGGTTTCAGAGTAGTGGACCTCCTCGTCGATTGTGTATCTTCGAGCTTTCGTCCATTCAAAGAGCTTTCTTTGTGGTTCAGGTGTAGGAATAGGAGCAGCTTCCTTGTAGGGAACTTTCTTCTTTGGAGTAGGTTTCCTCTTTGGGACCTTCCTTTGACTCTCTATGCTTACTGTACTTCCAGCACTTCCTCTTCGGTTCTCCGGTAGGAGTTCCGAAGGCTTTTCATCGAGATAACCAACTTTGCCTTCTCGCATCGCTACTTGATACCTTTTGTATGTTTCAAGCTTTTTGATTTCATTAGTCGAGAAGGTGATCGGCAAAGACGGCACCTTGTTTATTTGTTGTCGATTCCTTGATTCTGATAGAAAGGATAGGTTCGGACAACACGTCGTGATTGTCGGGGTCATTGAGCCTCTTGGGAATATCAGGATTAAGTCCAAGTGCTCTCTGGATCAAAAGCTTTGTGTATCCGACATAGGGAATCTTTGAGCCAAGCTTCTTGTGAAATGTCATCATGTCATCCCATATCAGTGCTTTGATTTCAATGTCCTTCTTATTGATCAATGACCAGAAGACTTGCAGTTCCATGAGCTTGTGATGCTCATAGCCACCGCGACCAGAGACGACTTAGTGATGATGATGTAGAGTGTTCTCCACGGTTGAGGAATGTTCTTAAGCTCCACGTGAGAGTGCTTGTTAATAATTCTTGACGCTTCATCATAGCCAATATCTAGTAGAAATTGCAGAACCTGTCTCTTCAAGAGGTGTGGCAAAGAAGTCAGTTGGCACGATGTCCGGAATGATAAGTACAGCCCGTAAGTCTGAAGGAGTGATAGTGACTTGTTTGTGATTAAGTGTCACTATCACTGCACTTTGACCTGTGATCCTCTACATTGAATTCCGAATTGTTGAATGTAGATTTCGGTCGTAGCGAGTGTGAGAGCATGTTACGATAGGGATGATTCCTTAGAATATCCACAACAATGAGACAAGAAGATTCCGAGCATGTGAGGGTTTCAAAGTCAACCCTAAGGTTGTTCTTTCCAATCTTTCTAGGATAGCCATTGGGGAAGATGTCAGCAATTGTGAGAACTTCTGGTGCATCCACATTCATTTGTGCGACCATGTCGTGATCGAAATAACATTAGCCAATAGAACCAACATATCGAAAGACATAATGTTAGTCAACAGAAGGTTTTATTGTCTAATTATTGAATGTACAGTGCTAATGATTGTTACGAGTCCTAAGTCACTTGTTTGTCCAATAGTCCAATGACGCCGTGAAACATTTCGTGAGTTAGTTAACTTTAAGTTTTAAAGTTTATGTTATCACTTATAGTTCACAACATATCAAACGTTTAAGTTTATTAGTGACATTATTGGTTTCGTGACGATATGATTAGTTTATTTACAAGTTTGTACACGTAACAATTCAAATTGAAGGTCAATCGGGCTTAGGCGTAGAAATGATAAAGTTATGCGTGAAGAAGTATATGCGTAGGTGCAAGCTTATGCGTAGGATCCTTACTTACGCGTAAGAAATGTTACGCGTAGGAAAAAGGAACCTTAAGCGTAGGGCTTACGCGTAGGCATATATATAAGACCTTACGCGTAAGGCTTACTCGTAAGAGTAGACCTTATGCGTAGAGTCACTGCTTACGCATATCCTTCACAGGATACGCGTAGTCCCATTGTAGAACCTTACGCGTAATAGTTACGCGTAGGATTTCTCTTACGCATAACTTTCTACGCGTAAGGTGATCCTTATGCGTAGAGATTCAAATGACCTTGATTCTGAATTTTAAGCGTAGCAAGCCTGAAATAAAATCATCAAATCATCAATCTTAACATGCATAGTCATATTAAACAGATTGGCATGAAAACATGTTAAGCATTTTACGCCTAGAAACACATACGCGTAGGTCAAAACCCTAAGGGTTATGAATTACGCATAAGATTTCTAACCATGGAAATTGCACCAAACTTTTTTTGGTAGGTCTAAAGTGTTGTGAGAGTCTATAAACCAAGTTATAACATCCAATTCGAGATGAATCAAAAATACCCAAACTTAAGAACTTTAAACCCTAATTCCTAATTCTAAATTAATCAGTGTTTCTGGGTTGTTATAGGGCCTGGATATCATTAATTCAACATCATATTACCCTCACAAAACAATCTTTTTGACCAAAACCTTCACATTTGAAAACACCCAATTCGACTTAAGAACCCTAATTTTGAAAAACATTCAATTTGTGTTTCGGGTGCATTTTGAGGATAAAATTAGTATCATTGATGTTAAAGACATGTTTTGACACAATCCTTTTAACCACAAACACCCATTCTTGATTATGTGTTCATACGCTTATGCGTAGAACACAAAAACAATCATAGACAAAAATTTGACCGTTGGATTCGTGTAAAATTCAAAACCTATGTTTGTAAACATGTTAAAATCATGAAACAACTTACAAATTGATGATCATAAACACAGATTTGAAGAACGAATTTCGTGCGTAGGATTGGTTTGGTTTATGAGTAATAAATGTGATGAATATGTTAGGTGGAATGTTTTTATTAAAAATAACTTTAAACTTTTGGCAGTTTTGGTCCCTCCACCTTTTCCATTTTCATACAAAGCCATTTAACTTCCGTTTTGGTTACCAAACAAATATTTTAAGAAAGAAACTTTATGACACTCCCCCTCGACTTAAGAAAAATAATGAAAGGTTATAAATTTTAGTCTGAGGAGTGTCATAAAACCAGAAAAGTTTGCCACCATTGATAAAAGAAACAACCGAGATAGATAACATGCAAGTACACGAATGTTTTGAAACAGTTTAGTATTAATTTTCTCCCCTCAACACTTGATCGGAAAAATTCTGAATTTTGAAAGATTATAGTGTTGATGGAAGAAATGTACTTGCCATGTTGAAAGAAAATTAGATTAGAAGAATATTTTTGTTGTTTTATCAGGTTTTATATTTTTGTATTTTGTTTTTGAAAAATTTATTTACAAAATAGATTTTGGTGTTTGAGGTTTTTAAAGATTTGTTTTAGGAGGTTCATCCAATTCCTCTTGAGTCAAACACCTCATACCAATCCGGTGGACCAACTCATTAAACCTAGCGGGAGGCAAGGCTTTGGTGAGTAGAATTGCCAATTGGTATTCGTACCCACAAAATATAATTCAACAAGACTGCTCCACGTGATCCTTGATGAAATGATATCGAAGATCGATGTGCTTTGATTTCGAAAGTCTTGGCCGAACGAAGTTGCACGAGATCACAATGGCACTTCGATTGTCGCAATACATCGGGATTCTATCAAATACGTAACCATAGTCTTTGAGTTGTGTTCTCATCCAAATGACTTGAGCACAACACGCCGACATGGCTACATATTTCGCTTCGGTTGAGGACAGCGATGTACAATCCTGCTTCTTCGATTGCCATGACACCACTTTATCACCAAGAAATTGTAAAGCTCTGAAGTACTTTTCCGTGAGTCTAAGCATCCTGCGTGGTCAGCGTCTGAAAAAGCGATTAGTTCAATACTAGAATCCTTCGGATACCGATCCCCAAGTTAATGGTTCCCTTTATGTATCGGAGGATTCTTTTAGCCTCAGAGAGGTGGGTTTCAGTTGGTCGCGACCGATAACGAGAGCAAAGATATACGGCAAAGACAATATCAGTGCGCTAGTTGTTAGATACATGAGAGACCCAATAATACTACGGTATTTTGTAGGGTCCACCAATTTCCCATGTAAATCATCATCTAGCTTCTTGGTATGAGCCATTGGTGTGGCATAGGTGTCACAGGTTTCATTCCAAATTTGTTTAACAATTCAAGGGCATATTTGGACTGACTCAAGAAAATACCACAGGGTGATTGATGAACTTGTAGTCCTAGAAAGAATGTAAGTTCATCCATCATTGACATTTCAAAATGTTTCTTTATTAGTTTTGCAAAAGCGATTGAGTACTTTTTATGTGTTGACCCAAAAATGATGTCATCCACGTAAATTTGAACAATTAAGATATGTTTCCCGTGATATTGTATGAAAAGAGTAGGGTCAACCGAACCTTTGGTGAAATTATTGGCATTGAGGAAAGATGATAGCTTATCGTACCATGCCCGAGGAGCTTGTTTGAGACCATCAGAGCTTTGTTCAGTTTGTAGACATGATTCGAACTCGGGATCAACGAATCCACGGTTGGTCGACATAAACCGTTTCTTTAAGTTGTCCATTGAGAAACGCAGTTTTGACATCCATCTGAAAGACCGTTATATTCATATGAGCCGCGAACGCGAGAAATATCGAACGACCTCAAGACGAGCAACCGGAGCAAAAGATTCTTCAAAGTCAATACCCTCTTCCTGACGATAACCCTTAGCCACTAGGCGTGACTTATTTCGATAACGTTTCCTTCAAAGATCCAATTTGTTTTTCCAAATCCATTTGAGACCAATGACGTAGACCCTGTTGGTCTTTCAACCAGTTCCCATACTTCAAGACGTTTGAATTGGTTGAGTTCTTCTTGCATGGATTCAATCCAATTGTCCTTTGTCATTGCGTCTTTGATGTTTTAGGTTCGATTGGCAAGCGGTGAGTGCATAAATGCAATGTTCACCGATCGTGTGAAGACGCGTTGTCTCAGTAACGACCGGTTGATTCGGGTTGCCAATAATATTTTCCCGAGGATGGTCTTTTGTCCATCTATGTGTGGAGGGTTGATGTTGGTATACATTGTGCAGATTCTGAGGATTCAAATTGCTTGTTGAAGATTCTCGCGACATCAGTGTGCAGATCTCATTAGCAAATGGGTTAAAGAACGCATTTGGATCAAAATCTGCGGGTGGGGGTACTTCATTCGTAACATCATCACCGGTTCATCATTGTTGGAAGCGGTTTGTTCAACTGTTGTGTTGGAGTCAACTGGTGGTGCTTCTTCAACAGTAGTTGTTGTAGCGGTGTATCAGGTATAAGAGTATTATCGGGTTGAGCGCCGAAACATCGGATACACCGAGCACGTTCATCAATATCGCGAGCAAAGGAGCAAATAACCTTTCCATTTGTTGACGAAGTAAGTGGGGGCTTTGTTCACCGATGATGGGGTTTGGGGAAGTTTAAGCGGTTGTGACCGGGTTCCAAGTTGTTATACTCCGAAGCCATTTCCGTAAGTTCATCAAAATGAGCATGAATCGTTTCCATAACCTCCTTTGTTCGACGATTCCCGATTCGGAAACCTTTAGAATTATCACAATATCCAATAAAGACTCCAATGTCGGCTTTGGCTTTGAGCTTTCCAAAGTCATCACGATCATTATTCGGATAGCAAAGAGATCCAAATACATGAAAGTGTTTGAGATTCGGTTTTCTGTTGTGGACAAGCTCGAAGGTGTTTTGTTGTGGCGTTTTGTAATCATAGACCGGTTTTGAGTATAGCATGCATAGATCTGATACGCCCATAAGTAATCTGGAAGTTTAGCATTGATTAACATTGTTCTTGCGGCTTCCACTAACGCGTTCGGTTTCGATCTTTCAACAACTCCGTTTTGTTCGTGTATGCGTGCAATAGATGTCCTTTGAATTCCCACTTTCTCATAAAATTCACGAAGAGTTTGGTTAACAAATTCGCCTCTCTGTTCGATTTGTTGAACGGTGTTTCGTGAGTGAACTTGTATTTTCGTGAGAAAGGTGATGATCATTTGTGGAGCTTGGTCTTTGCTTGAAGAAAGTAGACCCAAGTCCAGCGTGAATAGTCATCAACAATTACTAAGATGTAGCGTTTGCCATTGATCGTTTGCACGCGCATCGGGCCACACAAATCCATGTGTAGAAGATGAAGCACATCTTTGAGAGTTGTGTTCCACCTTTGAAGGAAAATGAGCACGAGTGCTTTTGCCTTGTTCACAAGCTGAGCAAAGGTGATCTTTAGAATACCAAAACCGTGGGAGTCCTTCAACTAGTTTGTGTCGAGCAAGGTTGGTGATGGTTTGAAAGTCTAGATGTGAGAGACGACGGTGCCATAGCCAGGATTTTGTTGATGTTGCCTTTGAAAGTAAGCAGATGGGAGAAGAAGCAACCATGTCTTGCATAGAGATAGTGTAAAGACTTGAATTACGCGATCCAGACATAAGGTTGTTTCCTTGTAGATCACTTAATGAAACAAGTTTTCTCCCCTAAAGCAACCTCCAAATCTCCATCACAAATCGACCTACTAAAACAGATTGTGACCGAGGCCTTCCACATAATAAACCCTGCTAATTTCGATGTTCCCATTGATATAGTCTCCGTAGCCCATGATAGCTGCGAAGTGATCATTCCCGAATCGGACAGTGCCAATGAACTTTGCAATAAAGTTTGATAACAGTTTAAGGTTGCCCGTCATGTGTCGGGAACATCCGCTATCAACAATCCAGAGAATGATCAGATCACCGCATTACAATACAGGCGATCTACAGATGGAATAGAAGTAGATGTGGAACCCGAAATGTTAGAGGGTTCCATTATAGTAGATATACACACATCAATAGCTTTAGGTATCCATTTAAATCCTAGTGTGTTATATATCCATTTCCGCCATCTCCAACTAGTATTTGCTTTAGTCTTAGTGAATGCACTAGGTGGTACTACATTCCTAGGAGGTGATACTAGAGCTACAGGGACAAAGAAAGCGTTCTTAGAATCTAAAGAGGCGGTCTACCAAGCAATGACTTAGAAAGATTAGTGGGCCTAGAGGTATTCGGTTCTTAGGATTCCTTAAACGAGAGATGATAGCTTTAGCAACACATTTATCATGACAATAATTCATACTTTTACGACAAATAACACAAGGTGCATCGATGAATATCAAAAGTACTTAACGGTTTAGCATTCGTTACATCACTATTTCTATTACATTTGCCGGACGCAATATCTATAGTGGAAGCAACGTGAGTCTTATTCATAGTCCTAGGGTGTTCTTCTACTTTAGCATTCCTTATTGATCTTTTCTTAGGTCGTAACTTCCTATTATTCGATGTAGTGCTCTAGGTCGTGAAGTGCGGACGCTTGGAAAAGACGCAACTATTCTGTTTCAAGAGAAGGAAGCACGTTAGCAACTTGTGATTTGGCAATAGGGATTCTAGGTTCACGAATACTAAGTGTTACCGGTGCTATTCTCTTAATCACGGTAGGCGGAAGTTGTTCATACTTTCCTAACATTTCTCTTAACTTGAAGATAGTGTGAATCGGATCTTGATTTTCGACCAATATTTCCAAAGAAAATGCATAACTTCTTTAGTGTGTGCAAGATAATGATCAAGTTCATTTGATGCTTCATCACGAGTCTTTTTGAGTAAATCAAATATGACACCATATTCCTTTTAACTTTTACAAGTTCTTGTTCATATTTTGAGATTTGACACTTAAAGACACGTTTTGATCATCCAGTTGCTCAATTTTAGGATCAGAAGATTTGTCACGCAACTGGCGATTTTGTGTTGAAAAGCAAGTTGTTGATCGTGAATATCTTTTTGACACCAATTAAGACGACGTATTGCATTTGAAAGTTCGTTTGACAATCGTTTATTTTCAACTTTTAAGGACTCGATCTGAAGCACATTATCAGTGTTCTCAACATTTACCACGAATCAACGATCGGCAGAGATATAATCAAATTCATATGACAAAGAATTCAATAACACAACATTATGGACATCAGCACGGATGACATCTTCCAAGAGTCGATCAACATCTTTTCTCAACATTTTCTTTTTACGTTTAGTTATAGAAATAGATGTTTCGTTTTCTCAAAACGACCTTCATCAATCCAAGTTCCTTATGAAAGTCCTTTCCCAAGACAATGCACAACTTTTCAAATTTTTAACATTTGGTAAAAGATTTTTCTAAAAGATGTCTCTTTGTTCTCGCCGAGGGATTGAAAATGTTGAACTTTTATTTCAGAATGATATTCTATCTCATGTTGTAAAGTTTTGAGGTCACCATGAAAAGTCAAAATATCGAAGAATTTTGCGATTTTCGGGTTTTTGAGTTTACTTCACCGATGGAAGGTAAAGGACCATAAGTTTGTGCATAATCTGGTTTGGGATTAACATTAGAAGACTCAGACGTTTTATGATAATCCTTGGTGTGTTAGAAGAATCCGTTGGTGTGACGAAAGTGACCGCTTTTTATAATTAAAAGGTTTGTTGTAAACAACATTTTCTAATTTTGATCGACTCGCCTCGTCTTCGCATCTAATTCCTCTTGACGATGATATTCAACAACACTCATAAATGTAATTATCAATTTTATATTCGCCTTTGACCTTGGAAACTTCAGATTTGGTTTGAATGCTTTGGTTGAAAGCTTAGGTTTGTAATCAGCAAGATTCGGTCCATATCCATTTGGATTGGGTTTTAAAGTAAACTTTTCAATGGCTATGACCGACTCGCCATGTTTGTAAACAACAGTTTTAAACTCTTTAAGTTTGTTTTGCAAGCCGATGATTTCTTCAAGATGATCATCTATTCGTTTCGTTGAATGCTTTTTGTATGCAGAGAACTGCTTTTTGACAAGTTAACAACTCAGCCTTAGCTTTTTGATTTTCCAAGGTGAGAGCGTTAATTTGCTTTATATGTTCATGTTTCAGCTTGTTCTATTTCGACATAACAAAGCATTCTTGAAGCGCTAGATCACGATCTGTCTTTCTAAATATTTTTCGCTTTGATGAGATTTGGCAAAGGTCGCTTCAAAACCGCTTTCACGCTTTTCTTGAGTTTTGAAAAGTTGAGTTGCTTTTGTAAACATTCAAAATCCTTGGTTAACAGTGCATTTTTGCTTTTCAAGTCTCGATTAATGGCATGACATTTTTCCACTATGGTCTGTTGGTCTTGTATTAAACGAGCAAAATCTGGATGAGGCAAAAGTTCGGTGTGTTCAACGTGAGTCACAACATGATCATTACTTAGATCCTCAAGTATAACCACCGAGTCAATTTGATTATCAAGGGAAACCGTTTGGTCATCTTGATCGTCAAATATAACTACGGGTCTAGTTGAAAATCGTCGGAATGAGATGTGGACGACTCATTTTGAACATTCGAGCCTTGCGGATTCGATGTTGGCGAGATATGAGATCGAGAGATAAATATGGTTTGTTTGGGTACACGAGACAAGCCATCGGTGTCATACACGGGCCTGTGTCACTCATGTGTAACTCATGCATATTAGCCATCAACATAACAGTTGCATTGGCCTGCAAGTCCTCCATATCATCATCCGAGTGCATTTGCCATAAAGCTCGTTCTTTGTGCGTGAGAGTTCCACCAGCTTCATCCTTAAGAGCCAAAAGAAGAGCCTCTTTGTGATAAGCACCGCCCCTTGTCCTCGGCTTTGGGCATGCATTAGCCAGGTGTCCCTTCTCATTGCGGTTGTAGCATCGAAGACCATTCAACCCATTTTGAGCATTTCCCTGTTCCACCACTTGAGCTCGATTGTTATTCCTACCCACAGCATTAAACCCTTGACCACCGCCCATCTGACGACCATAACCACGATTCCGAACTTCAACTCGTCCATTGTTCACAACAGCTTGATTCCTTGTATTAGATGAGGAACGAATACGGTTGTTGGATTTGTTGGTATAACGGCTAAAGGCATTAGCAATCATAGCAAATCCTTGTTGCAATGCTTCAAACGGATCAGATTCCTCATTAGCTTCATTGACAAGTGCTTGAGCATTGTTGTTGTTGTATGGAACCAATTGAGTTTGTTGAGATTGAGGCCGTGAAGGATCATATGGTGTGATTGTAGCAGTTGGTTGAGTTCTGGTTGAGGAGAATAACTGTTTTGAGCATATAAGGCAAGTTGTTGATTTTCCGGATGTGTTGGTGGAGCAATTTGAGCACGGAGAATCCTTTCCCTATCAACTTCCTTTTCATGAGGCTTCAAGTAATCGTACAACAATCCATATGTAGAATGATGCATATTCTTCGCTTGACGGAGAAAAATGACATACTTCTCCCATTTAGGACCAAGACTACTCAAGAACTTAGTATTCACCGCAATTCTTGGCATGATGATGTTGTGTTTATCCAAATCATTGATGATGTCCGAAAAACGATGATGATAAGACTCTAGTGTCTCTCCCGGTTCAATCATGAAGTGTTCATAAGCCAAGTAAATTTTGGATTCCAAATCCTCGATTGAGTACGATCCTTCCATAAGAAGATGAATATGATCCCACATTTCCTTTGCCGTCTTTTGAGCATCAACACTTCGAAGAATTGGGTTAGGTAATCCTAAGAGGATGTATTGCATTGCAAGTTCATCAGCTTCATAGTGTAGAAGTTCCTCTGCATTCAAGTCGGCAACAGTAGCAATGTTGGATTGTTCATCTCTTGGTGGATTAGCATTTAGATCGGCGGGTACGATAACAAGTAGGCATCTCAAATGGACCTTCCAAGATAACCTTCTTTAAGAACTTTCCATGTGGCTTCTTTAGATCACAAAACCTAAAGAACCTTATCACCCATTGATCGTAGTTTCCTGGAGTGAGCATTGGAGGTCTATCAAGTGATCCAGCCTCATGAATTGATTGTTGGCTACTTAAAGCTTCACACATCTTTGCAAACCAAGTGGGTTCCTTGATGGATGTTGATTGAATTCGGTTGTGTAGGGTTGAACTTGAAGACTTGGTGGTGGTTGAACCATTTGAGGTTGTGGAATTAGAGCAAGTTGTGGAGTATGTTGTTGATTAAATTGTTGTTGATAAATTGCTTGTTGTTGATTCCATTGTTGATGTTGTGGAGTTAGTTGTTGTTGACGTTGAGAATAAGTGTAAGGGAAATAGTTAGAGTATGGTGGTTGTGACATGTTGAAAACTTGTGTTGGTAAAATGGATCTTTGTAGTCGAATGAACCTTTGTTGATGAAGAGTCCTTAGGCGTAGAAATCACAATAACCAAGTAGTACTTAAGCGTAAAAACACCAAAGTTACGCGTAATAATGAGAGTTACGCGTAGTTTTAGCTTACGCGTAGTGGAAAAAGACTAAAGTTATGCGTAAAGACAAAGTTATGCGTAGAAAACTTAGGCGTAGGATTATCTTATGCGTAAGACTAGGCTTAGGCGTAAGATGAATCTTATGCGTAGGATTTTCTACGCGTAAGCTTTATGCTTATGCGTAAGTTTAGGGTTTTATCCCAAATGATCTTTTTACACTATCACAAAGGCAAAAGATATCCAAAGTCGACGTATTTTCAGGCTTATCCAAGCAAGAAAACACGGAGTAAACCACGTAAACGAAGATCAAACCAAGGATAACCTTACGAGTAGTTTTAGGGTTTTGCTACGCGTAGGATTACTCGTAAAAATGATAATGCCCAAAGATGTTTCTAAACCAGTTTTTGTGTGATGTAATAGCTTCAATAACACCAAAAGACACAAAAGTGTGAAACTTGATGAACCAAAACGTCTAAAACTGTTACGCGTAGGATGAAACCCTCGTACAAAAACTAGTTTAAAAACAATGATCCACGCATAAAGGTTGAAACTTTTGCCAAAACAGTTATTTTAAAACCTTAAAACGTTGAAAGGACAAGAATCTTGGATTCAAAAGTGTAAAAAATACGTTTTTAAACCAACCAAAGTATTATCCACGTTTACGCGTAAGACCAAGAACAAACACTTCAAAAACAAAACGTTTCACCCAACTAGTTGGCGATTGATACCACTGTTAGGTCACTAGTTTTACAACACAAGCATCAATAGAAGAAATAGACAAAGAGATGATCGGTTGAACCCTTATCTACACACACGAATATAATAGAGAAAGGTTAAAGCAAAGAGTGAAATAGAAAAGAGAACAACCAACCTTCAAATGAAGGTTTACAAGAGTATTTATAGGAGGGAAGCTAGGGCAACACTCCTAGTCCCTTCCTTTCTCCTATGGGCTTGGGCCTAAGCTCATGGGCCTTCTACATAAGCTTAAGGCTAATAACAAACATAAAGGCCATAATTAAGCTAACTATTACATATGAGTAACTAACACTTGAATAAAGGTTTAGGAGTGATTCCAACACTTGGAGACCATTGAACATAGTTTCTCCGATACAACATGGGAGGCCTTACAACACTCCCCGCGGCCAACGCATCTTGAGCTGTAGACATTGTGATGGTGGATGTTTGATATGAGATGTTGTTGTATTTGAAAGTTTGTGTTTGTAGCTTTTTGGTATTGAGATTGTTTAGTTTTTGATGTTTAGGGCTTGTGAGTTATAAGTTGATTAAAGTCTTCTAACAATTTGTAGACTAACAAACTTTTAGTTTACTTGAGTTCAATTGAAATGGAAAATCAAGTCTCGCAATCCAAGTCACGTGAGAGCTAAGTGAGTGTGGTAAAAACTGTGGATAAAAAGTCTTGTAACCAATATCTCGCAACACAAAGTCTCATAAACTATGTTTCGCAATTGCTATTGAAGCTCTCGCAACAATCTCTTGCAAAACAAGTAGAGTTTTCTTTCGTAAGATGTGGGTAACAGAATGCTTCGCAAAGCAGGTATTGCAAGAACTTCTCTCGCTAACAAAAGACAATGGCTATCGCAACCAAACGTTCGCAAATAATAGACTTTGCAAGGAGCTATCACAACCAAATAACAAGGTTAGCAACCAATCTAAGCTTAGATGTCGAAACAAAACCCAAATCTTGCTAACAAAATTTTGCGAGCAAATAAAACCCTATTTTTACGAATAAAAAGTACACTTTTTGAAACCTTTCTAACCACGTTCTTATCCAAAAATATTCACTCAATTCGTAAAGTATTTGTATAGATTGATAAAAAAACGTTTCTTTAACCTCTAGAATGTATTTCGAAAACAATTTTACAAGATTAAACACTTTAACGAATAATCTTAACTATAATCGTACGAGAAAAAAAAAATTCTAGAGAGAGAAAGTCTTTTATAAGCTATAAAAATCTAAAATTTAATACTAATGAAGATCTAAAGCTAAGAAAAGCACAACTAAATAAAACAACATATCATATTAGGCTCTTGATACCAATTGTTGTTTCCAAAACATCGCGTCCACTAATAAACTAAAAGAGATAAAGTGGGTGTGGATACTTTACTGTTGAAAGAGAAACGAGAGAAAATATAAGAAATTCGAATATTGACACCCACCTCATAACCCATGAGGTAGGGGGTAT
>OU343225.1:317878566-318250737 GCA_910596185.1 Chrysanthemum makinoi
TTATACCTAAACATGATAGATGTTGCGAGACCTCACAATGTAAAGATTCCCTTCGCAACTATACAAGTGTTGCGAAGGTACTTGGTCTCGCAACGCACAAGTAACTTGCACAACATGCCCTAACTAACACTAAATATAAATAGAAGTCCCTGTACTATGATTTGCACTTTTCATGTTCCAACAATATACATAAATACCTTCGTGGGGATAGGTAAAACGTTAAAAATGAAGTTATATTGAATACGTTACGGCCCGTTTAAGTTTGAGCTGAAAAAATACACTATTAATAACTTGACCGTTTTTATACATACTAAAACTGAGCTGTTAGAAATACTCTAGTCTTTTTTGAGCGCCTCAAAGTCGAAACGAGCTAAAAAGTCTTAAATAAATGTTGTAGCGTTTCATGTATACTCTATATACGAGTTGGAAGTTTTTCCAAAATATTAATTAATGTATTAGTTACGATTTAGATATGAGGGATACTTGGAAAATATTATAAAGTATATAACGTGATATTAGTAGTATACTTCGATGTAAACTATATTTTATTTACTAAACCTTAACGCAAACATGTACGGGGTGATATACTATCTATAAAAGTGCATGCACATCACTTAATTTAAATTTTATAATTTAAGACACAATATTATTCAATTAGGTTGCAGTTAGAGTTTTTGAGCCTCGTTTTCCGTGCACACTATCTTGTACCGTATTACGTATTGCTTTAGATGAGTTTCATAGCACCGCTTTTACTTGATTACATTATTTATAAACCGTTAGGGTGAGAATACATTGCTTATGTTTTACGGACACAAGTACTAAAACTGTTACATTGCCTAAGTTACCACATACGCCATTTAAGCCTCCTTTATATAAATAACCGTTAGTTATTCTTAAGTGATAATGTTGTGAATATATCTATTGGGTTGACACCCCCGTTCGGGTTGGTCACACCAACTAGGAAAACAGACGCATACCATTTGAGGATTTCTTTAAGTGCTTTGCAAACACTTATGTGGGGCATTTTATTATTTTGCTTAATTGTATACTTACGACGTTAAGCTTCGGGGTCATGAGCTTATGGCAATTATATTTATTTTATATGACATTGTATTTTTATAATTGTCAAACATACTCAAATCCTATGTTTCGTATCTGACTTTAATTTTAATTAAACCCATAAACTCATCAACATTATGTTGACCTTTTAGCATGTATTTTATAGGTGTTTAAGACAAACATTCATGTAGTCTCATTTTAGAGTCGTTGTTGCTATTGCGTCTCATGGGAATTTCATGCATTTACCTTATTCGTTTGATTGTATCAAAACTTATTATACTTGCTCTTGGTAAAACATTTGGGACCTATATTTTGTATGTTTTGTTTAAATGAATCAAACGAAGTGTTTTCCAAACAACTCATGTAGGTCGTCGATATAAACTGTAACTTTATTCCATGAACGTCATGCTTCCGGATTACTATTCCGCTGCGACCCATATTGGGGGTGTGACACAGCGGGTACTTTATGCTATAACAATGAACAGTATGAAAAGACATCAAACTATCAACATATACTTAACATTTTTTTTATAAAACAAATTACAAGCAAACTTTTATTTGATAACCAACATTTCATGTAGTGCAACAACCGTAAAAAATTCTCCTTAACAGGTCCATGACCTCATTCCGTACCAGCTATCTGGAAATGATTCATTTCGACGAGATACCTAAAATTAGTGGTGCACATTCCGGTTAACCGGTTCGGTTTGACGGTCGGTCAAAACCGAACCGGTTTGGGTCAACGAAAAAAAAACCCGGTTCGGGTGGTTAACCGGTTTGGAACCGAACCGGATGTGAGGAGAGAAAAACCCAACCGGTCCAAACCGGTTAGGGTACGGTTTGGGACCGGTCTAGACCGGTTAACCGTTTTGACCGTTCTAGTTTTTTTTTTTTTTTTTTTCGTCATCGTTTTCTTGTTTCGTGTATTAATAAACTAGAACTTTTATTTTATAGAACGGAGAATACATGACACATCACACATTACACATAAACTTAAAACATAACACATAATAACATAAACATAAAACATCACACATTACTCAACGTCAACTCGAGGTCTCGAATCAGGCATCAACTGCAAGTGCTTGGCAATATTTCGTGTGAGCCCTCAACGGCAGGTTGGAAGTGGGCTTGAATAAACAAAAACAATGCTTACATTGAGCTTTTCGCGTGCCATCCGACATTTCGACGTAGTTGTAGTGAGCCCAAAAATTTGGTGCACGGTTTAAAAAATACGAACAACCATTGGCGGGGGTGGCGGAGGTGGTGCAGGATCAGATCACCATACTAAAAATGTAAATATAAAAATGTAAGTATAAAAGTTTCAAAGAAATAAAACACATTTTATCTATTTATACTAGTCTTACAATGGCAAACATGTAAATATAAAAAAAATATTCAAATTTTGAAAGTTTACCCACCTTCCCGCTAAAAAAAAATCAAAAATTGAAATTTTAAAATTTGAATATTTCGGACCGGTTTGACCGGTTAAACCGGTTTTTGGACCGGTTCATAACCGGTTTTTGACCGGTTAACCGGTTGAGATTTTAAATTTTTGAATTCAAAAAATTCCCGCCTTTTGCAAAAATTCGAATTTTTAAAAAAAGGTAACCGGTTTAACCGGTTTTTAACCCGGTTAACCGGTTTTATTTTGAAAATGTTTTTGCCGCCTATTAGAAAATTCAAATTTTTGAAATAGTTAACCGGTTTTAACCGGTTTTTAACCGGTTTTTTTTTTTTTTTCTTTCAACATTTAACAAACTTATACTGAATAAACTTCAACTTTTATTTATAACGTCGGAAATACATAAACCGAAAGGAAATACATAACCTTAAAGAAAATACATCAAAGGAAATACATAAACTTAAAACATAATACGTAAGCATAAAAGTCCTAATAGTCGTCATCGGATCCTCTAGCATCTTGGCAATGCATCTTGTCTTAGTTCTTCATCGGAAAGCATCTCGATTTCACCCGCTTGTGCCTCTTCCACGTAGACCTACCCTTCGAAGTCTCCGACATTTTCAAGATCAGTTTTATCTTGCACTCGCTTCATTGCGTCCAAATGATCTTTCAAACCCATACACATCTCCAAAGAAGCCGGTGTGAGTCGTTTCTCGATTTGATAAAACCCTTCCACTTGTTGAAAAGCGGATTGAAGCTACCAAGTAGCTTGTACACTTAGTACATCACGAGCCATTCGGGATAGAACCGGAAACATTGTTTCCTTTGCTTTCCAAAACGCCAACACATCAAAGTTTTCAACTTGTTCGGCTGGAATATGTGAGATAAAATCGGTTGTGATATATCTTTCATATTCACTGTTCGCTAAACCATCATTTCTTATCCGTTTGTTGGGATTATCTCTTATCTTTTTATGCAAAGCAAGTATCGGATTCCCTCTAAAAGCCCTTGATAATGATGAAGAAGACTCGTGACGTAGGAGGTGGGTTGCCATATTTTTCAAAATAATATTGCCACAAACTTTTAAAAGAATGGCCAAATGACTCTTTTGCATCATTAGCATAGTTCGGGTTTGACGTGAAACAACCCAAATCAGTCACAATCGAGTCAATAAGAACCTCCACCCCATTTACATTATAACACGGATTTAATGCGGCCGCACAAGTAATTAACGGTGGCAAAGTTTCAAAATATTTCAACAGCTTTTCTTTCATTCCGGAAACCATGCTAGTATAAACACCACCATTAAATTCAAATGCGGCGATTTGTGAAGACATCAAGAATAGTTGCTCGAGTACCAAATGAGCCGTCGGATAATAAACCCCCGACAATTTTTTGGTTGCATTGTAAAAACTTCAAGTAGTCGGGTTATTTTTTCAATAGTATCCCAATTATCTTGACTAAATGGAGCACACCTACCCCTCCCCGACAATTTCTCGTCATGAAAATATTGCAAGGTCACCTTTTGTCTTAAGCCACTTATGAACATAAGATAAGTGGAGTTCCACCGTGTTTCAATATCCCAACAAGGTTGTAACCAATGTTTCCCCCCAGTTTCACACATCCGAATGTATGCATTATATCTTTTATTACCCTTTTTAAAAACATCAACTAACATTCTTTTAAAATCTTCTTTCACTTCACTCAAATGCGGATCTTTTAATCCCTTGCACGCTAAGTTAATGATGTGTGCAACACATCGACTATGAAAAAATTCGCCATTGCAAGGTGGCTCATATTCCATTTTTAGTCGACCCATTGCATTTGTGTTGTTACTTGCATTATCCAACGTTATTGAAAAAAATTTTTCCGTCAAGTTAAACTTATGAAACACTTTTCTCAACAAATTGTATAAAGCTTCTCCGGAGTGAGGAACCGGAAAGTTTTCAAATGCTACAACTCGCTTCATCATTTGCCAACTTTCGGGATCAACCCAATGTGCGGTAACACAAAGGTACGAAAATGGCAAATTATGAGGAGCAGCCCAAACATCGGTTGTTAAATTAACACAAGCATCCATATTTAAAAAATTATTTTTAAATCTTGCTTAGCCGTTTTCCACATTCTCATAGCATCGCGTTTAAGAGTCATAATGACTTACATGATTGTATTGCGGTTGCATATAATTCTGGTACACCTCCGTCGCCAGCTCGTTGTCATAGTGGTTGAACGGCAAACCACGTTGAATCACCAAACCGGCCAGTTTTTCACGGAGTAAATCATGATCGTATGCAAAAATAGTCCCGTCTCGAGCCATAGACGATTGACCAGCCTCCGGAACCGATTTGAGTGCCCTGCAATACTTTTGTTTGATGTGAGCCCTCAACGTCGAGTTGGAACCGGCAGACAATATACTCAAGCAATATTTGCATCGAGCCTTTTTCTTACCGTCCGACATTAGGACGTAGTCAAAGTGTTCCCATGGATCTTTTACACGGTCACACGGTAAAACTGACTGAACCGTCACTGCACTTGTTGAACCAGCTTCGGTGTTGGTGGTGTTGTTTGAACTTTCCATTAGTGTTTAGTGAAATAGTTTCGGTTTTGATTTTTTTGGAGTGTTTTTTGATTGCTTGAAAGTGGTAATTAACCAAATACATAACACATCTATTTATACTAACATTTATATGGCAAAATGGTAATTTTGGAAACAAAATAAATAATATCCGCCCCGCTCCCCTCTTTCAAATTCAAATTCAAAAGTTTAAATTTCAAAAATCCCAAAAACCCGCCTAGACCATAAAACGGTTCCAAACCGGTTAACCGAACCGGTTTGGTTATTGGTTTATAAAACCGGTCTCCAAACCGGTGGTTTTCCAAAACCCAAACGGTTCCAAACCGGTTTGGATAAAAACCGAACCGGTTTTGGTCAAAACCGGTTTTGACCGGTTGGGTTTTCCGGTTTCTTTTCGGCTACGGTTCGGTTAACCGGTTTTTTTGTTCACCTCTACCTAAAATCCATCTGCTCTTACCAACCAATAACAGTTCTCATGACGGGCACCATGAGTATGACAAAATTCAGAAAGATCTTTATTAAACAACTCGAAACTTTTGAACAACGACCGCCACCAGAACGAGCCAGAATAAAGAGTGCGTCCATTTATTCTATTTCAAAAGCTCCATTCATATTTGTTATTGAATGGAATGGTATGATTTCCCAAATCAGTGTCTCCTGATTTAACAGAAATCGTAATATCATCTAGGATACTATTGGTGATGTAAATCGTCCAATGTTTTGATATAACACATGAAAATGTTGGAGAAATAAATGAAAATGCCACTAAACTGTATATGAGACACGTTTTCAACATGAAATTCATATTTATTTTTTTTTAGGAACAAGGGTTAGAAAATATCTCAGTTTATATAAGGTATATGTAATAATTTTTTTATTCTATGACATTAATTTTGCAATTACATTTGCTATATTTAGTTAGTAAGTTATCAACTACATGTTTATTGATTGTAGTCACTGTAAGTTACTTCTTCATATATATATACACAAAAATTCTTATTATGTCGTAATATTACAAAATTTGCATTTCTATTACGTATTATTACAAAAAAATTTATTATTTCGTAAATGACAAAACTACTCTCTATTCACGTATTGCATCACAACTCAATTTGTTACAAAGAAATTTTTATAAACCATTAAATTTAAGAATAAAAAATTAAAAAATTTATATATGAAGTAAATTTGATCTCAAATGCAAGAGGATTAAACTGTAAGATTTTTTATATAAATTGTTTAATAAATTTATTTATTACATTGTATATATTTTATAGGTTGTAGTTTGTATTTCAAAGATGATATATATATATATATATATATATATATATATATATATGTGTGTGTGTGTGTATATATATATATATATATATATAATTAGACTGGGGGTCGGTAGCCCAATGGGTTACCTTCTGTAGACCAGTAAAAAAAATAATTTCTAGACATGAGTTACTTAGGACTTGGGCTACCTTGTTAACAAGATGACACGTGTCCACCTTTGAAAGTACAAAAACTACAAATGTGTAAGCTATGTGTAAGACTTGTCCTTGATAACGATTTAAAACGTACACTTTTAAGGGGTCATTTAAGCTATTAATCGACCACTTTTATATCCGTTACTGCTTAATTTCGTTCATTTTCACTTTTTAAGTCTCTTGGAAGCAAAATGCTTGAATGATGCATATATGGACGAAAATGAGTGAAAACATGAAGAAAACGGCAAAGTCAAGATCGAAGTCACTCAAGCTGCTAAAACTAAAGCTGACGGCGTCCTAACTAAAGGGTGGCGTCGTCCCTCTCTACAGATTTGATAAATAATACACCTGAGGGTTCAGTGGACTTTTTGCTCGCAACACCTGACGGCGTCAGGCTTTGAAGAGGAAGGGCGTCACTAAAACTTTTCATCTCAGACGGCCCAGATCCAGAATCAGACGACGTCCCATATGAAGCCCGACGGCGTCACAACTACAATGTGACGTCGTCCCATCGATAACTTGGCCAAGACGAAAACCCTAATGACGGTGATCTGACGGCGTCCCACCTAGAAGGCGACGCCGTTGCAAGTGTAAATCTATATATAGAATTTGATTTTTCTTTATTTAAAAAGGTAAACTTTTGGAGTAAAAACCCTAAACATTTGTAGTCTGACTTGGACAGTATCTTAGGGTCCCAAACCCTATTTTACACATCAAGATAAGTGTTTTAATCCATTAGTATCATTATGTCTTCCATTGCAGTGTGTATGCTTGCTTGTTTAACATGTCTAGCTAAATTTCTTATGTGTTAGCTTAGATCTATGAAACCTAGTTATTAATTATTAATTGGTTGTCTCTTATCTTAATTGTAATTGGCTTAGCAATGCAACTAGGCTATCATTGTGTTTAAATGCTTGCGTAATCTTTGTGAACATTAATTTATGAATCAATTAGTGGATTTCGTAGTCTAAACATCTAAAGATAACCTTAAAGTTAGTTTATTAAACATCTAGTGGATTTCGTAGGCAATAACCTAAAGGTATTCTCAAAGAGTTAAGGAAAAAGGCACACCCTACGACCTTATAAAACACAACACGTTAAGAATAAGGACGTGACAATTCAACCAACAATAAAAGATAACTAGGGAGTAATAATATCTAGGTAAACACATTTTTAATCATCATACGAGCACACATAAAAAAGACATAGCTACCCGTAGCATTAGATAATTAGATAGTAGAAGTAATATATAAAAGATAAAAAATATATAAAAGATAAAATAGAATCATCCTCAACCCCAACCTTAGCGTAGTACACTTCTTGCTAGCATTCCTATTCCCCTAGAGAACGATATCAATACCCGAGGTTTACCCAATACTACACTACAACGATTAGGTTCACTGCCTAGGGTGTTGAAAAACTTGCTCGACGAAAATGAAGTTCCTTTGACCCCGAACGCGCTTCGTACGCGCATCATGTTTTTGGTGTCGCTGCCGGGGAATAGAATAGCTAGTTAGATTTCTATCGCGTTTAGGTTCCCTTGCTTGATTCCTATCAAGTAAGCTTTTTTTCTCATTTTTAGCTTCCTTGTAGTCTATCCCCCTTCTTCGTGACTTTGTTCGTAGCCTCATCACTTTTCATCATAGAAGGTGATAACCCATCAAACAACAACCCACCACCAAATAAACCACTTCCACTAAAACCACAACCAATTGACCAACACCCTATAACCATCGTCGTAACCGATATGTTAGTAGAAACAACGATCTTCAAGATTTGCATAGGGTATTTGAGAGTACAATTAGGGATGCTGTTGAAAAGGCGGTTATCCCCTCGATTGTTGGCTCCATGATTAGCAATAGTTCGGGTAATGATTTAGTTAATGAAAATGTGAATGAGGAAAATAATACCTACTTCAATCTTTACCCCACTAAGGAAGAAGTTGCTTACCACCAATACATAATCGACAATCCTCGATCACCCATCATTAGGATATGCCCAAAGATTAGGAGAGGAAATCCTTGGAACATCAAAATCCCTTGTATGATTAGATATAGGAATGTCGAGCACGCCTACATAGATACGGACTCTCCCATTAATGTAATGTCATCAGCTGTTTACAAAGACATAATGAATGAACGACTTAAGATTAGGAGAGACCCTAAGTATCCTGGTGGGGTTTGAAATTTTGTGAGAAGGGTCAAGGATGTACACGTCTTTATAGGAAACTTTACCTACTTAGTTGATTTTATGGTCCTAGAAGACATAGGATGTGTCATCGACTATAGCTTGTCCCAAGTTGTGTTAGGAAAACCGTTTGTTGAAAAGTCTAAACTAAGCTATAACAAATCCGAGGGAATGGTTAGATTTGTGGAAGGGAACAAGGAAATTACATATAGGATGCCTTGGAAGATGAACGGATATGGCCCTTTATCCCATTATGAACGAGATAACATTAGAGCTTTTGAGGAAAAGAGCGATGAAGATGTTGAAAAAGACTTGAACTTTATGTGGGAAAAAAGGAGGCTTTACTATAGGGATTGTTTGACCCTAGGACCTCGGTATAGAGTAGATGAAAATTTTGTCAATATGATAGAGTTTTCACTGAGGATGAAAAACGAGACAACGTAGGAGCACGCCTTCGAGTCTAGCTACAAGACTCATAAATAAAGAAAAGCGCTTCGTGGGAGGCAACCCATGCTTAATTGTTTGCTTGTTTGTGTGTCATATATCTTTTTTATTGTTGTTTATTCTCATGTTTGAATTTTTGAAAATGCTTTATTTTGTCTTTAACCTCGTCTTAATTACATATAAAGGTATTTTACAAAAAGATAAGTGTAGGGAAGATTACATACGTTTTTAAAAGAACGTAAACATGAGAATTACAATTATTGAAATTGATATATATGTGTGTTTGTTAAAGTCAAATGCTTGTATCGAGTCATAATGGATGTTTTGCAGGAATTTTTCTAGATTCTAATGGTGTAATTTTTCCAGGAAAACGCAGCAGACCAATTTCTGTCATAACAACCTGACGGCGTCAGGATTAGAACCTGACGACATCAGGTCAAGCAAAAACAGCTTATCAAATTTTTTCGTTTTATGTGCTATGTATAAATTTTTGGAAATTCTCAGGTCTTAATTTTCCAGAAAATCTGGAAACATCCATTCCACAAGCATTATATCCTAGTTTAGTTGTGTCATATATAGTTTTACCACCGATTTTACGCGAAGGTTTCGTCTGTTTTCTTAAAGTGTGCAGGTTATATTTGGCAAGAAGAAGAAATTCAACATTGGATGGAGCTTATCACGTATACATTCTTTTTGGGAAAGAATTTAACCACTACTTCACACGGATCCTACCGAGCTAATCAGGGGAGTACTAGTTTTTTTTCATTTACTTACCTTCCTTTATCATAACTTTGATACTTTTGGGGAACATTGGGGACAATGTTCAGTTTAAGTGTAGGGAGGGAGAATAAAACGGGAACTTAGAAACTATGCTTATCCTTGATTATTTGTCTTGTCCTTGGTCATTTGTGTAATAAACTCTGATAAATATTTGTTAGGGCAATTTTAGCACCAAATTTTAATTTTTTTATGACATGTACGAGCAAAAACTTTAGTCTTAATAAAGCGTCTCATGGATAGGAGTTATATGACTAGCACAAAAACCGTTTACCACTCAAATTCCACCCCAAAAATGTGAGGTTCGCCCCTAGATCTTTTGGAATAAAGCATTCACCTTTAATGCTTAGAGAGTGTACCGGTAGTATAATAGATTCTAGAACTTGTTTTGTGATGCATTCCGAGATCGCTAGTGAGACTACACTTGTGTAGTTAGGAATAACTAAATGGTAAGAGGCATTAGGATAACCCTTGTTTGAAACCTGTATTGTAATTACTTCTTCCACATCGATCGAGTAATTACCCCACACCCTTGCGTGTACTCATCTTTAGTACACGATACCCCTAGTTAAACCCTTAGAGCCTATCCTCTTCGCGGTTCTCGTGATGTTTCGGTTTTCCGGAATATCAATGAAGAGCATTGTTTACAATCCACCCCCAAATGTACACCCAAATTGCCTTAGCCTACCTTGTATGCACTCACATTTAGTGCATTATTGTTATCATTACTAAACCCTTAGTTCAATTATCTAGTTACTTGCATGGTTGCTAAGTCGAGTCATATCTTTTGTACATAGTTTTGGGATTATTAGGACTCATGGGAAAAAGTAATATTTTATGGAGTGACGGGAAAGAACGTTAAATTCAAATTCCCTTTATTTATGTAATTAAAGACTCCAATTGTTTTGTTCTTTTCAAATCGGGTCATTTAGTGTTAGAGTAATAAAAACTCAAGTGTAGGGATGCTCCTATAAATCCCTTATATTTTGATGTTATCTTAGAGGATAGTAGAGTAAAAGTGTATGGAAAAAAAAAAATATATATATATATATATATATATATATATATATACGGGCTACCATCCTACATCTATCTTTATGTTTATGTTTTTCAATTTATGTATGATTGTTTCATGTTATCTAGAGTTTAGTGAGTCGAGTCTTGGCTTAGCAACGCCGCACTTTTCATGCTTGTAACATAAGATTTTTGACTTGCCACCACTAAATCGCCTATCCAACCAAACCCTTTGTTTCTCTACCGTAAGCCTAACGTTACAACCCTTTAAAAGACCTCTTAGATAATTGTTCCTATGTGCTTACGCCAAAGAGGTGGAGGTTTGATCTAGTCTCAAGCCTATGGTAATCTATGTACTATGACCGGTTAATGAGTGTTCATCTTCCATTTCTATTTGATATATTTCATATACACCCGAGAGATGAGAGTATCCAAACACCACTTGTGAGGTGCTAGTACATAATTTCCGTGCTTGTTATGACTATTGCGGGGCTTATACTTGTTATATGACTAGCACAAAAACCCTTTACCACTCAAATTCCACCCCAAAAATGTGAGGTTCGCCCCTAGATTTATAGGAATTAAAGCATTCATCTTTAATGCTTCGAGAGTGTACCGGTAGTATAATAGATTCTAGAACTTGTTTTGTGATGCATCCCGAGATCGCTAGTGAGACTACACTTGTGTAGTTAGGAATAACTAAATGATAAGAGGCATTAGCATAACCCTTGTTTAATACCCGTATTATAATTACTTCTTCCACATCGGTTGAGTAATTCCCTCACACCCTTGCGTTGTACTCATTTTTAGTACACGATACCCCTAGTTAACCCCTCAGAGCCTATCATTTTCGCGGTTCTCGTGATGTTTCGGTTTTCCGGAATATCAATGAAGAGCATTGTTTACAATCCACCCCCAAATATACACCTAAATCGCCTTAGCCTACCTTGTATGCACTCACTTTTAGTGCAATATTGTTATGATACTAAACCCTTAGTTCAATTATCTAGTTACTTGCATGGTTGCTAAGTCGAGTCATATCTTTTGTACACTGTTTTGGGATGATTGGGACTCATGAGTAAAGTTAAATTTTATGGGATGATGGGAAAGAACGTTAAATTTAAATTCCCTTTATTTATGTAATAATGTACTCCAAGTATTTTGATCTTTCAATTCAGGTCAAATTAGTGTTAGAATAATAAAAACTCAAGTGTAGGGATGTGCTTATAAATCCCTTATATTTTGATGTTATCGTAGAGGATGGTAGAGTAAAAGTGTATGCCAAAAAAAAAATCGAAAAAAAAAGAGAGTGTTAAAAAAAAATACGGGCTACCATCCTACATCTATCTTTATATTTATGTTTGTTTGTTTCAAAGTTATCTAGAGTTTAGAGAGTCGAGTCTTGGCTTAGCAACGCCATTCTTCTCATGCTTATAACATAAAGATTTTTGACTTGCCACCACTAAATCCCCTATCCAACCAAACCCTTTGTTTCCCTGCCGTAAGCCTAAAGTTACAACCCTTTAAAAGACCTCTTAGATAGTTTTTCCTAGGTGCTTACGCCAAAGCGGTGGAGGTTTGATCTAGTCTCAAGCTAATGGTAATCTATGTACTATGGCAAGTAATAAGTGTTTATCTTCCATTTCCATTTACTATATTTCATATACACCCGAGAGATGAGAGAATCCAAACACCCCTTGTGAGGTGCTAGTATATAATTTCCGTGCTCGTTATGACTATTGCGGTGCTTTTACTTGTTGTGAATTATGTTAAACCAATGCTTCATGCCCCTTAACTTATAAATTGATTGGCCAAAAGCACATTTGTTTGAGGTCAAGCAAATACCAAGTGTAGGGATATTTGATAAGAATTTAAAACGTACACTTTTAACGGGTCATTTAAACCCTTAATCGACCAATTTTATATCCGTTACTGCTTGATTTCGTTCCTTTTCACTTTTTAGGTCTCTTGGAAGCAAAATGCTGGAATGATGCATATTTGGAAGAAAAGGAGTCAAAACATGAAGAAAACGGCAAAGTCAAGATCGAAAGCACTCAAGCTACTAAAACAGAAGCTGACGGCGTCCCAACTAAAGGGCGACGTTGTCCCTCTCTACAGATTTGATAAATAATACACCTGTCGGCTCAGTGGACTTTTTGCTTGCAACACCTGATGGCGTCAGGCTTTGAAAAGGAAGGGCGTCACTAAGACTTTTCATCTCAGACGGCCCAGATCCAGAATCAGACGATGTCCGATATGAAGCCCGACGGCGTCACAACTACAATGTGACGTCGTCCCATCGATAACTTGGCCAAGACTAAAACCCTAATGACGGCGATCTGACGGCGTCCCACCTATAAGGCGACGTCGTCGCAAGTGTAAATCTATATATATAATTCGATTTTTTTGTATTTAAAGAGGTAGACTTTTGGAGTAAAAACCCTAAACGTTTGTAGTACGACTTGGACAGTATCTTAGGGTCCCAAACCCTATTTTACATATCAAGATAAGTGTTTTAATCCATTAGTATCATTATGTCTTCCACTGAATGTGTGTATGCTTGCTTGTTTAACATGTCTAGCTAAATTTCTTATGTGTTTGGTTAGATCTATGAAACCTAGTTATTAATTATTGATTGGTTGTCTCTTATCTTAATTGTTATTGGCTTAGGAGTGCAACTAGGCTATCGTTGTGTTTAAATGATTGAGTAATCTTTGTGAACATCAGTTTATGAATCAATTAGCGGATTTCGTAGTCTAAACATCCAAATATAACCTTAAAGTTAGTTTATGAAACATCTAGTGGATTTCGTAGGCAATAACCTAAAGGTATTCTCAAAGAGTTAGGGAAAAAGGCACACCCTACGACATTAGAAAACACAATGCGTTAAGAATAAGGACGTGACAATTAAACCAACAATAAAAGATAACTAGGGTGTAATAGTATCTAGGTAAACACATTTTTAATCATCATACGAGCACATATCAAAAAGATATAGCTGCCCGTAGTATTAGATAATTAGATAGTAGAAGTAATCGGTAGAAGTACCACCCTTCAAACCAGTTGCCCCAAGATTTTACCCTTAGCTTTCTAAAAAATATATAAAAGATAAAAAAATAATCATCCTCAACCCCAACCTTAGCGTAGTACACTTCTTGCTAGCATTCCTATTCCCCTAGAGAACGATATCAATACCCGAGGCTTACCCAATACTACACTACAACGATTAGTTCACTGCCTAGGGTGTTGAAAAACTTGCTCGACGAAAAGGAAGTTCCTTTCACCCCGAACACGCTTCGTACGCGCATCAGTCCTCTAGGTGTATTTTGGGTGACTACTGTTCTGTCGGGGCTACTAGCAACTGAGGCGACCCGGATTTTGTCGTTTTATGAAAAAAAGTCAGACTTAAAAAAATAATAAACTATTCAAATAGTACAGATGGTCGACACGCATCTTGGGCGACTTGTATTTAATATGTTGGGTGACCGGTTGGTAAAAAGTGTACTTTTTCTGATCCATTTAATACACAAATACATAAATACATACTTTTTAATATACTAAATACACAAAAATACGCAAATACATTATTTTCAAATGTTTAAAAAAAAAGTATACAAAATCTGCTAACAAACTTTCCATTTTCATCCCACAAATCAATCACACCAAATCTGCGAACACAAAATCTGCAAAAAAAATTCACACACACACACACTTCATCCAACATGCAGTAACACATCTTCTTCAACAATCCCACTACAACCCTAACATTTCTTCTACTCGTCATAAACAAACCGTAACCCTAAAAAAACCCTATCCCTGGCCGATTATTTTGTGATGGCTAATTTTAATCAGCTTTTTGATGTCAAGGTAAATGTTAGGTCAAAAATTAAGTTACTCCCAGATATAAATATTAAGTTTAAACAAAATACAAATCGTTATAAGTTGTTCAAAAGCAGCATTTTTGGTCCATGGTTAAATCTTCTTAAAAAACCAGAAAATGATAATCATGTGATGACTTATGTTTTGCAACATCAAGTATACATCCGTGATGGTACCGATGCTTGCCCCCTCCCCCCTATTATTTACACATTGGTGATAAAATGTTGCATTTTGGAAGGAAAGAATTTTGTTTAATTACTGGCCTAAGATTTGGTAAAGTAGAAAAACATGAAGATGAGTATATTCCTTATTGTGAGCATCTCTTTCCTGGAAAATCTGTAGGCCCCAACAACTACAACATCAAGGGGAAAGAGCTTGTTGACATATTTTTGGACGAGAAATTTGAAAAAGCGTGGTTAGCTTTGTCGGATCAGGATGCTGTTAGGCTTTGCCTTGTGATTGTGATTGTGGTTGTTTTTATGGGACGTGAAGAAAGGTACAACATACCTAAACATATTATCTGTTTAGTGGAGGATTTTTCCGCTTGGGATGCTTATCCTTGGGGTGAGTACTTTTGGAAGATATTATATGCAAGAAATGTCAATGTGGTTCCTAAGCATGCCGAGCATCATTTGACAAAAAAGGAGATAAACCCATACTTCAATGCCACATATAATCTTTATGGGTTTGTTTGGGCTTTCAAGGTTAGAAAACATTTTAATGCAATGTGTACATTCAACCATGTTTTTTAAATCAATGTATCATACATTAGTTTGGATTACTCTTCCTATTATTAGTCAATTCTTATTACTGTCGGGGTCTAATTTTATACATTTTTTTGCAGATATGTATTTTAAAGAGTTTCCTGAGGAGCATGATTTGGTGGAAGAAAGATGCCACTAAGATCCCGCATGGCCTTGCTTGGTCTAAGACTGGGAAGTTTGAAAAATCATATTATAATACACTTTTTGGTTGGGTAAACACACCCTTCTTGTTTTAGTCATGCTAAGTTTAAGTCCAAAATGAGATTGCTTATTACACGTGATTATGTGCTTATAATTTGGTCATATAACACCTCGAAGTCGTCTATAGGAATGGCTCATGTTTAGCTTGGTTAGTTTGTTTCTAATAAATGTGGTGCGTCCTAAGTAAGGATGTTATAAAAGCGATGTAGGAATGGCAAATTTTTAGCATGCTTAAGATGGTTCTAGGATGTTTATGTGTTTTTGCTTGTAAGCTATTATGTCTAATGAAGTATTGTGTTTGTGTTAATGAAACTGTGTTGAAGCGCGACTGAGTGATCTAAAATTGTTTTAGTTAACTAAATAAAAAGACTTTAGAAATCAAGAAGAAATTTACAATATTATGTCTTAATAACCTTTTACATAGATATGATAATGGGATACATAGATAAGAATCTACATAAGACCACGGACATCGTATAGTACTGCGGTCTCTTACATTCATTTCAAAACAACAAAGGTTCTTATTTGTCTTATATTTGTTATTAGTTTATTCAATATGCTGAAACAATTAATGAATGGTGTTTTATATGTTTCTAGTTTGATGAAACACTTTTGTTTTTGTTTTGTTTATTAGATGTAAGATCCAATCTTGGACCTTATTCCAACCAATCAAGAGATGAGGGCACCCTCGTTTATTGTCAGTCTCGATTGTTTCCAAGGGTTGGATAAACATGCAATTGTTGTCCATCAAGGTAATGAAATTTTACATGGAAATATTGTTGTTGATGGAAATTTTAATGAAGACGAAGATTTCGTCCAGGATGGAAATGTTGTAAAAAATGTTAGTGTTGTCGAAGGCAGTCGTGCTGGCCAAGATGGAAATGGGAACAAATCGAAGGCTGCCATGTCGAAGGCAGGAAAGTACAAGGCGGCCATGTCGAAGGCTGCCATGTAAATGAAAAACTTGTCCAAGACCACGATGTTGTGAACGAGGGAGATGTTGTCGAAAAGGTTCAAGAAGGAGCAATTTTAAAGGGAAATGTTCATTAGGAAATTCATACACAACATGTTGTGGGAGAAACTAACGAGGTTGTTGTGGACGAAGTCGCAACAAAAGTTGATTTACCCAAACTTCTCGCTGAGGTTGAATATTTGAAAAAAAAATTATTCTATAGATAAGCGTGTTGGTTGTGTTCAAAGTCCCGACCTTGTCTCTGAGATCAATGATGTGAAAAAAAGAATTGTGGAGATAGAGATTGTGTTGAAGATAAGAAGTCAAGTGAATCCCGAACTTTCAAAGGTTACCATAAAAGTTGTATTATTCTTTCACATGTCACTTTGTAACAACTTTTATAATTAACTTATTAATTTAATTTTATTTACAGACCTCAACTTGTGAATCTGGTATTGGTGAAGTTGCAAGTTCAATTACGGCCGGTCATTCTGAGGTATTGGCCGATCAATCTTGTGTGGTTATAAAAGCAGCTGATGTTGATTATACTCATCAAAAGGTTACTATAATCATATAGATTTCTGTCAACTTGAAACATGAATTATAATGAATTAGTTTTGAGTTACAGATGTCAACCTCACCATGTGATGCGGGTGATCGTGAAGTTGGAGGCGATTCATCCAAGGCTATGGATATTGACCAAGTTGCATGAACTTGTTTCAAGGCTATGGATATCGATGCTGAATATAACCATATAAATAATACAGATTCTCATAAGTCAACCTTGGACGTTCTAATACAAGGCATTGGTCAGACACAATGTGATCTGATGCAGGTTTTACTGACCAGGTTTTAATATTTATAAGTGTCTCGTTTACCTATGGTTTACCTTATGTACTAACGGGCAGTGTACCCGATCGTGTGTAGTGTAGTAATCGGTAAAACCGAGGTCATCCCAAGAGCTATGTGTGCGGATTCTAATTAAGTCTAATTGTCACTTGTTTTAATGGTTTTAAGATTTGAAATGATTAATTAACTATAAAGACAAGAAATGAAAGAAAGCAAATAAAGGTAAAGGTTGTGATCAATAGAGGAGAAGTGTGCTAACCTAGTTACTCATCCTATCAAGTTATGTTCACATCTAATTACTTCCAATTGCTTCAAGTGGGGGTTTAGGTTGCTAGGACAACATTTGGTCAGTTCGTCCTAACCTATCAGCAAGGGTTTCCACCGGAGATCAAGCTACTACCCTTGAAAGTCCAGTTGTTTTTAGTCCCCTAAGACAAGTCATTAAGTTCCTCTACATGCAAGATTCATAACAATGAGTGCTCGGGCGCTAACATCTTAGACACTCATCCCTAACTTCTTAAGTTCATCCAAACGGCAGGTGATCATTTGGTCAGTTCGCACAAGCGAAGAAGGGTCGTCAGTTGGTCAATTCTTACCCTTCCCACTCAGTCTACCTACTTAGGGTCAGTTAGTCAATTCTCCTAAGCAACTAGACACTACCGTCATTCAAAACTACCGAAACAAGGGTAGCTACCAACAAACTATGCATGCATACACTGAAACAATTATACAGAAGAAATGTAAACATAAACATAACAATTAAGGAATCATAACTAGGCTAGCACCAGAGGTGCTTAGCCGATCATATTAAATGAAACAATCAATTCAAGGTTTGACATAATGAAATACATGAATTGAAAGTAAAAGAAATGATAAATCGCTAATGTTTATTGTTAGGGAGTGATTTCTCCCTTGGAAATGGCTCCGTATGCTCCTCAAGATCTGCCTTCAGTCACCTACTCACTTTCTATGCTTTGTGGTGTAGAGTGAATGATGTGAAATGCAGAATTTAGGGCTGGTATTTATAGGCCAGATCTAGTTACGGCGTCACTTAAGTTGAGAGTTATGTCGTAACCTATATAAATCCATAATTGCTCTCGTTAAATCTGGCTACGGCGTAACACATGGAATGAGTTACGCCGTATCTTCAATACATGTTACAAAAATTATGATTAAGCCGTAATTGTTGGAAAGAGTTAAGGCATAGCTTGCAGCGGCGTGGAACATCATTTGACCTAATTGGTTACGGCGTAATCCTAAGATGGAGTTACGTCGTAATATGCTGTTGAGTTGGTCTTCTGAGTCACGCTCTTGTTACGGCGTAATGTGAGAGAGGAGTTACGCCGTAATTACTTCACAGTGGGCATACTATCATATATCTTCAATAAACTCTCCAAATCCGCGTCTCATTAACTCCAATGCTCGTAATTTACTTGAAAGTGAAATATAGAGGAAAACAAGCGTAAATCTATATAAATGATATAAAATACGAGCATTATCAGGGGAAATTGACACTTAATATTCAGGACTATTTGATGTTACATGATCCGGGACTCGATCTCATTATGTTTGATAATCATTTTTCGCTAGTTGTTTCCAACCTAACTGAACCAAAAATTGTTGCGGCCTTTAGTGTATGCCCATATAGTTGCCTTTTTTTTGATATTTTCTAGATTTATTATCTTGTTTTGGTATAACATAATTTCGAAATTTGGAAGGATGATCATTTTGTCGATGATTACGATTACATGATGGACCATGATAAAGAAGAAAAGAATACATCTAATTATTCTTTAGATGCAATGATCGAAGATGGGAAGACCAAAGAAACAAGTTTGGTGAAGGAAGATGTTGAGGTCAAAAATGAGGATGAGTATGTTGAGAACCAAGATACTAGTTTGGTGAAGAAAGCTCTTGAGTGTAAAAAATCGGATGAGTTGTTGATAACGAGGGCAATTCGCAAAACTTAGGCTGTGTTGGTTTTACTGATGTGCATAATGAGGATAAAACTCCTATGAAGGAGGATGTTGAGGTACTTTATGATTATATTATAAATTAAAAAAAAAATTGTTTATAGAGGAAAACCTTACAGCCCTTTCGTGTTATTTAACTTGTTTTTTTTAACTAATGAATTTAACTATGAAGCTTGTTAACGTATCATAATATTGTAATTTGCAGAACAAAATGATCAAGTCCTCATACATAAATGTTGTTAAATGTAATGAACGACCTTGTTTAGACAATACTTTTTCCTCTTTGAAAGTTAAGCAGTCATTGAGGAAGAAGGATTCAGGTTTCAGATCACCATATCCTCGAAAACTGAAAACACGGTCAATGACAGTGGCTACATGATAAGGTTTTAAAATGTACCTTTTTTAGGGGTCTTTTAAGCCCTTATTTGATCACTTTTGTATCCGTTATTACTTAATATCGTTCCTTTTCACTTTTTAGGTCTCTTGAAGGCAAATTGCAGGAATGGCACTAATTTGGACGAAAAGGCGCGGATATACGAAGAAAATGGCCAAAGTCAAGAATCGAGACACTCAAGCTGCTGAAATACAAGGGGACGGCGTCCGGTGTTATTTGCGACGCCGTCGCATCATTTTTGTGACGGCTCAGTAGCCAAATTGCTTATTTTCAAGTGACGGTGTCAGGCTTTAAAAGAGTAGATCGTCGCAACTCAGACGGTCTATATTTGATCCAGACGGCGTCAGAGACTGAAGGGGACGGCGTCACAAGCATAAGGTGATGCCGTCGCAAGACTAACGTAGCCAAGACGAAACCCAATGACGGCTGACCACGGCGTCACAATTCATAAGGTGACGCCGTCGCGAATGTAATCTTATATATAGAATCCGAAATTTTCAGTTTTAAGTGTGTAGTCTTTTGGAGTAAAAACCTAAACCGAACCAAGGCTGTCTTGTACAGTATTTTAGGGTTCCAAACCATATCTTACATCAAGATAAGTGTTTTACTTCATTAATTCAATTATGTCTTCAATTACTTGTGTGTATGCTTGCATGTTCTCCATGTCCGGCTAATTTATTTGTGTGTTTGCTTAGGGAATATGAAACTTAACTATTGAATATTGATTGGTTGTCTCTTATCTTAATTGTTAATGATCTAGTAATGCGATAGGTCATTCGTTGTGTAGTTAATGCTTGATTAATCTTTGTGAACCTTAGACTATAACACCTATAGTAGTTGTATGCTAAACCATCCAAAGAGTACCTTAGAGTTAGAGTTTATAATTCCTAGAGATTTTGTAGACGAGACCCTTTGGTAGTTTCAAAGAGTTAGGATAAACGCATACCCTACGACTTTAGACACACAACGCGATTAAGAATAAGGAAGTGACAATTCAACCATCAATAGGAGATAATTAAGGAGTAATAAAATCTAAGTAAACACATCTTTAAACTATCATACGAGCACACAATAATTAGACATAGACTACATACACCTTAGATTAGATAATTAGATAAGTAGAGTAATCGGTAGAAATACAAACCCCCAAATCCAAACCCCGAGATTCGTACCTTTCCATTTCCTTAAAAATATAAAAAGATAAAAAATAATCTTCCTCAACCCCAACCTTAGCGTAGTAACTTCTCACTAGCATTCCTATTCCCCTAGAGAACGATATCAATACCCGAGGCTTACCCTAATACTACACTACAACGATTAGGTTCACTGCCTAGGGTGTTATAAAACTTGCTCGAAGAAAAGGAAGTTCCTTTGACCCCGAACGACGCGTGTAGCGATATCAAGTTTTTGGCGGCCGGGAATAGAATAGCTAGTTAGTAGTCCACCTCATTTAGGTTTCTTTGCTTGATTCCTATCAAGTAAATTTTTCTCATTTTTTGCTTTCTCATAGTCTATCCCCCTTTCTTCGTGACCTTTGTTCGTAACTCCGTCACTTTTCATCATGGAAGGTGATAAACCACCAAACAACACTTTACCACCAAACAAATACCCACCGTTTGATCCAGCCTTGGCCAACCAACTTCGATCGTATTGGAGAGCTTAGGAAGCTAAATAGGATAAACATGAATGAAGAGGATAATGCTTATTTCAATCTTTATCCCACTAAGGAAGAGGTTGCTTACCATCGATACATAATCGACAATCCCCGATCACCTATCATTAGGATATGCCCAAAGATTAGGAGAGGAAATCCTTGGAACCTAAAAATCCCTTGTATGATCGGATATAGGAGTGTCGACCATGCTTACATAGATACGGAATCTCCCATTAATGTGATGTCATCAGCTGTCTAAAATGACATTATGAATGAGCGACTTAATATTAGGAGAGACCCTAAGTATCCAGGTGGAGTTTGCAACTTTGTGGGAAGAGTCAAGGATGTACATGTCTTTATAGGAAATTTCACCTACCTAGTTGATTTTATGGTCCTAGAAGATATAGGATGCGTCATTGACTATAGCTTATCCCAAGTAGTGCTAGGAAAACCGTTTGTTGAAACATCTAAGATGAGCCATAACAAGTATGATGGAACGGTTAGGTTTAAGGAAGGAACCGATGAGATCACTTATAGGATTCCTTGGAAAACAAATGAATATGGCCATCTACCCATTTTTGAACGAGACAACATCAAAGCTTTTGAGGACAAAAGCAAGGACGATGTTGAAAAAGGTTATAAATTTATGTGGAAAAGAAGGAGGCTTTATTATAAGGATTGCTTGACCCTAGGGCCTAGGTATAAAGTCGATGAAAATTTTGTCAACATGATAGAATTCTCATTGAGGATGCAAAACGAGACCACGTAATGAGGGGCGACTACAGTCTAGCTACAAGACTCATAAATAAAGAAAGCGCTTCGGAGGCAACCCATGCTTAATTGTTTGCTTGTTAGTGTCATATATCTTTTATTGATTGTTTATTCTCATGTTTAAATTTGTAAAAATGCTTTATTTTGTTTTTAACCTCGTCTTAATTGCATATAAAGGTATTTTACATAAAGGATAAGTGTAGGGAGGATTACACACGTTTTCAAAAGAAGCGTAAACATGAGAATTGCAATTAATTAAAAGATATATATGTGTGTTTGTTCGAGTCAAATGCTTGTATCGAGTCACAATGGATGTTTTGCAGAAATTTTTCCAGATTCTAAATATGTAAATTTTCCAGAATTTTTTCCAGAAAATCGCAGACCAGTTACTGGAAAACTAGAAGGGGGGGTTGAATAGTTTTGCCGATTTTAAGTTGATTTCAAAAACTTTTAGATTCGATATTATGTGAAATCGTATGGATGTTGAGAACGTATAGATCTAATGATAATACAAGCAAATAGATAAAGTTAAGGGATAGAAATGACACAACCGATTTATAGTGGTTCGGCTACAAGGTCACCTTCCTTGCCCTACTCCACTCCCCGAGTCACCTACTCGAGAGTTTAAGCACTATGTCAACAAACTCCTTCACTTGGCGGAGAAGCCTTCACAACGTTGCTTACACTTTTTCCGGTACAAAGCTAGATACCGAGTCCGTAGCACGGTGGACCAAACCAACACAACTATTACACAACAAATATGTGAAATAACTAATACAAGATCTTCATCTGAAATCTTGCGGAGTGACAAATCAATCAAGGACCCCTTGCTTGGATGACTTGTAGAATGCTCGTGATCTCGCCTTAGAGAAGGACCTATATGAGGATCACAAATAGAAAGAAAGAAGAACAACTCTCTAGATCAAGTGATCTATCTGTTAGAAGAGAATGAGAGTGTATGAGAGATTTAGTAAGAAGAGGGGTGAGTTAGAATGAAGAAATGGCTCTCTATTTATAGGTAAATTTCTCCTCTGTTCCACGGATCCCACGGATCCCTTCCACTTGGGATCCGGCTAGTGTAATCCTAGGGATCCGTGGTACGCTCCTCTTTGCTCATGGGTTTTTTTGGTTATGGGTCATGGGTTATGGGTTGGTCCATGGGTTTTCTCTAGATTCAATGTATCTAAGTATACATTGTATCAAGTCTTCATTGGTATGGGTTTAAGATCCATGGGTTATGGTCCATGGGTTATGGTTTTACCCATCCTAATAAACTATTACAACAAATGCTTAATTATTACATTTTTGTATTTAAATGGCTATATGTAAATGCTTTACAAAAATAACATGTATCCTTATAATTTTACTTAAGATAACATTACATTTGTTATCAACAAAACACAAAGAGATCGAAAATATTAATAAACGTTTTTACGGTTTATTTGTATTAACAATCTCCATCTTTTTGTTGATGACAAAACATAATGTTATGATGAGTAAAACTTAAAAATAGATGTATGTTTTGAAAGCCCTAAGTTTTACTTCTTCTCCCCCTTTTGTCGAAACAAAAAGTTAACCCTTGGAAGAAATAAACAAACTTCTAACTCCCCTTGACGGTAGCTCCCCCTTGTTTGGGGCGTCAAGTGAAGAAAAAAAATAAAAATTCCTATAAAAAGAAAGGTTAGTAACGTGCTTATATAATCTTGTGGTTGTCGAGAATCAAGATTAGGAGCCAAGGTATGTAAACAAGGCCGTGTAATAAAACAACAAATTGTAGTGGTATGTATGCCACTTACAAGCTTGTAAAAATAAGAACAAGACTTGTTCTTGAATATGACTTCAAAAGAAAAATAATTCTAAAAGTAGAAAAGTGGTAGTAGTGATTCCTTCCATGCTTGCATAAGGTTATGGATGGAGATTTTGATGAGTAATGGTATTGATGCGATCAAGGATGAGGTTGAGTATGAAACGCATTTCTTCCCTAACTTCTATTGCAATTTTCCTAGTGGATTGGCAATGTTCACAATGTAAATGATGTGGGTAATGAGTGCGGAAGTTTTCGGGTTGTTTTGATTTGAGTTTTGCGGAAGTTGTGGTGGAAAAATAGGAAAATATGGATCACAATTCGGAATGTTAATAAGTGGTGGTGGAAAAGAACCTAGATGTTCTTGTAATGTGATGGGAGCTAATGGTGGTGATGTTTCATGATCTTGAAAGATAGTATTTGGAGATGTGGGAGGTGTTGAAAAGACTAATTCTTTTTCTTTAGGTTGGTTAGATCTTGTTGGAGTCTTAAGGAGTTCCAAAAGAGTTATTTTAGGTGGTGATGAAGTTGGTGTACTTGTTGGTGATGAGGGTGGTGCTATAATGGAAGCATCTTGTGGTGAATTATTTGTTGAGGATGAACCATTTGAGGTTGGTTTTGCTAAACAACAAGATCGGATACTAATCCGTGCGGATATCCTAGCATTTGATTGTGGTATTTTGGATGGTGGAAGTACAAAGGTTTGGATATCATGATTGTTTGTACTAGATGATTCTCCTAAAGGGTTTTTGGATGACATGATGAAGTGTGTTTGTGAGAAGGAGATGGAGTATGCAAGCATTTTGGGAGTTATATATATAGAAAAACAAAGCATTGTAATGAATGCTTGACCCAAAATGTGGATTAAAATCTAATGATTAGATATGAATTCAAGGTATGTGATTATGAGAACACAAGCATTAAAGAGCATACTCCCAAAAATGAAGCAAATGTGGATTTTTCATCCAAAGTTAAAAAATAGAAGTTGAAAACGACGTTACACGGATCCCACGGATCCTTCCCTTGAGGATCCGTCCAGCATAAAAATGGGATCCGTGGGTCAGGTGTTTTCAGGCAGACAAAATTTTCCTTTGGAAACATTTTTGCCTAGTGTGTGCCTATATGCAAACTATTTGGAGTTTTGGTTATCTCGACCCCTAAAAGGAATAGAAAATAAACTAGAAGTGTAAAAGCATCCTATTGAGATAACCCGAAAACACATATTTAGTACATGAGTACGTAATTTTGTGTTATCAATGCTCCTAATTCATTGTTGCTTAAATGAATGTAACCGAAAACACATATTAGTTATGTGTCCCCTTTAGCATTCAAAAGACATGAGATGCAATGAAAGCGGGTTTTTACTTTGTATTAATAATGAAAAGCGATTTGTCCTAGACGTGAGAAATTGCTTTTGTGAAATTGATACGGGAAGGTATCATCCTTTTAGAAAACATTGTGAAAGTAGGCTTAAAAAATAAGAAAACTATAAGTGAAAACTCATCTTAGGTTTTGAAAATTCCCGTATTGTTTGTGAGTTGTGCGTGAAATAGAAATCCTAGACTCGAAAAGAAGAAGGCTAGTGTTTACATACCTTGTAGAGTCAATTAAATTCGGACGTTTGTTCCATTAGACCAAGACCAAGATGAAGTAGGTTGAATTGTTCCCGCTTCAACGGTTTGGTGAGGACGTCGGCTATGTTGTCTTTGGATGCTACCTTCTCAATAGAGATGTTCCCCTTTTGAACATTGTCTCTTAGGAAGTGATGACGAATCTCTATATGCTTTGTTCGAGAATGCAATACCGGATTCTTGCTTAGATCGATTGCACCTTTGTTGTCACATAGGATGGCTATGTCGCTTAGATGGATGTCGTAGTCTACTAACGCTTGTTTCATCCATAGTGCATGTTGGCATGCTTTGCGCGGCGGAGACGTCGGCTTCGGTTGTTGATATTGCAAGTGCCGTTTGTTTCTTAGAAAACCATGATGTTAAACAACATCCCATAAAAGTACATATCCCACTTGTACTTTTTCTATCAACGTAATATCTGCATATACAATTGTTTCTACTCCCGTGCCCTTAGGATACCATAATCCTAATTGTGTTGTACCCTTAATATATCTAAATATCCTTTTTACGGCTTCTAGGTGTGATATTTTGGGGTCTTCTTGAAACCTAGCACATAAGCAAACACTAAACATGATATCCGGCCTACTTGTCGTGAGGTAGAGAAGGCTACCTATCATGCCACGATATTTAGTATTATCTACGGATTCTCCGTCCTCGTCTTTTGTGAGTTTGGTGTCGGATGACATTGGAGTCCTAATTGGTTTTGACTCTTCTAGACCGAATTTCTTTAACATCTCCTTGATGTACTTAGATTGATTAAAGAAGATACCATCTTCTACTTGTTTTATTTGTAGACCAAGAAAGAAACTAAGTTCTCCCATCATACTCATCTCGAACTCGTCATGCATGATTTTAGAGAAATCATCACACATGTCTTGACAAGTGGATCCGAATATAATATCATCTACATATATTTGTACTATGATTATATGTGACTCTCTTTTCTTAGTAAAAAGTGTGTTGTCAACTAACCCCATGGTGTAGTTGTGTTTAACTAGAAATGACTTGAGTCTATCATACCAAGCTTTTGGAGCTTGTTTAAGACCATAAAGGGCTTTCTTTAATTTATACACATGTTTGGGTTTTTCAAAATCAATGAAGCCCGGAGGTTGAGCTACATATACTTCTTCATTTATGACACCATTTAGAAAAGCGCTTTTGACATCCATTTGATAAAGCTTTAGATCATTAGCACAAGCATACGCAAGAAGTATTCTTATAGACTCTAATCTAGCCACGGGGCGTAGGTCTCATCAAAGTCTATTCCCTCTTGTTGGTTATACCCTTGAGCAACGAGTCTAGCCTTGTTCCTAGACACTATTCCGTTTGCATCTAATTTGTTTTATAAACCCATTTGGTTCCTATTATGGTTTGATTACTAGGTGGAGGGACAAGTGTCCAAACATCATTAGAAACAAATTGATTTAGTTCTTCTTGCATAGCCATTACCCAACTTTCATCTTTTATGGCTTCTTGTGTATTCTTAGGTTCTAAGGTTGAAACGAAACAAAACAAGCTACTTTGGTTTTGAACTTGAGATCTTAATGTTCGTTCGTTTAGTTTTCCTATGACTTTATCTACGGGGTGATCTTTGGACTCTTTAATGTTTACTATTTCATCACTTAGAGGTTCTTCTTCTTCACTTATCTTTTTCTTTATTACTATGGCTTCACTTTCTATAATCTCGTCATCGACAAGAGGTGGAGAGGGTTTGGGTGGACTTTCATCAAATTTTATATTTAATGACTCTTCTACCTTCATTGTTTCTTTGTTTAATATGACGTAAGCTTTGCTATTTGGCGAATAACCTAAAAAGATACCTTCGGTTGATTTAGGATCAAATTTTGTAAGGTAATCTTTAGTGTTAAGAATAAAACATTTACTACCAAAGACTCTAAAATGATTTAACGTAGGCTTTTTGCCTCGAAGTAACTCATATGGAGTTTTTCCTAAGATTGGTCTAATCAAGACTCGATTGAGTATATACGTTGAAGTATCAACGGCATTACACCAAAATTTTTGAGGTATGGATTGTTCATTAAGCATGGTTCGACTCATTTCTTGTAGAGTTCTATTCTTTCTTTCTACTACCAAATTCGATTGTGGAGTCGTGGAGGGCCAGAAGTTGTGAGTAATACCATTAGCGTCACAAAAGCTCTCAATTGCACTTCATTATCGAATTCCCTACCATGATCCGTCCTAATAGACACTATGGGACTTCCTAGTTGTCTTTGGATCTTTTTGCTTAATATTTCAAAATAGTTAAAGGTTTCCGTTTTGTTCTTTAAAAATTTTGTCCATGTATACCTAGAGTAGTCATCCACTATTACCAAAGTGTAGTAGTTGCCTCCATAACTTTGGATAGCGGATGGACCAAATAAATCCATATGTAGTAATTCTAGACACCTAGTTGTGGACACCATGTTTTTAGCTTTATGACTCGAATGAGCTTGTTTTCCTATATTACAAGCATCACAAAAATGATGTTCATATTTTAACTTAGGTAGATCTCTTACTAGATCTTTGGATGATAGCGATTGAAGAAGTCGCATGTTGGCGTGACCCAATCTTCGATGCCATAAGGTCGAAGTATCATCCATAGAGGTAAGATACAATTTGTCTTTAGGTTCATTACCGATTTTAATGACATAGACTCCATGTTTCCTAATTCCTCTTCCTATGGTTATGCCATTTTAAGTATCTTACTACCGGTTTCGGTAAAAAGTACATTGCACTTTTATCACATATTTGTCCTATACTTAAGAGATTAAAGTTTAGGTTTTCTACGTGACACACATCGTTAATGGTTAGAGATTTGTTAGAAATCGTACATTTACCGATGATTCTACTTTTGCTATTTCCAAACACCACATTACCTCCATTAATGGATTCATATGTGGAGAATAGATCCCTATTCCGGTCATGTGCCTTGTGCACCGCTATCCTTGACCCATTCATCGGGGTCTAGGTCGACCTTTAAGCACACCTAAAACAATAATAAACTCAAAGTTTGGTCCCCATTTGTTCATGGGTCCATTAGTGTTAAACATTCCATTCATGTTAGACATGTATGGATAAGATGAGTATGCATTCCATGGAGCAAAGTTTTGAAAAGGAAAACCGTTTTGCATGTTTTGATTCCATCCCATTTGATGGTTACTTTTGGGTAAACGCTATTAGGTCTCCTAAATGAATTAGGTTTTGAAAAAGATGGAGCTTTGTTTCTTGCAAAATTAGGATTATATTTTGGAGGTGGTTGTCTAGTGGTGACATGATTTGGTTTCTTCCTATTAACTATGACAAACTCAGTTCTAGATGAAGAAGCTACATTATTGCTAATGTTAGCTACAGCAGATCCACCGGATCCCTTTTCTACACTACCGGTTCCCTTTTTAGGGGATCCGTGGGATCCGCACAACATGGCTAGTTTTTCTAGTTCTTTAACAAATTTTGTTTCTTTACTTTCACTAGTTGATGGATCAAGTTGTTGACTACCTAGACCCTTTGATTGTTACCAGTTTTAACGCTATCGAGTATTGTATCTAAAGTGTTCGCGCTCATTCTAGCAATTTTAGAATCTAAGTGATCCACTAGTGTTTGAAGTTGGACGCAAAGTTCACATTCACCACTTGCTATTTTACCTTTCTCTAAACGTTTTAGTTTTGCTTTTAATTCTATGACTGCTTTATCTAAACGTTTTTTGACTCTTTAAAAGCTTGTTTTTGTTAACTAGTTTTAAGCTAATATTGCATAGTTTATCATATTCATTATGCAATGAGTCGTCATCAAGTGATGAGCTACTATAGTATTCCGGACATACCTCGTCATTTGCCATAAGACAAATTTCTTCATCCTCCTCGTCGCTCATTCCCCACATGCCGCTTACGAACGCCTTTTGATCATCCCACTTACTAATAAAGTGGTTTGGGTCCCCACACTTAAAGCAAGTACGATCATCCTTTGGCTTCTCGTCCTCTTTGCTTTTCCGAAAGCCTTTCTTATCATCATACGGTTGTTTGACGTATCTACCCTTTCTTCTAAAGAACTTTTTAAAGTCCCTTAACGCCATAGCGTACTCTTCGTCGTCACTACTCGAAGATGAGTTCTCCTCATCGCTCGAAGCCTTTTGGCTTTAAGGGCAAGAGATTTGTGTTTCTCTTTCACCTTTGAGGCTTCGGAATCTTTAGCAAGGACAAGCTCGTAGACTTTTAGGTTGCCTATGAGTTCATCGAGGGTGAGGATTGTCAAATCTTTTGACTCTTCGATTGCCGTCACCTTGGATCTCCACTTCGATGGAAGTGCCCTTAGATATCTCCTAACATGGTTACGGCTAGAAAAGATTCATCAAGTGCTTGTAAAGATGTAATAATAGTATTAAAGTTAGCAAATGAATGATCTATAGTTTCCTCATCCGATATTGAAAATTGTTCATATTGTTGAACAAATAAATCAATTTTATTATTTTTAACTTGTTGGTTGCCTTGATGAGTTACAACTAAAGAATTCCAAATTTCTTTAGAGGTTTTAAGCATAGAAATTCTTTCGAATTCCTTTTCGGTAAAGCATTATATAAAACCATTTTTGCTTCACTATTTTTAGAAAGCTTTTCTTCATTTCATCATTTAGTTTATCATGAGGTATGTGAACTAAATTTCCTTTATCATCATTTGAGGTAGCCTCAAAATCACCTTCAACAATAATGTACCAAAGATCAATATCTTTAGACTTCACATATGTTTTGAATCTATTTTTCCAATATATAAAACCATTAGTTTCAAGTAGTGGTGGTCGTTGCATAGATTGCCCTTCCTTATAATTTTCAGAACCCATAGTGATCGAAAAGTTTTTAAAATACAATTTTATTTTAAAACTTTTATAAACTTAGCTCTTGATGCCAATTGTGGAAAACTAGAAGGGGGTTGAATAGTTTTGCCGATTTTAAGTTGATTTCAAAACTTTTAGATTGATATTATGTGAAATCGTATGGATGTTGAGAACTTATAGATCTAATGATAATGCAAGCAAATAGATAAAGTTAAGGGATAGAAATGACACAACCGATTTATAGTGGTTCGGCTACAAGGTCACCTTCCTTGCCCTACTCCACTCCCGAGTCACCTACTCGAGAGTTCAAGCACTATGTCAACAAACTCCTTCACTTGGCGGAGAAGCCTTCACAACGTTGCTTACACTTTTTCCGGTACAAAGCTAGATATCGAGTCCGTAGCACGGTGGACCAAACCAACACAACTATTACACAACAAATATGTGAAATATCAAATACAAGATCTTCGCTACAGAAATCTTGCGGAGTGACAAATCAATCAAGGACCCCTTGGTTGGATGACTTGTAGAATGCTCGTGATCTCGCCTTAGAGAAGGACCTATATGAGGATCACAAATAGAAAGAAAGAAGAACAACTCTCTAGATCAAGTGATCTATATGTTAGAAGAGAATGAGAGTGTATGAGAGATTTAGTAAGAAGAGGGGTGAGTTAGAATGAAGAAATGGCTCTCTATTTATAGGCAAATTTCTCCTCTGTTCCACGGATCCCACGGATCCCTTCCACTTGGGATCCGGCTAGTGTAATCCTAGGGATCCGTGGTACGCTCCTCTTTGCCCATGGGTTTTTTGGTTATGGGTCATGGGTTATGGGTTGGTCCATGGGTTTTCTCTAGATTCAATGTATCTAAGTATACATTGTATCAAGTCTTCTTTGGTATGGGTTTAAGATCCATGGGTTATGGTCCATGGGTTATGGTTTTTACCCATCCTAATAAACTATTACAATAAATGCTTAATTATTACATTTTTGTATTTAAATGGCTATATGTAAATGCTTTACAAAAATAACATGTATCCTTATAATTTTACTTAAGATAACATTACATTTGTTATCAACAAAACACAAAGAGATCGCAAAATATTAATAAACGTTTTTACGAATTATTTGTATTAACACGTTGTCAGGATAACCTGACGGCGTCAGGAAGGAGTAAAAACAACAGATTATTTTTTTCTCGTTTTCTGAGCTACTTATAAATTTTTGGAATTTTCCAGGTCTTAATTTTCCAGAAAATTGTAAACATCCATTCCACAAGCATTATATCCTAGTTTAGTAGAGTCTTATATATATTATTACCACATTTTACGCTAGGTTTCGTTTGTTTTTTCAAGTGTGCGGTGTTTTATTTATCGAAAGATACATAAGGTTGGAAGGAGCTTTTCACGATACATCTCTTTGGAAAGGATTTAACCACCACTTTACACGGATCCTACCGAGCTAATCAGGGGAGTATTGGTTTCTTTCGTTTTTAATTACCTTTTATTATCATAACTTTGATACTTTCGGGGAACATTGGGGACAATGTTCAGTTTAAGTGTAGGGAGGGAAAATAAAACGGGAACTTTGAAACTATGCTTATCCTTGATTATTTGCTTTGTCCAATTGTATTTGTGTAATAAACCATAAGAAAATGTCGGTTAGGGTAATTTTGGCACCAAATTTTTAATTTTTCATGACATATAGATGAGCATATTAATCTTAATAAAGCCACCGGATAGGAAGTTGCATGACTAGCACAAAACCCTTTACCACTTAAATTCCACCCAAAATGTGAGGATCACCCTTAAATTAGTAGGAATTAAAGCATTCATCTTTAATGCTTAGAGTGTGAACCGGTAGTATACTAGATTCTAGAACTTGTTTTGTGATGCATCCCAAGATCGCTAGTAAGACTACACTTGTGTAGTTAGGAATAACTAAATGATAAGAGGCATTAGGATAACCCTTGTTTGATACCCCTAATATAATTACTTCTTCCACATCGGTTGAGTAATTCCCCCACACCTTTGTGTTGTACTCACTTTTAGTACACGATACCCCTAGTTAACCCCTCTGAGCCTATCCTTTTCGCGGTTCTCGTGATGTTTCGGTTTTCCAGAATATCAATGAAGAGCATTGTTTACACCCCACCCCCAAATGTACACCCAAATCGCCTTAGCCTACCTTGTATGCACTCACTTTTAGTGCATTATTGTTATCACCCTAAAAACCCTTAGTTCAATTATCTAGTTGCTTGCATAAGTTGCTAAGTCGAGTCATATCCTTTGTACACAGTTTTGGGACGATTGGGACTCATGGGAAATTTTAAAGTTTATAAAATGACGGGAAGGGAACGTTAAATTCAAATTCCCTTTGTTTGCGTAATAATGTACTCCAAGTGTTTTGATCTTTTCAATTCGGGTCAAATTAGTGTTAGAGTAATAAAAACTCAAGTGTAGGGATGTGCCTATAAATCCCTATTATTTTGATGTTACCGTAGAGGATGGTAGAGTAAAAGTGTATGAAAAAAAATCAAAAAAAATATAAAAAGAGAAAAAGAAAAAAATAGAGTGTAAAGGGGGGCTACCATCCTACATCTATCTTTAAATTTATGTTTGTTTGTTTCAGTTATCTAGAGTTTAGAGTGTCGAGTCTTGGCTTAGCAACGCCATTCTTCGTATGCTTGTAACATAGAGATTTTTGACTTGCCACCACTAAATAGCCTATCCCACCAAACCCTTTGTTTCCCTACCGTAAGCCTAACATTGCAACCCTTTAAAGACCTCTTTGATAGTCTTTCCTAGGTGCTTACGCCAAAGCGATGGAGGTTTGATCTATTCTCAAGCCTATAGTAATCTATGTACTAGGACCGGTTAATGAGTGTTTATCTTCCATTTCCAACTTGTTATATTTCATATACACCCGAGAGATGTGAGTATCCAAACACCTCATGTGAGGTGCCAGTATGTAATTTCCGTGCTTGTTATGACTTTTGTTGGGCTTATATGTGTTGTGGATTGTTTTAAACCAATGCTTCATGACCCCTAACTTATAAATTAATTGGCTGAAAGCACATTTACTTGAGGCAAGCAAATACCAAGTGTAGGGATATTTGATAAGGTTTTAAAATGTACCTTTTGAGGGGTCGTTTAAGCCCTTATTTGATCACTTTTGTATCCGTTATTACTTAATATCGTTCCTTTTCACTTTTAGGTCTCTTGAAGGCAAATTGCTGGAATGGCACTTATTTGGACGAAAAGGCGCGATATAACAAGAAAATGGCCAAAGTCAAGAATCGAGACACTCAAGTCACTAAATACAAGGGGACGGCCGTGTTATTTGCGATGCGTCGCATCATTTTTGTGACTACCAATAGCCAAATTGCTTATTTTCAAGTGACGTGTCGGATTTAAAAGAGTAAGTCGTCGCAACTCAGACGACCTAGATTTGATCCAGACGGCGTCCGAGACTGAAGGGGACGGCGTCACAAGCATAAGGTGACGCCGTCGCAAGACTAACGTGGCCAAGACGAAACCCTAATGACGGCGACCGACGGCCACATTCATAGGACGCCGTCGCGACTTGTAATCTTATATATAGAATCCAAATTTTTAGTTTTCATGTAGTCTTTGGAGTAAAAACCTAAACCGAACCAAGGTCACTTTGTACGATTTTAGGGTTCCAAACCCTATCTTACATCAAGATAAGTGTTTTACTTAATTTATTCAATTATGTCTTCAATTACTTGTGTGTATGCTTGCATGTTCTCCATGTCCGGCTAATTTATTTGTGTGTTTGCTTAGGGAATATGAAACTTAACTATTGAATATTGATTGGTTGTCTGTTATCTTAATTGTTAATGATCTAGTAATGCGATAGGTCATTCATTGTGTAGTTAATGCTTGATTAATCTTTCTGAACCTTAGACTATAACACCTATAGTAGTTGTAGGCTAAACCATCCAAAGAGTACCTTAGAGTTAGAGTTTATAATTCCTAGAGATTTTGTAGACGAGACCCTTTGGTAGTTTCAAAGAGTTAGGATAAACGCATACCCTACGATTTTAGACACACAACGCGATTAAGAATAAGGACGTGACAATTCAACCATCAATAGGAGATAATTAGGAGTAATAAAACCTAAGTAAACACATCTTTAAACTATCATACACGAAACACACATTAGACATAGACTACATACACCTTAGATTAGATAATTAGATAAGTAGAGTAATCGGTAGAAATACCAAACCCCCAAATCTAAACCCCGAGATTCGTACCTTTCCATTTCTTAAAATATAAAAGATAAAAATAATCTTCCTCAACCTCATCCCGTAGTAACTTCTCACCAAGATTCCTATTTCCCTAGAACGATATCAATACCCGAGGCTTACCCTAATACTACACTACAACGATTAGGTTCACTGCCTAGGGTGTTATAAAACTTGCTCGAAGAAAAGGAAGTTCCTTTGACCCCGAACGACGCGTGTAGCGTTATCACTACATAAACGGTACACGTTACACGGTCAATCACAACGTTATCTATTCTCGATACACAACGACAGCCTGAACCTGACCATCTGTCAAAGACACCGTATCTATTACACCGCGTGGTAAAATTTTTAGTGAGGGAACCTTGAACCTCGACCTTTTTGAAGAGGTATACTAGAAGTTATTTATAAATTCTATTGTTTTTGCTTATATGTTTTGTTTTTTCATATGCGATACAATTATTAAATTTATTTCAATTTATTTAGGATTTGTCAAGCCCCACCGGATGCAAGAAAGACAAGGTCACTCTGCTTGCATATATGACCATGTTTGTAAAGAAAGGCAAGATGACTAAATATCGGTTTCCTTGGGGTTATAGAGACATTCGTATTGAAAAAAAATTGGTTAGCCTTACGGTGTCGTGACAAAGCAAAACAAGGATGGCTTTTTGACGATGTACGTAAAAAAAACAAAAATTGGTAATTAGAGTTTTTTTATGAAATTTCATATGCGTTTAACTTCTTTTTTTTTGTTTCAATTCAAAGCACATTGAACTTTGGGTCGACTTAATCTGGCATTTCAGACCAAGCGATGTTGATTGGGCTATGGTTAGCCCTCATTTCTGTCCGTGTGTCCTTGGTGGGAACTTCATAGAATACTGGTCCAATGGCGTAACATACCATGTTGCATGGAAAAATGTTGATAAGGTATTGACTATCAGATTTGTTCAAATTTTGAAAATTAGTTGTTTAATGGGTTTTTACTAAATTGCAAATTTATGTGTATCAGGTTTACTTTCCCGTTAGTTAACCATACTGGCATTGGTGTCTTGCTCAGCTAGATATACGTACAGGGGTTGTTACCTTCTATGATTCTCTAGGTTGGACGGTATTTCTTGTACAACTTAAGACAAGTCTATCATAGTACAAATTCCAACCACAAAGATGAGAAATACCGTTTCTGCTATTATAACAATTGTATCATAAAACTTGGATTTAGACTTCAACATTGCCAACTCTTTTTGTAACATTCCAATTTGTTCTTCTGAATCTTACACATTTTCGACGACAGTTGGATTCCACAGCAGATTTTCATTTTTCCACATACATGTTGTACAACAAGTCCTTGTAGTACTGCGAGGGCAACTCAGGATCAAGAAATCCAAAAACTTCACATTTACGAAAACGGTCCTAAACAAAAACACACACTCTTTTATTCATAGATTCATGGATTATAATATACATATTTCAGTTAAATATTACAATACATATACTTACACGAACCGTAAAACTTTTGAACCTTCTCCCCGAATGGCTTGGTGTCCACGACACTTGTGGATGAATTGCATAAGGATGAGGCTTACGATGGCAGTGAGTCATTCTAGCAATTTATTTGAGAGAAAAATACCTACGATAAGGCCTACTGGATCCGAAAGATGAAGAAAATATGCCTTTTACATTTCGCAGAAAATAGTTCCCGATTAAACTATGCTATGCGATGACGATAAACAAAAGCCAAGGACAGTCATTAAAGAAATTGGCATATACCTGTCTGAACTGATATTCGGACATAGCCAACTCTACGCGGCTCTCTCAAGGGCGAAATCACCAACAGGACTAAAAATGTTGGTAGCACATCAACCAGGCCAACCACCAGACACCACAAAAAGTATTGTTTATAAATATTTCCTAAATAAAATTAGCATGCGTCAGGTTAACCCCAGTTTCATTTTTTGGTATTTTACCTGTTTGTTGGTATTGCAAGCACCAAATATGAAAGCCTATTATGCACCAATACTTATTTTGTACATAGACTCATTTTCTGTCAAACATGCCCCTGATACGCTTTATTTATGCATCGTTGTTTGTGTCTTGATCATGCCGCATTTGCGGCCGATAAGCTACACCATACTTATTTGCATTATGTAACTAAGTACATCCTTCACATAAAATAATTTACTGATTTTTTTTCTCCTATACTGTGAAAACCAAATTGTTTTGCAGAACAATGGCTGAAGAAAAACAGGTTCAGATTGTTCCAACAGACATAGAAGACCTAAATCATGAAAAGGACGCACCTACGTTTCAGATAAAAGATACAGGAAAATCAATTATCGTAGACCCCGACGTGGTGTATGTAACTGTCATCAAACCTACAGACGGAAATAAAATACTAGAAATAAAGGTGTACCCAAAGTGGACGTCAAGAAATGTGCTTAATCCGAACCCTACGGGCCTTTGTTTCTTCCTGTTAGACAGATGGGTAGGCCAAATAAATGTTCTAGAAATTTTACTATCTAACCAAGATATGAAAGTTTGTGTCTAACCACAGCTTCATGCAGGGCAACGTAATACAAGCTAACGTCGATGTCCGATACATGAGACAGTTTGAAAATAACCTCCAACTTAATTCATGCTACACGATTCAAGAACACGGACAGTTGGCAATGAACTTTAGAAAACAAAATGACATTGTTGTAAAGTACACAATGGTCTACTATTTTAACTTTGCTGCATACAACGAGCTTGGCGCTCGCGCAGACACACGGGACCCCATCCTCACAGGTATACTTTCCTATACTCAGGTGACATATACATAAATGATTATCACAATATTTAAAACAATGCACAGACTATAGAGGGATCATCCGAAATGTCAGCTGAATGAGGGAACTCGGTGACCCGACAGCAAACCGTCTACTCAGAAAAAACAAAGAGGTCTAGAATCTCAAGTAGGTGCTACCATCTAACCAAAAGTTTAGGATAACACGGACCCTACCCATAGAAACTAACTATTTTTCACTTTCAGTGGTAATAGCATCACCTTAACCCTCTGGAATGAAATGGCTACTGCATTCGAGCTACAGATCGTGATGAAAATGAACAACCCGATTATCATAGTTGCGAGTTCATGTTTAGCCAAAAGATATGGAGGTATAACAGCAAATGTAAATATAAATGCATGACACGATTGTTAATGATGACTGACTAAAAAGTAATTATGAAACAGGGATCATACAACTATCAGCCAATCCCAACACAAGCTTTTACCTCACCCCATAAATCCCAGAAGCAGCTCATATTCGGGCAGTGTAAGTTCACCAAACATGGATTGACAGTACTTTTTATCCAAAAAAAAGAAAAAAAAAGACTTCCGCTTATCACATGCAGTTCATGTAGGTACAATGAATTTCTTGGACGAGCAGTCCCGATGATGCTCATAGCAGCACAACAGCAGCCGCATCAACAGTTCCTAGATCAAGAACCAGTGTCCATATCAACACTCCTGGAAATCAAACCCTAAAACCTAATGGTAAGCAAAAAACCTATTTAATAACATAATTAAAAAATGGCTGCGTCACTAACCGCGACTCAACAACAACAACAACAACAACGATTTACCACTGAGGCATTGATAATAAGGATTAAAGAAGAGAAAGGGGGTATTTCAATAAGTGCAGGACTTGCAACAAAAAGATAGATGACAACATACCACATTGGCACTGCCAAGAACCGGGAACTAAACCAACGGCAAACTACAGGTACATAACAGACGCCCTAAATTAAGATAAAACATTTCGCCTAAAATATTGCTAAAAAGACTGGTGGAACACATAACGTTCTACAGTTACAGCTACTGTATTAAAGCGATAATTGCCGATGGTACTGGAAGCATTCTGCTACCTGCTTCAGCCCTGAAGCAGATTCACTGCTCCACTCATCGGTCACAAATCTGCTCAGCTACATACCTGATCTAAATCCCTACGTAGCACGTCTGATAATAAAAGCCATGGAGAACACAAAGCATAGGTTTGAGCTACACTTTGTCGTGGGCAGCCGTAAAGGATTCCCGAAATTAATCTTGAACCATCTTCACCTGGCCCCAAAACACTAGAACCAGAAAAAGCTGCAAGTAAACTGTTAGCAGAAAACCTGACCCCTCCCCATTTGTCAATTGAAGCAGCTGAAAAAAGGCAACTCCCGAAAGACATTGGATCATCCTCTGTCAAAAAACAGTTATTTCAGAATCCAGATGAAGAGGCAGAACCACCAAAAACTAAGAAGCAAAAAACAGACGAAGAGTTCGGTGATCAGTAAAACAACCAAGTAATTAGCCTCCTTTTGTAAAACAGCTATATAAAAGCTGCTAGCAACACTGATAATGTAGTGTCCATAAAAGGTTTGTACATATACATGATAACGATCAAGTGGCCGAACTATAGTACGCCACAAATTTTGGACAAGGTTTGAAGCACAACTGCAATAAACAAAATTGTATGCGCACATGCAGATAAATATTAACTGATCTTTAAACTATCAAACATTGAAATTCTTTTGCCTGTAATACTGCAACACACCAGAACACACCAGGAAACAACACACCACTTATGTGCAATGCTTACTAGGTCACGTGTATGAAATAATCCCGATCTAAGGAAAACGAATTAAAAAAAAGAACATTTAACACCATAATCGACTCAGACCAAAACCAAACAAAAAAAATAATAGCTACAACTTATAGCCCATATATCATCAACAAAGAGTTACTGTACCTACACACACTCGTAAAACAACATTCCTTTTGGACGTGCAGGCCTAACCAATACCATCCATTTTTAATAACGACATGTCCATCAACAACTAATAGCCACATGTCATCTTTTTATCACATTTGATTCCAAAACTTAAAAACCCAAAGACCATATTCCTTAACCAAACGTCATACATGTTTTAAATTCACCAAAAATACGAGAAATTGATAATTTCTAATGATTTTTGTCAATTTTAGTCATACATATATCAAAGATAAATCTCAGCATTTTCGATTGAAATCTCAAATGAAATTAACGTATAATAATAATAAAAGTATGTATAAATAACACAAAAACATATAACTTAAGATTACCATTTATTCATCATAATCATTACAGTTACAGTATTCACCATCATTATCTTCCCAAACAACCAAAACAAACTACTAACAAAAGAAACTGTGGAAAACTAGAAGGGGAGGTTGAATAGTTTTAACGATTAAAATTTAGTTTTAAAGTATTTAGATCGACTTGTTTCAATCTATTAGGTTTGTGTGTTGGATATTGATAGATAAGTATATAAGCAAGTACTGCAAAAGATAAAGAGTAAGGGACACAAAACCACGACACGAGTATTTATAGCGGCTCGGCTACAAATACACCTTCATTGCCCTAATCCACTCCCCGAGTACCGCACTCAAGAGTTTGTAAGCACTACACAACACAAGCTCCTTAATGTGGCGAAGAAGCCTTCACAACCTCACCTACTCTTTATCTGCTACAAGGCTAGACACCGAGTTCTTCCACGAGGTAGAACCAAGCCTATCACAATATCGCCTACACTTTATCCGGTACAAGGCTAGATACCGAGTTCCATTACAAAGGAGGAACTACTACCCAACAGTACACTACAACACAACTACCCAAAGGAGACACACTCCTTGTTACAACACTAAGGATATCAACATCCTTTAACCCAAACTACATAACTTGTATATCGATGCACCATATCGAATGAACACCTTTGGCACCATTCACTAATGCCTTCAACACGACATTTCGGTACCTTTCACTAATGCCTTCAACACGACACTTCTATGGAGGGAGGAAAGAACTATCAACAAGATACACTTCAGTGGTATTGATGATGACGAAGCTTAGCAACTCATGACCTTGAGCTTGCACGTCTTCAAGAGGTGGTGATCTCGCCTTTAAGAGGAACCTAGAGAATCACACAAATATAAAACTACATAGAATGATCCTTTGGATCTGTGGTTAGTGATGTTAGAATACTGAGAGAAAGTATATATAAGAGTGTTAGTGAGCAAGAGAGAGAAGGCTCACTATTTATAGACAAAACATGTCTACTATCCCACAGTTCCGGCGGATACCTCGCCAGAGGGATCCGGCTAGTGCAAATCCTGGGATCCGGCTACTAGGTCAGTTTAGTCCGGATTTTGGGTTGCAAACCGGGTTATGGGTTATGGGTTATGGACCATGGTTTTTGGGTATCGGATTATGAATACCAAATAGGATGCAATGTACCTAGTCATTGTGGTATGGATCTTGGGTCATGGGTCATGGACTTTGGGTCATGGATCATGGATAATATCCAACATGACTTCATGCATGATGTCATGCAATGGGTCATGGGTTATGGATCATGCTCTATGGGTATGGGTTATGGACTTTGGTTTTTACCTAACAAGATTCATTGTACCTAGTCAATGTATCATGGGTCATGGGTCATGGGCCATGGGTTATGGACTTTGGTTTTTACTTAGTACTTACCCATTACAACATATATAAAGTACATATACATTTTTATAAAATGTAAACACAAATTGCTTGTTACACATATATATTTCTATAAGATGTAAACAATATTACTTGTTAGTGTTTATATAAAATTTCTTTGGTTTTATAAAACTTATTTACTAAACATGTTTTGATAGTTTTAATATGTTTAGTAAAAGTGTGTTAGTAAACTATTGGCTCAAAGCTTTTACGTATTTTATTTATTTCGTTAAAATGATTTTACGTTTGTTATCAACAAAACATTAGAAGATCGTAAAATATAAATAAACGTTTTTATGGTTTATTCGTATTAACAATCTCCCCCTTTTTATTGATGACAAAACATAAAATTATTTTAAGAAGAAAATAAATTTCGTAAAAATTTGAAATTGAGTCTTTACTCTCTTCTCCCCTTTTTTGTCGAAACAAAAAGAGCGTCGAAAAGAAACTAACACATTTTGGAAAACATTTTGAGAAAAACTTGTGAAAAGTAAGAAAATAAGAAAGAGTTAGAGAAAGAAAAGTAAAGAGAAGTAGTAACGTTAGAAGGAGATTCTTGTCTTAGCTCCCCCTTGACGGATGCTTCCCTTTGTTAAGTGCATCAAGTAATTAGGAAGACTAAAACGTGTATATTGCAAGTATTTTGCAATGTTTCTAACTTTGATGAAATGCTCCCCCTTGACAAGTTCTCCCTTTTGATGAGGGCGTCAAGTAGTTAGGAAGCCTAAGTGAACGTATTGCAAGTGTTTTTGCAATTCTTTGCGTTGACAAAAAGCTCCCCCTTATTGAGGGTGTCAAAGTCTTCATGTGTATTATGAAAATCTACAAAACAAAGGTTAGAAAACAAGTATATGGTGCATTGTTTCCTGAAAATGAGCTTCAAATTAGTTTAAAATTTTGATTTTGTTGGACGGTTCTGGCGGATTCTTCTTGTGAGGGATCCGTCTAGGCAAAAGTTTGGGAACCGTGTACCTGCAACTTATTGGCAGCAATGTAGATATAAATAGAGACGTAAACATCCAAATGAGTTATGTATTGTTGCACCAAACATATTCACATAACTATATAGCATACAACATGTAGTTTCATTCAATAAAACAAGAGAAATGATACACATATCTCTAAAACTAAGAAAATGATACAAATGTAGTAAATTTCCTAACAAATTCTAAGTTGCGCCTACGATTAGGGAAAACACCACTTGTGGTTGCATTCCTAAGTTTAGGGATGAGTAGATTTGTTGATTTGGTCAAATTGTTCAAGAAGGTGATGGAACATGAAACGTAACTCATCTCGTATTTCTTGAACTAACCCTTGGGTATATTGACAAATAGAGCAATTATTGTCATGACTAGGAAATGGAGGTAGTGAGGGTGGAGCGGTTTAAGGTGAGACGTTAGGTGAGGAGGTAGGAGGTTCCACAAAGGATTGAGGGATTTGTGGAGGTGAGTTTGAAGGAGTAGGATGGGGTTCAACTAAGAATGATGGTGGTGACATATGAGTTGGTGATGGAGGTGAGGTGGTATCCATATGGTTTGATTTTTTAGATTGTTGATTCCTTGTGCTCAAAGATGGACCATTTGATGGTGAAGAAGAGTAGGACATGAGTGTTGGTGACGTTCCAACATCAAGGTTTTGATGAGAAGGTTGTTGTGGTGTCATTTTCTCATTTGATGAGAATAGTGGTGGATGAGAAGTCCTAGGTGGTGAGTCTTCTAAAGAGTAAAGGTTTGGATCTGAAAGAGGTGTGGTAAAGGAGTGTAATCTAGGTTCTAGGAATGAGGGCTTAGGTGTTTTAGTGGAGCTAGGTGTATTTGGTTTAGAGGGTATGGTAGTGTTTGGCGAAGGTTTTTCCAACCCACACGGTCGGATACTAATTCGAGCGGTTTTCCTAGCTTTGGTTGGTTGAGTTTGTTGGGGAGGAACTCTAGTGTTTGAAGTTTTTACGGGTGATGATTCGGTTGAAGAAATTTCATGAACAACACGAGCATTTTTCTTGGAAGAACCTTTGGTTGATGAAGTTGTACTAGATGCTTTTGTCATGGTGAAAAGTATGAGGTAAAGAGTGTTTTAGCTACTGAGGTTGAAGGTTTGAATGGTGATTTGAGAACACAAACGCACTTGGTTTATAAAGGATGAAATTAGGTGAGTGAATTAAAGTTTAGACCACTAAGGTTCTTTGCATGTACTAAGGTCAACTGTAGTGTTGTTCTGCCCTAGGAAGTCATTTAAGATAAAGTGGAGTGTTTAGACTATCAAAGAGAGTTTGAAATTGATGTGTTAAGTGAAATTCAACCATTCTGTGCAGCCGGTTCCTACAGAACCCTAACATTAGGGATTCGGCTAGTTGAATTCCAGGGATCCGGCTCTCAGAAGCAAAGTAAAGGAGTGATGATGTTCTACCAAGGTCTAGTACCTATATATATTGAGTGTTTAAGTTTCCTAAGGTATCTTAAATGGTATGGGACTTAAATGTTCAAGCATAATGGGTGAGGATAGCTAATAATGGCTTTTATGAAGGGATAAAGTTTTCATGAGTACCAATGAGTGATCAAGGATGACACTAAGAATTTTTGAGGGTGTGAAATGATCCTGGAGACCAGATGGTGACTTAAGGAGAATTTAAAAAATTCCTTAAAAATCACAAGAAATGAAAAACTAGTCTTTAGACCATTTTGAGATAAAGATGACTAAAATCAATTTGCTAAAACTGAGAGAAATATCAAACTAGGTGTTTTGAGATGAGAGAAACAATGTTTAAGCATTGGAGCGGAAATATGGTGAGATTTGAAGTAATGATAAATCAAAAATACCTTGAATGTGATCTTAAGTAATCTATGAGTGAATGTGGGATCAATTGGTCCGAAAGAAGACTTAAGTGATCCTAATGTATCATGTTTAACTGGTCTAATAAGGTCTGGAAGGTTGGATTGATGCAAGGATGTTAAAATAGCACCTTTGTCCACCCGGATCCCATGGATCCTTCATTTGATGGATCCGGCTAGTTATAGCCTAGGGATTCGGCATCTGGGACATTTTTCTTAACAGAACACGTGCAAGAATTTGAATTAGGTGTTGAATTTTGAAACTAATGATTTCTACACCAAGCATTCATGTATGTAAGTAAAGCATAGCAATCATGGCATGTAAAATCAATATATGGGCATGCAATTAGGATGACGATCAACTTTTGATACGTGATCAAAAGTTGTAAAATTCCTATTAGGTTGTTCTAAGTTAAGATATCCATGTTTTTCACCATATTACGACATACTACTGATTCGCTCCAGACAGTCAAGTTTTATCACACAAGTCAACCACTTGTGAATGGTCAACCGTAATAAAAGTCCAAACAGTCTGAAAACGAAATGCAATTTAAGTCCAGAGGAGTATAGTGTTTCCCCGGGTCGTTAAGTCCCAACGAGGTGTGAACACTGTAATACAACGAATCTGTGATCGAGTGATATTGAACAGGAAAGGGGTTATGATTGATTACACTAAGGAAATTAAATCTAATCAAGACTTTGAAGTCATTTTAATTCTATATTTAAAATCGATTAACGTTTAAAACCTAAAACGTATGTTTAAATAAAATTACGTGAACGTACGAAATAAAACGTAAAAATAAAGAAGTAAAATACCTACGGACATGGAAAATAAATTTTTACAATCCTAATTATACTAGAAAATTATGGGAAAAAGAAAATTATTTTTATGACTATTTATCTAATTATTATTAATTAAAAACTATTTTTAACTATTTAATAATACCCTAAAATATAAGAAAATATGAAATAAAGCTAGAAAAGTGAAATTATGACTTAGAAAAATCTAAAATATTATAAAAGTTATTTTAAAACTGAAAATATATTTTTTTTAGACTTTTTAAATAATTATTATTAATTAAAAACTAATTTAAACTAATTAAAATTAAGAAAAATAACAAATGAACAGTAAAAACTATGAGACTTCACAGGAAAATCTAAAATATTATTCTAAGCCTGGGAAAAATATAAAAAGTTAGATAAGCCCACTAATAAGCTGAATTGGGCAAATAAGCAGTTTGAATAAGCACTTGAAATAAGCAATAAGCTATCCAAAAGCTATCATAAGCTACTACAGCCTAAATCTAACCTAAAATGAGCTAATGCAACTGATTGGGACCTAAAAAACACAAGCTACAGAAAAAAAGCTCGAGACCAGTTTTCAAGTCTCAACACGCCAAACGACCCTTAACCACCTACTTTGAGCCCCTATTAAGCTAGCTAGAAAAAATCACAAAAATAAAACAAAAATACCTAGTTATAGACCACCAACCAAAGATCAGATGTCCAAAATTTCAGCTCAAAAGGACTTAAAATGAATCTGTGAAAATTCCACAAAGTTTGGTTAAAAACTGACTTGACACTTTTTTGAAATCACAATAGGTAACTAACCAAACACCCTTTTTGGATCTTTTGAGCAAGGATAAACAGCTGGATAAGCAATGCGAATAATCATTTAAGCTAAAACATGCACTGATAAGCTACAATTAAGCAACAACAAAGGGAAAACAGTTGGCATAAGAAGTTTGGGAGTCCTAGGCTAATTGAGGAAATAAGCTAATCTAAGGATTAGGCTAAAGGAACCAAATAAGCATGGAATAAGCAACAAGTAAGCTAAGAACAATTCTAGTTATCTAAAATCAACTAACTAAGCTACTTTAGCAATTATAACTACTCAATAAGCTAAAAGAAAAAGAAAAACAAGACTCTGGCTGATGTGCAAAGTCCCAAAACAAATTGGGGGTTCATTTGGAGCTTGTTTCGAACAAGCTACAGTAGAGATAAGCGCTTGAGCTTATGGATAGTCCAAGTTCACCAAGTACACAATCCTTTGCCCCCATGTCTAGCTTCTGAGGGCTTTGACAAGTCGAAAAATAAGCTGCAACATGCACCAGGAGGCTGCTGATACAACTGAGACAGAATTAAAGTGACAGATAGGGGACTTGAACACCAAATTTAAACCATCAAAAGTCTTTAACTGAGCAAATGGGTTGAAAGCAGATAAAATTGGACGTACCAGCAACAATAGAAACCAACTAAATCAAACTTAGCTTCTAATTTAAACCATGAAATCTACTGATTAACTGACTACCTTAGGACAGAAAAATGGAATTTGGAAAAATTTGGAAATGAACATATTGAAGGAAAACATTAGAACTAGAGAAACTACTGAATTTAATCAACACTTCAGACAGATTTGAAGATTATTTGCTAAAATCTAAATGACCAATAAGCAGTTAAGACTATGAAAGCACTTGTGCCAAACAGTCCTTAACGGACAGATTTTACTTGTGAATTTAGATTAGGACTAAGAACATAAATTTGAAGCTTAATACTCAACTTAATTCAGCTAATAAAAGCTCATCACAACAAGTAAAACAACATAACAATAAACATAAACAATGGCAGATTTTTAAGAAAGAACATGCAGAATTGAAAGTTTGAAATTGGAATGGAATTTTAACATTACATGTAAATTAAGACAATACAGAGAATTAAAGATGCAAAACATAAAAGTGGACTAGAATACTGAAATTCTAGACTAAAATAAAAACTAAGACTGCCTTCTAACATTCGGCATACAAATATTTATACTAAAAAGTTAAAACTGGTCTTCTCTCTTCATTTCCTTGTTGTACTTCTGCTGTGAGATAAAACAGCCAAGTACATCTTTTGTGCTTTTTTGGGTTAATCCCAGCCATCCATTAGCCCTTGGATTACAACTTGGTGCCAACACATGAAGACGTAACGTGTGAGTTTTCAGGGCATTTAATGCCCTTGGTTTGTTGTGAAGGTGGAGGAACAGCTGGGGAAGAGTGGGTAAGACATGTTGGTGATGAGCTGGTGGGGGTGGACAAATCACCCTGGGTTTAAGGTGTTAATGGTGGGAGGTTAGGGATGGGTAAGTTAAACACAGGAAAGGTTTTTTATTTATTGTTTTGGGTTTTATGATTTTTGGGCTTATATAACTAAAAGGGTTCGTTTGGTAAGTAGTAAATCACAAGGACATTAATTGCAATTTAGCAATTTTTCGAGGACCGATCTTGCCCATTTTCCAAAGTTATCAATAGGACCAAACTTGCCAATCTTTAATAGTACAAGGACCACATTGAATGTTTTCCATTTTATTCCACCAGGGACCAAATCTGCCAAACATTTTTGTAAATTTTCAAAACTTTCACCAAAGGACTAAATATGACAGCTTAAGATTTCAAAAGGACCTTTGGTGACTTTTCTTAAAAAACAAATGCTCAGGGACTGATTTTGACAACTTTTGAAATTTGGGACTAAACCTGCCAATTATGCAAACTTTGTTCGTTTTTCAACTGTTTTTACTCATTTTGCATCTAAAACATATAAAACATAATTCTGGAATATTTCCAGTATTTTGATGCCTATTTGAGTGTTTTTAAATGTTTTGCTTGATTCAGATTTGACCAAAAATGATGAGTATTTACACACTCATCAATCCCCCACACTAAACTATTGCTAGTCCCTAGCAATCTTTTGAGAAAACTTAATGGATTTGAATCTCTTTACCAAAAGCCATCACTTCTGGAGTAGCCAATTGTTTCAGTTCAAGTAAGAACCTTGGTACAATGATAACCAAATGATTTTGAGCAAATCACCAGCTTTCAACGGTTTTGATTTGTATTTACCAGAAGCCGTTGCTTCTCGGACTAGCCAACTCTTAGATAAAATATCTTTGGTGAGTCGATTACCAATTATGGTTTTCCAACTGCCTTTACCACAAGCCATAAACTTGCGGGCTAGCCAACTCTTCACTAATTAAAGATATGGTGAGCTGAACACCATACAATTTTAGGCAAATTGCAAGCCGTCAACGGATTTGAGATATCTTTACCAAGAGCCGTTTGCTCCTGGATTAGCCAATCCTTTTGTTTATTAGACATGGCGGACTGATAACCGTAATCTGAGTAAGTGCAAAACACTTACTCCAAAAAAAATTTTGGCCAAAAATGGGGGAATTGGGTGGTATAATTACATGATAAAATTCGTGAGAATTCCCCCCCACACTAGAAATGAATATTGTCCTTAATATTCAAAGTACCGGCGGTTAAGCCGAAACATAGAACGTAAAAGGGAAATACTACGGCCATTTTTTTTTGATGAAAACTTATATACAACAGCGGTGGGCAACTCCCCCACACTAGGGTGGTACACACGGGTGAAAACCCATGTTTAACTACTGTTTTTGATTACCGAGTCGCTAGCTTGACTTGATCCCCGCATTAATTTGTTCATGGGGAAGTAAGTGGAAGAGACAATCTCCATCGGACTTTCATTCAAGATGTTTGTATAAACATTGAAGTACGTGAAAGTTCCACTCCGATGAGATATAGAGATCCTACCACAAATAATAAATGAAAATGCCGGGGTCAAAGATAGTGTCTTCATTCCCGAAGGATTGAAGATGAAGAGAAATCACAAGATATTTGAGGAAAGGAAGAAAGATTTTTATAACAATCAAGATCCATTCTTCATCCTCAAATGTAGACATATCGGGAGGAAGGGTGAGGGTAGTATCATCAATAAGCAAACTCTTATGATAGAGTACACCTTCCTCCGAGCCAATATCATCCTCAAGATCAAAATAGAAATAATCATATTCTGAGGAGATATGTCATGAGAGAGTTCACCGGAGAACTCTTCATGAAGAGAATCATTCACATGAAGTGAATTTGTGAACTCTTGTTCCATTGTAGACTCATCACTATCCTCGTCAAAGATTGGATTCTCAGAAATTAAAGTGAATTCCGAGTCGAATTCAAATAGAGGATTGGTGAAAGTAGCTTTGAATGTTTCGGTAACAAAGTGATCAACATTCTCTATTGGACCTGTTAGGTGAGAAGTGAGTGAACGATCATTATAAAGGAGACTTTCAATTTCTCCTAGGTCGGCTTCGAAATCAAAGAGATCATCATCACTTTCCGATGAAAGTGGATTGATGTGAGCGAGTTCATCGGTGAACTCCTCAAGAAGAGGATCAGACTGTGGGAGTGATGCCTCAACATACTCGATGTTTCCATAAGAAGCATAATCGTCGCTATAATCGGAGAAAGTTTCAAAATGATCTAGAGAAGACTCAAGAGGGAAAGGGATATCACACATATGGTCAAAAGTTCCCTGTGACTCTCTCCGGATTGGGACAAGGTTCTCAACACTAGACTTTATGAATTCGTCCGATTCCTTTTCAGGAACAGTGTCAAGATGCTCGTCTCCCATGTTTAGAGAGTGAGTGGGAATATCTGGTGTGATAACAACAATCGAGGGAGTTGAGAAGGACTAGCATACATATGTTTTATACTTTCCATTTGTTCTTCCGCTAGTAATTCCATCATAGTCTTTTCTCCCTGATTTTTCATGGAAGGAATTTCAACTGATGAACTTGATGAATCTTTATAGAATTGAAGGATATCAAGGTTATCCTCATCATCACTGTCATCAGGAATAAAACGAAATTGAGAGCTAGATTTGGCTGCTTTTTCTTTTGCAATTGATTCCCTAATAGATTTTTCAAAGGCAATTTGGGAATCTAATTTAGCAGCCCGTTCTTCGGCTAACAAAACTTCCATGGATTTTTTATTTGGATTATCTTGGGATTCCTTCAAATCTTTCACTAAATCCAAAAGATCAAGGAGAAGATTTTGAGGAAGTGGATCAGGCTGAGGTGGTGCCTGATTCATTTGATACTGTGGAGGTTGGTCTTGAAATGTATAGTCGTAATTGTTGCAAGGAAATGGGTTCCCTTTTTGACAATCCGAACTAGAGTGAGGACCTCCACAATACTCACAACAAAGAAAACTGATGTGGCTATGAGTTATATGTGTTGTAGTCATAATTGTTATCGTGAACCGCTCATAGACAAGCGTGTTTCCCGATTGACAATCGAATCTGTAGTGTGAACCACCACGCACTCACAACAAGTAAAACTGCTGAGTCTCACAGTGTGGTAGCTGATGGAATAAATCCGTTGTGTTATGGTAGGAATAGGGATCCTGGTTATAGACAGACCCGTTTCCTGACTCCACCATGCTACAACTGGGGCAATTGCCACCATTATAAGGACCACCACACCATTGACAACCAAGAGGGTGATAATGAGACATAGAAAGAATCAAATGGTTTACAGAGGGGTTGGGATGAAGAATCAAAGATGTGAGAGGGTAAAGATGGATATTTTGGGTATTTTTGAAAAACATTTTGTAAAAACAAAGAATGAAAATTTTTTTGGGTTTTTTGTGTTTGTTGAAAACTGATTTTATAATGTTTTCGGGAACCGTTTTGTTTTTATATAATAATAATAAGAAAATATGAACAAGGATGGTAAATATACAATGGATGTATATTCAACAACACTGATGCTTCAAATTCGTAGCACGCAGACACCTCTCCCCGGCAGCGGCGCCAAAAATTTGATTCGCCCAGACATCAAGTTTTATCACACAAGTCAACCACTTGTGAATGGTCAACCGTAATAAAAGTCCAAACAATTCAAAACGAAATGCAATTTAAGTCCAGAGGAGTATAGTGTTTCCCCGGGTCGTTAAGTCCCAACGAGGTGTGAAAACTGTAATACAACGAATCTGTGATCGAGTGATATTGAACAAGAAAGGGGTTATGATTGATTACACTAAGGAAATTAAATCTAATCAAGACTTTGAAGTCATTTTAATTTTATATTTAAAATCGATTAACGTTTAAAACCTAAAACGTATGTTTAAATAAAATTACTGAACGTATCTAAATAAAACGTGAAAATAAAGAAGTAAAATACCTACGGATATGGAAAATAAATTTTTACAATCCTAATTATACTAGAAAATTATGGGAAAAATAAAATTATTTTTATGACTATTTATCTAATTATTATTAATTAAAAACTATTTTTAACTATTTAATAATACCCTAAAATATAAGAAAATATGAAATAAAGCTAGAAAAGTGAAATTATGACTTAGAAAAATCTAAAATATTATAAAAGTTATTTTAAAACTGAAAATATATTTTTTTAGACTTTTTAAATAATTATTATTAATTAAAAACTAATTTAAACTAATTCAAATTAAGAAAAATAAAAAAAAAATGAACAAGTAAAAACTATGAGACTTTACAGGAAAATCTAAAATATTATTCTAAGCCTGGGAAAAATATAAAAAGTTAGATAAACCCACTAATAAGCTGAATTGGGCAAATAAGCAGTTTGAATAAGCACTTGAAATAAGCAATAAGCTATCCAAAAGCTATCATAAGCTACTACAGCCTAAATCTAACCTAAAATGAGCTAATGCAACTGATTGGGACCTACAAAGCACAAGCTACAGAAAAAACTCGAGACCGCCAAGTCTCAACACGCCAAACGACCCTTAACCACCTACTTTGAGCCCCTATTAAGCTAGCTAGAAAAAATCACAAAAATAAAACAAAAATACCTAGTTATAGACCACCAACCAAAGATCAGATGTCCAAAATTTCAGCTCAAAAGGACTTAAAATGAATCTCAGGAAAATTCCACAAAGTTTGGTTAAAAACTGACTTGACACTTTTTTGAAATCACAATAGGTAACTAACCAAACACCCTTTTTGGATCTTTTGAGCAAAGATAAACAAACTGGATAAGCAATGCGAATAATCATTTAAGCTAAAACATGCACCTCCTGGATAAGCTACAATTAAGCAACAACAAAGGGAAAACAGTTGGCATAAGAAGTTTGGGAGTCCTAGGCTAATTGAGGAAATAAGCTAATCTAAGGATTAGGCTAAAGGAACCAAATAAGCATGGAATAAGCAACAAGTAAGCTAAGAACAATTCTAGTTATCTAAAAGCAACTAACTAAGCTACTTTAGCAATTATAACTACTCAATAAGCTAAAAGAAAAAGAAAACAAGACCTGCTGATGTGCAGTCCCAAAACAGCCTTGGGGGGGTTCATTTGGAGCTTGTTTCGAACAAGCTACAGTAGAGATAAGCGCTTGAGCTTATGGATAGTCCAAGTTCACCAAGTACACAATCCTTTGCCCCCATGTCTAGCTTCTGAGGGGATTTTGACAAGCTGAAAAATAAGCTGCAACATGCACCAGGAGGCTGCTGATACAACTGAGACAGAATTAAAGTGACAGATAGGGGACTTGAACACCAGATTTAAACCATCAAAAGTCTTTAACTGAGCAAATGGGTTGAAAGCATCGTGATAAAATTGGACGCATCTAAAGAACAATAGAAACCAACTAAATCAAACTTAGCTTCTAATTTAAACCATGAAATCTACTGATTAACTGACTACCTTAGGACAGAAAAATGGAATTTGGAAAAATTTGGAAATGAACATATTGAAGGAAAACATTAGAACTAGAGAAACTCATGAATTTAATCAACACTTCAGACAAATTTGAAGATTATTTGCTAAAATCTAAATGACCAATAAGCAGTTAAGACTATGAAAGCACTTAGTGCTAAAACAGTCTTAATCGGACGATTTTACTTGTGAATTCGTGATTAGGACTAAGAACATAAATTTGAAGCTTAATACTCAACTTAATTCAGCTAATAAAAGCTCATCACAACAAGTAAAACAACATAACAATAAACATAAACAATGGCAGATTTTTAAGAAAGAACATGCAGAATTGAAAGTTTGAAATTGGAATGGAATTTTAACATTACATGTAAATTAAGACAATACAGAGAATTAAAGATGCAAAACATAAAAGTGGACTAGAATACTGAAATTCTAGACTAAAATAAAAACTAAGACTCCGCTTCTAACATTCGCATACAAATATTTATACTAAAAGTTAAACCGGCTTCCTCTTCATTTCCTTGTTGTACTTCTGCTGTGAGATAAAAACCAAGTACATCTTTTGTGCTTTTTTGGGTTAATCCCAGCCATCCATTAGCCCTTGGATTACAACTTGGTGCCAACACATGAAAAGGTAACGTGTGAGTTTTCAGGGCATTTAATGCCCTTGGTTTGTTGTGGAGGTGGAGGAACAGCTGGGGAAGAGTGGGTAAGACAGGTTGGTGATGAGCTGGTGGGGGTGGACAAATCACCCTGGGTTTAAGGTGTTAATGGTGGGAGGTTAGGAATGGGTAAGTTAAACACAGGAAAGGTTTTTTATTTATTGTTTTGGGTTTTATGATTTTTGGGCTTATATAACTAAAAGGGTTCGTTTGGTAAGTAGTAAATCACAAGGACATTAATTGCAATTTAGCAATTTTTCGAGGACCGATCTTGCCCATTTTCCAAAGTTATCAATAGGACCAAACTTTCCAATCTTTAATAGTACAAGGACCACATTGAATGTTTTCCATTTTATTCCACCAGGGACCAAATCTGCCAAACATTTTTGTAAATTTTCAAAACTTTCACCAAAGGACTAAATATGACAGCTTATGATTTCAAAAGGACCTTTGGTGACTTTTCTTAAAAAACAAATGCTCAGGGACTGATTTTGACAAATTTTGAAATTTAGGGGATCTGAAACGCCAATTATGCAAACTTTGTTCGCTTTTTCAACTGCTTTTACTCATTTTGCATCTAAAACATATAAAACATAACCCGGAATATTTCCAGATTTTGATGCCTATTTGAGTGTTTTTAAATGTTTTGCGCAGTTCAGATTTGATTAAAATGATGAAAGTATTTACACACTCATCAACTACTTAGTCCTAAATAAAAGCAACAGTGTTTAAGACATACATCACATGTTTCAAATAGGGATCATACACATCACCTTCAATCACCCTCAAGCTTTCATCTCACTTTTTCTTCTTCCCCGAGAGAAAATGAACAATGCATTTGAACATTCCTTTTGTTTGTTGGAACTCTTGAGAAGGACTTAGAATGTTGGGCAATTGATCAATATAGGACACGGGGTCGAGATGGTAGTTGTTGGCGGGGTTGCTTGCTTCTCCTTCCGTCTCCTCGGATGAGTTGGTAGGTGGATGAGGCCTTTTCCCATCAAACATGAACCTTGATGCTCTTTCCTCGGTGAGAGGTACCATGACCCGGTTGCAGAAGAAATGATCATCCGTCAAGGGAGAGGGTTCTAAATCAAAGACAAAGTTTGTTAGGCGAGTTAGAAGCATAGCATATGGTAGAACCATTTTCTCCGTCCTAAAAACACTAGCCATCCTTTTGACCATGTAATATGAAAGGTTGAAGGGAGTTTCGTTGATGAGGCAATAAATCATGTACACAAGACATGCATTCGGATGATCCTTGTTTCTAACCAAGCAAATAACAATTTCCCTAAGAATTTGTTCCCAATTTTTGTGGAGTGGGAACATCTCGAAAAGCTCCATTTGAAAGGGATCTCGGTGGATGACTTTTGAGTTCCTAGTGACTTGGGTTTGAGAGGTTCTTTGGATGAATATGGCATATGTTACCGTGGTTGGTTCATGAAGAGGTGAAATAAACCTTGTGATCATCAACCATATCATGAATTTTGGCGAGTGACCAATCATTGGAATACATACACACCCCATGGTGGGGGATGCGGAGAATCCGGGAGCAAGGGTTAAATTGTAGTTGTGCTCGTTGATGATAAAGGCAATGGAGATGGTTCTGTCATCATTTCTTATGATCCGAACGCTTTTGTAAAACTCGAGGACAAACACAGGACATATTTGTTCGTCGATATGGAGGAGACACTGAAATTTGATCCTAGAAAAGACTTCGGGAATCTCGGTACCATTGAGAAAAGATTGATCAACCACACGACCTTCATGAAAAAACCGTTTTTGTAGCATTTTGAAGGTTTTTTTATCTTTAGGGTCAAGATCGTCCTTTCGATGATGCATCAGTATATAATGAGCGGTGTCTTGATAATTTTGTTGTTTGGAACTAGGCATGATTGATTTCGTTAAAATGATTTTACGTTTGTTATCAACAAAACATTAGAAGATCGTAAAATATAAATAAACGTTTTTATGGTTTATTCGTATTAACAATCTCCCCCTTTTTATTGATGACAAAACATAAAATTATTTTAAGAAGAAAATAAATTTCGTAAAAATTTGAAATTGAGTTTTTACTCTCTTCTCCCCTTTTTTGTCGAAACAAAAAGAGCGTCGAAAAGAAACTAACACATTTTGGAAAACATTTTGAGAAAAACTTGTGAAAAGTAAGAAAATAAGAAAGAGTTAGAGAAAGAAATGTAAAGAGAAGTAGTAACGTTAGAAGGAGATTCTTGTCTTAGCTCCCCCTTGACGGATGCTTCCCTTTGTTAAGTGCATCAAGTAATTAGGAAGACTAAAACGTGTATATTGCAAGTATTTTGCAATGTTTCTAACTTTGATGAAATGCTCCCCCTTGACAAGTGCTCCCTTTTGATGAGGGCGTCAAGTAGTTAGGAAACCTAAGTGAACGTATTGCAAGTGTTTTTGCAATTCTTTGCGTTGACAAAAAGCTCCCCCTTGTTGAGGGTGTCAAAGTCTTCATGTGTATTATGAAAATCTACAAAACAAAGGTTAGAAAACAAGTATATGGTGCATTGTTTCCTGCAAATGAGCTTCAAATTAGTTTAAAATTTTGATTTTGTTGACTGTTCTCTGGATTCTTCTTGTGAGGGATCCGTCTAGGCAAAAGTTTGGGAACCGTGTACCTGCAACTTATTCGCAACAATGCAGATATAAATAGAGACGTAAACATCCAAATGAGTTATGTATTGTTGCACCAAACATATTCACATAACTATATAGCATACAACATGTAGTTTCATTCAATAAAACAAGAGAAATGATACACATATCTCTAAAACTAAGAAAATGATACAAATGTAGTAAATTTCCTAACAAATTCTAAGTTGCGCCTACGATTAGGGAAAACACCACTTGTGGTTGCATTCCTAAGTTTAGGGATGAGTAGATTTGTTGATTTGGTCAAATTGTTCAAGAAGGTGATGGAACATGAAACGTAACTCATCTCGTATTTCTTGAACTAACCCTTGGGTATATTGACAATTAGAGCAATTATTGTCATGACTAGGAAATGGAGGTAGTGAGGGTGGAGCGGTTTAAGGTGAGACGTTAGGTGAGGAGGTAGGAGGTTCCACAAAGGATTGAGGGATTTGTGGAGGTGAGTTTGAAGGAGTAGGATGGGGTTCAACTAAGAATGATGGTGGTGACATATGAGTTGGTGATGGAGGTGAGGTGGTATCCATATGGTTTGATTTTTTAGATTGTTGATTCCTTGTGCTCAAAGATGGACCATTTGATGGTGAAGAAGAGTAGGACATGAGTGTTGGTGACGTTCCAACATCAAGGTTTTGATGAGAAGGTTGTTGTGGTGTCATTTTCTCATTTGATGAGAATAGTGGTGGATGAGAAGTCCTAGGTGGTGAGTCTTCTAAAGAGTAAAGGTTTGGATCTGAAAGAGGTGTGGTAAAGGAGTGTAATCTAGGTTCTAGGAATGAGGGCTTAGGTGTTTTAGTGGAGCTAGGTGTATTTGGTTTAGAGGGTATGGTAGTGTTTGGCGAAGGTTTTTCCAACCCACACGGTCGGATACTAATTCGAGCGGTTTTCCTAGCTTTGGTTGGTTGAGTTTGTTGGGGAGGAACTCTAGTGTTTGAAGTTTTACGGTGATGATTCGGTTGAAGAAATTTCATGAACAACACGAGCATTTTTCTTGGAAGAACCTTTGGTTGATGAAGTTGTACTAGATGCTTTTGTCATGGTGAAAAGTAGGAGGTAAAGAGTGTTTTAGCTACTGAGGGTGAAGGTTTGAATGGTGATTTGAGAACACAAACGCACTTGGTTTATAAAGGATGAAATTAGGTGAGTGAATTAAAGTTTAGACCACTAAGGTTCTTTGCATGTACTAAGGTCAACTGTAGTGTTGTTCTGCCCTAGGAAGTCATTTAAGATAAAGTGGAGTGTTTAGACTATCAAAGAGAGTTTGAAATTGATGTGTTAAGTGAAATTCAACCATTCTGTGCAGCCGGTTCCTACAGAACCCTAACATTAAGGATTCGGCTAGTTGAATTCCAGGGATCCGGCTCTCAGAAGCAAAGTAAAGGAGTGATGATGTTCTACCAAGGTCTAGTACCTATATATATTGAGTGTTTAAGTTTCCTAAGGTATCTTAAATGGTATGGGACTTAAATGTTCAAGCATAATGGGTGAGGATAGCTAATAATGGCTTTTATGAAGGGATAAAGTTTTCATGAGTACCAATGAGTGATCAAGGATGATACTAAGAATTTTTTAGGGTGTCAAATGATGTCAAATGATCCTAGAGACCAGATGGTGACTTAAGGAAAATTTAGAAAATTCCTTAAAAATCGCAAGAAATGAAAAACTAGTCTTTAGACCATTTTGAGATAAAGATGACTAAAATCAATTTGCTAAAACTGAGAGAAATATCGAACTAGGTGTTTTGAGATGAGAGAAACAATGTGTAAACATTGGAGCAGAAATATGGTGAGATTTGGAGTAATGATAAATCAAAAATACCTTGAATGTGATCTTAAGTCATCTATGAGTGAATGTGGGATCGTTGATCCAAAGAAGACTTAAGTGATCCTAATGTAACATGTTTAACCGATCTAATAAGGTCCGGAAGGTTGGATTGATGCAAGGATGTTAAAATAGCACATCGTCCACTCGGATCCCACGGATCCTTCATTTGAGGGATCCGCCTAGTTATAGCCCGCCAGGATTCGGCATGGGACATGCTTTCTTAACGAACACGTGCAAGAATTTGAATTAGGTGTTGAATTTTGAAACTAATGATTTCTACACCAAGAATTCATGTATGTAAGTAAAGCATAGCAATCATGGCATGTAAAAGCAATATATGGGCATGCAATTAGGATGACCATCAACTTTTGATACGTGATCAAAAGTTGTAAAATTCCTATTAGGTTGTTCTAAGTTAAGATATCCATGTTTTTCACCATATTACGACATACTATCGATTCGCTCCGCATGTCAAGTTTTATCACACAAGTCAACCACTTGTGAATGGTCAACCGTAATAAAAGTCCAAACAGTCTGAAAACGAAATGCAATTTAAGTCCAGAGGAGTATAGTGTTTCCCGGTCGTTAAGTCCCAACGAGGTGTGAACACCGTAATACAACGTAATCTGGATCGAGTGATATTGAACAGGAAAGGGGTTATGATTGATTACACTAAGGAAATTAAATCTAATCAAGACTTTGAAGTCATTTTAATTCTATATTTAAAATCGATTAACGTTTAAAACCTAAAACGTATGTTTAAATAAAATTACGTGAACGTACGAAATAAAACGTGAAAATAAAGAAGTAAAATACCTACGGATATGGAAAATAAATTTTTACAATCCTAATTATACTAGAAAATTATGGGAAAAAGAAAATTATTTTTATGACTATTTATCTAATTATTATTAATTAAAAACTATTTTTAACTATTTAATAATACCCTAAAATATAAGAAAATATGAAATAAAGCTAGAAAAGTGAAATTATGACTTAGAAAAATCTAAAATATTATAAAAGTTATTTTAAAACTGAAAATATATTTTTTAGACTTTTTAAATAATTATTATTAATTAAAAACTAATTTAAACTAATTAAAATTAAGAAAAATAACAAATGAACAGTAAAAATTATGAGACTTCACAGAAAATCTAAAATATTATTCTAAGCCTGGAAAAATATAAAAAGTTAGATAAGCCCACTAATAAGCTGAATTGGGCAAATAAGCAGTTTGAATAAGCACTTGAAATAAGCAATAAGCTATCCAAAAGCTATCATAAGCTACTACAGCCTAAATCTAACCTAAAATGAGCTAATGCAACTGATTGGGACCTAAAAAACACAAGCTACAGAAAAAAAGCTCGAGACCAGTTTTCAAGTCTCAACACGCCAAACGACCCTTAACCACCTACTTTGAGCCCCTATTAAGCTAGCTAGAAAAAATCACAAAAATAAAACAAAAATACCTAGTTATAGACCACCAACCAAAGATCAGATGTCCAAAATTTCAGCTCAAAAGGACTTGATGAGTGTCTAAATACTCATCATTTTTATACTGTTAGAATGCCAAAAACATCTGAAAACACTCAGAAACACATCAAAATGATAAAAATATCACAAACAAGTGTTTTATATGTTTTAAATACAAAAACATCAAAATCGATGAAAAACGATCAAGTTTGCATAATTGGCGCTTTAGTCCCCAAGTTACAAAAGTTGTCAAAATCAGTCCCTGGTAATTCAAAAACTTGTAAATTATCATTTTAGGTCCATAAGATTCAAAAGTTGTCAAAACAAACCCTTTAAAGTTTAAAAATCACAAAATGACAACTTTAGTCCTTTAACTTTGGAAAATTGTCAAAAATAGTCCTTGGTTAAGTTAAAAAGTGAAAATTATCAACTTTTAACCTTGTTCTATTCATATTTTACATAAATGGTCCTTATGATAAAACTTTTGAGAATTTACATGTTTGGTCCCTCAAGTTTCAAACTTGACAATTTTGGTCCCTGGATTTATAAAAATGGAAATTATCAATATAGGTCCTTGTACTAATCTTATTTGGCAGGTTTAACCCTTGTGAAATCTTTGGAAAATGTTCAAAATAAGCCCTTCAACTTTGGCAGAATTGCAAATATGGTCCTTGTTGTTAAACCAAACCAAACGGACCTTATTAGTATTACCCGGGTAAGCCCAATCCAACCCAAACAGTGACCCGGCCCAAATTTTAAATCAAATAAAACCGCGTCTACTGTAGCTTCGTCTCTCCCACACTGGTTTAGCCAAAACTAGTGGTGGTTTCACCTCCACCTCACCATTTCCACCTCATTTTCCCACTTGATTACACTTTCCTTCCACCTCCACACCAATCCAACCCCAATTAATGAGAAAAACCTGCTCATTGAAAATTGGCGCCAAAAATCACCACTTGGCAAAATCTGAATATCTAGCTCAAATCAATGGTCAAGATGTGGTGGGATAGTCTCAGAGGTCGACAAGAGATATTTGAAGTCAATAAATACAGAGAATGAAGCAGTATTGTAATCAATCTAGAGTAATTTTAAATTTTAATGTCGTTTTAGTTTAACTGTTAAATTTCAGTGTTTGTTTAAGCTTCAAGCTTTGTATTTTATGTTTTCAAGTTGAAATAAAACTTTTGAAAACAACCAATTTCAATTTCAAGTCTTATCTCAAGTTATGCAATTTTCTTATTATTCAAAAATCTCAATAAGTTGAAATGTTGTTATAAACTGTTAGTTTGGACTCATAAGCCACATAAGCTCCCTATATAGCTTATTGAAGCTATTAGATACTCTTAAAAGCATTTTACTAGCCAAAATCAGAAATTCACAAAAATATCAAATAAATAGCTTAAAAAATAAAACCATGGTGCAAGGTACAAAAAAGGTCGGAGCAGGGTTTATCTTTGATGGCCTTGGGTATAGTGCTTATTGGTAAGCTATAGGATTTGTTATTTGGTCCTAGTTCTCAGTTTGTGACCTCAAGTCATTTGTAAGCATCTTGATCTCAATTTGGCATTTACTGTGTAAGACAGTTTTTTTTAGCTCAAATTTCTGTTTGATCATGTTCATTAGTTGTAATTAAGTGTTCTCAAACCATAAAACCAGTTGTTAGTTCATTAGAACTTGTAGTTCATATAAATTTTATTTTAACAGTTAAAATAGCATTAGGATCATTATTGAGCTTTATGTTGTTATGGCTATTGTTTCACACTTATTTAATCTTAATGAATGATATTATAAGGTCTGCAATAAGTTCCATGGTTTCAATCTGTGATTCTCTTTGAAAAAGTTCCAAAACAGTCTCTAAAGGAGTGTTTGGTTTTGTGTAGCTTCACTGTATTAGAGGTTGTGCAGTCCTGTGTTTGTGCTTGTTTCATGTCTCACTTGGTCTAAAGAACTCAAAGAAACCAAGAAACCAGTCCTTGTTAGTAGAAAAGTCAAAAATCTTTTTAAATCCATCTTAGTCACATCGTTGGGATTTTAAACGCAAAATCCATTTTACAAGCTTAAAAGATGTTGGTATAGCTTTAGATAAACTTATAATAGCTTATAATACTACAATCAGTCCATAGAATCAAGTTAAAATTCATTTTAGTCAAACTAATTAGTTCTTATAAAAGTCAAAATTTTCAGATAGCTTGGATAAAATAGAATAATCTATATAGGACTTAATATTGAGTTTCATGATTTGAGCCTTTGGAATATAAAAATCTAGCTGCTCATCTCTATCCTAGTGTATTTTATATTTTCTCATTAGCTTATGTAATAGCTTTTCTCTTAGCTTATTCTGGACACCTATTTCAAAAGTGCCCCTGCGGCACCGCATTTCACTAGTTAAATCATAAGCTCCTATAGAGCTTATTAGTTGACCATAACCTGTGATTTTTGTTTCTTTGGATAGCCAACCTGGTCCTTTTTAAGTTCCAAGTTTTAAATTTCCATTTGCAGCTTATTTGATAAGCCCTGCATGTGCTATCATTTTGTCCCAAGTAAGTCAATATTAACCGAAGTTTTACTCGGTGGATTCTCGTTTTGAAAAGCTTCTCAAAAGCTCATTTTAGCTTGTTTTGATTTCAACTTTTGTTTCTAGGTAGCCAACCAGGTCTAATACAAGTTAAAATAATTGCTTTTCGCTTTTAGCTTATTTGGTGTTCTGTGCATAAGCTTAAAGTAACCCCTCAAATTCTGTTTTGCTCATTGATCTCAAACATCAAATCTGTTGAGCTTGTGATTCTGTGGGTTAGGACTTGTTGAAACCTGTTCCATTTGAGTCATTTTAGCTTAATATAGCTTCTGTGTAGGTTTGGTGGTCTTTGGTTATCAATTGGCTTTTTCAAGTGCTTATAATTAAGCAGTTGCTACTGCAGTTGTATATTTCTCCAAACAAGCACATGTTTTTCTATTTTTCCTAGATTCTACATATTAAAATAGACTTTTCCTGAAATTTTCATAATTTTTCATAACTGTTTGCTATTTTTCTTAATTAAAAACAGTTTTTAGGCATTTTTAAATAGCTTTTAATACAAATAAATTATAAAAAGTTCAAAAAAAATATATTTTCTATTTTCCTAGATTAAGATAAATATAAAAAGCCTAAAAAGTATTTTTCCATAATTTTATTAGTTTAAAAGTATTTTTAGCATTTTAATTAGTTTAAAATAGATTTAAATTAATAATAAATACATAATAAGTCTTAAAAATATATTTTCAGTTTTAAAATAAGTTTTATCATATTTTAGACTTTTCTAAGTTATAATTTCATTTTTCTAGGTTAATTTTGTATTTTCTTGTATTTTAGTGCATTTTAAATACTTAATAAATAGTTTTTAATTAATAATAATTAAATAATAAGTTATAAAAATAATTTTATTTTTCTAATAATTTTCTTTTACTATTAGGATTGTAAAAATATCATTTTCATATTTGTAGGTCTTTTATTTTTTTTTTAAAGCTCACGTTTTATTTTGTACGTAGACGTAATTTTATTTTAAACGTAAGTTTTAAGTTTTAGGTTTTAAACGTTCATCGACTTTAAAAATAGTGATAGCGTTTATTTAATATCTTTTATCTTTTATTTCTTTTAATTTGCATTTAAGTCGCTTTAATTTGTAGATTTTCTCTTTAGGAATAATTTTCCATCCAAAACTCCATCGATCACTATCCTTAGTGATCATTCTACCATCTGATCAAGTGTTTATTACACCAATTCATCCTCCGTGGGACTTAACGACCCAGGAATTCCCTATATTACTCTGATCTATATTGTATTTGTGTTTTAGGCAGTTTTAAGTCTGTTACGGTTGGCCATTCACAAGTGGCTAGCTTGTGTGATTTGACTTGACTGTTTAGCACATATCAAATTTTGGCGCCGCTGGGAGGCCGTAGCGTTTGTTCTAGCATTTTCAACCCGACTTGCACATATACCACAGTTGTAAAAGTTTTCTCAAAGTTAATATAAACCAAAAGTTCATTAACACTTTTCCTAAAGTGTTAAAAACACCAAAACAATATAAAACAACAAAACAATCGTAACGTTTTCTATTTTGTATTTTCTTTAAGGTGATTCTTAAAGAGATACGATTTGGTTAAACGAGACGATACCAAAAATATTGTCAAAAGTTTTAAACCCATCAGCACAAATCATTACCTACGCTTTTCGTGGTACTTAATTTATACATAAAAATCAACCCAAATCAAGGCAGGCACTACCTAACTGGGTGCGACCATAATAAGTTCCCGAACATCAGATTTAAAACTTGCCTGTGTGTCACTTGTGATTTGGTATACCTTTTTCAAAGAAGCCATTTCATTTGTGATTATTGGTTAAGTTCACTTGTGTTTTGCCTCATTTGTTTTGGAAATTGATTTTTATACTTAGTGCATGCGCACTCGTTCTTCCAGTTCTACAAGTCCACTTTCAGAACTTGGAAACATTCCTCGCAGACGTAGAGGACGCGTTCAGCTCCTTCACCGCGGATCGAGGAACGTCTACCACCACCACCACCTGTCGAAATGGCAGAAGACAAACCTATGAATGAGCTTCTCCAAGCACCCATCGAGGGTTACGGGGATGCCATTGTTGTTCCCCATTGTGGTCGATACCTTTGAGCTCAAAACCGGGTTGCTTAATCTAGTAACCCAAAGCCAATTCTATGGTTTTGAGCGGGATGATCCTCATGCACACATTCGATGGTTTAACAAGATAGCATCTACCATCAAGTACAAGAATGTCCCACATGAAGCTATCAAGCTTCTTCTGTTCCCATTTTCTCTAGAGGGACAAGCCCGGAATTGGCTTGAGAAACAACCCCCTCGTTCTATTGAGACATGGGAGGATCTAGTTACCAAGTTTGTTAACGAATTCTATCCTCCATCCCGAACCACAAGTCTTAAGAATGAGATAATGAAATTTTCTCAGAGATTTGATGAATCATTCGGGGAGGCATGGGATCGTTACAAAGAATTGTTCCGCAAGTGTCCGCATCATGGTTTTACCGAGTTAATGCAAATGGATACTTTCTATAATGGTCCGAGACAAGTCGACCAAGACTCTCTGAATGCCTCCGCGGGAGGTAATTTCCTTAGCAAAACCACCAAAGAAGCCTTACAAATAATTGAAAACAAGTCCTGTGTCCGTCCTTTCCGCACAAAGACATATCAAACTCACTCTAATGCTGGACCTTCTACTTCATCTCCAGTGAGTACATCTAGCACCGATGCTAAGATTGACAAACTCACGACATTGTTCAGCTTTGGTTCTTGCTAACCAAAAGAAAGTCACATTCACTCAAACACCATCACATGGTGAAGTGAAGAAAGTTGAAGTTTGTGTTACTTGTGGTGGTCTTCATGCATACTACAACCGTGATCGCCACCGATGGTAGTCCGTTTGAAGCTAATGCTATAGCCGGTACTTCAAACCAGGGAGGTAATCAATACCGCCCTCGAATGAACCAAACTACCGTGCTAACACTTATCGTGCACCACCCGGATTTAACCAAAATCTTAACCGAATCGAATCAACCTAGAATGAACCAAGGTTATCAAAACCAAGGTAATTTCTATCCTGGACCCAATCAAGGTTTCCAACAACAAGGGAACCTTCATCAAAACAATTTCAATCGTGGGAATCAATTTCATGGGAATGTGAATCCTAATCAAGGGAATTTTCAACAGCAAGGTCCTAATCAAAATATCGACCTCGAATTTCCTCCACATCCCCCAGACCATCATCGATGAGTTACCGGGCGTTCATGAAGTCCCAAGATGAAATGAACAGGTTGTTGGTCACCGATTGTCGATCTCAAAAGTCTTTAAATGATCAACCCTCGGCTCAGGAAAACTTCCGAGCAACACGATCGCTAACCCGAGGGGCGATGCTAAGGCGATCACGCACCGTAGTGGTGTTTCATACAATGGACCCGCTATTCCTACTACCTCTTCTTCTTCCTCTTTCCCAAAGGTAGTGGAAAGTGAACCTCCAACACCAAATGGACCTATGACTCCAATGCCTCCTCCACTAGGAGAAATGAGTCAAGTTACCAAGGCGACAAAGGACAAGGAACTTCCTATTAATAATGGAAGTACCACACACGTCCTACCTTCGGTAGTCCAACCTCAAGTTGTCCAGAAACCCAAGTCTAATCCAGGAGTTGTTTTTGAACCACCAGTAGCTCCCATTGAAAATACCAAATCCAAATCTTCTATTCCTTACCCATCACGTTTGAATGAGCAAAAGCTCCGTGAAAAAGCTAATCATCAAATGGACAAATTTTTCCAAATTTTCCAAGAACTACATTTTGACATAAGCTTTGCGGATGCTATCATGCTGATGCCTAAATTTGCATCAACTCTCAAACACATGTTAAGCAACAAGGAAAAGCTGTTTGAAATGGCTAAAACTCCTCTTAACGAGAACTGCTCTGCAGCTATCCCAAGAAGCTTCCTGAAAAGCTTGGAGATCCCGGAAATTTCTCTTACCTTGTGTATTTCCATGAATGGTTGAATGCTTTGCCCTAGCAGATCTTGGTGCAAGCATAAACCTCGATGCCTTATTCAGATGGAAGAAACTTTCTCTTCCCGAACTTACTCCTACATGCATGACTCTCGAGCTTGCAGATCGTACAATATCCCGTCCTCTTGGCATTGCCGAGGACGTATTTGTGAAAGTAGGAAAGTTCCATTTTCCAGCTGACTTCGTGGTTGTTGATTTTGATGCCGATCATCGGGTTCCTCTCATTGTTGGTCGAGGATTCCCGAGAACGGGCCGTGCTCTCATTGATGTATTTGAGCAAGAAATCACATTAAGTGTTGGTAATGAAGTCGCCACTTTTAACCTTGATCAAACTTCGAGGTACTCTGCAAACTATGATTCCGAGTCGGTTAACCGAATAGATATCATTGATGTTGCTTCTAAAGAGTACTCTCAAGAAGTTCTTGGTTATGATCATAATTCTTCGAGTGATAATCTCACTCATTCATCTCAACCTATCATCGCCAATTCTACTCCTTCTCTTACCCCATTTGAGGAAAGTGACTTCATCTTAGAAGAGATTGAAGCTTACTTGTCCAGTGATTCTGTTCCATGGGAAATTGATCACGCTCCAATTGACATTGAGGGAGACATACTTCTCATTGAGAAGTTGCTTAATGATGATCCATCATCCACCCCTCACTCTAGTGATTCAATTCCTGATGAGATTAATCAAAATGAGATTAATCTGGAGGGAGATATTCTTCTTGAGAGGTTGTTAAATCATGACATTTCTCCTCTTCTTCCTCCCATCAAACTTCATAACAAGGAAATCAAATCAGTTGAGAAAACTGAAGAACTTCCTGAGGTTGAGCTTAAGGACTTACCACCTCATCTCGAGTATGCATTTCTTGAAGGTGATGATAAATTACCAGTCATTATTGCTAGAGATTTGAGTAAAGATGAAAGAGCTGCTCTCATAAAAATCTTGAAGTCACACAAGCAAGAAATTGCTTGGAAACTCTCCGATATTAAGGGTATCAACCCTGAGTTCTGTACTCACAAAATCTTAATGGAGGATGACTTCAAGCCAGCAGTTCAACATCAGAGAAGAGTAAATCCAAAAATCCATGATGTTATCAAACAAGAGGTTATCAAACTTCTTGATGCTGGATTGATTTATCCGATCTCGATAGTCCTTGGTTAGCCCAATTCATTGTGTTCCTAAAAGGGTGGCATAACCGTTGTCACGAATGAAGATAACGAGTTGATTCCAACTCGGCTGGTTACCGGATGGCGTGTTTGCATTGACTATCGTAAGTTGAATGACGCCACCCGTAAAGACCATTTTCCTCTACCCTTTATGGACCAAATGCTTGAGAGATTAGCAGGGAATGAATACTATTGTTTCCTTGATGGTTTCTCGGGTTACTTTCAGATTCCCATTGATCCAAAGGATCAAGATAAAACCACATTCACCTGCCCATACGGAACTTTTGCCTATAGACGTATGCCTTGTGGCCTATGTAATGCTCCCGCACGCTCCAACGATGTATGATGGCCATTTTCCACGACATGATCGGGAAACAATGGAGGTGTTTATGGATGACTTCTCGGTCATTGGGGATTCGTTTCAAACATGTCTCTCCCATCTAGATAAAATGCTCAAACGGTGTGAAAACACAAATCTTTGTCTAAATGGGAGAAAAGTCACTTTATGGTCAAAGAAGGCATAGTCCTTGGCCATAAGATTTCAAAGAATGGGATTGAGGTAGATAGAGCAAAAGTTGATGTTATTGCTAAACTACCTCATCCTACTACCGCCAAAGGTATTAGGAGTTTTTTAGGTCATGCCGGTTTCTATCGCAGATTCATTCAAGATTTTTCTAAAATCGCCCGGCCTATGACCCATCTTCTTGAAAAGGATGCTCCTTTTATCTTCTCCCCTACGTGCATAGAAGCTTTTGAAACATTGAAGAAAAAGCTTACTGAAGCACCCATTCTCGTTCCCGACCGACTTGCCCTTTGAACTTATGTGCGATGCAAGTGATTTTGCTATCGCAGCTCTTAGGGCAACGAGAAACAAGCATTTTCACCTATTCACTACGCGCAAGTAAGACTATGACCGAAGCTCAAACTCATTACACCACCACGTAAAATTAGAGCTATTAGCCGTGGTGTATGCTTTTGAGAAGTTTCGGCCGTATCTTATCTTGACCAAATGCGTAGTGTATACGGATCACTCGGCTCTTAAATATCTCTTTGCAAAACAAGATGCAAAGCCGAGATTGCTTCGTTGGGTTCTCCTCCTCCAAGAATTTGATATCATCATACGTGATAAAAAGGAGCCTGAGAACCGGCTGCCGATCATCTCTCCGATTAGAGAACCCTCACCAAGATGTTTTCGAGAAAAGGAAATAAATGAAACATTTCCTCTCGAGACACTCAATGCGGTTTCTTTTCGTGGAAACTCTTCTACCCCATGGTTTGCTGACTTTGCAAATTACCATGCGGGTAACTTCATTGTGAAAGGGATGTCGACCCAACAGCAGAACAAATTCTTCAAAGATGTTAAACATTATTTCTGGGACGACCCTTTCTTGTTCAAAATCAGGCGGATCAAGTCATCCGACGGTGTGTTTTTGGAAGCTATTGACATTCTCACAGCTTGCCATGCTGGACCCACCGGGGCCATCATAGTCCAAACTACACCGCCAAAAAGGTGTTTGATTCCGGGTTCTATTGGCCCACAATCTATAAGGATGCCCACGAATTTGTCAAAGCCTGTGACGCTTGTCAACGTCATGGTAATATATCTCAAAGGAATGAAATGCCACAAAATGCCATTCAAGTTTGTGAGATATTTGACATATGGGGTATTGATTTTATGGGGCCGTTTCCATCTTCTCGTGGTAATAAGTACATACCGTGGTGTTGACTATTTGTCAAAATGGGTTGAAGCAAAAGCTTTACCCACCAATGATGCCCGAGTTGTTGTGAAATTTTTGAAAGCTCTCTTTGCCAGGTTTGGAACTCCTCGTGCTATAATTAGTGATCGTGGTACACATTTTTGTAATGACCAATTTGATCGTGTCATGCAAAAGTATGGTGTTACCCACCGTCTATCTACTGCATACCACCCCCAAACAAGTGGGCAGGTGGAAGTTTCAAACCGTGGTATTAAAAGAATCCTTGAAAGGACAATAGGTGAAAATCGTGCATCCTGGTCGGATAAACGGATGACGCACTCGGGCTTTTCGCATACATTACAAAACACCAATTGGGTGTACTCCATACAAGCTAGTGTACGGAAAGGCATGTCATCTTCCGATTGAACTAGAGCACAAGGCTTACTGGGCCTTAAAATATGCAAACTTCGATATACGCATGTACTGGTGATCACGAAAAGTTCAAATGAATGAACTAAATGAACTTCGTGATCAAGCTTATGAGAACTCTTTGATCTACAAACAAAAGACAAAGAAGATTCATGACTCTAAAATCAAGAACCGCGTTTTCAACGCTGGTGATCGAGTCCTTCTTTTCAATTCAAGATTGAAGATTTTCTCGGGAAAGCTCAAGTCCCGTTGGTCTGGTCCATTCACCATTACTAAGGTTTATCCTTATGGTACCGTTGAGTTATCTCAAACCGATGGTCCTAATTTTAAAGTGAATGGTCATCGAGTGAAGCATTACTTTAGAGAGGACATTCCTCCCGTGGTTGTCCCGATTTACAAACATTCCCCATGAACCAATGAATGCGGGGATCGAGTCAAGCTAGTGACTCGGGAATCAAAAACATTAGCACGCACCATATGGGTTTTCACCCATATTTCTGTCTTCTTTCTCTGTTCTACCACCCTAGTGTGGGGGGGATTGCCCCACATGTTGTGTATATAAGTCTTCTAAAAAAAAAAATGTGTACATATCAAAAACAAAATAATGGCCGTAGTATTTCCCTTATGTGTTCTATGTTTCGCATAACCGCTTACTTTGAATATTGAGGGCAATATTCATTTCTAAGTGTGGGGGGGAATTCTCACGAATTTTATTATATATTATCCACCCATTCCCCGTTTTTGGCCAAAAAAAATTTTTTTTTTGGAGTAAGTGTTTTACACTTACTCATTTGGTTATCAGTCCGCCTTGTCTGTAAGATAAAAGGATTGGCTAATCCAGGAGCAAACGGCTCTTGGTAAAGATATCTCAAATCCGTTTATGGCTTGCAATTTGCCTAAAATTGTATGGTGTTCAACTCACCATATCTTTAAACTAGTGAAAAGTTGGCTAGCCCGCAAGTTTATGGCTTGTGGTAAAGGCAGTTGAAAATCCATAATTGGTAATCGGCTCACCAAAGATAATATTGATAATTTATCTAAGAGTTGGCTAGTCCAGAAGCAAACGGTTCTGGTAAAGACAAATCAAATCCGTTTACAACTTATGATTTGCTCAAAATCATTTGGTTATCATTGTGCCAAGGTTCTTACTTGAATCAAAACAATTGGCTACTCCATAAGTAATGGCTTTTGGTAAAGAGTTTTCAAATCCATTAAGTTTTTCAAATCATTGCTAGGGACTAGCAATATCTTAGTGTGTGGGATTGATGAGTGTCTAAATACTCATCATTTTTATACTGTTTAGAATGCCAAAAACATCTCAAAACACTCGAAACACATCAAAATGATAAAAATATCACAAACAAGTGTTTTATATGTTTTAAATACAAAAACATCAAAATCGATGAAAACGATCAAGTTTGCATAATTGGCGCTTTAGTCCCCCAAGTTACAAAAGTTGTCAAAATCAGTCCTTGGTAATTCAAAAACTTGTAAATTATCATTTTAGGTCCATAAGATTCAAAAGTTGTCAAAACAAACCCTTTAAAGTTTAAAAATCACAAAATGACAACTTTAGTCCTTTAACTTTGGAAAATTGTCAAAAATAGTCCTTGGTTAAGTTAAAAAGTGAAAATTATCAACTTTTTACCTTGTTCTATTCATATTTGACATAAATGGTCCTTATGATAAAACTTTTGAGAATTTACATGTTTGGTCCCTCAAGTTTCAAACTTGACAATTTTGGTCCATGGATTTATAAAAATGGAAATTATCAATATAGGTCCTTGTACTAATCTTATTTGGCAGGTTTAACCCTTGTGAAATCTTTGGAAAATGTTCAAAATAAGCCCTTCAACTTTGGCAGAATTGCAAATATGGTCCTTGTTGTTAAACCAAACCAAACGGACCTTATTAGTATTACCCGGGTAAGCCCAATCCAACCCAAACAGTGACCCGGCCCAAATTTTAAATCAAATAAAACCGCGCGGGTTCATCGTAGCTGTCTCTCCCCATTTGGTTTAGCCAAAACCAGTGGTGGTTTCACCTCCACCTCACCATTTCCACCTCATTTTCCCACTTGATTACACTTTCCTTCCACCTCCACACCAATCCAACCCCAATTAATGAGAAAACCGCTCATTGAAAATTGGCGCCAAAAATCACCACTTGGCAAAATCTGAATATCTGGCTCAAATCAATGGTCAAGATGTGGTGGGATAGTCTCGTGAGGTCGACAAGAGATATTTGAAGTCAATAAATAGAGAATGAAGCAAGATTGTAATCTATCTAGAGTAATTTTAAATTTTAATGTCGTTTTAGTTTAACTGTTAAATTTGTTGTTTGTTTAAGCTTCAAGCTTTGTATTTTATGTTTTCAAGTTGAATATAAAACTTTTGAAAACAACCAATTTCAATTTCAAGTCTTATCTCAAGTTATGCAATTTTCTTATTATTCAAAAATCTCAATAAGTTGAAATGTTGTTATAAACTGTTAGTTTGGACTCATAAGCCACATAAGCTCCCTATATAGCTTATTGAAGCTATTAGATACTCTTAAAAGCATTTTACTAGCCAAAATCAGAAATTCACAAAAATATCAAATAAATAGCTTAAAAATAAAAACCATGGTGCAAGGTACAAAAAGGTTGGAGCAGGGTTTATCTTTGATGGCCTTGGGTATAGTGCTTATTGGTAAGCTATAGGATTTGTTATTTGGTCCTAGTTCTCAGTTTGTGACCTCAAGTCATTTGTAAGCATCTTGATCTCAATTTGGCATTTATGTGTAAGACGTTTTTTAGCTCAAATTTCTGTTTGATCATGTTCATTAGTTGTAATTAAGTGTTCTCAAACCATAAAACCAGTTGTTAGTTCATTAGAACTTGTAGTTCATATAAATTTTATTTTAACAGTTAAAATAGCATTAGGATCATTATTGAGCTTTATGTTGTTATGGCTATTGTTTCACACTTATTTAATCTTAATGAATGATATTATAAGGTCTGCAATAAGTTCCATGGTTTCAATCTGTGATTCTCTTTGAAAAGTTCCAAAACGCTTCTAAAGGAGTGTTTGGTTTTGTGTAGCTTCAACGTATTAGAGGTTGTGCAGTCCTGTGTTTGTGCTTGTTTCATGTCTCACTTGGTCTAAAGAACTCAAAGAAACCAAGAAACCAGTCCTTGTTAGTAGAAAAGTCAAAAATCTTTTTAAATCCATCTTAGTCCATGTTGGGATTTTAAACTGCAAAATCCATTTTACAAGCTTAAAAGATGTTGGTATAGCTTTAGATAAACTTATAATAGCTTATAATACTACAATCAGTCCATAGAATCAAGTTAAAATTCATTTTAGTCAAACTAATTAGTTCTTATAAAAGTCAAAATTTTCAAGATAGCAGTTTTGGATAAAATAGAATAATCTATATAGGACTTAATATTGAGTTTCATGATTTGAGCCTTTGGAATATAAAAATCTAGCTGCTCATCTCTATCCTAGTGTAATTTATATTTTCTCATTAGCTTATGTAATAGCTTTTCTCTTAGCTTATTCTGGACACCTATTTCAAAAAGTGCCTGCACAGTTCACTAGCTAAATCATAAGCTCCTATAGAGCTTATTAGTTGACCATAACCTGTGATTTTTGTTTCTTTGGATAGCCAACCTGGTCCTTTTTAAGTTCCAAGTTTTAAATTTCCAGTTGCAGCTTATTTGATAAGCTCGCATGTGCTTATCATTTTGTCCCAAGTAGTCAAGATTAACCGAGTTTTACTCTGGATTCTCGTGTTTTGAAAAGCTTCTCAAAAGCTCATTTTAGCTTGTTTTGATTTCAACTTTTGTTTCTAGGTAGCCAACCAGGTCTAATACAAGTTAAAATAATTGCTTTTCGTTTAGCTTATTTGGTGTTCTCGTGCATAAGCTTAAAGTAACCCTCAAATTGCTTTTGCTCATTGATCTCAAACATCAAATCTGTTGAGCTTGTGATTCTGTGGGTTAGGACTTGTTGAAACCTGTTCCATTTGAGTCATTTTAGCTTAATATAGCTTCTGTGTAGGTTTGGTGGTCTTTGGTTATCAATTGGCTTTTTCATGTGCTTATAATTAAGCAGCTTGTTACCTATTGTATATTTCTCCAAACAAGCACATGTTTTTCTATTTTTCCTAGATTCTACATATTAAAATAGACTTTTCCTGAAATTTTCATAATTTTTCATAACTGTTTGCTATTTTTCTTAATTAAAAACAGTTTTTAGGCATTTTTAAATAGCTTTTAATACAAATAAATTATAAAAAGTTAAAAAAAATATATTTTCTATTTTCCTAGATTAAGATAAATATAAAAGTAATAAAAAGTATTTTTCCATAATTTTCTTAGTTTAAAAAGTATTTTTTAGCATTTTAATTAGTTTAAAATAGATTTAAATTAATAATAAATACATAATAAGTCTTAAAAATATATTTTCAGTTTTAAAATAAGTTTTATCATATTTTAGACTTTTCTAAGTTATAATTTCATTTTTCTAGGTTAATTTTGTATTTTCTTGTATTTTAGTGCATTTTAAATACTTAATAAATAGTTTTAATTAATAATAATTAAATAATAAGTTATAAAAATAATTTTATTTTTCTAATAATTTTCTTTTACTATTAGGATTGTAAAAATATCATTTTCATATTTGTAGGTCTTTTATTTTTTTTTTAAAGCTCACGCTTTTATTTTGTAATGAGACGTAATTTTATTTTAAACGTAAGTTTTAAGTTTTAGGTTTTAAACGTTCATCGATCTGTAAAAATAGTGATAGCGTTTATTTAATAGATTTTATATTTTATTTCTTTTAATTTGCATTTAAGTCGCTTTAATTTGTAGATTTTCTCTTTAGGAATAATTTTCCATCCAAAACCTTATCGATCACTATCCTTAGTGATCATTCTACCATCTGATCAAGTGTTTATTACACCAATTCATCCTCCGTGGGACTTAACGACCCAGGAATTCCCTATATTACTCTGATCTATATTGTATTTGTGTTTTAGGCAGTTTTAAGTCTGTTACGGTTGGCCATTCACAAGTGGCTAGCTTGTGTGATTTGACTTGACTGTTTAGCACAGATCAGGACTTAAAATGAATCTGTGAAAATTCCACAAAGTTTGGTTAAAAACTGACTTGACACTTTTTTGAAATCACAATAGGTAACTAACCAAACACCCTTTTTGGATCTTTTGAGCAAGGATAAACAGCTGGATAAGCAATGCGAATAATCATTTAAGCTAAAACATGCACTGATAAGCTACAATTAAGCAACAACAAAGGGAAAACAGTTGGCATAAGAAGTTTGGGAGTCCTAGGCTAATTGAGGAAATAAGCTAATCTAAGGATTAGGCTAAAGGAACCAAATAAGCATGGAATAAGCAACAAGTAAGCTAAGAACAATTCTAGTTATCTAAAAGCAACTAACTAAGCTACTTTAGCAATTATAACTACTCAATAAGCTAAAAGAAAAAGAAAACAAGACCTGTGATGTGCACCCCAAAACGACCTTTGGGGGTTCATTTGGAGCTTGTTTCGAACAAGCTACAGTAGAGATAAGCGCTTGAGCTTATGGATAGTCCAAGTTCACCAAGTACACAATCCTTTGCCCCCATGTCTAGCTTCTGAGGGGCTTTTGACAAGTCAAAAATAAGCCGCAACATGCACCGTGAGGTCAGCTGATACAACCGAGACAGTAATTAAAGTGACAGATAGGGGACTTGAACACCAAATTTAAACCATCAAAAGTCTTTAACTAAGCAAATGGGTTGAAAGCGTGATAAAATTGACGACGCACCAAAGAACAATAGAAACCAACTAAATCAAACTTAGCTTCTAATTTAAACCATGAAATCTACTGATTAACTGACTACCTTAGGACGTAAAAATGGAATTTGGAAAAATTTGGAAATGAACATATTGAAGGAAAACATTAGAACTAGAGAAACTACTGAATTTAATAAACACTTGAGATTTGAAGATTATTTGCTAAAATCTAAATGACCAATAAGCGCTTAAGACTATGAAAGCACTTGTGCCAAACAGTCCTTAACGGACAGATTTTACTTGTGAATTCAGATTAGGACTAAGAACATAAATTTGAAGCTTAATACTCAACTTAATTCAGCTAATAAAAGCTCATCACAACAAGTAAAACAACATAACAATAAACATAAACAATGGCGATTTTAAGAAAGAACATGCAGAATTGAAAGTTTGAAATTGGAATGGAATTTTAACATTACATGTAAATTAAGACAATACAGAGAATTAAAGATGCAAAACATAAAAGTGGACTAGAATACTGAAATTCTAGACTAAAATAAAACTAAGACCGCCTTATAACATTCGGCATACAAATATTTATACTAAAAAGTTAAAACTGGTCTTCTCTCTTCATTTCCTTGTTGTACTTCGCTGTGAGATAAAAAACCAAGTACATCTTTGTGCTTTTGTTAATCCCAGCCATCCATTAGCCCTTGGATTACAACTTGGTGCCAACACATGAAGAGGTAACGTGTGAGTTTTTAGGGCATTTAATGCCCTTGGTTTGTTGTGGAGGTGGAGGAACAAATTTGGGGAAGAGTGGGTAAGACAAGGTTGGTGATGAGTGGTGGGGTGGACAAATCACCCTGGGTTTAAGGTGTTAATGGTGGGAGGTTAGGAATGGGTAAGTTAAACACAGGAAAGGTTTTTTATTTATTGTTTTGGGTTTTATGATTTTTGGGCTTATATAACTAAAAGGGTTCGTTTGGTAAGTAGTAAATCACAAGGACATTAATTGCAATTTAGCAATTTTTCGAGGACCGATCTTGCCCATTTTCCAAAGTTATCAATAGGACCAAACTTTCCAATCTTTAATAGTACAAGGACCACATTGAATGTTTTCCATTTTATTCCACCAGGGACCAAATCTGCCAAACATTTTTGTAAATTTTCAAAACTTTCACCAAAGGACTAAATATGACAGCTTATGATTTCAAAAGGACCTTTGGTGACTTTTCTTAAAAAACAAATGCTCAGGGACTGACTTTTACAACTTTTGAAATTTAGGGACCTGAACGCCAATTATGCAAACTTTGTTCGTTTTTCAACTGTTTTTACTCATTTTGCATCTAAAACATATAAAACATAATTCCTGGAATATTTCCAGTATTTTGATGCCTATTTGAGTGTTTTTAAATGTTTTGCAGTTCAGATTTGACCAAAAATGATGAGTATTTACACACTCATCAACTACTTAGTCCTAAATAAAAGCAACAGTGTTTAAGACATACATCACATGTTTCAAATAGGGATCATACACATCACCTTCAATCACCCTCAAGCTTTCATCTCACTTTTTCTTCTTCCCCGAGAGAAAATGAACAATGCATTTGAACATTCCTTTTGTTTGTTGGAACTCTTGAGAAGGACTTAGAATGTTGGGCAATTGATCAATATATGACACGGGGTCGAGATGGTAGTTGTTGGCGGGGTTGCTTGCTTCTCCTTCCGTCTCCTCGGATGAGTTGGTAGGTGGATGAGGCCTTTTCCCATCAAACATGAACCTTGATGCTCTTTCCTCGGTGAGAGGTACCATGACCCGGTTGCATAAGAAATGATCATCCGTCAAGGGAGAGGGTTCTAAATCAAAGACAAAGTTTGTTAGGCGAGTTAGAAGCATAGCATATGGTAGAACCATTTTCTCCGTCCTAAAAACACTAGCCATCCTTTTGACCATGTAATATGAAAGGTTGAAGGGAGTTTCGTTGATGAGGCAATAAATCATGTACACAAGACATGCATTCAGATGATCCTTGTTTCTAACCAAGCAAATAACAATTTCCCTAATAATTTGTTCCCAATTTTTGTGGAGTGGGAACATCTCGAAAAGCTCCATTTGAAAGGGATCTCGGTGGATGACTTTTGAGTTCCTAGTGACTTGGGTTTGAGAGGTTCTTTGGATGAATATGGCATATGTTACCGTTGTTGGTTCATGAAGAGGTGAAATAAACCTTGTGATCATCAACCATATCATGAATTTTGGCGAGTGACCAATCATTGGAATACATACACACCCCATGGTGGGGGATGCGGAGAATCCGGGAGCAAGGGTTAAATTGTAGTTGTGCTCGTTGATGATAAAGGCAATGGAGATGGTTCTGTCATCATTTCTTATGATCCGAACGCTTTTGTAAAACTCGAGGACAAACACAGGACATATTTGTTCGTAGATATGGAGGAGACACTGAAATTTGATCCTAGAAAAGACTTCGGGAATGTCGGTACCATTGAGAAAAGATTGATCAACCACACGACCTTCATGAAAAAACCGTTTTTGTAGCATTTTGAAGGTTTTTTGATCTTTAGGGTCAAGATCATCCTTTCGGTGATGCATCAGTATATAATGAGCGGTGTCTTGATAATTTTGTTGTTTGGAACTAGGCATGATTGATCCTAAACAATAAAACCACAATGTTGTATTAATTATGAGAATAGTTCCTTTTGAGGTTCATCACAATTTTGCTCAAAAACATCCCTTTTGAATTCATTATGAGTTTTAATTTGTATTAACAATGTTTGTTCTTTAATTAGTTATCTTAGATAGCTAATTTAAAAACAAGGTGATAGCAAATTGTGACAAACTCACTTGAATCAAAATTCTAAAGATGTAAAAATTGTATAACTAGGAACTTGAGAATGGAAATTACAATGTAGTGAAGATAAGACTTACACAAGTGATTGAATTGCTTGGATTGATGATGAAAAAGCTTCTAGGAACAGTAGTGTTGTGTTTATGGTCGTATATGAAAGAGTAAAGTGAAGAGTGGAAGTGCACAGTGAATTAACAAACATTTATTATGTTTGCTGATGTGTTGGTTCCCACGGATCCCTTGAAAAAGGGATCCGACTAGTTATAGTTTAGGGATCTGACTATTCAGTAAAAACAGTTTTAGTGGGTTTGATAATTTTGACGCGGGAGTTTTTGATTTCGATTTTTGTCAATGGTTTTGCTCTATATCTTAGGTTTTATCTATTATAAGTGTGATACAAGTTTTGACGAGTCTTCGTATTTACTAAACACATTTGACGAGGTTCCTTTTTATGAGTAAACCATAAGTCGGGAGAAAAGATAAGAATCATGTCAAATTCTATTTTAACATGATATAGATAACTTGAATAGATGATATTGACATAGATTACTAATGCAACACCAATATCTCTATGTGGGGAACGATGGATCAAAACTTTTGGTTAGCAAAAATTTCTTTTCGAGGTAAAGATGTATGTTGACTAGTTTATCGTAGTGTTTAGGGAAATCAAGCAAGAATACTATTCCTGATGATATGTTTAATATGAAGAACAACTTTTTGTAGAATTTGTGACATTGAAGTTTAAGCATTAAATCTATGAGTCTTTACATAGTATTAAATATATGAAAGGATATTGTTAATACAAATAAGCCGTAAAAACGTTAATTTATATTTTACGATCTTCTAATGTTTTGTCGATAACAAACGTAAAATCATTTTAATGAAACAAATAAAATACGTAAATGGTTTGAGCCAATATTTTTTCTAACACACTTACGTTTTCACATAAAACACTAAAACAAGTATAAGTGATTTTATGATTTAGTAATACATATGTACAACAACTAGTGTTTACATATTGGGCAAATATATACATAACTAGTATGTATTATAATGGGTAATATAAATGGGTAGAAACTTAATTATTTGACCCATTGACCAAATACATTGAATGTAGTTGGGTACAACCCAAAGTCCATGACCCATACCCATGGAACTTGACCCATAACCTATGTAGTTATCTCGGTCGAAAATCACATATCGTTCAAGGACCGATATTTGAAATATCGGTTATCGCGGTGAGATATCGGTGAGATATCGGTTTTTTATATTATCTAGAATATTAACTATATATTTATTAAAATCATAACAAATTAAACAAAAAACATAGCATAATATAAATACCCCCTACCTTCCCACTCTCTCATTTGCACTCTCTTCACTCTCTCACTACAAAACACACACACACATATTCCTCCTTTCTCTCTCTATATTTTCCGGCCAACCCATTAGGGTTCCGGCGCCGTCTTCATTTCCGGCTAACTTTCCGGCGAAATCCAACATTTACACCACCTATCCTAGATGATAGATCAAGGTCTCATGGTTCTATTTTCGTGCCACACGCATTTTGAAACACCTTAACGCGCCCTAGATCGAGTTTTTTCGTGTCGTTCTTTATTATTAGGTATCGGAAAATATCGTCAAAATATCGAAAATATCGCCGATTTTCAAAATATCGTCAAAATATCGGAAAATATCGCCGATATTATCGGATCCGATATTTTGGGCCGATATTTTGAACCGATATTTTTTCTAGGTCCGAGATGCGAGATATCGACGATATATCGGCGATATATCGCCGAGATTAACTACATAGCCCATAACCCATTGCATGACATCATGCTTAAGTCATACATGGTTTTAATCCATGGCCCATAGTTTTAATCCATGTACCATGGACTAGATGCATTGCATCTTATAGATACATTGTATCTACTTGATATCCATGATCCATAACCCATGACCCATCACCTAAAACCCATGGGCAAAGGCCCCACGGATCCCCAGTATTGCACTGGACGGATCCCTCAAGTGAGGGATCCGTGAAACAGTAGCTATTTTCTCTCTATAAATAGTGAGACATTTCTTCATTGTTTCTCACCCCTTTCTCATATATTTTCTCTTTGAGTTATAAACTCTCTAACCTCAGATCCAAGTGATCTATGTATGTAGTTTTGTTTTCGTGTGATTCTCTAGGTTCCTCTTAAAGGCGAGATCACCATCTTTTGAAGACGAGCAAGCTCAAGTCCATGAGTTGCCATGCTTCGTTATCATCAAGACTACTGAGGTTCTCTTGTTGATAGTTTTCTTCTTTCTCATAAGAAGTGTAGTGTTGAAGACATTAATGAAAGATGTCTCAAGTGTCAAGACGAAGATATTAGTGAAGGGTGTCGATCGTCCGTATTGAAAGCACTAGTGAAGGGTGCTTAGAATTCAAGGCTAGAGGCATTAGTGAAGGGTGCCTAGAAGTCAAGACACAAGACATTAGTGAAGGGTGTCTTGAAGATCGAGTCAAAGGCATTAGTGAAAGGTGCCTAAGGTGTACATTCGATATGGTGTGATTCGATATACATGGCAGATTAGTATTGGGTCAAAGGATATTGTTATCCTTGATGATGTTATTATAAGGAGTTGATCTCCTTTGGGGTTAGGTGTTGGTGTAGTGTTGGGTAGTAGTTCCTCCATTGTAATGGAACTCGGTACTTAGCCTAGTACCGGATAAAGGGTAGGCGACGTTGTGGTAGGTGTGGTTCTCCTTGGTGAAAGAACCTGGTGGTTAGCCTAGTACCGGAAAAAGAATAGGCAACGTTGTGAAGGTTTCTCCACCATAAGGAGCTGGTGTTGTGTAGTGATTACAAACTTTCGAGTAGGTGACTCGGGAAGTGGAGTAGGGCAACGAAGGTGTCCTTGTAGCCGAACCACTATAAATACTCACGTTGTGATTTTGTGCTTCTTACTCTTTATCTTTTCATTACATATTTATATTTCTATATGTTTATTTATCAACATCCAACATACATCCAAATAGATTGACATAAGTTGATCTAAATAGTTTAAAACAAAGTTTTAATCGGTAAAACTATTCAACCCCCCCCCTTCTAATTTTCCACAGATATTATAATACTACTTAATAGAAGCATATATCATTATTTTATCTATTAGCAATTAGTATATTTTTAGATTAACTAATTGTAGTTAGGAGAACATACATAATTGTAGTATATATATATTTGCTATATATATATACTTCATGAGCTTTTAAAATACTTAATCGTATTTTGTAAAAGCAGTTTTGTAAATACTTTGGATTCTTCTTTGGGTGTTGACTTCATTTTTCTTTAGATGGAACGAAGTCATTGAACGAATCCTATCATGAAGATTTCTCAGAAGAAAATGTTAGAATGATCTATAACTATCCAACTTTTAAAATATAAAGATTTCTAAAACATGAATTTTTGTTTTAAGAAATTTCCTTCTTTGTATTTTTCAAACATACACGGATCGTATCAAGTTTTTAAAGTACAATATACTCTAAAAAACTTGGTAACGAAGCTCTGATGCCAATTGTGAAAAACTAGAATGGGGGTTAAATAGTTTTACCGATTAAAACTTCGTTTTAAAGTATTTAGATCGACTTATGTCAATCTATTAGGTTTGTGTGTTGGATATTGATAGATAAGTGTATAAGTAAGTAATGCAAAAGATAAAGGAAGGGAACACAAAACCACGACACGAGTATTTATAGTGGTTCGGCTACAAGGACACCTTCCTTGCCCCACTCCACTCTCCGAGTACCCCACTCGAGAGTTTGTAAGCACTACACAACACAAGCTCCTTAATGTGGCGGAGAAGCCTTCACAACGTCGCCTACTCTTTATCCACTACAAGGCTAGACACCGAGTTCTTCCACAAGGTAGAACCAAACCTATCACAGCGTCGCCTACACTTTATCCGGTACAAGGCTAGATACCGAGTTCCATTACAAAGGAGGAACTACTACCCAACACTACACCACAACACAACTACCCAAAGGAGACACACTCCTTGTTACAACACTAGAAGGATATCAACATCCTTTAACCCAAACTACATAACTTGTACATCGATGCACCATATCGAATGTACACCTTTGGCACCATTCATTAATGCCTTCAACACGACACTTTGGCACCTTTCACTAATGCCTTCAATGCGACACTTCTATGGAGGGAGGAAAGAACAATCAACAAGATACACTTCATTGGTCTTGATGATGACGAAGCTTAGCAACTCATGACCTTGAGTTTGCACGTCTTCAAGAGGTGGTGATTCCGCCTTTAAGAGGAACCTAGAGAATCACACAAACATAAAACTACATAGAATGATCCTTTGGATCTGTGGTTAGTAATGTTAGAATACTAAGAGAAAGTATATCTAAGAGTGGTAGTGAGCAAGAGAGAAATGACTCACTATTTATAGACAAAACATGTCTACTGTCCCACGGTTCCGGCGGATCCCTCACTAGAGGGATCCGGCTAGTGCAAATCCTAAAATCCGGCTACTGGGTTAGTTTAGTCCGGATTTTGGGTTGCAAATCGGGTTATGGGTTATGGGTATTGGATTATGAATACCCAACAGGATGCAATGTACCTAGTCATTGGGTTTTGGATCTTGGGTCATGGGTCATGGACTTTGGGTCATGGATCGTGGATAATATCCAACATGACTTCATGCATGATGTCATGCAATGGGTCATGGGTTATGGATCATGCTCTATGGGTATGGGTTATGGACTTTGGTTTTTACCCAACAAGATTCATTGTACCTAGTCAATGTATCATGGGTCATGGGTTATGGACTTTGGTTTTTATCCAGTACTTACCCATTATAACATATACAAAGTACATATACATTTCTATAAAATGTAAACACTAATTGCTTGTTACACATATATATTTCTATAAGATGTAAACAATATTACTTGTTGGTGTTTATATAAAATGTCTTTGGTTTTATATAATTTATTTACTAAACATGTTTTGATGGTTTTAATATGTTTAGTAAAAGTGTGTTAGTAAACTATTGGCTCAAAGCTTTTACGTATTTTATTTATTTCGTTAAAATGATTTTACGTTTGTTATCGACAAAACATTAGAAGATGGTAAAATATAAATAAACGTCTTTATAGTTTATTTGTATTAACAGAAACAATCAACAAAGTACAAGAACCTAATTATTTGAAAGTTCTTCATCGAATTCCATCAGCCTGACATGGCGTTGCTTCTTCGTTATGCCATCACGGACTTCATCAAGGATTGGACTCAATGCCTGAAGTCGATGACGCTCCCTTTGTTGAGTCTCAACAAATTAGCCCAAATCGTCCACAACTTTTTCGTTAAATGGCCCCAAATACCTAGCTTCCCTCATGCTCTGATCACGCTTCTCGATCTTAGTACGGAGTAGATTACACTCCTCACGAATACGGATCAAAAATCCCTCATCCTCCGTAATTTCATTGTTGAACAAAAACTTGAAACATGTGGCTAGATCATCAGAACCACATGCATCCTTAAGTTCCTGGATGTTAGAGTTGCCAGCCGTTAATGAAAAACTTAGCTCGATACAATTAGGGGTTAGGGTTCTAAAAAAGAAATAACCAAAAGCGTAGATAACACCAGTATAAATAGCAAAAACAAATTCTCCAAATGTTTACAAATATGACAAAAACAACCCTACACTATACCTTTTGTATACAAAACCCGCTAAAACATATATATTACAACACACATTCACTTCACGGATACGTAAAAACGAAAAGTTAGTGATCAACAAAATACGTCCACAATCCAAATAACACAACTACCTAAAATGGAAGTATTTATTGAAACCTTATAACATACCCACATTCGTCCCTAAACTTACTTCAAAAGCTACATGTCGTACGACAAAGACACCGCCAAAAAATATGAACTCGACCGGCCGCAACGCGGCTAAGGCAACCTCCCCGTTGTTGTATACAACTCCATTAACATATTAAACGGTTATATCATCTATTAAAATTTGATGGATGACAATTTCAAGTCTCTTGTTGTATCACTCTTTTACATAGACTAGACGAGTACCCGCGCCTAGCGGCAGCGGTTTCTAGTTTCAACAAAATTTTAGCGGCGATTAAGTTTGTTTAATGAATAAATATTTTAAGCGTTAAGGAATCCACTTAACCATTTTTCTATTTTATTTAGTTAAGATAAGATAACAAGAATTATTTGTTATTGACTTTCAATATTCAAGTTTTTCAAAGTTAACAAAGATAATTGATTATTGACTTTCAACATTCCACTTTCATCTTTGAACATTTTTCTATTTTATGTAGTTAAGATTAATATACTACTCATGCATGCACAACTGTACATCCATATATAGCAAAACGACAAGGAATCACTATTCTTAACCATGGTATTTAAACCAAATCAGCACGAAGGGGACAAAGAATATATTCTATTTTTTTTTTTAACAAAGATTACATTTCATATCACACCTCACAAATGGAGGAAATTTGCACACAACATGTTACATCGAACATAAAGGGCAAAGTCGAAGCCGACTTGCCAAACAAAATACACGAGGCAACAAGTTAAGCCAAAAGAAAGCATACACCCTAATAGTTGTGACCGACCACAACTACACCATATAAGGGTGGGGGGAATCACCAAAGTGAGCTTTAAGGTGACACAACCATACGAAGATGTAGCTTGACAAAAGTACACAAAGTACAGAAAACATACATAGAAGATAAAATTAAGCATCCTAAAAGGAGCCAGAGCAAAACCCAACAAATCTAGAATCAAAACCCAAGGCTACAAGAAGTTTATCGATGGCGGCCACAAGCAGATCTGAAAGCGGATGAAGGTGGCGGCGACAACAACGGCAGCGGCGAGTGATGACAGATCTGTGAGCAATGCTTTTATTGAGGGAAAATAAAATACAAGAAAGATCCGGACGGCCGGTCGAAACCGACCGCCGGAGAAAAGGGATTGGATTTGGGTGGGTGAGTTTTAGAAAGAGGTTGGAGAGAAGATCCTCTCAAGTTATAAATAACTTGATGGATCAAGTTAAGCAATTATCAACCATTAGATCAAATTCAATGGCTCAAATCAAAAGAACATGAGATGATTTGAACCATTGGATTTAATCCAATGGTTGATATTTACAACTTGATCTATCAAGTTATAAATAACTTGAGAGAATCCTCTCCCGTCCTTTATTACAACTTGATTTTACTACTTGAATCAATAAAGAGTTGCATACTTGCATTTCGTTAAAGCGATAGAATAATTTCGGTACAAAACTTTCGGACAAGGTGCAGTGTATTCACAAAAAATCGCAATTCCTGACACAATTTTAACCGAGGTTGCAAAAATCGTGAATCAGTAATCGTTAGGTTGGCCCTCTTGTAACTTATAGTCGGTCTAAGCAGGATTAATGGTGATTAAGTTTGACGGTCGGTGACCGATTAGCATCTAAACGGCGATTAATCAGCTTTGTATGTCTTCTTTTGCAGCACTAAACTTTTATCTATAAAAGAAAATCCATTTGGTTTACAAGCATCTTCAGAAACCCTTTAGTTCGACCCTGCTTGAATTAATATCCGTGTAACTCTTAAATACACATGACTTGTAACCAAAGAAAATCTTACATATCACATGTAATTATTTTTTATCAACCCTGCTTGAATTAATATCCGTGTAACTCTTAAATACACATGACTTGTAACCAAAGAAAATCTTACATATCATATGTAATTATTTTTTATCAAGTATGAAATAAATAATAAGGGTTCTACTATTAATACGGGGGCTATTACCCTTACACTGCCACTTTCGTCCTTTTCATCAGGCGTGGGGCCCTCTCCCTCTCTCCACTTTCGTCTTTTTTTTTTTTTTTTTTTTTTTATTTGATTTGATTTGATGTGTATAGTTTATTTTGTATGGTATATTTAATTTGTGTAGTGTTTTTATATGTATAGTGTATTTATTTGTGTGATATATTTAATTTGTGTAGTGTTTTTATATGTAGAGTATTTATTTGTGTATTGTTTCCATTTAATTAAACAATAACAATAAAACATTTTATAAACTTTTTTTACGTTACTTTTTATAAACTTTTTTTAAAAACTTTTTTTATAAACTTTTTGTAAACTTTTTTTTATAAACTTTTTTTTATAAATTTTTTTTTTAACTTTTTTTTATGTTACTTTTTATAAAAAAAAGTTTATAAAAAAAGTTTATAAAAAGTTTATAAAAAAGTTTATAAAAAAAGTTTATAAAAAAGTTTATAAAAAAAAGTTTATAAAAAGTAACGTAAAAAAAGTTTATAAAATGTTTTATTGTTATTGTTTAATTAAATGGAAACAATACACAAATAAATACTCTACATATAAAAACACTACACAAATTAAATATATCACACAAATAAATACATTATACATATAAAAACACTACACAAATTAAATATATCATACAAAATAAATTATACACATCAAATCAAATAAAAAAAAATAAAAAAATAAAAAAAGGGACAAAGTTGCATGTGGGAGGGCTAGGTCTAAGGGTAGACTCCGTTGAAATAAAATAGTAGCCACCGTATTAATAACTTGACCCAATAATAATTGATAAAAGATTGAACCTGAGACCAAACAAATAATGACTGGAGACAATGAATTAGGATGGTTTATGGTGAATTTGGACATATTAGTTGTCTCATTTGCAGGTGGCTGAGCGTGTGCCACACGCTTTCACTCTACACCTCATTCTATGCTCGATATTATCTTTATAGTACCAGTACTATTTTTCTTTTAAATAATACATATTCCTATTGTTTTTTAATCAATTTTTATCAATTTAAAAGTAACACTTGTGCGTTTTTTAAAACATGTAATGCTTCTATTTGATGTGTAGTGCAAATGAAATTGTATGGTTATTGATAAGATGGAATATATGTGACGAGACCAAAACAAAAAAAATGAGTTGTTAACCAAAGGTAAAAAATGGAATTACCATTTTTCTTGTATGGAAATTTTTTAATATATCATATCTAAAAACGAGTTTTTGTAAAGGATTGTGAATGATCACCTATTTGTTATCTTTTTTTTTTAAGATTTAAATCGGCAGAGAAATTTTAGTGTTGTGCGACCTTTTTGAGTGACGACTAAGTCTTTTCTCAAGAGTTCAACCTTAAACAATGAACACATGTTTCAACGAATTTTAATCAAAAGTAGAGATTGAACTCATAACTAATTTTTTCAAAGTCATCTACTTCATTTGTCATATATTTTTGTCTTTTTTTTTTTTTTAATTTTTTGAGTTATAATGTGTCATCGACTTAAAAATAAGATAGTACACTATATAAAATTATAACATAATTTTTTCTGATGTCAATTTCTTTTAATCCATTAAATGAAGAAACGAAAAGATGTAAAGACAAGAACAAAAATAAAGGCAAATAATAATGGATGTGGTTTTGGAAGGTAGTGACAAGTGAGGTTTTTGGCATGTTGTGGCGAGTAGGTCAAATTCCACCCGATCGTAAATGACCTTTCCATACCCACCCAACTTTTTTTCAAGTGCCACAAGCAACTATCTTGACCATACTCTAGAACATTATTACCTTGCTACCCTTTAGATCATAAAATGGCTAAATGATCCAAGATAAATATCTAAGGCTACATGCAATTTTGATCGCAATATAACCGAAGACATCACTAATGTATTAACCTTTTTTCTTTTACAATAACTTCATGACCAACTTAATATAATGAGAAGACCAAAAACACCACAAAAACATGCTCACTTAAACACAAATACCTTTCACAAAATCAATTACAACAATCACACATACAGACATCCTCCAAAGACTCGGTCCTATTTAAGACAAACTTCTCTTTTTGGGTCTAGGACGCATCGTAGAGAGAAGCCCGCAGAGGGGTGGGATGCGTCTTCGATGAGGTCGACCGATGCATTACGGAGAGTCTAAATATTTCGGGTGTTTGTTTGGTAAGAAAAATCACAACCATAATGTGATTATGCAATATGAATGGGAATACGTTTGTAAATCCGAACAATTTTATTAGGTTTGAATTCTAAGTCTGTATTTGTAATTTTAATACTCGTATTTAGAAAACAAAGTCATTAACCAAATGTTCATGTTATGAATGAAAGTCATTCTGATGTTATTATATCACCCTAGGGGATCTATAATAGTAAGTTTAAGAAAATGATTATAAGTTTATAACTTTATGAAATGGTTTATAAGCTAACCTCACATAGTGACTTGAAAGTTTATGAGGACATGGAATAAAATAAATACAAGTTTATAAAACCTTTTTATTGCCATAAAATATATTATATAAGCAAGCCATCAATATTCATTTTATCTTTCATTCATAAAGTTTTATAAAGTTTATAGACAGTGAAAAAAAGTTTATAACAAAAAAACGTATATAAATTTATATCATAAGATGAAATTGTTGTTCTAATCTTTTTAAAGGTTCGCCATTAGAGATTGTGTTAACACCTCACTAAAATTTGGCAATCTGAGTCAATGGTTGATATCCAAATGATTAAATTGCAAAAACCATCCATGTGATTTGGTCAAATTGCACGTTTCGCCTCTAATCTTATAAAATTGCAGACATCGTTTTTGTAAGAAACTTTGAGCTGTAGTGTTCGTCTTCGGCTTGCAGTTTTTGACAAGGTTATTTTAATCATTTAATTTGGATATAAACGAAAACTGCAACCCCAAATTCTCTACAAATACGGTGCTTACGAAACTTGTAATTTTGGCCAAACCACGCAGACGAGTTTTGCAATTTACTCTATCCACAAATAGACTATGAACAACAATACCTCAAATAAAAGGTCAAGAAACTTACGTGCCATTTGTCATAACTGATAAGTAAATGGCTTGTTTTGTATGCATTGTGTTAGTAATTTGATATCATGTAGACAAAATAATCATAATTAAGAAACTTTTGTGCTCAAATAATCAGACTTAAGAAACTTTTGTGCTCAAAAAATAGTCTTACAAAGTACTCATTACACTTGCCTAAACTAAGCTTCAAACACAAAGATACTTTTAATTATACTCAAACAAGACTTTTGTTTCATTATATGGTGCCAAGTTCGATAATTACAAAATTAATTTTCTTCTTTGACTAATTATTCTATTTTCTCGATTTTTGATTTGTTTAGTTTATGTAGATGATGGATGCAATTTATCATAGCTCAAACCAAAAAAAAACCCATTTAACCTTGATTCCTTTCATACTTTCATCATTTTATAATCGTTTAAGTTTTAACTTGTATACATGAAAGTCAAAAATCACAGGATTAGACACACACATACACGTTATGTATGAGGAAATTAAGTATTTTGATGCATTAATATATCGTGCCATGTGTTAAGAAGCTTATGTTTGCTAGCTATCTCTAATGTCTAAACAATTAAATTGGTAATAAATTGGTCAATGAAACACTTTTGTTACATGTTTTATATTGTGCCATATGCTTTTAGGAGACTACGTTTTTTATTTCTAAGGCTAGAAGCAATATTTTGAAAATCCGGTTTTTAATCGATCTAGTCGAGTCATCGAGTCATTTAGTTACCGGTTCAACCGCTAAATCAACACAATTTTCTACTAAAAAGAAAACTATTTTTTTCAACCGGGTCAACCCGGCTCAACCTGTTCGACCATTGGGTTAACCCAATTTTCTATTGAAAAATATGAGAAAAACCAATCTCAGCGGGGTTTCGAGAACCGGGTTGACCCGAGTCACTTAAAACCCGACAGGTCTAACTGTTACCCCGTTTTTTAAAACCCGTTTCTTTACCCCTTTTTTTTTTTTTGCCCAGAACCGGTTCAACCGATTAACCCGTAGGAGTCGACCTAGGTTTCAAAACATTGACTAAAAGTAATGGTCACACCGGCTTACCTCCCACATCAACGTTACCGCAGTATTCTCTCTCCTTTCACCTTTCCTCACCTTTTACTAAAAATAAAAACACCTCATTTGGCACAAATGCCAAGAGGTGACCACTATCACCGTTATTCCTTCTATTTGCTCTTGGTCAAGCGTGAGCCAGCCCCAAGTAATGAGATGACGCGTGAAAAATAGTGTGAAATGGTGTGATGCGTGACCATTACGAGCGGTCTAAACTTCAAGTTCAACCTTGTATCATGCACTAATTTCTTGTGCGAACGTTTTATGTGGATCGTAGCTACCAGAATTCAAACTTTGTCAACAAATAAAGCAAAATTACACATATTTTTTGGTTTCTAGAAATAGTATTCTGTCAAAGTTGATATATGTAGAAATAGTATCTGTCGGCAAATAAAGCAAAATTACACATATTACTATATATAACTATAGAGCGAGCGCATGTTTTGCGCATTAAATGCTAACTTTCGTAAGTTGGCAAAAATAGCCCCTGAGATTTAGGTGTCGTCACAAAGTAAGTCCTCTAGCATTAATTGCTATCTATAGCAATTTGGCACAAATAGTCCCTAAGGTTTAAGTGTCGTTGCAAAGTAAGTCCTGTAGAATTAATTGCTATCTATAGCAATTTGGTAAAAATAGTCCCTATCCAAATTCACGTCTACAAAAGCAATCCCGCTGCATCGCGCGGGTTTTCACACTCGTTCAAACTGTCAACAAACAAACACAAAATTACACATAGTTTCGTAGTAGTGTATTGGACCCGGAGTAAGTCGGAACCCCTTTCCAAATCTTGTTGGGCAAGAGGTTTAAACCTCTTAACGCCTTTAAACAAGTGGGGAAAAACAAACACGTTTAATTGTCAAAAGCTCTTAACGATTCAAATTTATAGACCATTAAACGGTATTAAGTAATTTTATTTGAAAAACAAACACACGCCAAGTGAATGAAAATAAAACATTGTGCTCTTTTACGTTAAAAGTACATAATTTAAAACTTGATTAGAATGAATCAACCTTCACTAAGTTGGTATTAAAATATGCTAATTATGATTTAGAAAGCAAAGATAATAATTATGGCACGCTTATTACTTTGATTACTACCCCCACCAACCCAACAAACACGCACTAATTGCTTACCAAAGTAATAGACAAGGGGTTTAAATTCGTTTATAACAACTTTAGTGACGTGTTGTGTTAGCGTTAGTTATCTTGCAAATAAACATATTAAATTGTATGTTAATGGAGTTTAATGAACATATAGGTGAGTAAAATCAGGGTACTTAAAGCAATAATAGATCACCCCTTATCGTGAAATCATTAACACGGTGTTCTCAAGTTGTGTAAGAGGGAGGAAGTAAAGTGAAAGCGAGGAAGTTTGTGTTTTCCAGTTTTTTTTAAGAAGTAAAGTGAGGTAAAGTGAAGTAAAGTGGTGATATTTTAGTTATAAAACTTTCACTCCACTTTTGGGGTGAAAGTCACTTTACTTCATCTCTCTTACTTTACTTCATCTTTCTTTCACTTTCATTCATTTTTTTTCTTGAGAACGGAGCGTTTTCGTCAATAGTGGGTGTAAAAGAGTTGAGATTTTATCGAGTAATTACAGCTCGAACTTGACTCGAATTTGTTTAAGTCGAGTTTTATCGAGCTTCGAGCTCGAGCTCAAAACTAAGCTCGACTTGAGTTATTCTGAAGTTTGTAAGTAACGTATACATTTTTTATATACATTATTTATTGGGGCAATTATGCGACTACACTTTTCGCTCGGGGTGTCAACATTTTCTAGACATGAACTTGCGGTATTCTTTAAATAGACTTTGAGACTTGCGACTTTTTTCTTTCAATCAAAGAGCGCTAAGTGTCCCTCCACTTTTCAGAACCCAATGATTGGTTTTTACTTTTTGTACCTATATTTTTTAAGCGACCTAGACCCAGCGAAGTTTTAAGATTCGAACGAAATTCTCTTTTGTCATTTTCAAGAAAAAAGTCAAACTTTCGAAACTATTATTTTATTCCTTTAGCGTCTTCCCAATGCTGAGCAACTTAAGCGAATTACTTTAAGCGCCTTTTTTAACTTTATACTTTTGTACTTTTTGGTACTTTTTTTACATAACTTTTAAATACTTTTTAGATTACTTTTATACTTTTTTTACTTAAGCGAATTCCTTAAAATAATTAATCGCATTTTTATATGACTAGATCTTCTTTACCTTATTCGATGATTAGAATAACACATACATTACAAAATACTCCCACAAACCAAGATCCATCTTCTCGAATGTAACGTTGAACCCTGCAAAAAAATGTTTCGTATTCGGGTATGTATTTTGTGTTTTTACATTAAAATTGGTTTTTACTTTCGTACATTGATATATATTAATTGTTCGTATCTTTGTTTTTTCTGTATTTTATTTAAAGTTAATCATGTTTAATCGTAGTTTTGTAACCACGAAATTGTTTATTTAGCTAGTGTTTGCAGATAATGCTCTGTTTTTTGGCTCCCCAAAAATATTATCATTTTTTATATAGTTCTGTTGTAGTACCTTTGCAATAAGTGCACTGAGGAATGAAGTTATATATGGTATTTATTACAAAAGTGTACAATCTACACTTAACTAAATTGAACAATATGCATTCATTGTAAATAATGTGCATTTTGGATGATTAGCAATGTCTGCCACAATATGTTTCAATGCATCAGAATCAGTAGATTTAGTGTCGGGCACAATATAATTCAATGCAGCTTTGTTACTAACTTTATACGTAATTAAGTAGAATATGTTTTTGAGTAATTTTTATTTTATTTTTTATTTTTTTTTAGGAATATGAGGCGAAAATCATCATCAGAAGTAAACCAAACTACTTTTATTTAATAAAATCCAAGTTTGATAAAAAAAAACGAAGGAAGTTGTTTCGGTAAATGGTTGGACCTTTCTAATTTTGACCATGAACCACATATGATAGATTATATTTTACAAAAACAATGTTCTCCGAATGACAAGCATTATGATATGCCAATTGTATATTATATTGAAGACCGTCCCCTACATTTCGGTCGTCCAGAATTTTCGCATCATCGATTTCATTTTGGAAATGTAAGTTTTGAAAAATATAGGTCTGGACACCTCAATTTTAGGTCAAGGGTTTTCCCAAAACGTTTAGGTTCAAAATTACAAACTTAGATATTCTTGGTCTAATTGAGGATGAAGAGGCATTTGGTATCATATGCTACGAAGATGCAGTACGTCTTTGTCTATTGTTAGCTTTGGAGGTTATCTTCATGGGCAGATTATTGGTTCAGGAAGTTTATGCTACTCTCATGCGATTAGTTGAAAACCTACATTATTGGGATGCCTTTCCATGGGGGGGGCATATTTGGAGGCATTTGTATGATGAAATTTTGGATGTGACGGATAAACACAAGTGGGATTTCCTTCAAGGTATTAACAAAGACTACAAGTTTGTTCCAACCTATACGCTGTCGGGATTCGTTTGTGCTTTCAAGGTTAATATTTTATGTATCAATATACACTGGAGTCATTTTATGTATCAATATTTTATGTTATGTTTTTTTTATTGAACTTGCAATATCCGTAAACATTGTATAGATATGGATACTGGAGTCATTTGAAAGAAGCATTCTATGGTGGAATAAAGTGCCTGATATTATGCCTAGAGGAGTAGCGTGGTCAAAGAATACACCTTTCAAAAGATCTGATTATAAGTTTCTTTTTGGAAAGGTAAAAGTCTTCATCAAATTTGTCTTATTAATGCAATCTTTTATTCTAAATTAAATTTTCAATAATCATTCTTTATTGTTATTATTATTATTTCATTTTTAAGGAATCAAATCCTGTTAAAGAACTTAGACCGACAATAGCTGAGAGGAGATCTGATTGGTATATACAGTTTACGGCGTTTTTCCATGATTACATACCTAGAACTCTGATGCAGGTTTTACTGACCAGGTCTTAATATTTATTATGTCTCGCTAAACCTATGGTCTACCCTAATGCACTAACGGGCAGTGTACCCGGTCGTGTGTAGTGTAGTAAACGGTAAAGCCGAGGTCGTCCCAAGAGCTACGAGGATCGGAAATTAACTTAAGTCTATGTCACGATTATAAGATGGTTTCGATAAGGATTTAATTAATTAACTACTAAAAGCAATAAAAGGAAAATGTGAGATCAATAAAGGAGAGTGGTGCTAACCTAGTTAATCCTCCTAGCTAGTTATGTCTACGTCTACTTACTTCCAATTACTTCTGGTGGGGTCAAATTCGAGAGGACGGCATTTGGTCAATTCGCCCTAACCTATCAGCAAAGATGCCACCACAGGAGAAATCAGGAGCACCGTCATAAGTCCTGTTGTTCCTGGTCCCCTAAGCCAAGTCATTAAGTACCGCTACATGCTAGATTCAAAATAGTGAGTGCCCGGCCATTAGGAACTTAGACACTACACCCCCCAATTCTTAAGTTCATCCAAACGATAGGTGATCAGTTGGTCAAATCGCACAAGTAGAAAGGGTCGTCAGTTGGTCATATCTTACCCTTCCTGTCTCAGTCCGCTCACCTAGGGTCTGTTGGTCATATCTCCTAGGCAATTGGCCTCTATCACCATTCAAAACTACCGAACCAAGGATGACTACCAAAGAACTATGCATGCATACACTTAGAAATAATTGTACGGAAGTAAAGGTAAATACAAATAAAACAATTAAGGAATCATAACTAGGCTAGCACCAGGGTGCTTAGCCAAACATATAGTAAATCATACCAACAAAAATGAATAAATCATAAATTGAATTGAACATAATGTTTGATACAAATTACTTGATGTAGAGCTAATAATGATAGTGATTTCGAGTGAATTCTTCCTTCAAAACTGACTTCGGACTGCTGGAAAATACCCTGGAGTGGTGCCCTAATCGACCCCTAGGAGAGGGGTGAAGAGAGATACTCAAAAATGCAGATTTAGGGCTGTATTTATAGGCCCCGACATGGTTACGGCGTAATTAAATAAATTAATTATGTCGTAACTAATATAATTAGTTACGTCGTAACTAAGTTACGCCGTAACTAATACTGTAACTTCCAACTTCGTAGTTTTCATTATCCATTCCATTAATTGAAACACTTTTGCACTAGATGTCACTTTTGGCCCCTCATCTTTCTTCTTCATTTAAATTGTAGTCCTTGAAGTAAATAAACTTCATATAAGTTGTCACCTTTAGTCCCTGATCGCACTTGTTATTTTTACTTTTCATCCTCGGAGTAAACATTATCTTCATTTAGCCACGGGACTTCAACTCCTTAGCGCCCAAGTAATAATTACGGCGTAATTAAATTACCGAATTACGCTGTAACTCTTCAACCGTATATATTTATCTGCTCCGTAATTATCTCTACGGCGTAACTAAATTGCCATGTTACGCCGTAACCTTCATAAAAATAATTACGACGTAACCATAAGAGATGGTTACGCCGTATCCTTCAAAGCTCATATTTACGCCGTAACACTATTAGCTAGTTACGGCGTAGTCTTCACATAAAATCCAAAGGTCCTCGTAAATCAATCTTCAGAACATATACTTGGCCTTTTATCACTACTTTTCCGCTCCAACGCCTCATTTATCCTGAAATGCAAATATGAGCGAATATGAAAGAATTAAGTACCATATTAATGCAAATGAGGCCATAAACACGGGAATTTGATATATAAAAGATCAGGCAATTTGATGTTATCAAATATCCCCCCACTTGAATCCTACTTGTCCTCAAGTAGACCCTTTAAATAATTCTTAAAAACATATCTCCCATGATTAATTGGAAGATACGAGTCTAAAAATCACCTAGCTAGAAAATTCCAAACCGAGCACCTCACGAAAAGGGAATTGAAATCACACTCTCTCTCATAATTCACGTGTTTAATATTTTTGGGGTGATCACTCAACTGCTCAGTCATGGCGAGTATTCTATCATAGGCTTGGTAAAGATACTAATCTCCACCACTAGAGTCTATAGATGCAGCTATTCTAAAAGGCAATGGGTTGACACAACACAGGCTTATGGGGTTATTTTGTCATTACTAACGAGCTACGGCGAAGGGGACAAAACCAATGATACATGACCAAATCCATGGCCAAGACACCAATGATTGCTCGCTTCCTCACCTAAACTCGATTCATGACTAAGGGTAGGATAAGACATGGTAAATTTTAATGGGTGTAAACAAAAAGACACGAAACAAATAGATCCCTAAGTCCACAGTCGCCCCACCACTAGTCGCATTCAATCCCGTAGCAAAAATCAAGGGTTAAGAGTCAAGGGGTCTTCAATAATCCAATACACGAGTTAATGCATAAGACATGTAATGTGGTGCCTCATAAACTCCATAATCTATGCAAATAAGATGCATTAACTCGGCCTTCATCATCAATGAAAAAAGAATGTGCTATATAAAAAAAAATTTAAGTTTGGGTCAATTTAGCACATATTTCAATCAAAATCGACCATTTCTATCTCCCATCCCCCCACTTGAAATGTACAATGTCCCCATTGTACGAATATTAAAATTTGAAAGGCGAGATAGAAATGTACGGGTTTCTAATTTTATCCGTAAGACAAAACGGATTTGTAAAAATTTGCGCCAGATAAAACAAGGCGAGAATACTAAACACATTACGACACACAAGCTGATTTATATTACGATCAGCAATAAACAACTAATAAACTCTTGCTTGCATTCTCATCATTTTTTTTTTTTGACTTTTTTCACTTTTTTCACTTTTTTTTATGCAAGACAAGGTATACATGAATAAACAATACGAACATAAAAAGTATCCCCCCACTTGAGATCAACTATCATCTAAACCCGATTTTCTTCCAAAACCCTTTATTCAAAACCCGCGACTTTCACTAGTGGAACCAAAATTAACCAACAGCGCCCGGACCATGGACATAAGGAAACTACAGGGTAGGCTAGGCGATGGGTGTAACGAAACATATATTGGGTGGACAAAATGAAAGGAAAGGCTCTGAAGGGTGTATCTAGGGGTATCTTGCACTAATGATGAGTGCAAACAAAAAGGATTTAACAGGGGGATTGACTAATCGATGTGAAAAGTCAATATACACAAACATATATGGGCTATTTGGGTTTAATCCTAAAATTGCCTTATATCCTAGCTGCACCGATCACACCCAGTTACCTCAATGTAATGCTCATGATAATGGTCTCGAAAAGATATACAAGGCCAAGTTCTAAAGTCTACTACAGCCACCGGCACACTCATTTTTATGGTATTATGTATAAGGGGAAAACGGAAAGGCTTATCCTCACACAATGAAAATATAGGGTAGGTGTGCTCAGTCTAGATTAATCCAGTTAAGTAATGAAAAACATGTCAAAATTTTATTAATGAAACACTTTTCATTAAAAACTAGAAAAATAAGGGCAAGTAAAATCAGGCAGGTGTCTTTGTCTAATCCCTTCCCCCACTTGGGTCATACTTAAGCATATAAATGAAAGATAAGAAGGGTTAGAATTGGAACAGAAAACTCCCCTGGATTTGCTCGGCATGATCGAAGACACACGAACAAACGTGTCCCGCTTTAAGATTCATGAGCAAACTTTAATTACCTGAATTCACTTAAGACAACCAAACGCGTCATACTAGTAAAAAAAACAAGCAATAAAAGAAAAATAAAAACCTAACTCACTTTCGTAGGAATCACGGTTGCATTTAGCGAATGCAACAAGCCTTTTAAACCACTTGGTGTCCCAAGTGGACGAGTGAAGTCTCGTGAGGGTTTACTAGGAACACACCCACAAAGTTCATTTAAAATACTAATACAAGGTTATTGTGTTTTAAAATGAAAGAATTAAAGCAGAGGAAGGTTACGTCGTAACTCTTATGAGGTAGTTACGCCGTAACTAGCAAAACCTGACATAAGCACAAGTGGTTACTGGCGTAACCACGGAGATGGTATTACGCCGTAATTATTAATGCGTCAAGAATTCTCTTGCTAAAAGTTGGTTACGGCATAATCACTAAGATGAGTTACGCCATAACTCTGTTCGGATCAAAGCTGCAGCAACAATTACTTCCTCGTTTCCTGCAAAAATGGTTAGAAAACACAAAACCCAACTATACTAATAAAATGAAAAAGAAAAGATAGGCATGGGGTGCCTCCCACGAAGCGCTTGTTTTTGTTCGAGTCACGAGCTTGACTCCACCCTTATTTACTACGTAAAAGGGTGTTCATCCCCTCACTTGAAATCAAGTGTGGGTGAAAATAGCAATAAACACCATGAGGGTGTGAATTTGCTATGGGGTGGGGAAATCATAAATTATGATCATACTTGAAAGGAGATGTCATTTCCAACCATACCTTACCCGTTTTAGTTGATGGCATTGATGATTTGTTCACCTCGTGATGTGGTTGATTAATCGGCTCATATGTCTCCTTGCTTATCACTGAGGTGTCCAAGATTTTGTCTTCTAATTCCTTTGCAGGATCAACTAGAATTGGTTCAGTAGCCGAAGCTACATAACCATTATCAGGTGATGTGATAGGTTGCACGATTTCATCCATAATTTCAGCAACCTCATTAGCTTGTGGCGTTGCTTCATCACTCTGTAAGTTCTTTGCTTCCATTTTCTTCAATTGATCGTCGCTTGTTTCTTCTTTTCTCACATTCTTCAAACGTCCTGGAAATGGGATAGGTGGTACATAGGGTCTGATATAAGGTAAATCACGAGGAACCGGCTCCTTGTTGACTTCTTTCATCTTTCCCACTGTTGCTTTGATAGTTCCGACCGCATTCTTTTTACTTTCCAGGACCTTTTGATTTAATTCTTCAAGCTTAGCCTCCAAGCTTTTCCTCTTATCGTCAAGCTTCTTTAAATTCAGGTCCGCACCCTCCTTGAATTCCCTAATCATTTCGTCATTCGAGTCGTGCATCCTTTTTAAATTATCCGAGAATTTCTTGACGGCTTCCTCCAATGGCTCAACATAACTGACCTGCTCATATTCTTCTTGTAGAGAGTGCTCTTGTATAGCATGAATGCTCTCCTTGGCCATCTTCATATCAAATCCAAGTCTATCAAGCTGCTTGGTGATGTCACCAAAGTCATCCAAGTTGTTGCTATTTGTGGCCCAAGTGGTTGCTCCATCATACCAATTTCGTGAATGGTCAGCCATCATTTCAATTGATCTAAGGGCTTGTGCAGGTGGCATTGTAGGAATAGGTCCTTGAGAGTCGAGCATTTGGCGGGACGAGATGCTTAAACCTTTGTAGAAAATAAGGACCATCTGATGGTTGCTGATGTCATGCGTTGGCCATCTATAGAGAAGGTCATTATATCTTTCCCAAGCTTCATCAAGCGTTTCATCCATCTTCTGCAAAACTCCTTATCTCTTCCATCTTCTTGGCAATCTTTGAAGGAGGACAATATCTCCGAATGAACGCTTTCTTCAAAAGATTCCACGTGTTGATTGACCCCGCAGGAAGCATCTTCATCCATCTTCTAGCTGCACCAGTGAGTGTAATAGGGAATACTCTAAGCATTAATGCATCTTGAGAAACTCCTGTAGTGTGGAAAAGATCTGCGATCTCCAATACTCTTCGCACATGCAGGTGGGCATCATCATCGTTAGTTCTCGCGAAAAGCTTCTGTCTAAGTTCCCTCATGAACTGGCAGCTGATCTCAAACTCGATGTCATCATTAAACTCGGGATATATGATTCCTGATCTTTGGTCACCTTGAGTCAAAGCAATGTATTCTTCCATAGTGAGCATGTCAAAATTTGAATCTTCCATATCCTGAAATATAAAAAACAAACAAAAAGCAGAAAAGAAGAGAAAAAGAAAACTAAAAACAAAAAGAAAATAGAAGAAAAACTTAAATTAAAAACATAAATAGCTCCCCGGCAGCGGCGCCAAAAACTTGATGCAGGTTTTACTGACCAGGTCTTAATATTTATTATGTCTCGCTAAACCTATGGTCTACCCTAATGCACTAACGGGCAGTGTACCCGGTCGTGTGTAGTGTAGTAAACGGTAAAGCCGAGGTCGTCCCAAGAGCTACGAGGATCTGAAATTAACTTAAGTCTATGTCACGATTATAAGATGGTTTCGATAAGGATTTAATTAATTAACTACTAAAAGCAATAAAAGGAAAAGGTGAGATCAATAAATGAGAGTGGTGCTAACCTAGTTAATCCTCCTAGCTAGTTATGTCTATGTCTACTTACTTCCAATTACTTCAGGTGGGGTCAAATTCGAGAGGACAGCATTTGGTCAATTTGCCCTAACCTATCAGCAAAGATGCCACCACAGGAGAAATCAGGCGTCATAAGTCCTGTTGTTCCTGGTCCCCTAAGCCAAGTCATTAAGTACCGCTACATGCTAGATTCAAAATAGTGAGTGCCCGGCCGTTAGGAACTTAGACACTACACCCCCAATTCTTAAGTTCATCCAAACTATAGGTGATCAGTTGGTCAAATCGCACAAGTAGAAAGGGTCGTCAGTTGGTCATATCTTACCCTTCCTGTCTCAGTCCGCTCACCTAGGGTCAGTTGGTCATATCTCCTAGGCAATTGGCCTCTATCACCATTCAAAACTACCGAACCAAGGGTGACTACCAAAGAACTATGCATGCATACACTTAGAAATAATTGTACGGAAGTAAAGGTAAATGCAAAAAAAATAATTAAGGAATCATAACTAGGCTAGCACCAGGGTGTTTAGCCAAACATATAGTAAATCATACCAACAAAAATGAATAAATCATAAATTGAATTGAACATAATGTTTGATACAAATTACTTGATGTAGAGCTAATAATGATGATGATTGCGAGTGAATTCTTCCTTCAAAACTGACTTCGGACTGCTGGAAAATACCCTGGAGTGGTGCCCTAATCGACCCCTAGGAGAGGGGTGAAGAGAGATACTCAAAAATGCAGATTTAGGGCTGTATTTATAGGCCCCGACATGGTTACGGCGTAATTAAATAAATTAATTATGTCGTAACTAATATAATTAGTTACGTAACTAAGTTACCGTAACTAATATCTTGTAACTTCCAACTTCGTAGTTTTCATTATCCATTCCATTAATTGAAACACTTTTGCACTAGATGTCACTTTTGGCCCCTCATTGTTCTTCTTCATTTAAATTGTAGTCCTTGAAGTAAATAAACTTCATATAAGTTGTCACCTTTAGTCCCTGATCGCACTTGTTATTTTTACTTTTCATCCTCGGAGTAAAAATTATCTTCATTTAGCCACGGGACTTCAACTCCTTAGCGCCTAAGTAATAATTACGGCGTAATTAAATTACCGAATTACGCCGTAACTCTTAAACCGTATATATTTATCGCTCGTAATTATCTCTCTGGCGTAACTAAATTGCCATGTTACGCCGTAACCTTCATAAAAATAATTACGACGTAACCATAAGAGATGATTACGCCGTATCCTTCAAAGCTCATATTTACGCCGTAACACTATTAGCTAGTTACGGCGTAGTCTTCACATAAAATCCAAAGGTCCTCGTAAATCAATCTTCAGAACATATACTTGGCCTTTTATCACTTCTTTTCCGCTCCAACGCCTCATTTATCCTGAAATGCAAATATGAACGAATATGAAAGAATTAAGTACCATATTAATGCAAATGAGGCCATAAACACGGGAATTTGATATATAAAAGATCAGGCAATTTGATGTTATCAAACTCCACCAGTGAAAACCACACATCTTTACGACGAGTAGTTGAAGAAGATGGCCGCAGCACGCAAACGTGGCAAGATTGAAAGGAAACATTTACCTATTAAACGCAAGAGTGAGAGCAGTATAATAGAGATCAGCATAATACATGATGGTGTTATTACAGAGTTAAATAAGCGTTTGTTCAAACTCGAGGCAATTATTCAGGTTATTTATACTTTATATTCTCCTCATAGACCCATCAATAATCACACGACTACTGATAATAATATATGTCCTTAATATTTTTTATTCTTTTCAGGTTCTTGCTCGAGAAGAAAATGGGGTAATATATCCTTTTTTTCGTAGATATACTTTGAAATCCTTTTTGATTCATTTATTTTTCGTATATATACTTTTTATAAATACTTTTGTTCATTCTTACAAGAAATTGGAGTTAACTAATGATCTTCGGCATCTAAGTGCACAGTTTTGTGATGAGCTTAATCATGATTTTCTTGACTTGTTTGAGTCAAGTCAGTCAAGTATTGATACTAGTGCATCAGCGCGGCTAGATGATTTTTCTGATGACGATGTTGCAAAGGTAATTTACAAAATCAATAGACATGAATAAAACCCTTTCCGTACCATAACATGCTATAACGATGGTAACTATTTAAACTTTGACAGGAATTTATTATCCAAGAAGAATTAAGGTTGCGACATGAAGAATTAGAAAGGGCCCAGTTAAAAGAGTAGAAGTTGATGCAAGAAGAGAAGAGGTTAAGGATGGAAGAGGATAAGTTGATAATGATGGAAGAGCAAAAGAGGTTGCAGTCTGAAAAGCAACGAAAGAAAAGGGGAGAAGCAATCATGAACTCAGATCATATGAAAGCTAGTAGAGCGCGCTTTGCAGTTACAATAAGGAGTGAACAAGGTTCGGGTGAAGCTAATTCGTATTATTGGACTAAGGCATATCTTTGAAAAGAAAAGAGCGATGCTTTAGCTTACGATCCGATATGACTCAAAAACTTAAAAATGTCAAGCCTTGGGTTGAGATATAAAAACTACTTCTTGACAACGTTTTAAAATATATCTTGTTATTGACATTTGATTATAAGTGTAATCATTTCATATACTAGGATCTTGCACGCTCCAACAGCGCTGTCAACAGAGTTCATTTTACAAATGAATTTGACGAGTTTCTTGGACAAATTGGACCGCTTAACTGCAAGTTTCCTTGGTGTGACAATGTGTGTGTGGATAGAAGGTTTTGGGAAAGTTTAGTTTGCTTAGACCCGCCTAGGAAAGGTTGGCTAAGGGATGAGGCAAGTACTCATACAACTTTACTTATTGAATTGATTTCTTATAACGTTGATCACACTCATTTATGTTTAGAAATTTACAGCACATAGAGTTGTGGGTTAATTACCTGCGGCATGTTAGACCCGATACGGCTGATTAGGCAATGGTTAGTAGCTACTTTGTTCAGCTTCTCTTACAAAAATCGTTGCCGTTGTGGTATGCTAATGGTGAAAGATACTCTATTCCATGGTCTGATGTTAACCAAGTAAGTGATGATATATATTTTTTCTTCTAGTCCAGTCTCAATAATATAATTAACCCGTTTAGCTTTTGTTATATATATTTATGTTATGTTTGTGACCCAAACGTTGTAGGTTTTCATGCCTATTAATGAAACTGAAGCTCATTAGTGTCTTGCGCGTTTGGAGATAAACACAGGAATAGTTACATTTTATGATAGCGGTGAAACTTATGAAGAAGAATGGCGAGAGTTTTATATCAACGTGAGGAAGTGTTTACAGGTTTGACTATTTATTCATATCTATTTCATATCTATTTGTTTTATTCATCAGAATTAATACAAAACCGTTTAACCAGGTTTTAAAACATTAGATTTTTTAACAGTGTAACTTTTGTCCACAACTACAACTACCTGAGGTCCTAGAACAAGCGCAAGTATTTAAGAAGAAAGACATTGATCCGGAAAGTTATTGCATTACATTTTGTATCGCTGAACAAGTACCGAAGCAGGCGGGGATATTTGGTGACTGTGGTATTTGGGTATGTATTTTTTATACCCCTTGGCTTTTAGTCTATCATTGGATGTGAAGGATCCTATTCAGGCAGCGCTTTCATACCGTGAACAAATGGCTAGGTTTTTTTTAAACACCGTGTTTGTGTTTAGTGATGCTTCTAGTTTGATGTATTATCTAAAACAAATTGCTCACCATATGTTCCCTTGAATGGGTTTAATTTTTGTATTCAGTATGTTGTATTATATTGTTTTCTTCAAACAAATTTAATAGGATAATCTTCCCTTTTTAAAATATAAGTAGCATGGATGCATTATTATTAAATAGTGTCATAACAAATTAGACACACTACAACACATAACAATAAATTATGGAATATTTGTATATTAGTAATAATTTTCTAAAAAGATAAGCAAAAAAGGAACACACCAAAATAAGGATATACAAAGAATGGGAAACCATGCATGCTACTTTATAAGTATTGTCCATTGGGTAATAGCTATTTATAAATTATCCAACATGTAACTAGGTGACTTTGTCTTGGTAGGGGTAAGGTTTACCTTCTCTTATATATATCATTAGACCTATTAACCAAAACTAAATTTTACTTTTGTCTTTGTATTTTCATATTTCAACTAACTATGGCATCCGAAAACACAAAATCAAGGACCTGTGGTGATTTATGGTATCAACAATGGTTGTAAGTTTGTCCATTAAATTTTTTCTGTTAATGTAAATTAAGTAGGTTTTTGTATTAATATTTGGTTTTTCTAAATTATTTTCATTGTTAAACAGAATGTCTGAAAACTGTGATGATCTTGGGTTTGATGTTTATCATGGCAATCGGTTCTTTTTGCATCCCTTAAGATATTTAGGTGGAGATGTTTTACATTTGAGGTTACCTAGGTCGAATAGGTTATCTTATTCTCAAATATGTGACCTACTGTTGAAAGAAATAAAATAGGATATTTGGGCTTGGTATTTTTTTCTTCCAAGTAGTAGTCTAGAGGAAGGGCTGACCCTTGTAGAAAGTGATAATGATGTCAAGAAAGTGTATGTCATGGCTGAGCTCTATGGGCTAGTTGAGATCTATGTTTCTCATGAGCCGCATGTTCAATTAGTTAGCTACTATCATAAGAACTTGTCTTTTCATACCTCAGACGATGAGGTGACATCTAAAATTAAAAGTCACGAAAAGAAAAAGAAAAAAAAAAGATGTCAACTGTCTGTCGTTTGAAGAACTAATGGCATGGGAAGAAGAGGAAAAAATTCACCAGCTTACCTTAGTGCACCTTATGTCAAGCCTTTTGTTGAACCTAGTTTATTCAGAGGTATTTGTGAATTTGGTGGTAATAATGACTTTGAATATATTCCTCCTTGTTTAAGGACTACAGTCCGACCTTATGTGTCCAATGAGTTTAAAGATTCTCTAACACAGAAGTCCACTGTGACCGAGTGTTTATCAAAGGAATGTGGGTTCGAATTTAGTCCGTTAAGAGGTAAGAACCTTTTTAATGACTTTCAGGCTGCTCGTAATCATGACCTTCAGGATGCACAGGCTACTAGTTTACTCCCATTTATTCAAACCAACCCTTTATAAAGAGGCTTTTTGATGATATTGATGACCTTCCTACAGTTGGAAGCTCTACTGTTATTCAATATGTGTCCAAGAAAAGTCGTTATGAAGCTGGTACTTTGAAATGTAGGAGACTATTTGATGATTTTGAATCTATTGGTAGTAAACAATCTGATGTTGTGTGCCATAGTGTTGAGTATGATGGTGTATTTGCCCATGATGATGTGAAGGGTGATGAGGCAGTTAGTTTGGCTAATGATCCAGTGATTGGTGATGGTTCCACGGCTGTTATAGGGTTGAATTCTCAAGATGCGATGATGGGTGATGGTTCTACTACTTGAAGCTCTAGTGATTTTCTCACTTGTTTTTATCTTATCTTCAAATATTATTAGTTATGTTTCGAAAAATTGTATTATATTTTTGGATTGATTGGTGTATTAGAACTATGTGTATGTTACATTGCAATCATTTTGATTAAATTTGCTAATGTTGTAACAAATTTGATTGCAATACCATCTTCACTTGTATGTCACTTTGCTCTACACTAGGAATGTTTATTTCAATTCTTGTTTGTGAGCATCTGACTTGTTGGTTCTATCAGTGATATTTTTCATTAACAACACTAAAACAAACATTTCAATCAAATTTTTCATAGATATATTTTCAACGCAACCATTACATTCATATCATCAACCGTTACATTCATATCTTTAATTATTCAACCATTACATTCATTCAAACAGTACTGCTAGAACCACATCCTTCTTCATTTGCTTTCCTTTCCTTGAGTTTTTTAAACAATTATTCCAAATTTTTAATCCTTTTTTCCAATGCCTTAACTTTTTCTAATCATGTGTCATCTTGGTTCTCCTTATTCTCCTTAACATCAACATCTAGCTTTTTGTGCTTCTCAACATCATCCTCTTTCCTTTCTAGCACTTGTTCATAATTACCATTTTCAGATAAGTACAAAGCCATTGTTGATTGTTGTAATTGTTTTGGCGGGGTGTATGTGTACTATCGAATTGTGTGTGTATTTATGCTTATTTTGTTGCATTGTGTTTAGGCGGGAAAACAAAATGGCGGGAAACTGGATAAGCGACTTTTTTAACTAATTATTTAAGCAACTATTTTTTAGCGATAATTTTTAAGAAACTTTTTTTATTCGACTTTCTTACATAATACATCGACAACTGTAAAGTACTAGTATTACATAAACCAATATATTCTGAGCGACTTTTTAAAAGCGCCTTTTTCATTTTAGCGATTTATGATACACTTAAACCTTATCTTTTATCTTTTTGTAGCCACATTTACTTTCAACTGACCAGAACCCTAGCTGTTTAATAATCCAATTCAACTGTCGTTTTCGTTCAATTATTAAAATTGAATTAGTCGAAGTCATTTTTATTTGGTTGTGGAAATATTGTTTGTTTGACTAATTTGTGTTATGGGATTGTACATAGCAATAAAGAACATCAACTAACCAAGGTTAACAAACCCAATTAAAATTCGCTCGAAAAGTGGATGTTTTTGTCGTTGAATACAAAATTCGCTTAAAATTTTCCCTCCACAATATTCAATACCCGCTCATTCACAAAGTATATTTCCCGCCAATTTTGATGTCACTCTACTAGAAATGTGTCAACTGTACTCATTTGCATCTGTAAATACCCGTTAAAAAAATTAAATTTAAAGTTAACAATTGGGTGACATAAACAATGGCTTCCTCTACCTCTACTTCCAAATCTAATCGAAAGACCTTGGACTACTACATTAATGCTACACACTGCGAATGGCCATTACCATTACCAGTCGAAGTACAAACCGCTTGGACCCGGAAGCATACTGGTAGAAGATTCAAGGCTTGTCCAATTTATGTAATATTATTATCCATTATACTTATTTTATTTGTTAGGTTGAATATGTGAATTTAACAAAACTTCTTTTTAGGACCAAGAGACCAAATGTAACTTATATGGGTTCCTAGACCCGGAACTACCAAGTCAGTATTACAAAGATTTGTTTTACAAGGAACATGAGGAAAAGAAACATTTAATGAAGACGGGAAAGCGTTCAGTCTCGAATGAAGTTATTGAGGTTTCAAATAATGATATCATGAAAATGTTGGATGAGTTGACTTTTATCTAGTCAAGAGTGCAAGTTCATGACAAAGTTATGTTGGTTTTCAGTTTGATTGTTCTCTTCAGTGCTTTAGTTTTAGCAATATCTGTTGGGTAATAGGTTTGGTTATGGTAATCTGTTTAACAATAAGTGTTATGTACTACGTAGGTTATGGTCTTTTAGCAATAAGATTGGTTGTAATCAAATTGTCAACGTTTGTTGTAAACCATTAAATGTTGTCTAATCAAATGGTTGTTTGTAAAAAACATTCCAAGTTACACATAATGTTTGTTGTAAATCATCAGTATCACAACACGTATATACAAAAGAAGTGCTTAAAGAAATCCTACATGTTGTGGTGAAGCTAAGACTTATACAAAGTTTCACTACACATACCAAGTAACACATAAGTGCCTAATGAAATGGCTGTTAGGAATATACCAAGTTGCACTACACATACATGCATAAGAAGTTGTCTTTTGATGTCCTAACAATTCCTCAGGTATAAGTTCTTAAACAACTCGTACAGTTTGTGGTTACATTTGTTTGAACAACAAAAGTCTAAACCCAAATAGAAGCCATACCCAAAGAGTTGAAATGCTTCTTTATCAATCATTTGTATGAATAGCCACCTTATACTTCCAAAAGTACTCAACCATATGCTCTCGATAGGCCAAAGAAACTTGAAGAGGATCATCAACCTTCATGCTTAAGTTGTTACCCAACCTGTGCAAAAAAATACAGATCCATATTCCACAGTCGCCGTATAGATCAGCTTGTCTAGGGACATCATCAGCAACTCGAAAGATGATCTTATAATCAGAAACAGATATTGATTTGTCTTGAATAACTTTACACAACTTTAGATACTCTAATAGCATTCTCTCAAAAGTAGCCCTCATTTTTATATTCTCACTTCTCGTCTCAGGTTCTGGTGTACCTAGTGAGTCGTAAATAGTTACAACTCCTGTACGAATTTGTAACTCGGCGAGAAACCAGTGGCACTCGGGTACGTTCACAGGAAAATATACCTAAATGTGAACAAATAAACTTTGTCGTAATTAAAAACATTTTGAGCATATATATCACTCAAGTATCTACAAGAAAATATGGTCTTTATATACAAACCTTCTCAACACTAGAGCATGGCAATGGATAGCGTTCACCAGTGGCGTAGTAGGCACGCATAGACCCATCAAGGAGAGAAGACGAGAAAAATGGTCCAGCCATAGCCCAATCGGCATTGGCCGGCCTGAACTGCCACATTTAGATCAACCCAAAGATCAAGATGCTGCAAGTTTTTTTATAAAATACATACTATTAAGCTTATTCAAATGAAAAATATTTTTTTATGAAAATTAATATAATATATAATAGTTTAACTAACTGTTAAGTACCTCATCTCCAAGCCATCCTTTTTTATTACCCCTTCCATACCCCAACAAAGCTAACCAAAATTTTCGATGAACAACGATGTCGCGTTTACCCCAAGGAAAGTTATGTGATGACTTAAAACATTTTTTAATAAACATATCCATACACGCTGGTTTAGTAATCTTGTTGATAACGCAACCTTCAGGACGTGACAGATCCTGAAAAATTTTAAAAACCAGATTAATGAATATTATAGAATGTCTTTATGCTGTCTGTTTGTAAAAATAGTTCTGGTATAGCTTTACCTATGGTTCCAACTGATTCTCTTTACCACATGGGGAAATAATCCCTTTTTTGAGTCTTTTGGAACGCCTTTTCGACAATTGTGGAGTCGTGGGCGGGAGGTTCACATATGGGTCCTGCAAACACTTGCCTACCTGCTTTGACATTTTTGAGTCAACATCTTCTTTCAAAGCAGGAGTACTCTCTTGGGTAACTTTGGCCTTACTAGTTTTCTTTTTTGCTGGGCCATCATAAGGTGATTGTAGAGCCTTACTTGCATTTCTCTTCCTTTTAGCACGCATGAAAACATCCTGTATGCAAAGTTCAACATTGAAATAACATCGCTTTTTGAACTTTAATAGTAAGTTTAAAAAATAATGTAGTTGTATATTAAAGATAATACAGTTAATACAGTTGTAAAAAAGTACCTCAGAAGCTGTAGTCAAAGGCTTATTGGCTCGTCCTTTATGTGAAACAGCATGTGTGTTTTTCTCAGAATTATGAAACATGGCCTTTCTTACTTTCTCAGCATCACGATCAATTTTGTCAAATACCGCTTTGCTTGCGGTCTCATTTGCCACCACTAACACACCCCCGCTTACTTTCTCATTAACGTGGCCATCAACATTGTTAGCTTCATTATCCATAACCGCCTACCCTAATTTCTCATTAACATTCCCATCGTCATCCTTATTCTCTTCAACATGATTCGTATGATCATCCCCCATCTCTGCCATTTGTAACACAGCTTCACTTACTTTCTGACCATCATGAGAATCTATCTCGGTAGCATTGCAATCAACAATGTTATTTTGATTACCTTGAACCGCCTCTCCATATTTCTCATCAACATTTCACACTCCTTCACTTACTTTCTCACCATCATGAGAATCTATCTGAGTAACATTGCAATCAAAAATGTTATTTTGATTACCTTGAACCGCCCCTCCAGATTTCTCATCAACATTAAACACACCTTCACTTACTTTCTGACCATCATGAGAATCTATCTCAGTAGCATTGCAATCAACAATGTTATTTTGATTACCTTGAACCGCCTCTCCAGATTTCTCATCAACATTTAACACTACCTCACTTGTTGTTTCGCCATCGCCTCTCTTATTTTCAGCAGCCTTTTGTTCATCTTCCTTCGGCTCTTGCATATGTAACCCAGACTCGTTGAATTTCACAGCACCATGACCATCAAACTTGTCCTCTTCAACTGGTAACATTGATTCTTGTAATTCATTCACACCAAATGAATTACCTTGTACTTAAACAACGTAATCATTATCAAAGTTATTGCCCTGTAACAAGAAAAACACAACTATAATAGATGACCAAATGTAGCAAACAACTGTAGATAGTGCATGTGAAATTATTATATACGTACGTCAACAGCCGATTGAGAAAATTGTTGATTCAAATTAGGTAAATTCATATTACTGGGATCATCATCTGGCATCTGATCAACTAGCGGGAATGGTTCAGCTGGAAGACATAAACCCTCAAGCTGCGACATGGAGGATGGATAAGCGGTAGGGTCTAGATAATTAAGCCTAACTTTTTCTCTATCAGCAATAACACATGTCGATTTCTCACAAGATTCATCAGGTTCTGGGCTTAAGGTCTGTAGTTAACAAAGCAGATTTAGGTATGTAACAAAATAAGGATAAACAAAAGTAATATTACGGAGAACATAACCTTTTTATCATCATCCGCATCAACATCATCAGCATGAACATCATTAAAAAAAGGGCTATCATTCCGAGTTTCATTATGAATTGGACTTGAAGTCTGAATTTCAAAATATATTATAAATTTATAACTAAATTAAAAATAAATAAAGGGTTAATAAATATTAATTCATATTACCATGGCATTTTTGGCAAAACAATCTTCATCATATTTGTCGTGCATATGAGTTGAAGTCTGAAATTTAAAATATACAATCAAGTATAGTACTAAAGAAAGGATACCTAAATGATTAACAAGTATTAAAGGACATTACCATGCCATCTTTGGAAGCTAAAGATTCATCAACACATTGCCTTATTTGCGATGGTTCATGAATAACCAGTGAAGTCTGTAGATAAATATATATAATCCATTAGTTGGTGAAAAAAATATTGCTATCTCTCTCTAATGATGTTGATTAAAAATGAATGTAAAGAGCATCTTCACCTTTGGACGTTGTATCTTTAGAGCTTCCTCAACAACCACAATTCTATTTTTAATATCATTAAGGACCTCCACATTGGCTCTGGGTTTATCGATCATAAATACTATTGCCTTCAATACCGCAAACTAAAATTCAAGTGTTAGTAATTAATATGTAATAGTTAGCTTAATTAAGGCTTTTAAGTTAGTAATCAAGGCTAGGCTCATGTAGAAAGCCCATGAGCCTATCCAAAGCCCAATAAGGAAAGGATGGGAACTTGGTGTGTTGCCCTAGTTCTCTCCTATAAATAATCTTGTAAACTCCCATTTGGGAGTTGGTTGTTCACTCTCTTAATACACCTACGCATATCCTTTCTACATTATTCATACGCGTGTGTTTGGTAGTGTTCATCTGATCATCTTGTCTTTATTTCTTCTATTGATTCTTGTGTTACTAATATGGTGACCTAACAGTGGTATCAATCGCCAAATAGTTGGGCAAACGATTTTGTTTTTGAAGTTTTTTAGGCTACGCGTAAGTTTCGGTATAAAAATTTCATATGCTTCAAAACTCAAACTTGTACACGTTACAATCCAAGATTCTTGTACTTTTAAGGTTATTTGGTGTTTAAGTTTACGTTTTTGGCAAAAAGTTTCAAACTTTACGTGTATTTCATTGTTTTTAAGCTTGTTTTTATTCGTGTGACTAGTCCTACGCGTAAGGTGTTTAAGAGTTTTGGATCATCAAGTTTCACAATTTTGTGTTATTTTGGTGATATTGAAGCTGTCTCATCACAAAAATCGGGTTTAGAAACACTTTTGGACATAAATCTCAGTTTTGGCAAAACCTACGCGTAACAAAACCCTAGTTGTTACGCGTAAGCATTTCCCAGTTTGATCTTTTGTGTTCTTGGTTTACTCAGTGTTTTTCTTGCTTGGATAAGCCTGAAAACACTTCGACTTTGGATATCTCTTACACTGGAATAAGTGTAAAGGATTTTTGGGCAAAACCCTAATTTTTACGCCTAAGCTAAAACTTACGCGTAGAATCTTTATGCCTAAGCCTTGTCTTACGCCTAAGCCTTGTCTTACGCATAAGCAAATCTTACGCCTAAGCATTCTACTACTAAGCTTTTATTTTACGCATAAGCTAAGGTTCCTTAACGCTACGCGTATGATTCCTTCTTACGCGTAAGTTGGTGTTTTACGCCTAAGGTTTTCTTTGCCTAAGCTCGATTTCTACGCTTAAGGATTCTTCATCAACAACGTTTTACTCGACTACAAAGATCCATTTTACAACACAAGTTTTCAAGAAGTCTCAACCACCTTTCTCTACTTACTTTCCTTATGTGTATCCTCAACAACAACAACAACTCAGTCAACAACAACAACAATTCAATCTACAACAACAAGTTTATCAACAACAATTTCAACAAAAATTTCCTCAAGGAGCAATTCAACAACAAATGATTCAACCACCACCTAGTCTTCAAGTACAACCTTACACAAACATCACAATCAGCATCCGTCCAGGAATACTATAAAGTAACCGTCTTGGTTTGCAAAGATGTGTGAAGCTTTAAGTAGCCAACAATCCATTCATGAGGCTGGATCACTTGATAGACCTCCAATGCTCACTCCCGGAAACTACGATCAATGGTTGATTAGGTTCTTTAGGTTTTGTGATCTAAAGAAGCCACATGGAAATTTCTTAAAGAAGGTTATCTTGGAAGGTCCATTTGAGATGCCTCTTTGTCGTTACACCGGAGATCCAAATGCCAATCCACCAAGAGGTGATGTCACCAACATTGCAAGTCTTCTTGACCTCACTGGCGATGAACTTCTACACTTTGAAGCCGATGAACTAGCAATGCAATACATCCTTTTGGGACTACCCAATCCAATCCTTCGAAGTGTTGATGCTCAAAAGACTGCTAAAGCAATGTGGGAACATATTCATCTTCTTATGGAAGGCACTGAACTCAATCAAGAGGACATGGAATCCAAAATCTACTTGGCTTATGAACACTTCATGATTGAACCAGGAGAGACATTAGAGTCATATCATCATCGATTTTCAGACATCATCAATGACTTGGACAAACATAACATAATTATGCCAAGAATTGTAGTCAACACTAAGTTCCTGAGTAGTCTTGGTCCTGATTGGGAAAAGTATGCCATCTTCATCCGTCAAGCAAAGAATCTTCATCATGCTACATAAGGATTGTTGTACGACTATTTGAAGCCCCATCAAAAGAAGTTGACAAAGAAAGGGTTATCCGTGGACAAACTGTTTCACCTTCACTTCCGGATAATCAACAATTAGCTTTGTGGGCTCAAGCTAGTTATCCTTAATTCCCGACCTTACAAACTGTATTCACAAATCCTCCACAACCCACTGCTCAACCAACTGCAACAATTACACCATATGATCCATCAAAGCAACAATCTCAAGAAACTCAATTGGTTCCATACAACAACAAAAATGATCAAGCACTTCTGATGAATCAATGAGGATCAGAAGCTTTCGATGCATTGCAACAAGGGTTTGTCATGATTGCTAGAGCCTTCGGCCGATACTCTAACAAATCCAACAATCGCATTCGTACCTCATCAAACACAAGGAATCAGGCTGTTCTTAACAATGGACGTGTTGAAGTTCAGAATTGTGGTAATGTTCGTCGGATGGCGGTGGTCAAGGGTTTAATTCAATGGGAAGGAATAACATGGGTGCTCCACAACAACAAAGGGCTCAAGTGGTTGAACAGGGGTAATGCTCAGAATGGGGTTAATGGTCTTCGTTGTTATAACTGTAATGGGAAGGGTCATCTGGCTAATGCATGCCCAAAGCCGAGGACAAGAGGCAGCGCTTATCACAAGGAGGCTTTACTCTTGGCTCTCAAGGATGAAGCTGGTGGAACTCTTACCAACAAGGAACACAACTTTATGGCCAATGCAGATTCTGATGATGATATGGAGGACTTGCGGGCTAATGCTGTGATGTTAATGGCAAACATGCAAGAGCTCCACATGAGTGACACAGGCCCAGTGTATGACACTAACGGCTTGTCTCAGTGCGGATCAAACCATATTCATTCTTGATCTAATATCTCACCAACATCCGAATCCGACAAGGCTCGGAATGTTCAACATGAGCCGTCCACATCTCATTCTGATGATACTCAACTAGATCCAGTAGTTACATTTGACGATCAAGATGACCTCCTGGTTACCATTGATAATCAAGTTTACTCCGTGGTTATACTTGAGGATCTGAATAATGATCATGTTGAGATTCACGTTGAACACGCTGAACCTTTGCCTAATCCAGATATTGACCTCTTACTTAATGACCAACGATCCCAAATGGAACAATGTTGTGAACTCAATCAGCAATTAAAAAACAAAAATGCACTGTTAACCAGGGATATTGAATGCTTAAAAAGACAACTCAACGTTTTTAAAACTCAAGAAAAATGTGAACAAGGTTTTGAAGTCGCTTTTGCTAAATCTTTCCAAAACGAAAAATCATTAGAACGACAGATACGTGATCTAGTCGCATCCAAGAATACTTTGTTGTCTCAAAAGAACAAGCGAAATATGATCATAAACAACAACTTAAACGCTCTTACTTTGGAAACTCAAAAGCCAAGGTGAGTTGTTAACTTATCAAAAGCAGTTCTCGAGTACAAAAAGCATTCCACGAAACGAATAGATAACTATCTTGAAGAAATTGTCGACTTACAGAACAAAATCAAATAGTTTCGAAATGTTGTTTATAAACATGGTGAATCAATCACAACGATTCAAAAGTTTACTTTCAAACCATATCCAAATGGATATGGACCGAATCTTGCAGATTACAAACCTAAGTTTTCAAATAGAGCATTCAAACCAAATCATAAAGTTTACAGTGCAGAACATAGAATTGATGATTCCATTATGAGTGTTGTTGAATATAATCGTCAAGAGGAATTAGATGCAGAAGACGAGAGTCGATCAAAATTAGAAAATGTTGTTTATAACAAACCATTTAACTATTCACAAGCCGTCACTTTCGTAAGCACAAAGGATACTTCTAACACACCTTGGGTTATCACACCTATGTCTGAGTCTTCTAATGTTGGTGCCCAACCCAATTCTGCACAAATTAATGGTCCTTTACCTTCACTCTGTGAAGTAAAATCAATACCCGAAAGTCATCAAATTCTTAGATATTTTGACACTTTCCTATCTGACATCAAATTTTTAGAAGCGTGAGATTGAATTTCATTCGAAATAAAAGTTAAACATTTTCAATCGCCTCAGCGCGACAACAAAGAGATATTTTTCTGAAAAGAATTTTACCCCATGTTCAAAATTTGAAAAATTGTGCATTGTATTGGGAAAGGGAATTTCATAAGGAACTTGGAGTGATGAAAATAGTTTTCGAGAAACGAAACATCTATTTCAAATACAAAACGTAAAAAAAAATGTTACGAAAAGATGTTGATCGACTCTTGGAAGATGTTATCGTGGCGATATCCATAATGTTGTGTTACTTCATTCATTGCATATGCATTTGATTATATCTCTGGCGATTACATTGAAAATGTTGAGAATCGATACTGTGTCACAAATCAAATCTTTAAAAGTTGAAAATGAACGAGTGTCAAACGAGCTTTCAAATGCAAAACGTCGTCTTCGATGGTGTCAAAAAGATTGTCACACTCGTGAACTCGCTTGGCAAAACAAATTCCACCAGTTGCATAATAACGCTCTTAATCCAAAATATGAGCAACTGGATGAGGAAAACGTGTCTTTGAAGTGTCAAATTTCAAAATATGAACAAGAGATTTCAAAAGTTAAAAAGGAATATGGTGTCATATTTGATTTACTCAAAAAGACTCGTGATAAAGCATCAAAAGACCTTGATGATCATCTTGCATACACCAAAGATGTTTTACGACGAGATGGATTCACTCGCAATGAAAATCTAGATTTGTTACACAAAATCTATGATCTAAAAGCAGAGTTGGTAAAACTTAAGCAAGATAGGGATAGTAACACTTGTTATGCTTGCACCTACAGATTCAAAATGACTCTAGAACATCGAATGACAAACCACAAGAAACTAATGTGCTTCCCTCTACTGAAACAGGAATAGTTGCCTCTTTTCCCAACGCTCGCACTTCATAGCCTAGGAACAATACAAGGAAGAATAGGAAGTTGCGTCGTAAGAAAAGAACAATAAAGAATCTTGAAGTAGAAGAACACCCTAGGACTTTGAATAAAACTCAAGTTGCACCCACTTTAGATATTGCGTCTGAAAAATGTAATGAACAAAGTGATGTAACGAATGTTGAATCTTTAAGTACTCTTAATGTTTTGTTTGAAGCCTCTTGTGTTGGTTGTCGTAAAAGCATTTTTTCTGGTAGTCATGATAGATGTGTTGCTAAGGCTATCTTGAATCGTAAGCGGAATAATAGAAAACGGAATACCACTAGGCCCACTAATGCTTCTAAGTCTGTGCTAGGTAAACCACCCTCTAGTGTTCCAACTACGAGCATTGATGTACCCATAGAACCACCTTCACCTCCTAGGAAGACCTTATCACCTAGTGCATTTACTAATACCAAAGCTAAGACTAGTTGGAGATGGCAGAAATGGTTATATAATACACTTGAATTTAAATGGATACCTAAAATCATTGATATGTGTGTTTCTACTATAACTATTTCGGAACCCACTAACTCTTCGGGTTCCACATCTACTTCTATTCCATCTGTGTCATCTGTGTGTAATGCAGGTGATACAGATCATCCTTTGGGTTGTTGATAGCGAATGTTCCCAACACATGACAGGCAATCTCAAACTGTTATCAAACTTTGTTGCAAAGTTCATTGGCACTGTCAGATTCGGGAATGATCACTTCGCAGCTATTATGGGCTACGGAGATTACATCAATGGTAACATCGAAATTAGCAGAGTTTATTATGTGGAAGGTCTCGGTCACAATCTCTTTTCAGTCGGTCAATTTTGTGATGGAGATTTGGAAGTTGCTTTTAGGGAGAAAACGGTCAACGCACATCAAGTCTCTACACAATCTCAATGCAAGACATGATTGCTTCTTCTCCCATCTGTCTACTTTCTAAGGCTACATCAACAAAATCTTGGCTATGGCACCGTCGTCTCTCACATTTAAACTTTCAAACCATAACCAATCTTGCACGATACAAACTTGTTGAAGGTCTCCCAAGATTTCGGTATTCTAAAGATCACCTTTGCTCAGCTTGTGAACAAGGGAAAAGCACTCGTACTCACTTTCCTTCAAAGGTGGAACACATATCTCAGCATGTGCTTCATCTCCTTCACATGGATTTGTGTGGCCCGATGCGCGTGTAGACGATTAATGGCAAACGCTACATCTTGGTAATTGTAGATGACTACTCAAGATGGACTTGGGTTTATTTCCTTCGAAGTAAAGATCAAGCTCCACAGATGATCATTACCTTTCTCACGAAAATTCAAGTTCAGCTACGGAACACAGTCAGACAAATTAGAACAGACAAAGGAACTAAATTTATGAATCAAACTCTTTGTGCATTTTATGAGAAAGTGGGAATTGAGCATCAAACATCTATTTCACGTACACCGGAACAAAACGGAGTTGTTGAAAGACGAAACCGTACGTTAGTGGAAGCTGCAAGAACAATGTTAATTAATGCTAAACTTCCAGATTACTTGTGGGCTGAAGCCGTGTCAACTGCATGCTACACTCAGAATCGCTCGATGATTACCAAACGCCACAACAAAACACCTTATGAACTTATCCACAACCGTAAACTTAATCTCAAACACTTTCATGTATTTGGATCCCTTAGCTATCCGAATAATGATCGTGATGATTTTGGTAAGTTCAAAGCCAAAGCTGATATTGGAGTCTTTGTAGGATATTGTGAAAACTCTAAGGGTTTCCGGATCTGGAATCGTCGTACAAGGGAGATTATGGAAACGATACATGCCAATTTCGATGAGCTTACAAAAATGGCTTCTGAGCATAACAGCTTGGAACCCGGTCATAACCGTTTAAACTTCCCTCAAACCCCATCATCAGCTTAACCCAGTTTACAACTAACTCGATGTCAAATGGAACAGCTATTTTCGCCTCTGTTTAGTGATGATATTGATGAACGTGCACCAGGTGTATCCAATGTTTCCGTTGCTCAACCTGATCATATTCTAATACGATACACACTGCTACAACAACTACTGTTGAGGAAGCACCACCAGTTGATTCTACAACAACAGTTGAACAAACCGCATCCAACGACGCTGAACCAGCTGATGATTTTTTGAACAATGAAGTACCCCCACTTGCAAATTATGATCCAAATGCATTCTTTAATCCGTTTGCTAATGAAACTGCCACACCTGATCTTGCGGAATCATCTACAAGTCATTTGAATCCTCCCAATTTGCAGAATGTATATCAACATCAACCTTCCACACATCGTTGGACGAAAGACCATCCTTTTGAGAACATTATTGGTAATCTGAATCAACCAGTCGTAACTGGACAACGTCTTCACACAGACAATGAACATTGCATTTATGCACTATGTCGCCAATCTGAACCTAAAACATTAAAGATTCAATGACAAAAGACAACTGGATTGAATCCATGCAAGAAGAACTCAATCCGTTTAAACGTCTTGAAGTATGGGAATTGGTTGAAAGACCAACAGGGGTCTACGTCATTGGTCTCAAATGGATTTGAAAAAAAAAACAAATTGGATCTTTGAAGGAACCGTAATCGAGAAATAAATCACGTCACGGTGGCTAAGGGTTATAGACAAGAAGAGGGTATTGACTTTGAAGAATCATTCGCTCCGGTTGCTCGTCTTGAGGCTGACGGATTTTTACGGCGTTTGCGGCTCACATGAACATCATGGTCTTCGGATGGATGTCAAAACGCTTTCTCAATGGACAACCGAAAGCGGTATATGTTAGCCGCCGAAGGATTCGTTGATCCGAGTTCCCTAATCATGTCTACAAAGCGAAGAAGGCTCTCTACGGTCTCAAACAAGCCCTCGGGCGTGGTATGATAAGTTATCATCCTTTCTGATCGCTAATAATTTCGTCAAAGGTTCGATCGACCCTACACTTTTCATACAATATCACGGGGCACACATTTTAATCGTTCAAATTTATGTGGATGACATCATTTTGGGTCAACACATCTAAAGTACTCAAACGCTTTTCAAAACTAATGAAAAAACATTTTGAAATGTTCATGATGGGTGAACTTACATTCTTTCTTGGATTGCAAGTTCATCAATCACCCCGTGGTATTTTTCTAAGTCAGTCCAAATATGCTCTTGAAATCTTAAACAAACATGGAATGCAAACCTGTGACACCTATGCCACACCAATGGCACATACTAAGAAACTGGACGCTGATTTGCATGGGAAATTGGTTGACCCTACCAAATACCGAAGTATCATTGGGTTTCTCATGTATCTAACACCCAATAGACCGATATTGTCTTTGCCATATATCTTTGCTCTGTTATCGGTCGAGACCAACTGAAACTCACCTCTCCGAGGCTAAAAGAATCCTCCGATACATAAAGGGAACCATTAACTTAGGGATCTGGTATCCGAAGGATTCCGGTTTTGAACTAATAGCTTTTTCAGATGCTGATCACGCAGGTTGCTTAGATTCTCGGAAAAGTACTTCTGGAGCCTTACAATTTCTTGGTGATAAAGCGGTGTCATGGCAATCGAAGAAGCGAGGATTGTACATTGTCCTCAACCGAAGCAGAATATGTAGCCATGTCGGTGTGTTGTGCTCAAGTCATTTGGATGAGAACACAACTCAAAGACTATGGTTACGTATTTTTATAGAATCCCGATGTCTTTGCGACAATCGAAGTGCCATTGCGATCTCGTGCAACTCTGTTCAACATTCAAAATCAAAGCACATCGATCTTTGATATCATTTCATCAAGGAGCACGTGGAAAAGGGTACTATTGAATTATACTTTGTGGATGCGAATACCAACCGCAGATCTTCTCACCAAAGCCTTAGCTCTTGCTAGGTTTAATGAGTTGGTCCACCGGATTGGTATGCGGTGTTTGACTCCAGAGGAACTGGATGAACTTTTAAAACATTCTTTAAACAAGTCAAAAACCAAAACCTCTTTTGTAAATATTTTCAAAAACAAAATACAAAAATATAAAGTCTGATAAAACAACAAAAAAATTCTTCTATCTATATTTATTTTAACATGGCAAGTGCATTTTTTCCGTCAACACTTTACTCTTTCAAAAGTCAGTATTTTTCTTGGTCAAGTGTTGAGGGGGAGAAAGTAAATATTTTGCGGTTTCATAAAACCTTGTACTTGCATGTTACCTTATCCTGGTTGTTTCTTTGATAATGGTGGTCACATTTCAGGTTATTGTCACTCCCCGGACCCAAATTTATAAACTTTCACTATTTCTTAAGTCGAGGGGGAGTGTCATCAAGTTTCTTTCCAAAAATCATGCTTCATAACGTAACCTAAGTGGAACTTATGGGCTGTGGATGAAAATGGTTGAGGTGAAGGGACCAATGTTGTCAAATACTGAAACTAATCTTTAACAAAACCCTTCACCAAATTTTTCAAACACATTTATTACTTACATTTATTATCTCAACCACCATATCCCACGCATAAGCTTCAATCTTCAAAATCGTGTCTCAAATTTCAAATTTGTAAGTGGTTAATCGTTCCTGGTAATTATCTAAGCATAGGTTTTTAACTGTTTTGAAATCCAACGGTTAGATTTGTCCCTAGGCTTGATTTTGTGTTTTACGCATAAGCGTATGAACACATAATCATGTTTGGGTGATTGGTGTTGAAATGATTGTGTTAAAATGTTTATAAAATCACTCTTATACCATTTCTATCAAACAAATCCACCCAGAAACACGAATTGACCATTTTTCAAAATTAGGGTTTAAGCGTAGATTTGGGTGTTTTCATATAAGAGTGTTTCTGGTTAAAAAGATGGGTGTGTTATGTTCTTAACATGTTTAATTGACCAAAACTGTGCTTGATACATACCCAGAAACATCAATTTTGTGAAAACTAAGATTTAGGGTTCATGTTCATACGAATTAGGTTTTCTTGATTCATGAATGTTTTGATGTTAAAACTTGTTTAAGATAACTCATATGCCCTCTTAGATATACCAGAAATGATTTGGTGCATTTTCTATGGTTAAATTTCTTATTCGTAAAAATTGAATCCTAAGGTTTAAGATTTACGCGTAAGCATATCCTACGCGTAACTGTGTTTAATTGAGTGTCCATGTTAGATTGAAATGGAATGAATAAATGTGTTAATGATGGTGTTATGATGAATTTATTTCAGGATTATTACGCGTGAACATTCAGAATCATTGTTAACTAAGCTTCTACGCATAAGGATCACCTTACGCGTAGAATGTTATGCGTAAGAGTAATCTTACGCGTAACTGTTACGCGTAAGGTTCTACAAAGGGGACTACGCGTATCCTGTGAATGATATGCGTAAACAGTAACCTTTACGCATAAGGTTCACTCTTACGAGTAAGCCTTACGCGTAAGCTCTATACCTAAGGCTCTCTTTTCCTACGCGTAATATTTCTTACGCGTAAGTCAAGATCCTACGCATAAGCTTATGCTTACGCGTATAATCACTACTGTTTACGCATAAGCTTGGAATTTTACGCCTAAGCCTAATTTTAACCAAAATTGTGAATTGTTACGCGTACAAACTTGTAAATAAACAAATCATAACGTCACGAAACCAAATTGTCATTAATAAGCTTAAATGGTTAATATGTTGTGAAAATTTGGACTTTAAAACTCAAAGTTAATAAATTCACGAAATTTTTCACGACTACTGTGGACTATTGGACAAACAAGTGACATTGAACTCGTAACAATCATTGACATATCACATTCAATAAATAGACAATAAAATCAACTGTTAACTAACATAATGTCTTTCGATATGTTAGTTCTTTTGGCTAAATATCTTTCAGATCACGACATGGACACCCAAATGGAATACATTGATGCACCAAATGTTCTCTCAAAGGAAGACATCTTCCTCGACGGTTATCCTATGAAGATTGGAAAGAACAACCTCAGGGTAGATTTTGAAAACTTCACTTGTTCTGAGTCTTCTTGTCAGATTGTCGTGGATATTCTGAAGACTCACCCTTACCAGAACATGCTCACAAATTACGCTAATGTGCGGAAATCTATCTCCACCAATTCTGGCACACGATACGAAAGGTCAAAAGTCAAAGTGCTGTGACGGTGACACTTAACCACAAACAAGTCACCATCACTCCTGCAGATTTAAGGGATGTTCTTCTTCTTCCTACCATCCAGCCTGCTGATTACTCTGCTACTCCTACTGAAGAGGTCGCTCTCCAGTTCATGGTCGACATCGGCTATGATGAAGCTGCCGGGGTAATCACAAAGCACTCATCTGTGGATCTTAAGAATATCCCCCAACCATGGAGAACCCTCTACATCATGATTGCCAAGTCAGTTCACGGGACGTCCACAGTGGTTTCGAGCATCCAAAGCTCATGGAACTACAAATATTTTGGGCCATGGTCAACATGAATCATATCAATTTGCGACCACGATGGGACGACATGATGTCATACCTTAAAAAGTCTGGCACCAAAATCCCTTACATCAGATACACCAAATTGTTGATCCAAAGGGCTCTAGGGAATAATCCTGATATTCCCTTGATACTTGATGACCCCAAACATCACTCCGTGTTGCTTGAGCCCACACTCAATGTTGTCAGATTTAAGGACTCAACAACAAAGAAACAAGGTGCAGTATTACCAGATTGCCTTCTCACTGCTAATATCAAAGGACTACAATCGTACACACGTTATTTGGAAGCAGTTGCATTAGGCAAAGTGGGATTCATGGATGAAAAATCTTCTGGAACACCTATCGGAGGACGAAGAGGCGATCAGAAGTGTTACGAGCAGCGAGAGTATTAGAAGGTATCCAAGAGAGTCCTTCCCGTAAAAGGACAGTTCCATTAAATCAGGCAATCCCTATTCCCAAACCTGAACCGCAACAAAAGTTAATGGATGAAGACTCAGAGGATACTGAAATGCACGAAGAGGTCATCTACTCTGAAACTCCAATTGATGATACTTTGACAATAGCCAAACCTCCAAGTCCCAAGGTTGATAAAGGGAAAACTCCAGTACTTGAACAAGAAGAAGAGAGCTCAGACGAGGAGCCACTGGATGAAGATAGAGACTACAGAAAGAAGTTGAAGAATATCATACTCCAACATGTTGCTCAGGAATTTACCCGCGAACAAACTCGTGGCCCTGGAGGGTCAAGTGGTGGTGTACTATCTACACCAGTTCTTAATGCGGTTAATCAACCCGATAAGGGAACTGGTACCACCACCCACGATCAACAAAAGAAAAAGCAGAAAAAGAAGCTCAAGCTCAAGCAGATGAAGAAGCCAGGATTAAGGCTGAAGAAATGGCTAAATCTGGAAAAGATGACGAAGTTGACTATGATGATTTTCTTCTAGATAGTCCAGCACGCTCTAAGGAACTAACTTCTGAGCCATCTGAGGACCCTGAGCCTACTCATGTCTCCTCATCATCATACTCGTCTTCTCACTCTTCACCTCCACCATCCAAAGACTCAACCAGATCCGCATCCAAGTCTGTAAAGAAACCAACCGACTCTTGGATATCCCTAGCTAAGACAAATATTGTCAAAGCTGTCAAGCAAGTCAGGAAGAAAGACGTGACCAACAAAAAGCTGAATCAACTCGCTGACAAAATCAACTTTCTTCAAAACGGGATAAACGAGATGTTGAAAGAAAGGGAGCATATCCAGAAGCTTCTCAAAGGAGATTTCCAAAGGGAAATGGAGAAGACGGCAAGAGAATATACTCACAAGTTTCTTCTAGACACTGTCCCTAGAGTGACAAGGGAGATATTTTCCAGACAACTTACTCCAAATATCGTCGCATTGGTTAAACATACAATAGCCAACGCACCTGATCTCTCTGAAGCTGAGTTAATTTCGAAATTGGTGATGCAAATGTCTAAACGATCTGCAACCTTTACTTCGGATGAAGCTAAATTTTTTGAGGGTCTACTAGATTATCAACTCAAGTCTTCATGCAAAGAGTCAACAGGTCAACCTAAACGACCAAGAGATGACGATGACAAGGACAAGGATTCTGCACCAAAACGTCCGAAGAGGACTGGTGAATCCTCGTCTATGCCACCACCACTCCAAAGGACTCCAACTGAAACAAGATCTCCTCCACGTTCTACTGCTACAGATAAACCTCGGGACTCTGAGTTACCACCATCAACAGAGAAAATCAGTGATCATTTCCAATACACTGGTGGTGACGATGAAGAGATCCCAGAGCCCCAACAACAACCCACCTCTCCCGCCTCAACAAAGAAACCAGAGTCCTCCTCAAGGCCAAAGAAGAAGAAGACAACGACCAATGTTGTCTCATGGCTAGACGAAGATGACACCGCAGAATATGACTGGTTTTCTACACTTGTTGATGCTACTCCCTCACTACCATAAGGTCAAGAAATGGTAGATGGTCGTACTATGGAGCATGTGAAGCTGATTCAAGAACAGTTTAAAGTGAAGAAGATGACTAAGGCTGAGCTAAGGCGAATTAAGAATGAAGCCTTCCAACTGCTTAAAGACAGCTCAGAAAGTGCAATTGAAGTTGAATACCATCTCGAAAACATTGCACGAGCCATGTCAAATAATATCGATTGGCTCAATCCCGAAGCTAACATCGACTTCACAAGACAAGACAAAGCTCCATACTACACAGACTGGACCAGACCGCTACCAACAATTGGCCGACCGGATCAACCTCAAATTCCATACCGTTACTTCTTCAACAATGACCTCGAATTTCTTCTACACGGTAGCGATGTTACAAGGAAGTACGCTACGTCACTCACATTTCCTTTCCCATCAGCAATTTATTCTAACAATCCAGCCATCGAGGAAGAAGCCTCACATATGTTTGCTGCCAAAGTGGAAAAGTATGACCTTGATGCGATGTATGGGATACATCATTGGCCTGAACGCCGAAGAATCTTCTACAAAAGCTGCCAGGTTCAAAAATCGAAGGAGGAAGTGTTTAGTGATAAACGGATCATTGCTATTAAGCATGTTACTCTTTTGTCAAAGTGGGACTACACATTCCTCAAGAACATTGTGGTCAAACGACAAGACGAAGAGGACTATGACTTCTGTGAAGCGGATTTTCCGAGACTGTCACTAAATGATATTGAAGATATGTATCTCGCTAAGGTGCAAGGACGAATGCGACATTTCTCTACAACTATCCAACGCGAATACATCAAGTCATTACTCATCTACATCAAAAGCATAGTGATCCAAGAACGTGTAGAAGACATACTGACTTGCCGTGGAATCGTGATCGGGCAGCGTGTTAACCTCACTAAACCACAGCTAGACCTTCCCGACATTAACCAACCGCTCAAGACACCCTCATCAGCAAACCATTTGGAGTAGTCTACCGTAGTGAACTACACCGCAATTGCTTAATGGCGTGCAAAGAGCTTCATAAGTTTGGGGATCACACATTGAAGAAAGTCAGGGATGGGTTAGCTTATCGGTTAAAGGCGATACAAGTAGGCATTGGGTCACCTAAGAGATGGAATTCGAGGGAGAGAAGGGATGTGAAGAAGATCATCACTCGCATCGATGATAGGTTGTTCGAAGGGATCGTTGAGAACTTTGGAGAGTTTCATAGGTGGTCGTCCCAAAGATATCTCTCACAGGCTATCAACGTCCAGAACGTATTCCTAGAGTTATTGCTGGACTACCGGATTCTCCTGGTAACCCTTGATTTGGTTCATTATCTTATCATTTAGATGTGTGATTTTTTAATGACGATGGCTTGTGCACACATAACAGTGTACAACCCGTACTTGTAATGAAAGGACCCTGTGGTACGCTTCAGTGCCACAATCCTTATAAAAGGAGCGAAAGCTTCTTACTTTTGAGTAAAACTATCAAAACTTTCATTTTCAAAGTTTTGCTCAAAAGAACAAGTACTTCCCCTTATGTTTTTCAAAACCTCAAAAGTTTACATCACTTGTTGAGGGGGAGTATCTGCTTAAAAACTTTGTTCACAAATTGTTCTTTGTGGTAAACTTCCCGAAAAACTCGAAATGGACATATTCGATATCAAAATTTCGTCAAAAATAACATATATATGCCATTTTTTAGGGGGAGAAAAATTATGTGATAAGAAATATGTTGTGAATTGCAAATGAATCGTTGTGCTAAAATACTTAACCAATGAATTGACGAGATCTTAAATGTTAGTAACTCGAAAATACTTGTCCGGGACGGGTAATAATTTCAAACTAGTTCGCTAGTGATGTAAACATGTCTCGCAAAGGACTTGTCCTAGTAGAATGTACCATTCGAGAAACTCTTGGTAGACATGAACTTTGACGGGTTTGACGACCTTTCGATGTTTGTCCACACCTTCAAGGTAGTTATTAGAGCTAGTTGTCACCTAAAAGCTGACAATGTATCTCTTTAACTATGCAACGTAACAGTGTCTCGCGGGGAATTGTCTATCTAGAGTTAATCAATTCAAAAGTGCACGCTCTTCTCTCACCGTGCAGATTTTTGTCAAAATACTTAAGCACGTGTGGAGGGGGAGTATTTCTGCAAAATCTTAAACTCTCAACAGTGGTATTAAATGCTTTTACTCATAACCACTTTGAGAGATTTTCATGAAAATGGTTTTATGGCAACATAGGTTAGTCATGGAGTTATAAGGTGACTAAGGTTAGGAATAACCGTCCTATGATCCGCCAGAGCCGGAGGGATCTACCCAAGGACACCACCAATAATTAGAATTAGAAGTCCTTAGGTATGATAATAAAAAGGAGAAAATGAGAATCGGAGAAAGAAGGAGTTGAAGAATTAAAAAGAAATGCAAAGAAAAGGGTGAAAAGAAATAGCCCTCCAAATTATTCAACTTAAAGCGCGGTTCAATTCATATGCTACTAGTTGTCACTAGATGACACCGGTATTGAAGATCAAAGTCGTCATGGACCCAGTGACGCATGCACTAAACCTTCTTAGCCACTCAAGTTTCTCTCAACAGAAGCTTGTTTCATTCTCACAGGGAACCCTACGTAAACTATCGGCTTTCTCTTAGAGATTGCTGGTATTGAAGAAGGAGACCCTCTCCTTAGTCTCCGCTTAGGAAAACCAAAGCGCACTATTGATCTAGAGCCACGAGATTCATCAAAAGATCTCTTAGGTACACTTGACATTTCCTCACTTGTCGTTCTATAATAAGGACGCAAGTGATACAATCAAGAGTCCTTCACAGATCTTAGCAATCTGTCGAGAACATTTATGAGAGGTTCACACATGTGATCCTCAGTTATTGAATGGAAACTCCTACCAGGGTCATCATCAAACGGCCACGACAAGGTCACTTCGGTAACTCCCGTGGATTAACGCTTAGTGTGTCTCAAACGGTCTCGTGGGGTGATGCTTGGTGTACCTCGACTCATCCGAACTATAGGTGTAATTTATTACATCGCGTTATCTCACTTGTGGGACTCAGTTCAGAATAGCCTTTGTGAGGATTAGAGTTGTGTTTTCACACTATGCTGTCAACACTCTCGAAGTTCAAACTTGTAAGCGTTGGATTATTTCTAACCCATGTTTTATGTTTTCTTCTTATGGATGCTTGCGGGTGGAAAAGATCATGCAGATTCTCCACATGCTCATACCCACAACATCACTAATTGAAGTTCTATCAAAAGGCAACACAAAGTCAGAATGATTCTTCATCAAAGTCAAAGAATCTACAAAGTTTTAAGACTAAGAGAACTACATCAGTATTGTAATCCAACGTTAAAGAGCGTGTGAGCATATTGGAAAAGACATGGAGACACTGGAGCAACGAAGTGGACCTGATGCAGATAACCACAACATACTATCACTTCCATCACAAAGAACAAAGATAATGAAGACGTCAAAGCTGAAAAACTTCAAAGTAAACAAGATCCCTACACTAGGGAGATTGTTCGAATCAAGGCACTTCTTCTCACAAGAAAGAAGAATGTCAGAAGACGTCAAAGCTACTATTACATCAGCATCTACAACGTTTAAAGATCAAATCATCAATAACTAACACTTAGGGGGAGATTGTTGGAATCACTCCTAAACTAGAATTCAAGTGTTAGTAATTAATATGTATTAGTTAGCTTAATTAAGGCTTTTAAGTTAGTAATCAAGGCTAGGATCATGTAGAAAGCCCATGAGCCTATCCAAAGCCCAATAAGGAAAGGATGGGAACTTGGTGTGTTGCCCTAGTTCCCTCCTATAAATAATCTTGTAAACTCCCATTTGGGAGTTGGTTGTTCACTCTCTTAATACACCTACGCATATCCTTTCTACATTATTCATACGCGTATGTTTGGTAGTGTTCATCCGATCATCTTGTCTTTATTTCTTCTATTGATGCTTGTGTTACTAATATGGTGACCTAACAGGCATGTATGTCAGTTTGATTGGAACTTTGATCTTTAGCAGTTACCGGCACCTCTTTATCAGCTAACGCCACCTCTTTATCAGCTACCGCCACCTCTTTATCAACTGCAACTTCATGTACCTACGAAGCAAGATCGAAACAGAATGTGCATTGGTCAATTGTCAACGTGAATAGTCGCATAAACGATGTAGTTGATACGGATGAAAATGAAATGATACAAAATTTGCAATTTACCTCATTAGTGGCATCATCCGCAGGTAATTGTCTTTCTACACGATCCAACTCTCTAAAATAAGCATTACTAGGTGTAAATCATGGTTGTAACCTTTCTGCATTAGTTGGAACAAGATCTACTATTGGATTCGAACCCTAGTAAACAAATAATTATAAAGTCAAAAACAAATATAAAGAAGTCGTTACTTATTTGACAAATACAAACAAATGGAAATGCTTACCGGACCAAAAAATTCTACTATAATCACGTTTGGAGAATGTTTTACCCTTTGACCAAGAAAGATTGGGAACGATGTACCAAGGTCCATGACCTATGAACACGACCTTAGTGACTATCAACAGACATACTCTTACTGCATCCTCATTTGATAACTTTGAAAATAGTGTCTCGTTCTCAAACAACTATAAAAGCTCACTCCCTTTTACAGTAACCTTTCTTAGAAACTGTTTTTCAGGAAAGACACGCAAACCAAAAGGACTGCGCTCAATTTCTACAGTGGCAGGCAAAGGACCAAAACGAAATCCGGTCATCAATAAAAACTCTCCACGACCGAATTGCAATAAATTATTCCCAATTCTGTACAAAATGGGGGGATAAGAATCAAGCAATTGAGGGATATATAACTGGTGTTGTAAAACAAAATTCACCAAATGATTGTCATTGCCTTGTTTAGGAATATCTAATCATGGCCCAAAAACAGTTGCTCTAAACAACCTCATTCAATCTAGATTGCTTAAAAACTTAGACTTAATCTTTGAAAGCAACTTAACCTGTGAACGAACCGTTACCTTAGCATCAAAGAATCCGAATAAGTTTTCCATTTGGGACTTAATTGACTAATTAATTAGGGTTTCAGTTAGGGTTCGAGTATATTAAATGTTTAGGTTTTTGATTTCACTCTTTGATTTGAGTTTAAATTTTAAGTAAGTGTGTTTTGGGGTAGTAGGGTGTTGGTGTATGTGTTTGTGTGTGCGTGTAAATATTTTAAAAAGTATAAAATTATAATTTTGAAAAGTTATGTAAAAAAGTACAAAAAGGTACAAAAGTATAAAGTAAAAAAAGTCGCTAACATTATTTCGCTTAAGTTGCTCAGCATTGGGAAGGCGCTAAAAGTACAAAATAATATTTTAGGAAGTTTGACTTTTTTTAGAAAAGGACAAAAAAGAATTTCGCTAGAATCTTAAAAAGTCGCTCATTATAGGTCGCTTTAAGGCCAATGCTAATAGTGACCATAACTTTTGTGGTCACCTTTGTCATCTCAGCGCCAAATCAGCTTTCTCTCTCCAAAACTACACCCCAACCACAATATGCTAGTGGTGACCACAATGACAACCGTAACTTTTAAAAAAATAAAAATAAATTTTCATTATAATTAAAAAAAACATTACAATAACAATTTAACTAAAATAAAAAACATTATCATAATAAATCAACTAAACTTTACAAATGAGAATGGGTTTAACCCACTTATCCACAAAACAATGGGTTGAACAAAGGTTTTCTATAAAACTAGAATCCACAAACCAACACACCTTTTTCTTGTAAAACAACTATTAAATCATCTCTATCACCTTTCACCCCCACCACCCAATTTCTAGATAAACATTGCAACATAAAAAGTTCACAAACTTCCATAAACAATAAGCAATAACATTTCCGGTTACCATCTTCGTTTCTTTCAAAATCCATAATCATCAAGAAGAGAAAACACAAATTTATAAAATCCCAGCTACAAAATCTTGGTACTTCCCAGCTACAAATTTATAAAATCCCACTGGTTGGAAGCCTTATTGAAGCTACTAACACTTGATTGAAGGTGATATAACTTTCTTGTACATACGGTCAAAAAAAAGTAAATGAATCTCTTTGTACAAACAATGGAAGAATCATGCAACGGTCAGAAAAATAAAGGGAGATGTGCCAATTTAATCGGTTGGCAGGCAAACCGAAACATATGAAAGGTTGGGTGGTGACCGATCAATCTTCGGTTGAGCTAGTGACACTAACTCGGTCGTGTGCTCGGTTGGGGTGGCAACCAACCGAGCCATTAGCATTGGCCTAAAAGTATAGCTGGTAAAAGTCAGAAAACAATCATTGGGTTCACAAAGGTTGAGGGACACTTGGCACTCTGAGATTAAAAGTAGAAAAGTCGCAAGTCTCAAAGTCTATTTAAGAAATACCGCAACTTCGTGTCTAGAGAGTGTTGACACCTCGAGCGAAAAGTGCAAATGCATAATTGCCCCTTTAATTAAGTTTTAAAGGCTTTATAAAAATAAACTAATGTAAATGCCTATTCATGAGTATATATAGCTTTTCGATGTGAGATTTGGTCGAAATCAAATCTCATTTTATATATTCCTTTTAAGTTGTTCTAAAAAGCATAACAAATCAACCTTTACAAACCGAGCTTGAGTCGAATTCAAGTTTTCTCGAGCTGAGTTTGAACTTTCCTACTGAACTATCGAGCCGAGCTGGAGCAAATATTAATAATATTGTTGAACCAAGTCGATCCCTCCCAAAGTTCGACTCGTTTACACACCTAGCCTCAACTATCTTTGGCGTATATAATTGCTAAGATTTAGATAATATGTGTATGAAACCAACGACGACCCATCAGTTATGTATCACATCATGTCTTTAGATCGATGCAGTTTGTTCCTCCGTCTTTCCCTTCTATCTATGCTAGTTAAGTTTATATCCATTTTTATGAGACTGCACGAGGTCGAATTTTGTTAATCACACTCATGAACTCATCTGCCATGTTAACAATCCATCCATCTTTTTATTATCACTAAACTTTGAATTATTCAATGTCGCGGATGAAGAATTATATATAGTGTTCATCCACCGTGACTTTTAGTTGAAAGTTATGAGTCGTTAATAGAAAAGTGTAACCACGTTTAAGTCAAGTCACACAATATTCTTTAAACCAAACAGGAAGACAAGCTTACACGGCTTGATAATGCATTTGTAAACTCGTATTATAGTTTGACTTAGTGTTTATTTAAAGAAGTAAATTCTTAATGAAATCATTGCTTACTTCAAAACACCATCGCCAACCAAATTTTCCATATATAGTTTAGCATAAAATACGCTTAGATTCTTTTATTAACAACATTTAATAGATTTTCAGTTAGCAACTATATGCCATTTTGTCAAAACAACAACAATACTCAATCTTACCGGAGCAAGGTATGAGGGAGATGAGATGTAGACAATCACACCCCTACCGGCGAGCTGCTTCCAAAAAGACTTCCGGCAAATGCATATATGCAAGCGGACATACAAAATGCAAGATGCGAGAAAAGAGATACGATACAGAAACTGAGGCATAATGTTAAGTACATGGACCAATTATCGTTTTATAAATAAAGAGGCTCTCGATTGACTTAATAGAGGTTAAGTAGGCAGCCTAAATCTATCATATGAGATTTTATGTTAGAAACTACAAAAGCAAAAGAATAAACTTGAACATCGCTACTAGAAGAAGATTAAACTTGTTATGCTGTTCATCATTAGTTATGAAGTCGTGTCAACGTGTTCCACAACTTTTGCAAACCGAGTCTTTAAATCGACCCGGTCATGCTACCGGATCGACCACTGTGTCAACATAGTTTTTACCCCACGAAAATAACCTTTTTCTTTTTCAATAATACAAAAAAGTGTATAGATGCATATATAACAACTTTACCAAAAAACCAAAAGAAAACCAAAAGTCAGCCCGAGTCTCGAGAGTCACCTTAAAACTGACGCGTCTGACTAGTTTCCAAAAATGAAAACCGAATTTAGTTTGTCCTGTTTTCTTGACTGGAACTGATTCAACTGGTGAACCCGCTAAATCAAACCGAGTTTCAAAACATTGCATATAACAAAAAGAAACAGTTCTATATTTATGACTTTTCATAATATAAGTTATGAGTCGTATCACTTTTTACACACAAAAAAGTTACCATGAAAGGTAAAGTAAAAGCAGTTAAAAAACACAGTAAAACTTGTAAAACAAATGTGCGCATCCGGGGAATCGAACCCCGGTCAGTACCGTGGGAGGGTACTATGATACCACTACACTAGATGCGCTTCTTGTTTATACTCTAACAATTAGTTATTTAACCGAAACTTTATGCTACTTATAACATAGATACAAATCTTTAAAACTTAAGGTTGAACATTACTTACGGAATCCCAAACTTTTGTTGCGTAATACGATGAATGACATTTATATGTGACAAATGTTGTATCATAGCTGAGGCGGAGACAGTACGGGGGCAGGGTGACCAAAAAAACTGTAGTGATGGCTATTTTTGTAATTTGTCTCCTGACGAATTTATTTGTAGTGTACTGTAGTTTTTAAAAATTATCAAAATTTGCCCTTTCGATCATAACTTTTTAGCTTCACCTTTAATCGTATGATGATAAACCCTTTCTATTATAAGTGATGCAATGATACCTAAACTTACTATATAAGTTTTAGCATGTTCAATTCAAATCAAGTGATTGACAAACAACCATTATACCACCTTACGAGATAAGACAATTGACCTAAACATACGTGTTATAATATCTTGTAATTGGTAACTATTTTAATTTTTTGGCATGTATCAATGATTTATGAAAGTACTTTTTTTTGTGCCATACGTTCTCATTTAAGCGTTTCATTCGTGGAAACAAACGAGTAACCATGTTTAATTCAATAAAAAACAAATCTTTTACCATAAAGTAATGTTAGTATTTGTTTGGGAAACAAGGAAAAACTACCATGAATTTGTCTTATTATTTAAAGTCGTAAATGAACATCTGCCATTATTTATTATTGTACTAATTTTTGCTAACTATGTTTTCTATCCACGTAGTTTAAGTCATTACCACACAAACAAAAAACAAGCGAAGCTCTCACTTTCTAAAATAATTGACGTAAACACCATAGTTGTTTGCATCAAACATGAATTTCTCACATTTTAGTGATGATAGTCACAAACCTCTTGCATTAAACCAGTGTGAGCGATTACATATGACAATCTTGATATACCTTCTCACGAGGAACGCAAGTGAACGTAACAATAATAATGGATACTTGTCATGAAGCCAAACGAATGTGACTTTGATAATCTTGATATAAATCTCATATTGACCATAATGTTGTTTAATACCCAAAACAATAATTATATATCACAATATTATTTCCTTCCACTAATGAAACTCACACTTAATAATCAAATGTCTTAATGCATGCTTAATTTTGTACCTAAAATTGTGTGGTTGTATATTGTTAGCTTGTGAAGTCGTCGGTCCCTTCATCTGCAATCAACAAAATGTTGACAGCATGTTTCAAGCACAAATTAAGCATACATTTAAGCATCTCAATCATTTCTCCATACAAATAAAAGATATTGGATGTTTAGATTAGCTTTTCAGGTTATAAAAAGGATACACATATACAAATGAGGCATTCACTTTTCACATTACCATATAAAACAAATATTTAACTCAGATATTTCTCTAACCGTTCATAAACTCTTTCTCCATTCACTCTGGAAATATTACCTAATAAAACTGGAACCATAGCTATGCTCAGCTCTCAAGTCTTTTAGTATGAAAAAAAAGTAAAAAAAATATGAATTAAACATTTTTAGCCAAAATTCAAAAAAGAAAAAATATTTTACATTAAAATCAATCAAATCACTATTATTTTTCATTCATTTTATTTTTTAAGAGATTTCGAAACAACTATTTTTGTTTTACTTCATTTTTTTTTTTTCATTTTCCTTCTTCAACTTATACTTGACTTATATCCCTTACTTTTTGGAACAAAATGATAATTTGCAAAGAAGTTAAGTTTAGGCGTGAGATTTTTGTCCATTCTTACTCCATTACCACCCACCTCTTTTAATACAAAACCTAAAACCTATTCCTATTCCTACTTTTACAAACATAAAACGTCTCAATCTAATTATGGATTGACATGAGCCAAAGGTACAAGCATGGTCAAGAAAGCTAGGAACTCCAATTACGCTTATCTATAAATTGAAATTCTCATAGGTTTTTTTATTAGGGTTCATCAAGTTTGGGGTTTTTAAATAATTTCTCAATGTAGTGTTAATTGTCTAGGGTTTTTTATTTTAAGTAGGAGAGGGCAGAGAAGGGAGAGAAGGTTTTTAAATGGGTTGGTGGGTAATAAAAAAATATTTTATTTGACTAGGGATGACCGATGATGTTTTATTTATATTATATGATAACATTTTTAATGTTTTAAAATAACTATTTTTATTTTATAATAAAAAATATTTTATTTGTGATGATTTTTATAATACACACTCTGAATTTATAACACTTTTGAGTTTTGACTATTGACCATCTAGATGAAAATTATAAAAGTCATAAAGCATATTAAAAAGTGTGATTATTTTAAACGTTTTTTTATTGTTTTTTATTCATTACGAGTATAAATAAGCAGAGAAAAAAATAAATAAAATCCTTGTTAGAAGAAGGTTGGTGAGGCGAGTGAATTAATCATCAGATATCCACAAACACACAAATATTTCTTCTTTTCATCTTCACTAATAATCTTCAGGTAATTATTAATTATTTGATATACTTTTAATTAATTAAATAATTCGTTACAGTTAGGTCTTTCTGTTATACTTGGCTGATTTTGTGGTTAGTTAGTTAGTTAGTTATGATTAACAATCATTATATAGCTATAGCTTATTTGGTTAGTGCTAGATGAGATAAGTGTTTGGATCAAACTGCTTATTTAAGAAAGACTTTAAGTTTTCAGGACCAAGTTCATTTCGGAGATTTTTAGCGAAAAAACATCCATAGGGTTCCCGGGAACCTCTTAGGTCCGCCCCTGCTGGCCTTTAAGATAAGCAGGGTTAGTACGTGTTTATATGATAAGCACTTTATAATGCAATCCTAATCGTTGCACTGTCTGGGATTGCTTATTAAAATAATTTTTCTGCTTAGAAGTGTTTGTTTCTGGCTAGATTAGCGGGGGTGTTATTTTAAAAACCCATCCGAAACGACACCTCGTTAAACTGTTAAAGACTAAGGAGGGCTCTTGGATTGCTTAGCTTATCTGATTATATACGTGAGTGAACTAGTTTGGAGTTGCTTATTTCAAAAAAGCAATAAACAATTAGTCTAAAAGCCTCTAAAAGTCGACTTACATTAAGCATTCGTGAATGCTAAAAACAAAAGGTGTTTGTCGTAAGTTTTCTAACGAATACATAACGTCTTTAAATCTAGAATAACTATCTTAACGTGGAGAATAAAGTGTATGACTAATGGTAGATTCTATTTAAGGTATGATATATTTGTTTGCAGGGTTTGCAAGCCGAATCCGGGAATGATATGAAAGAGCATGGTGTAATGCTTTATGTCGTTTTAAGTCTCGAATCATTTACAAACTATTTGTGGTAAAATGTACTTTAGGGCTTGGAACACGGCTATAGGTGATATGGGTTACGCGTTAAGTAGATTGGAAATAGACCCAGATTTTTCCGATAGTGAATCTTCTCCTATTGGAGATGATCACGATAGTCCTCAACCTTCGTCACAAAATGAACTCGATCATGAAGTTGCTCAGTTAACAAAGATGAGATATGAACCTCATGACAAGTTGAAACGTGTACTTCCACGAAGGCAGGAGTTTTCTGTTTCGCCTGTTAAAATGTTGGCTGGTCGAGAAGGGAATTACACGGGTAGAGGGAGATTCTCTTCAGCTGATCGTTGTCATCTTATGAACAAATATTTTCCTGTTAAAGGTCCTACTATTTTAGACCAATTGACCACCCGGGCTTATGTTTCACAGTTTTCAAATGATGGTGCCCTTTTTGTTGCCGCGTTTCAGGTACCTTTTGTCCTTTCAATGAAGTTTTGATAACATTTAACGAAAGATTAAATTGAATTGGGAGCCGTGGTTGGTTATTGCTGTAAACAAGTAAAATTTTCTTGTGTAACAGGGAAGCCACATTAAGATTTATAATGTCGAAAAGGGGTGGAAACTTCAGAAGAATATTGTTGCGAAAAGCTTGCGATGGACAGTTACTGATACATCTCTTTCACCAGACAAACGTTCCCTGGTGAGTTTTAATATCCCCTGCGATTGACATGTCCTGTATTCTTTCTTTTTAACCACAGTGTCGTTTGAGACTGCATAAGGCACTTTCCAAGTAAAAAGGCCAAATAAATAAACCTACAATACGATGGATGGTTGGAATGGGCACATCAACATTAATAGTTTCCGTGTTTGTCACGGTAGGTTTAATGCCTATCAAGTGATTGCAGAAGTTCCTTATATGTTTAATCGATTAACAAAAGTAGTCTGTCTTATCTATTAGTTACTCCTGTTCTTTATGACATAAACATCCTTTTGGTACTTGCAGGTTTATGCGACCATGTCTCCAATCGTCAACATTGTTAATATTGGATCTGCCGCAACCGAGTCTCATGCAAATGTCACGGTATGAATTACATTTATAATGTGAGTGTTTTGCGGGTATGAGTAAACGGGTAATTTCTTGTAATATATAAGGTCTCCAGCCATGTCTTTTTATGGATAGATCAACGGTGTACGAAAGTGTTCATATCGGGATATCCTAAAAATGACTGAAGGGAAAATTAAAGATGGGCAATCAGGACTGGACAGTAACTACAGCTGGAACTTATTTTTTTAATAATATTATTACTGTTTCTGCAATACTTATTACTATGTTTATTCTCAAATGATTCCTTGATTATGGTGATAACAATGTCCAAGTCTGAATGCATTTGTTTGTATGCTTGATTTCCTAACATCTTCTACATGCAATCTAGTATCAAATGGTTAGTTATCTAGTTGTTGTAATCATATAACTCTTTGATATTCAACAACTTACAATTCCTTCAAGTAAAGGGTTCTCATGGCAGTTACTTGATACTGATGATGTGAAAATTTGCAGGAAATCCACGAAGGACTGGACTTTTCTGGTGATGATGAAGGGGGATATTCATTTGGAATTTTTTCCGTAAAGTTTTCTAATGATGGCAAAGAACTTGTGGCTGGAAGTAGTGATGATTCAATTTATGTTTATGATCTTGAAACAAACAGACCCTCTCTTCGAATTCAAGCACATACGGTAATACCATTATTTATTAATAGTCTTGTTTCTGCATTCATGTTGCTGGTTTAGAAAGCTTATAGTCTTTGAGTTACGTGATCGCGCATTTCCGCTTGACATGTATAGTCAACTCTTTTGTGGTATGTGCACATCTTTTCTTTATTGTTCGTATGCCGTGGTACATTCTTAAGAAACCGAAGATCTTGTCCATGATTTTTTTTTCACTAAAGATTTAAGACTTTGTGGAAATTTCGGTATGGTCTTTATGTATATGCCTATATGGGATAGAGGGCTTCTAAATGGATTATGATGAACAGAATCAGGAAATCTTCTCAAAATTATTAAATCTTACATATTTTGTAAGTTGAATCAATACTTCTGTGTACGTTTCAATACACGGTCTATATTACAAACTTGGATAACATAGTAGTTGTTGTATGAAAGAAAGAAATGATTGTCTCTCATATGCATGCAATAATTGTTTTATGTCATAAATAGATAGAATCCCAAATTGTATGCTTTTTAACTCTACGTAAGTTCGAACTTTTAAATAATCAACTTATTAAAATTGTAATTAAAAAGTGATAAATCAGCAACCTAGATAATTGCAAAACCACAACTTGTAATGGATCTTCACTGGTTTGTTACGAGTATTGTTATCGATTGTTTGACTTACTGCTGTATTTTGTTGCTTGATGCAGGCAGATGTAAACAGCGTGTGCTTTGCTGATGAAGCCAGCCATCTCATATATTCTGGGAGCGATGATAATCTCTGTAAGGTAAATCCTAAAACTTTGGTTGGCTTCTCTGATCGGTATGTTATTGTTATGCATAACAGCAAATCTAGCATTTGGAAATTCCTTCCAATTGGATGGAAATATTAATATTAAGATCTTTCCAGGTTTGGGACAGGCGCTGTTTTAGATCGAAAGGAAAACCTGCTGGAATCCTGATGGGGCATCTAGAAGGGATTACATTTCTTGACAGCCGTAACGATGGTCGTTATTTCATTTCAAATGGGAAGGATCAGACAATCAAGCTTTGGGACATCCGAAAAATGTCCTCCAATGCCACTCGGTATGTAAAATTCCTTCTATCATGCGGATATCAATCACTGTGATTAAATTAACTTTGAGGTTCTTCAGAATAATTTGTTATTCATTCAGTGATTAGAGGATCATAGCCATTATGCAGTTTTTCCTACTTTTTTGTTACATAATATCTTTCTTAGATTGATACACAAACAAGATCTATTCAACTCGTTTGACTTTTGAAATTCAATACTTTCTTGTTTGGGGTAGAATGGGGGAATCGAGATCATAACAGTTGATGGACGAGTTGATCATGGTCATTTAGAATTAGGCTTCAATGCTTCATATAGGTTATCAAACTTCAAACAGTTGCATCCTAAATGCATTTAATTCTGACATATAATGCATTATCTTCTTTGTTCTCAGCACTCCTGGGTTCAGGAACTATGAATGGGATTATAGATGGATGGACTATCCACTTCGGGCTCGAGATGTGAAGCATCCGTGTGACCAATCCGTTTCAACATATAAAGGTCATTCGGTATTGCGTACGCTGATACGCTGCTACTTTTCACCAGAATATAGGTAATCGACAGTTATGCTTCACACACTTAGGGTTATATACTTATTGTAGCAATCTTTATGATTATGAATTTGGTCATTATGTAAGCTTAGCTGATCAAACACATTAAGTAGCAGGCTGTGTTCAAATTTTCACTCTGTGTGTCTGTGTCAGCACTTTTGCTGTGTCATTAACAACGTCACTAAAGGCTGCATTACAATTCTGAATCACGGAATTGTCATGGTTATAAATTTTAGTTCTGGGAAGGGTCTATTTTTACATCCTATAAGAAATTCAATCTTCAATTAGGCGACCCTGTATCTAAACTGTTTTTAAGTGACAGGTGATTTGAGAATATCAAATTAATAGTATGCTACATTTTGAAATAAGATGAAAGATAACATCTAAAAAGTGGACTCGTTTTCGTACGGGAGGGGTTTAATAGTGTGGGCTTGTCACACTATGGTATTTGCTTTGCATGCTTAGATTTCTTCTAAATGGGCACCATTTTTTTAATCGATATAAACGCGAAATCTAAATTTTTGTGGTCAACTTAGATCAAGGCTTTTCCATGGTCTCTCATGTCTACATTTCAGGGAGATTGAGGGAGGAGTTCAACCAAATAGTTTTATGTCTTGTCGCTTCATTTTTCCATCTTCTTTTACCCTGTGCGTGTGTGTGTGTGGGTGGAGCTGGGATTTTGCTATATTTATAACTATACTTAACCGATCCCTTGTTTATGATTTTGCAGCACTGGCCAGAAGTACATTTATACGGGATCTCATGATTCTTGTGTTTATGTCTATGATTTGGTACGTATCACTCTCTTTGAACTGCATTTTCCTCATCGTAATCCATTACCATGCTGTTAAACTAATTTTTCCGTCTGACATAGTAGCTATCTCTTATTCTCAAGCATTCAGAGCTTGTACATGCACACACACTTAACATGTATCAAAGAGTGACAAAACAATAAAATGAGAAACCTCAAAATGATACAATTCTTGTTTTGAAATTTTAAGATGTGATCTATAAAACCAATTCGAGATTGTTAGCAGTTGATGGGTGGCTTGGGTAAAGACGGGTCACCTTAAAGTAGGAGGTTGAAGGGTTTGTGGTCGAGGATCGGCTGGGTTGACCCGCTAGCACTTTCATGTCAGAAGAAAACTTTTCATATATGTGCTAGTAAGACGATTCAGGAGGTTGTATGCATCAGATATGGAACCCGGGGGAGATTTTAAATCTTTTTGATTAAACACAGTCCAAATCAACCCATGCCTAAGTAAATGTGTCAAAATAAGCCCCCTATAGTTAGTAAAAACGCCATATTTTTATTTTTATTTTTTGCATCTCAGTCATTCAGCTTGTGTTAACTATTTCCAGGTGACCGGAGCCCAAGCTGCAAGACTTGTGCACCATAAGTCAACTGTACGAGACTGCAGTTGGCACCCTCATTATCCTATGCTAGTTAGTTCCTCATTTGATGGAGATATTGCAAAGTGGGAATTTCCTGGTAATGGAGAAATACAGATTCCTGTGAACAATAGTAGGCCTCGCAGACGATATTTCGATTAAATACTCTGCAAAATCTAAGTTCTTTCCCCCGGGTAATAAAATAAGGAATTGAAGAAATGACTTTTTTGTTGTTGTGCAGTATACATCAACCCTTTAATTTGTTATTCTATTTCTGCAGAAATGACTGTATATAAATTTTATACGATAAATTCTTTTTATAAAGGTAATATTGATTTTTATATATGTATAATTATTATGTGACAATAAGTCAATAATGGTATGTTAATACGAACATATGATCATATGGACGAATCTGTTGTGTCCTTGCTTGTACGACACTGACTAGCTAGCTAAAAATTGATATCGTTGTAGACTTTTTTTGCGATATTGCTAGTTGTGTGTGGCTTATAGCATACGTATATGTATGGTATATGTGTATGGCGTTTGGAACTTGATGTATGACCTTCCTTGCATACCATATTGTCACCGGTTTGGGATAACCTATGTGATCTTTTATGATCCAGTCTGGTGAATTCAGATACTTATATTTTTTAGTAATATCTAACCAGCAATCCAAGTACAAAGATCTTGATCAAAATTAGTTTCTTTGTCAAATGCATAAAAATTTAGTTGTTTTGGTAAATGCATTACCTTACTATTATATAAGTTTTTGCATCTTCATTTAATGTAAACTCACTTGGATTATTTACGATCCTTTCAATTGCAGTAATGATATCTGCCAACAAAAAGCAGCTTCCAAACAGGTTCACGCAGTTTTTTAGCTGAAAATAGGAACCCGTGTTCTGCACAGAGTAACGCGTTTTGTAGAAAATTTTATAGAGTACAGATACAGTGGTCAATCTTAGTTGTTAATTTGCTTATGTTTATCATGATCGGTTTAAGCGACTCTACTTTATTCTGATCTTGTTGAGAAAAATTCCTTCTCCGACCTTGTTTAAGCTAGCTGATCAAAAGATGCATCTTAGCTCATTTAAAACATTGCAATGTGCCTAGCGGCTAACCGTTCCTAAGATGTTTGTATTATATCGGACATAATTCTATAAATTGGTACGCACTCGAACCGTCAGAAAAGAAAAGAACTAAATGCAGTTTTTTTAATCAGATTATACTTCTAAACTCACTAACGAACTGAAATGACTAATGAGTTTACGTCTGTACAATACAATAGTAACTATATTAAATGGTATTGACTATTGTATTGTACAGAAGTAGACTCATTAGTCAGGTTTTCGGTTCCTTTTTGGTAAGTTCAGGAGTAGAATAATTTGTTTGAATCTTAGTAGTTACACAAATGGATATATATGGAAACTTTTATATTGAATGTATGAGTTTAGGGCATATCCATATGCCAACTTTAATAAAGAATTACTATTATTAGAAACTTACAAAAAGAAATAAACAAAGGAAGTGGAGCATTAAAAACTATAGTCTAAAATTGAAGTGACAGAAATAAATAAAGAAAAGTGGTAAAACAAGAAATAAACAACAAAACAAACATCACTGAACCTGCAACATGTCTCATGCCACCAACTCCTGCGTCTAAAGTGTAAATACCACATGCTGCTGCTACTCTTTCTTTATTTTATCCCTTTATTAAACGGTAAGAAAATGTAACCAAATCATTTAATGCAATTGCATATTTTAATAAGATAGAGTATGTTTGGCGAAGATAACGGTAGCAAGAAGCAATAGCAGTAAGCACTAGTGAAAAGCAATAAGCAGTAGGTGTTTGTTCTGATAAAGTGTTTGATAACATAATTGTATAGTCATAATTGTAAGTGGAAACACTAGTTACTCGTAAAAGCTACTAGAAGTAGCATTTTGATTTTGAGCGTCTAGAAAAAGTAGGAACGCTAGTTGCGTGTTTCCAAACAAGCATTGTGCAAAACGCTAATCGTTAGTTTCTTCAAAACGCATTTAAATGCTTGCTACCAAACATACCCGTTTGACCACAATCGTATTAAAACGTCTAGCTTTTTTAACATTCATATGTTTTTTTTACAACCACAGGAACTACTGGTTTACTTTTTGAAAGTTAAGAACTTCATTAACACAACATCTTCCTAAAAAAGGAAGCAGCAAATACAACATAGCAACAGAAAGGTTCTGAGGAGGAACACCATCTTTACGACACCTATTTGAGGTCCAATGAAGCGAGATAACTTGCACTTTATCTTTTGGAGCATGAACTAACAGGTTCCTCCATTGCCAAATAGTGCATATAACCACATAATAAACTCCTCGAATCACACCTTTTCTAAGAGATGTGCCCGACAAATCCGAGCCCTTTAACATTCATAATGTAATGTTTGCCGAAGAGTGTGTATTTTAAGTGTTGTTTGAAAACTATTATTTAACAGATTCAGAAAAAAAGTGTTTAGTTTTTACGTCATTTTACACTTTATAATTACACATACAACAACAGTATCAAGCGTTTCTATAAAATAAATGTGCAATGCTAATTGTTTATATATTTAATGGAACCGTCTTGGTTGCCGAAAACATATTACCAACAACTTGAACGTCGTTTCATCTTTCTACGATATTATTATTTCCAAAATAACAAAGTTTTTTCAGTCGATACGATTGCTTCGAAACACAAATAATCATACATATTTAAATAATTCATGATCAAAGAAAGAAAACTTTTGTGTAATTGACGACATCACGTTGCTTGAAATGAAGGAAAAGTAAAATATACTGTCCTTTTGTACATTTTTACCTTTTGTACAACTCCTTTTGTACATTTTACTTTATAAAATAATAACTTTTGTACAACTACAATGAATGTATCGGGTTGACAACCAGATAAACGTAGTTTTAGAACCAAACTTTAAGCACAATGTTAAATAACATTTTATTTTGCAATTTTCAATCATCAAATTAAGACAATTAGCAATAATGAACTAGAGTACGATGTCTATAGTCAAGACTCGGCGTGCCAATCTAGACCCAAAACGGGTCCAGATAGGTTTATATGAGTAATCTTCTTAATACTCAACGGGTCTACCTGTTTAATTGTTGAAGAAGTAAGTTGGGTCTAACGGATTTGTTAGACTAGTAACAACGTACAAGTTATCACTTTTTCTTATAAACACGTCTGGACCATTTGGGTCTAGATTGCCAGGAGCCCAAGACTAGTCAAGACATTTTTACCAACCACATGACCAATCAAACATTTTTATATATCAATTGGCAATGACGTCTATAAAATATTGAATGAACTAATAATCAAACAATTTTTACCAACCACGTGACCAACTAGTTTAATCGTGGATAATAAACAAACAAATCACAAACGTCTAAAATAGAATCTCATAGACAAAATGGTTAAAGACTATCTACTACCATAGTAGAACATAGCAAGTAAATATGGAAAATACAACAACATACCCAATCCCGCACACACTTATCGAAAGTTTTCCTGGAAACAAACAGTGTCCTTACTCTTGGGTTTATCTTAGGGTAGGGGTAGAATCTGTTTACATTCTAACTTCGTATGATATTTCTCAACAAATTATCTTACCAATTGGCCAAAATAAATTCTAAAGACAAAAATAAGCCATGGACTAATTTGAAGACAGTAAACTGAATCAAGTAGCGTCGAAAATGCCAAAACATGAGATTGTGCCTCCGTGAGTTGTTACCGGCATACTACTAAACACGGATCAGTCAATTCAAAATTGCCCTAAACCAAACCTTTTGAACTTGACAATTTTGAAGACAGTAAACTGAATCAAGTCAAGTCGAAATGCCAAAACATTATATTGTGACTCCGTGAGTTGTCACCGGCATACTACTAAACACGGATCAGTCGATTTCAAATTGCTCTAAACCAAACCTTTTGAACTTGACAAATCTAATCATTTCTAAATCTACTCATCCAAAATTAAAGCATAGCATGAACAAGAGGAACAAAGAAAACTTTAATATTTTATAAAAACCAAACTCCCAAAATCGCATCCTTTTGTACACAAAAAAATCAATTGAATTGGATACCAAAATAAAAACTACAATAGTACTAATATCTTATATTACCCTTTCCATTGCATACACTGTGAAGTAGGCCGGGTCTTCTGCGAACCGGCTTCAAGTGGACAAGGCGTCTGAACCGGCGGCACCATACAATTATACTGCAAACACAACGAGGTACTCAACGGTATCGCTGCCATTGGATTAATAGGAACACCCGTCAAAAAGTTATGCTGCAGATACAGCAGCTGCACATTACCCGCCATCAACCGGTCCATCAAACTAGTAGGAACCGCACCAGTGAACCGGTTATTATTCAAGTAAAGATTCTCAACTGTCGAAAACAATGCAGACACTTCTCCATACAGCATGTTGTGACTAAGATCAACTGTCGGGATCGAAACTTCATTAAAAGGCTGGACCGGACCTGTGAACATGTTTCTTTCGAGCTGAAGGTTGGTTATAGGGAAACTAAACACACAGCTTGGGATTGGACCGGTGAACCGGTTCAAGCTCAAGTCCAAGTAGTTCAACCGGGTTAACTGAGGAAGCACATACTCCACCGGTCCTTCGAACTGGTTCCACGAAAGCGAAAGGTATTGTAGTGAAGAAGGTAACGAACCCGGTTGGATTGAACCGGATAAAGTGTTATGCTTTAAATCCAACCGGGTTAACACTTGTGAAGCGAAATATGGTAAAGAACCGTTTAAATGGTTATGACATAACACGACATTAGTTAAAGCCGATAAACTACCAACACCCCAAGGAATGCTACCCGAAAGCTGGTTATAACTAAGATCAAGTGTTCTCAACTCAGTGAGTTGACTTAGTGTGGCTGGTATCTCACCCGAGATAAAGTTCCTACTTATTGCTAGAAACCGAAGGCTTTTTAACTCAGACAAAGTCGCGGGAAGTTGACCCATTATTCGCCCGGGGACTACAGTTAGCTCAGCGAGCTGGGTCAACTTCCCTATGGCGGGATCAAGGCGCCCCGAGAGACCAGGGGCGCCTGCCCGCGGGTCACCTAGGTTTAAGGAAATGACACGCTCCCCGGAGCAGAAAACCCCTGCGAAGTTGCACGGGTCGCCTGTGAAATCCCATGATGAAAAAAAAGTTGATCCTGGCATGTCTTGTAGTGATTTTTTTATGGATTGGAGTGCTAGGAAGTCATTTGGGTCTAGTATTGCATATGAGATATGGATTTGGTTTATAATGATGAATAAATTGATTGCAACTGATACAAACATTTTGTTCATCATTATCATAAAGTAATCAAAAAAAGTAAAAGAGTAGGCTTAGTAACACAAAAGCTAATCAAGTATACAAAAAAATGTAAATCTTTTATTAAGAACACAAAACCTTAAGATCACAAATTCCAAAACCTGATTTTTTTTTTTAATCAAGATCACAAACTTAGAAGATGAGTACACTATTTTAATCAAGAAAACAAAACCAAAAATTTCAAAAGTGCTGATTTTTTTTACTAAGAACACAAACCCAATTTTTAACCAAGAACCCCCCAAAAGACAGTTTTCTAATATAAAACACAACCTAGTTCTAAGAATCACAAGAACAAAATGACCAAAAAAAGAAACTATAGGCACAAATATAAGAGCTTATAAAGGGTAATGAAAAAGAATATACAAATACACAATATATGAAATATATAAAGCTAGCAAATGTGTACCAATGTGGTGAGTTTTAATAATAGCATTAATGGTGAGAGAGATGAAGATGATGGGTGATCAAGTACAAGTAACCTTATGTAAATGATACCAAACGTATTATGTTTGTGTTTGTACGTGTGTTTGCTCTATAATGGAATATTAGTTGTTTTTGTTTTGTTTTAGGTTCGGGTGGTTCCAACGGTTGTCCGAGCCTACGTGGGAGGTTTGGGTGGCAGTTGTGTTATAATATTATTGCCATGTCATTTGGTGTATTGATGATGTTGCACGCGAGTTCTGACTTTATCCGTAATAATATGTATTTCCTTGATTACATCAAAATAGCGTTTAGATTTTTGTCAAATATTTACGTTAGGCTACAGTATTTTTAGTATCAAACAATCTTTTTAAGATCGGGATCGTTTTTGTTTTTACGAGATCGTAATCGTAAGATCGGATCAGAATTTTTAGTTTTTATTATGCTTTCAATTTCTTAACAGGCGTTATAAGATTATGCAAATCTACATACTATTGTATATCATATACGTGAAAATGTATGTCAAAATATAATTATAAAGTGTTTAATACAATTAGTCTCTTGTTTTTCATATTCTACAATATTTAATACATAAATTTATTGTTTTTTAGCTTGTAGTTCGATAAAAGTAAGATCGAGTCGATCAAGATCTTAAGATCTTATGGTAAAGATCATGATGTTAAAGATCGGGATCCTATTTAAATCTTATCTCGCAAAGATTCTATGTATGATCAAGATTGTTTTTGCTTTGTAATATCGTAAGATCATAAGATTATCAAGTATTATGAGCGTTTTGAAGCAATCATGATTTAACGTTTTGTACGAAATACTTGTTTGAAAACAAGCAAATGGTATTTTTAGTTTTCTACCGACGCTATTTACGCCAAACATACTTTATTTTTTTTTTATGACGGTGTGTGATTTTACAAACCTTTTATAGAGTAATAAGGAGACACGATTTTAATTAGAGAAAGCAACTAAAGGGAACACATGCATTGATTGAAGAGAAGCTTGTGAAAAAGAAAGTAGTAATAAATGTCTTTACACCAACTAAATTAATTAATACTTGTAACACATTAAAACCTTTTTGGTCATAACCCTTTTAATGATTAGGTTAGTCAACTCACACGTTGAGTGTCTAATGTCTTTTTTTCACTTTACTAATTACTCCTACTATACTTTTTCTTTTCCATATTAAATTACAAAATGATTATCGACGGTAACTTGCTCTAGATTTAGCCCACTTTGACATCTCCAATAATTTCTTCCATCCTAGCCTTCTTTTTTTGAAACTTAAGAGCATTTCTCGCCCTCCATATGCACCAACTCCCAATAATCATTATTCCATAGAAGATCTCTATTGACAATCCAACGAAATTATGAATCTCCAGCAGATCTTTAAACGAGAAAACAAAGATGTTTGGAACTTTACACCAAGTATCTAAAGGACGTCTAGTGATTTTCAGTGTCTTTAGCCAATAACAACAAAAAAGCTTTATTGCGCTTGTAAACTAAAAAAAAATTGCATATAAAATTGAATTATATGACTCATATATGTTTAATATTATACGTATATATATGTAAAACTAATAAAATGTAATCCACTTTAAGTGAAAGCCCTGTGCGACAACACTTATTGCACACCCCTCCGAGATCCTTCTATGTGCAACTCCCTAGTTTATTACTCTACTTTATTTCATTGCACTTGAGTACACAAAGATCCCAACCAAGGTTGTCAAGATCGGGATCCTACCCAGGATCGTTTTCGTCTTTGCAAGATCGTGATCGTAAGATCGGATCGGGATCTTAAGATCCTACTCTAAGGTTATTTATTAATATTTTATGTAATTTTATACAAATCTACAAATATTAATACATTATAACTACAAAATACTATGAATGTTTCATATAAATGTTGTCCTAAATCATGATTATAAAATGTTTAAAAAGATTAACATGTTGTTTTTTGAATTCTACAAACAACCCATAAATTTGAAGTTTTTTAGTTCGTAATCCGAGAAAAGTATGATCGGATCGGATTAGATCGTAAGATCGTATGGTCAAGATCGGGATCTTATAAGATCTTAAGCTTGAAAAAATCATATGTAGGATCCGGATCATTTTTGCTTTGTAGTATCGTAAAATCGTAAGATCCTAAGATCAGGATCGGGATCCTGACAACTATTCCCAACAATTCTAACGTTTCAATCATGTGTAGTGTTGCTCAGCTGAAACATTTTGTTTTTTAGCAAATTTGTCAGGTTACTGTTTTGATACCTTTAATAAAACATAAAACTTTTTTTTCTTAATAAAACATAAAACTTGCCAGCCTTGCTCTAGTATCAAGTCATACTTAGACATATCTATTAATTAAATGATACAAAGAAGTCAAAGTGTCAAACGGATAGATCACTGTTGTTAAATAATGGATAGTTCTTCAGAAAAAAATTAGTGTGTTTAACTTGATAACAAAAGACTACATTATCAAGATAATGATATAAATTCTTGGTAAAAGTGATTCAAGAGGTTGGAGATGCTTTAAAAGACAATTTAGGGGTATTCCAAGAAAAAAAATCTTAATGAGATCTCAAATCTAGAGAAAATGTTGTATCAGAGATTAAATACATATATATATTGGAAGAATTATCTGAAAAGTCAATATTCGTAAAACTCCAAGAAATTGTCAAAATGGGTCAAACGAGTCGAACTAAAAAAGTCGTCAAAGATGTCCCAACTACTAGTAAACATCATTTTGTAATTTTACATATACATCAACTATTTACTGAAAGCTCAAATGATATATACGCAAGTCGACATGACCTGGCTCATACTCCTGTAACCGACCTGCCTAACCCATATTGTCACTGTTATATAAACGGAGTAAAGTAATAATCATCATACTCAAAGACGAAGACTCCAAACAAAGAGTATTTCCTAGAACTTGGTTTTCATTGATATTGCTTTTTCTCTTTTTGAATAAAAAAATAGAAACAAACTTTTATATACATTTTGTAGAGAACTTTCATACTTATCACATCTAAACAAGCAAACTAGATAGAAAGTTCAGTGCGTGGAGTGAACCAAACATGACTTATTTACTTTTCACCCAATACCAGACCCACCGTAATTCACAAATATACACGAGAGAGAAAGAGAGATTATTACATAGAATGATACAATGCTCTGACACCGCCGACGCCATACCGCCATCCATGAATTTATGTGAATCTTGCAACTAATTAACCGGCAGTATAGCATAATATGGTTCAGTTTGAGTTGTGTTGAATTCTACAGTCAAACAGATTAAATTCCTTCAGATCATACTATAAATAGAATATCTGGTTTTAATTGTAAAAAGTATAGATGGAATATTAGCAGTTCAAAATGGGTATGTCAAAGTCTAGTGAAATGACTTGCGCCACCAACACTTTTTTGTGCATTCTTTCTTAGTTTCATTAACAATTAATACATATAATACTATTACCAAAACTATTTATCAGACTAATAAAAATTTAGAAGGTCGCAAGTGTTTGACCTTTTTAGGTAAGTATTTCACTTAAATGACATCGTTACCAACCTAAGTAGACTCATCTCAACATAAATGGCCAAATGGGTTGAAACTGTCCCCATCTACGGAAAAGTTATCTGAATGTCACAAACTGGGTGAGTTGGGTTATAGTTTCGGGTGAGGTTTGTAGGGTTGACTAACTAACACTTATTTGTCGAATTTTCTAGTTTATATAAACAATGCTAAAAACGAATTCGTGTATTATGACTTATAAAACAATGATACTCCATACATCCATAAAGAATATTCATTGTTCCTAAGTAAATATAACGATGGGCAGCTTTGAACTTTCAGCCAGTTTCCCTTTAGCTAGTTTTGATTATTTGAACTATGTGACCCGTTTGAGATAAAACACACCCCAAATTGACCCATTCATTAGCAAATAGGTCGAAATTGCCAACTTAAGTAATAGGTTGAAGGCAGAATGTGTATTTACCTTCTTCAGAAATGTCAAACATAGCACCAAACAATTCATCCTCCTCCCCTTCATTTTCTGAAGTTTCCATCCCACAATGATTTTCATCATTTTCACCATAATCGGTTGTGCTTCCTGTTGTCTTGTTGCAGTCATTGTGTTGAAAACACCCTTCATAATCTATGGTTTTCTGTGGACCTGAAGACACGTTAGGCGGGTCCTTGATATCAAAATGGTCAGTGGTTAACAATGGTGTGCTCATCATTCTACTGCTGCCACTGTTGCCATTGATTTGAGAAGTAGCAGGAATGTAAAGCTCAGAAGGGAAAAAAGCTGCTTCGTTAGGCTTTTGGACCTTTTGGTTTTGCAGCGATGGACTAACAGAAATTTTTTGTTCAAAATATAGTTCATTCACTGGATCAAGGTCAAGCAAATTCTCAGTCCTTCGGGATGATCCTGTAAAGCACATTACAAATATCATTAAAAGTATTAGATGCTCAGGTGAAACAAATGGAGTGAATATTTACAAGTTAGGTAGACTGCTTGGGGAGACAACAATTTCGACCGATTTAACAAAATAGGTCAAATGAGAAAAACTAAGAAAAATACACAAATAGGAAATGGGTTGAACGAATCAAGGGGTAGAATTCTCCCAAATTATTTCAAAAAGAATATAATACTAACATGATAATATTATTACCAAAGGCCTCTTAGCGGTATGTGAGTGGCCCAATAACCTAGAGGTTTTGCATTCAAGTCTCCTTGGAGACATATGAGAGATTGAATTTGTGAGATAGGTGGTGTAAGTCGTAACCAATTGCCGTTCAAAAAAATAATAATAATAAATAAATAAATAAAATGATAATATTATTAGGTAAGCATATTAACACACTGAACATTACTAAAACTAAAAAAAGTGGTGGTGGGTCAATCCATACCGAACCCAATTTGATCAGTTTCCCAACTCGCATAACCCACCCATTTAACAAAAAAGAAGAAAAAAATAAAGTATATGAGCACCATTTGAAGTATTTACATGAAATTTCGGTTTTATGTCATGTGAGGCTTCATGACAAGTTCAGAATGCATACAAAGAATCATTTATCATACAATTTATATTCAGTTATACCTCCATCCGAGCTTTCAGTGGAGCTAACCGATTCTGGCTTCGAAAGACAGATGACGGATTCATCACTGGTCTTCTCTCTAGATCGACCAGAATCCAAAGATGATGCACTGCTATATCTTCTGACATTATATGCTCTGTGAACAAAAACGAGAAAGTCAGATCAAGAATGACACCAAACGTCGGTCCTAATTGTCTAGACACACCTATTGGCTCACAAACATAACACAGATCTAGTCAGCAATGATAGACAGAAACACTTGTTGACAAATTAAAAATGGCTAAAAGGGGCAAGAAGTAAGCATCTATCTAAAACACTATTCTCCAATGGTCTCCCAACAGTTGCAAAAAGGAAACCAAACAATCAGTTTTCAGCTCGATATAATCAAGAGCGAAAAAACACAGGCATTACAATTATGGCTTTATGGAGTTGAAATAAATGGCCATTACCTGTCATCCCAGCCTGATTTGATGCTATTAAATTGTTCATAAACAGGCAACAAATCCTTTCTTCTTATGTCAACTTCATGACACAGAATATTCTCAACCTGAGTCTCTCCACCTGAAAATCCTTCCACACTCACAGATCTCATCACATAAAAATGTACCTGCACCAAAAAGACTATGAATCTATACCAAAATATAAAGGAATGATATCTGTCAAAGGAATTGGAATGGAACGGAATCTGGTATTGGCCTTTGTAATTTTCTATGCGGTTTGTATATGTAGTTTTGAATTAGAAAATAAAAAAATTATATAACTAATAGTATTTCCCATTATTAACTTTTTTTCTAATTTCTTGCTTGGCTTAGATATACATATTATGAAACAAGTCATAAAAAAGTAGTATAACTATTAAATTACCCTCTATGTATACCTTAGTATTTTGCCATAGTGGTAATCTCCCAGAGTTTATTTGGACCTCAGCATTCGACAGAAACAAATGGACTCTATCATTTTGCTTTAATGAATCAATTTTCTTTAATGAATCATCTTTCACCATCTTTTCACCTTCGTTATATACTGACGTTGTAGATATGCATTCTTCCCTTTCTGGAGAATCCAACCTTCTGCAAACTTGCCACCATTGACGAGACTGAAATATCACTCCTAATTCATCATCTTGACCCGGTTGATATGAAACTCGCTGATTTTTTGAACCAGCACCAATATTCTGGATCCCCATTGGTGGCAGAAGTTCATATTGAACTACATATCCAGATGGAGTATAAACTAACAGATGATCCAAGGAATTAACCATTTTGGAAACATCCTGCTTACCGGAAGTCATAGAGTTGTGGAACACAGATGCAACAGCACCAGAAGGTATATTAGTCTTTCCCACAAAAGAACTATTGTTCTTGATCCTACCCACTACAGAAAGAGTAAGAGGAGGAGGTGGTGGAAATGGTTGCTCATCTACAACGAATGATGGAGTAGACCACCATGGCAGAGACCGAACCGGATTAATTGAGTGACCATGGGACCCGTGGGCTCGATACACCGCATCACCTCCAAAGGGTGATAGAGCAAAAACATGGCTTGTACCCTTGGATGTAACAATAGAAATCCACTGACAATAGAGACTAAAGCTTATGTCTTGGATAACCTGCCAATCAAATAAAATGAAGTATGAAGTAAGAGAGGTGGGAAACGGGCAGGTTGCATAACAGATCAAACCGGGCAGTGTTTTATCACGGGTCCTGTTTGATAGACTTGCATAAATAATGTGTTAAATAAGAATACAGATATATTATTGCAATGCAAATATGTTTCTTTCAAAAGATTGACAAGGTAAGCATTAAATACACTTTGGACAACTTTTGACCCGTTTGACCCAGTTGACTTGTTTCCTTTTTTTTAGCTATACTTGTATTAAAAATTTGCCTGTTTGACTGCATAAATAACTCAAATATGTCACCTTTGTACAAAATAAAAGGAATAAATGTATACTTACAGCCGAAGTTATGCCACGGTGCAACTTGTAAAGAAGCACATGAGAGGAATTCCAATCATGGATTTGATTGCTAGAACCGGTGCGGATACAAGGCATAATTCGGAAGATATTGACATTATTACCATGTATCGAGGCTGTAACCAGAAGAGTCCCGCTTGGATCAAAACACAATGCGGACAGTGGGCTTGGATGAGCTCTAAACTGTGATATGACAGCTTCTGAAACGACATCCTTCACAATGACCTGCACATTGTATGATAACCTATATAGATCAATTCATATAACCTGCTAACTTCATCAATGTCGATACCGCAACAAGTAGATTTGCACACAAATTTTATAAAGTTTGTAGAGCTTTTAAATCGGTGTCAGGCCTACACAGATCTCTTTCTGGTATATTATAAAATGCACATTTAACCCTTGGTCAGAAAATTTTCACATGACTTCAAAATATTATAAGCTCTTTATATATTGAGATCCCGTGCAGAAACACCTTGCACCATCATCTCTTTTAAACATAGTCAGACCCTAGAACTGAAATGAATGTCTCCATTTATTGATAAAACACAGAAAAAGGATGGTGAGATTTTGCAGAAATGCAAAAAACTTTTAAAAGCAAATTTCCCATGGGCAAAACTGGTAGTTTCAATAAGGGGGGTGATTTGCACACTCCCATAAATGATTGGGACACTCAAATTTTGAGTGCTTGGACATTTATACCCTTACAGGATAAACATAACTAAGAATAATTTGAGGGTATAAATGTCCAAACACTCAAAACTTACTTGAGTGTCCTAATCATTTATGGGAGTGTGCAAATCACCTCCCTTTCAATAAGGGCAGAATGGCCACTTTGTTCTCTTTTAACAATATAACAGTCAAATTCGCCAAGTTCAATATTGCAGATTACTGTTAGGTTCGTGAGCTGCTTTGCACTTTTCATATGTGTTTTGTAATTTGACCAAAAATTTATAGGACAAATTACTGTTATTCGCTAATCGCTGCCCATAACAAAACACCATAAGAATGTTTTGGTTGATGGGTATAGTATGTAAAAACGGGGCTGATACCATTCCTTTATAGTTTCAGGTCTAGTTTCACATCCAGCCACATTTATCTAATTAACAGGTCCAATAACGATTCTTTTTTCAGTATTTTGTTTTGTTTACTTATTCGTCTCATAGCTAAGTCAACCTATAATTACTAAAGCATGCAAACAAAGTCAAAAGAACTAACCATTCCAGCATTATCTACTTCGGAAGAAGCATTCCCAGCTTTCAATCCCGGCTTTGACGATGCAATCGGACGGTCTTGAAGCATCTCAGGATAATATTTAGAGAACGTTTTATACCCTTTGTCACCGAGGGTGATTATTCCGGCAGCCAACTGTTTGCTTGATTCCATTGCATAACGAGCCACCAAAGAACCATTGCTGGGCGAGGTGGATGGGCTTATACCAGGAGTGAGGTTCATTGGACTTAAGTGGCCTGAGTTGGATACAATTAGTTTGTTTGAAGCATAAGCTAACCATCGTGGACCCACGGCTAATGGACCATACCCAAAGTTAACTCCAACCTTTCCTTGTCCTCCAGATCGAGGAACCGGATAGGTGGGAACCGTGAACTTATTCTCAAGTGTAACGGCATCTATGCAGTGTATCTATCACATATCAAAAGTTTAAATAAGAAATTAGCCAACAAATATTATCTCATGGAAATACCAGAAAGACTTGCTAGAAATCTAGAACACATTTCTTAGCACAATTATTAATATGTAATTACAAATGTGATGTTTGAATATAGGGCAAAACACATAAAAAAAAATAGCCAACTTAGGTCAATTTTTTGTTTAGCCAACTTTTTTAAGACCAGAAAGAAATACCAAAGTTCCCAAGTATTGGAATTAAGGTAAATCTTCTATGTTAACTGCTTGAAAGTGACGTCTCTAAAAAAATCAACATGATCGGGTTGTTACGTCATCAAGGATTTCCTTACATTGAAAATTTTGAAGTTTTAATGGTATTTTCTGGGCAAATAGAGAAATCAGTTACCCAATAAGGAAATTAGACCAGAATTTTACATTTTTATGCAATCAATCCTAATATGCAAGTGCAATATGGTTTGTGGATATTAGTCATGGAACTTGGAATAAATGTCAAAACTCAAAAGAATCTCGAACAGTTAGCATCTTACCTCCTTTTCAAGACCCACGGCTACTATCGTGGGACTGCATCTGACCATAAAAACAGTTGACCTGAACCGGAGAACCTTCACGTAACAGTTGGATTGAAGGGAATAAAACCTCACAGCAGTAGAAGAATCCACAGATGTTCCTGATTGAGCAACATTAGAACCATCCCTGCCAGGTGCACTCAGATAGGTATGATTTTGACCCAATGCTGACCTGGGAGCTTCATCACCTGCAACGACCGTGAGTAACGGATGTAGCGGTATGAACTTGTCATTTTCATCAGACTTTGCAGGAATATGCAGTAACTGTAAAAAAGTGACAGGGCCACCCCGCTTTGACACTAGCACGGTAAAATCAGAAGCATCCTCGACATCAATTACTTGAAAACCATTCAGATAACCAAGCAATAGTACGTGTCTGAAGGAAGCAGGACCGATTTCTAATCTGTCGAAGCCGGCCCATATCACCTGGTTACATTAAATATATAAGATAGGAGGCCTTCAATGCATTCTTAAACACACATGTATAAGAACTAAATGAGTTATTGCAAAACTCAACTAATTGGACAAAACTAAAAATGTTCAGACAAAATGTGACACCCATGGTATAAGTCCCATAACCTTTCTATAATACTTATCAGGTTTCACAGTATAAATGCATATAGTCCAAACTCCTAGACGACTACCCATTACATTCCCCTATTATGCACAATTGCAGAAACAGCATCACATGAGCTTAGAAGCTCTCAAATCAGCTCACGATGTTAAATAAAAACCTAACAATGCAAAAACCGTTTCGTTCAATCCTACCCAGCATACTTATTTCAATTACACAACCACAAAATCACAAATACATACCAGACAGTTGATCAACATATAAAAGTAATGAATAACATCACATGAAGTCATGAACATGTAAGCTCTCAAATCAGCTCATGATTGCACATGCTGGCAACTAACCAAAAACAATACTAAATTTATTTCACCTAATCGTATGAAGTGTGCTTATAAGTCCTCAAAACTGCTAATAACTGAATCTAACAAACATAACTATGCTAAAATATGTTACGATAAATCTTATCCAGCATACATATTCTATTACACAATGCACAAACAATATCACAGAAACTTATAGCTTTATAAGTCCTCAAATATCTCATAACTGATAGTAACTGTCATTAAGAGACTCAACAATCCTAAAATCTATTTCATTTACTCTTATCAAGCATACTTATATCATGCAGTTAATTAACATATATCACATGAACTTATTAATCCACCATACCTATATTATACACTTAATTCGCATCTATCACAATTCACACGAACTCATTACGTCCTCAAATCAGCTCAAAATTGCCAGTAACTGCAATCAACAAACCTAATACTCCTAAAATCAGTTTCGCTTAATCATATCTAGCATACTAATTTCACAAAAGTTAATTAACATACAAAAATCCAGCTGAAATCAACAACATCACATGAACTTATAAGTCCTCAAACCAGCTCACGAAGTCACAATTACCCATAACTATAATTCAAAAAAATCGTTCCTAACCGGCAACGCCAACCAAGCACATAACTCTAGTTAAGAAACATAAAGACTTATTTCAAACAGTTAACCAACATGTAAGCGAAAAAAACTAAATAGCTCATAACTGCTAATAACTGTAAGTAAAAACAAACCTAACAATACAAAATTCTATTCCATATAATCGTACCCACGATACTTACTTCAACAGTTAATTTACATATATAACATGAACTTATAACTCCTCAAATAAGCTCCTAACTACTACTGCTATAATTAACAGACCTAACAACTCCTAAAATCATATTATTCAGCATACTTATCTCAAATGGTTAATTTAACATATAAAAACTAATAATTAACATATATAACATGAACTTATAACTACTCAAATTAGCTCACAACTTCCAAATAACTATAAATCGTGAAAAACATGTTCGCAACGCTCACCGGAGCACTTTACTGTAACTAACAAATCCAACAACTCCTAAGATATGATTAATTTAAACTTATCTAGCATACTTTGATCAATCAGTTAATTAACATACAAAGATCTAACTAAAATCAACATCATCACGTGAACTCATAACTACTAACAATCCTAAATTCGAACACTTAATTAACTAACATAACTAAAAAACTAATTAACATATAACATGAAGTTATAACTCCTCAAATCAGCTCATAACTTCACATAACTATAACTCATAGAGAAAAAAAAAATAAAAAATAAAAAATAAGAAAGAAAAAAAAAAGAAAAGAAAAAGGAAGGTCACTGGAGCACATAATTAACAAACCTAACAACTCCTAAAATCAGTTTCGAGTAATCTTACTCAGGATAGTTATTTCAGACAGCAAAACTATTTAACATAACTGTAACTAACAAACCTAACAACTCCTAAATTAAAAACTAAAAAAAAAAAAAAAAAAAAAAAAAAACCTTTGGCAACGGTCACCAGAGCACATAACTGTAACTAACAAACCTAACAATACTAAAATACGTTTCATTTAATCAGCTCATAAGTCATAACTGTTACTAACAAACATAAACACGCTAATTTTACATAACTATATCACAAAACTGCTAATAAATGGAATTAACTAACCTAGACAATACTAAAATCTATATTGTTATCTAAATACGAACAAAAACTAATTAAAATCACATGAACTCATAACCTCTCAAATTCAGCTCATGACTGCACATAACTACAACTCGCGCAAATATGTTGATAATCGGCACCACTCACCGAAGCACATAAATGTAACTAAAATAAGTCTCCGTTAAACATACCAGCATACTTAACTCAATCAGTTATTTAACATCCAAAAATCTTAACTACTCGTAAAATCAACATCAACACATTAACTCATAATTTCTCAAACCAGCTCATAACTGTTAACATAAACACATTTTTCGAACAGTTAATTTACTAACATAACTAAAAAAAGTAAATTAACCGATCATAAAACAAATAATAAACACACGAACTTATAACCTCTCAATCAGCTCATAACGTCACGTAACTATAACTAGTGAAAATAAAGCTACGCAACGCTCACCGAGCACATAAGCGTAACTAACAAACCTAACAATATCAAATTATGTTCCATTTAATCGGCTCCTAACTGTGACTAACAACTCCTAAAATCAGTTCTGTTTATAATTATTCAGCATGCTAATCAGTCAGTTAAATAACATACAAAAATCTAACTAAAATCATATGACTTACAACTTCTGAAATCAGCTCATAATTACACATAACTATAACTAGCGAATAAAACGTTACTAACCGGTATCTCTTAACTGTGATTAACTAACATAGACGTACTTATTTCAAACAGTTAATTAACAAAAAAAATCAGTTAAGTAACTAGTGTAACTATAGAGCCTACTCTAACGTATTTAACATGAACTTATAAGTCCTCGAATCAGCTCATAACTTCACATAACTATAACGCGCGAAAAAAAATGCTACGCAACGCTCACCACAGCACATAACTGTAACTAACAAACCTAACAACACTAAAACACGTTACATTTCATCATCTCAGAACTGTAACTAACAATCATAAACACGCCTATTTCAAACAATTAACTAACTAACACAACTAATTAAACCGATCATATAACAAACAGTTAACTTCTGAAATCTGCTCATAATTACACTTAACTATATCTCGCGCGTAAACAGTTATAACCGGACATGAACCTACTTATTTCAAACAGTTAATTAATAAAACTAATCAGTTATAAGTTGTAACTTCTAAAATCAGCTCATAATTACACATACCTATAACGCGCTAACAGAACAATAATAACAGGCGACGCTTACCAGAGCACTTAACTGCAATCAACTAACTAACGTAAACGTACTTATTTCAAACAGTTAATTAACAAACAAAATCAGTTAATTAGCTAACATAATTACAAAAACTAATTTAACATATATAACATGAACTTATAAGTCATTGAATCGCCTCATAACTGCACACAACTATAACGCGCGAAATAAACGTTCCTAACAACTCCTAAAATCAGTTTCTAACTAAAATCAAGGACATCAGATGAACTTATAAGAGCACATAACTAAAAATAACTAATCATTTAACAAAATAAACAACCTGATCTCTATGTTCATCAGCAGGAACAGAATTAGCCAGAGAAGCACGAACAACAGTACTAGCATTAGTTCCAACGGTTTTAATACACGAAGATATTATCTTCAACGAATTCAGCTTCTTCTTCATCCTTCTTCACCACCGTCACCGTCACCGTCAGTTACAGTCACCGTCACCGTTATGATCATCCGATTTTAGCTTAATCGGAGGAAGTTAAGTTGTTGCGTGAAAGCTATTGTTTAAGTGTTTATTTGTGTGTGTGTGTGTGTTTTTAGTGTGTGTTTTTAGTTTGTGTGTTTGGTAGGTTTGACTTGAAGGAGATGATGATATGTAGTCCCAATTTTTGCGCTATGAATGATGGATTGATTGTTGGATTGAGATTACTTTTGAGTTTTAAATTGGTTTTTTCACTATTTTAAATGATATTGGAATTGAAATGTAAAAAGAAAAGAAAAATGGATAATAGGTTGTGTTTTTTGTTTAAAAAGTGAGTAAAGAATAAAGATAGATATGCTAAAAGTGTTCCTCCTTTTGTTTTCCTATCACAAAATTTGTGAGCTAGTGTTGTTGTACGTGGCCTCATAGGGTTAATCACGAGATAACTTTCGACCATTCTCTGGCTATCCTGAAATACTCATAATGATTACCATACGAAATACTTAAAATGATTACCTAAAGTGAGTCGAGCTCGAGTGATTTAACTAGACTTTGGAGTTGAGCTCAACCATTTTACCATTCGGCTTGTAAAGCTCGTGAAATTCTATTGAGATTGTGTTTTTGTACAAATGTATCTTTATGTATTTGTATATTTATATAATTTCTGTAATGTACAAGCAAGTCGAGGTCCAAATAGCTCGAATAATAATGATAACTTATATTAATATCGCAACCAATATTCTATCACTAAGCTCGAGCTCAAGTGTGGAAATTGATACGTGGCTCGACTAGATTACACCATATTTCTTGGTCTGCCTTTTACTCATACGATTTACTACACAAATACGGAGTAGTAATACACCAATGCCAAATAGCTTAATTTTATGGCATGTAATTCAAGAAACAAACTTGAGTTGCTTTTATCGCTCATGTTTCCATCTAGTAGGAAAAACTTGAGATTGATATCATTGATATGCAAGGACAGATGTATGTAGTAATTATTGGGGACGGTGCCTACATGGCTAGCCGGAAAAGTTGAGATTATTTTGATCTCTTTTCGAAAGTGCCCCCATCGAAAACTAAAATTGCCCTCACCGATATAGTAAAACAAACATTCAACACTTTAACACCTTATAAATCTTTCGTCTCTAAGTAAAAATACTCGATTTATCATTATGATTCTAGTTTTTTCTTCCGCATTTTGTTGCTATTGTCAAAAAAGAAAATTTTTTGCCCCTTACATCCTATTTTCCTGGTTCCGCAACTATTTGATATGTTCATATTCCATAAAGGGCTACTAATCAAAGTTCTAAGAAAACATAAATCGTATAGATTAGCATTAGAATACGGAAAATGCTTGTAACACCCCCAAATCTCGGTACAGCGGAAGACTTAAACAAGTTTTCAGGGCGTTACATAGATTGGTACATCACACAAGTATAGCAAACAAGATAGTCATATTATAACTCAAAAACCAATCCCAAATTTAATTATCCAATACAATCATCCCAAAATAGTTAAATGTAATTGATAACGCTACACGCGTCGTTCGGGGTCAAAGGAACTTCCTTTTCTTCGAGCAAGTTTTATAACACCCTAGGCAGTGAACCTAATCGTTGTAGTGTAGTATTAGGGTAAGCCACGGGTACTGATATCGTTCTCTAGGGGAATAGGAATGCTAGTGAGGAGTTACTACGCTAAGGTTGGGGTTGAGGAAGATTATTTTTTTATCCTTTTTATATTTTTAAGAAATGGAAAGGTACGAATCTCAGGGTGGTTTGGATTTGGGGGTTGGTATTTCTACTGATTACTCTACTTGTCTAATTATCTAATCTAAGGTGTATGTAGTCTATGTCTAATTATTGTGTGCTCGTATGATGGTTTAAAGATGTGTTTACTTAGGTTTTATTACTCCTTAATTATCTCTTATTGATGGTTGAATTGTCACGTCCTTATTCTTAATCTCGTTGTGTGTCTAAAGTCGTAGGGTATGCGTTTGTCCCTAACTCTTTGAAACTACCAAAGGGTCTCGTCTACAAAATCTCTAGGAATCATAGACTCTAACTCTAAGGTACTCTTTGGATGGTTTAGCCTACAACTACTCTAGGCGTTATAGTCTAAGGTTCACAAAGATTAATCAAGCATTAACTACACAACGAATGACCTATCGCATTACTAGATCATTAACAATTAAGATAAGAGACAACCAATCAATATTCAATAATTAAGTTTCATATTCCCTAAGCAAACACACAAGTAAATTAGCCGGACATGGAGAACATGCAAGCATACACACAAATAATTGAAGACATAATTGAATTAATGAAGTAAAATACTTATCTCCCTAAAATACTGTACAAGACAGCCTTGGTTCGGTTTAGGTTTTTACTCCAAAAGAGTACACACTAAAACTGAAAAATTCGGATTCTATATATAAGATTACAATCGCGACGGCGTCACCCTTTGATTTGTGACGCCGTCGGGTCGCCGTCATTAGGGTTTCGTCTTGGCCACGTTAGTCTTGCGACGGCGTCACCTTATGCTTGTAACGCCGTCCCCTTTAGTCTCTGACGCCGTCTGGATCAAATCTAGGTCGTCGAGTTGCGACGACCTACTCTTTTAAAGCCTGACACCGTCACTTGAAAATAAGCAATTTGGCTATTGTATCGTCACAACATGTGCTCCGAAGGCGTCGCATATAACACCTGACGCCGTCACTTGCAGAACCTGACGCCGTCCCCTTCAGTTCCAGCAGCCTGAGTGTCTTGATTCTTGACTTTGGCCATTTTCTTCGTATATCCGCGCCTTTTCGTCCAAATAAATGCCATTCCAGCAATTTGCCTTCAAGAGACCTAAAAAGTGAAAAGGAACGATATTAAGTAATAACGGATACAAAAGTGATCAAATAAGGGCTTAAACGACCCCTTAAAAAGGTACATTTTAAAACCTTATCAAATATCCCTACACTTGGTATTTGCTTGTTCTCAAGCAAATGTACTTTTAGCCAATTAATTTATAAGTTATGGGTCATAAAGCATTGGTTTAAAACAATCCACAACACATATAAGCCCCGCAAAAGTCATAACAAGCAAGGAAATTACATACTAGCACCTCACATGGGGTGTTTGGATACCCACATCTCTCGGGTGTATATGAAATATAACAAGTTGGAAATGGAAGATAAACACTCATTAACCGGTCCTAGTACATAGATTACTATAGGCTTGAGAATAGATCAAACCTCCATCGCTTTGGCGTAAGCACCTAGGAAAGACTATCAAAGAGGTCTTTAAAGGGTTGCAATGTTAGGCTTACGGTAGGGAAACAAAGGGTTTGGTGGGATAGGCTATTTAGTGGTGGTAAGTCAAAAATCTCTATGTTACAAGCATACGAAGAATGGCATTGCTAAGCCAAGACTCGACACTCTAAACTCTAGATAACTGAAACAAACAAACATAAATTTAAAGGATAGATGTAGGATGGTAGCCCTTTTTTTTTTTTTACACTCTATTTTTTTTTTCTCTTTTTTTTCGATTTTTTTTTTCCATTCATACACTTTTACTATACCATCCTCTACGGTAACATAAATATGATAGGGATTTATAGGCACATCCCTACACTTGAGTTTTTATTACTCTAACACTAATTTGACCCGAATTGAAAAGATCAAAACACTTGGAGTACATTATTACGCAAATAAAGGGAATTTGAATTTAACGTTCCCTTCCCGTCATTTCATAAACTTTAACTTTTCCCATGAGTCCCAATCGTCCCAAAACTGTGTACAAAGGATATGACTCGACTTAGCAACTCATGCAAGCAACTAGATAATTGAACTAAGGGTTAAGGGTGATAACAATAATGCACTAAAAGTGAGTGCATACAAGGTAGGCTAAGGCGATTTGGGTGTACATTTGGGGGTGGGGTGTAAACAATGATCTTCATTGATATTCCGGAAAACCGAAAAATCAAGAGAACCGCGAAAAGGATAGGCTCTGAGGGGTTAACTAGGGGTATCGTGTACTAAAAGTGAGTACAACGCAAAGGTGTGGGGAAATTACTCAACCGAGGTGGAAGAAATAATTATATTACGGGTATCAAACAAGGGTTATCCTAATGCCTCTTATCATTTAGTTATTCATAACTACACAAGTGTAGTCTTACTAGCGATCTCGGGATGCATCACAAAACAAGTTCTAGAATCTATTATACTACCGGTTCACACACTAAGCATTAAAGATGAATGCTTTAATTCCTACTAGTCTAAGGGTGATCCTCACATTTTTGGTGGAATTTAAGTGGTAAAGGGTTTTTGTGCTAGTCATGCAACTTCCCATCCGTGAGACGCTTTATTAAGACTAATGGCCCACTCCTATATGTCATGAAAAATTAAAAATTTTGGTGCCAAAATTACCCTAACCGACATTTTCTCATGGTTTATTACACAAATACAATTGGACAAAGTAAATAATCAAGGATAAGCATAGTTTCAAAGTTCCCGTTTTATTTTCCCTCCCTACACTTAAACTGAACATTGTCCCCAATGTTCCCCGAAAGTATCAAAGTTATGATAATAGAAGGTAATTAAAAACGAAAGAAACTAATACTCCCCTGATTAGCTCGGTAGGATCCGTGTAAAGTGGTGGTTAAATCCTTTCCAATAAGAATGTATGCGTGAAAAGCTCCTTCCAATCTTATGTATCTTCTTCTTAGTAAATTAAACCTGCACACTTGAAGAAAACAAACGAAACCTTGGCGTAAAATCGGCGGTAATAATATATATAAGACTCTATTAAACTATGATATAATGCTTGTGGAATGGATGTTTACAGAATTTCTGGAAAATTAAGACTTGGAAAATTCCAAAATTTATAAGTAGCTCAGAAAACGAGAAAAAGTAATCTGTTGTTTTTACTCCTTCCTGACGCCATCAGGTTGCGATCCTGACGCCGTCAGGTTATCCTGACAAAAACTGGTCTGCGATTTTCTGAAAAAAATTCTGGAAAATTTACATCTTTAGTGTAACACCCCAACCCGACAAGGGTAGAAGTGTCACATTCTGGTGTCATATCAGAACATATAAATAAAATTTTACAAGTGGAAGTCTTGGAAAATAACGTACCAAGTCATATAAACGAATGATTACAATGAAAATTTTAAACTCCAAGATGAGTAAAATAAACTGAGATTGCAAAACATTAGCCCGTCAAAATAAGTCCAATATATAAGGTAACTAGGGTTAGTCCACTCAGATAATCCAACTCTCAGCCCATCAAAGCCTATCTTCAAACCTAAAAACCTGCCGCAGGAAAAGAAATGCGGCTGAGCTTAAAAAGCCCAGTGAACAGATATAACAAAACGAAAGCTAAACAGAATCAGAAATACGAAATGAAACAGAGGAAACAATAACAATGTCGTAACGAAAAGGAAACAATGAGTCGATGAGGATTCCTGCAAAAACACAATTATACAGATATCCAGAAGGAACAGATAACAGAGGAGGACAAAGCACATAACACATTGATGACATATACGGAAGCACATCTAAATAACCAGGCATACAAATAAATCAGGAAGTCAGAGTACATATAAGCCAAACGGAAGTCCAAAAGCTAGCGGAAGCATCTAATTAGAAAGTGATCATGGAAATCACCCAAGTCGAATAATTCACAGTTAATAACATCACAAGTATCACGATAGCAGAAATACAATCAGTATTCAGACATGGTAACCACAAGTATCAAGTATGAATTCAGCATGAACACTATAATTGAATGACTTAGGGACATAGCACGACAAATAGAAGTTAACAAGCCAAAACAAATGAGTTGAACCATTTATCCAATCGAACAGTAGCATAAACAGCAATGTACACATGGCAGATCAACAATAAGCGGGAAAAGATACTAACAGATATTCGTAGACCACGAGGTTAACAAAACAGAATTTACATGATAAGCCGTCAAAACAATCATAACATGGACCAGACGAATAAAAGAGTCACATAACAGTATGGTAAACCGTTTGTCAATTATTAGCATGTCAATAGATGAATCAGACAATCACATATTAATCATATAGTAGCAGGGCAAACGATAGTCATGTAAAACATGTAAAAGCATAATCAAATTCAATAATCACATAATAACCCGGTACGTGAATGGAATGGTAGAAGAATAAGTCACATAAGGGTACAGGGTAACGGGCAGTCAATACAAGTATATCAGTAGTGGCAATAGCAGCCCAGTAATCAATATAAGTATATCAACAATGTAAGGGTTGTCAGAAATCTATCCCGAGCCAACAGTACAGTACAGTAATATCAGTAGTGGCAATAGCAGCCCAGAAATCAATAGTAACCATCGTGAGGGGTGACCTCGGAATACCAGACAATAGGAGGGGAGACCTCAGTAACCAGTATGGAGTAGCTAGCTCCCAGACTGTGAGGGGGTGTATTGCACACACGCACCACATCACCGAGAAGTATATATATCAGAATCAGTACAGATGCAGATCTAGGATGCATCCATACGCCCTGCAGAAACAGTAGTGGCCATAACAATAACATTAAAATCGCATAATCATACAGTATAGGGACGGTGTGTAACATCACTCGTATACACTGGAGTCATGCCATTGGTGCATCAATGACACGGTCATGGAACCCCCATGACTAGTTAACAGTATTTGGCTCGGGTACAAATCTGAAGGGTCAAACAAGGTCCACAGTGTAGCAATATATATATCAGTCATCATAATCAGAAGTTCAATATCAGTAGTCCACCATTCAAAGGTTCATAGCAACAGTTCAATATCAAAGTTCAGTAGCAGCAGTTCAATATCTAAATTCAGTAGCAGCAGTTCAATATCAAAATTCAGTATCAAAGGTTCAGTTACAGAGGTCAATAACAAAGGTTCAGTAACAGTAGTTCAATAACAGAGGTTCAGTAACAAAGGGGTCAATAGCAATGGTTCAATATCAGAGGGTCAATAGCAAGGAATCATAGCAATGAAATATCATAAGCGAATAAAGTCAAAGGACCAGAAAGTCATGAGAAATCCCTACTGAAAAGGGATAGAATATCTGATGCGTGCCAAACAGTCAAGCTAAATCACTCAAGCCGGCCACTTATGAATGGCAGACCGTAATCAGCTTAAAACTGCTCAAGCACGAATGCAATGAAGTCCAGAGGAATATAGTGTATTCCTGGGTCGTTAAGTCCCACGGAGGATGAATTGGTGTTTAAACAACTTCAGATGATAGAATGATCACTAAGGATAGTGATCAGTAAGGATTTTGATGAATAATTACCTAAAGAAAAGATTTACAAATTACAGCGACTTAAATGCAAATTAAAAGAAATTAAAAAGATAAAATATATTAAATAAACGCTATCACTATTTTTACAGATCGATGAACGTTTATTTTATAAAACAAAATAACTTAAATAAACTATATTAACTAAAACGTAATCCTAAATTATCTAGAAACGTGGTTTAAAATGAAAACGAGCGTTACGTTTAAAAATTACGCTGGAGCGCAAGCAAAAACGTAAAATTTATGAAATAAAAGGCCTACGAATGTAAAACTAATTTTCTTACGTACTATATGATAAAAGAAAATTTTAGAAAAAAGATTTATATTTTTTAGACTTTTATATTTTTTATTATGAATTAATTAAGATTTTACACTAATTAAATGTTTAAAAATACTAAAAATAATTAGAAAAGTCTGAAACTTTTTGTAAAAATACTTTATACTATTACAGATTTATGAAAAATACAAAACTGGAAAAAGCTACTTCGAATAAGCTACAAATAAGCTAAGAAACTAAATAAGCTAAACTGGCCAAAACGTGTATAAGAGATTGATTTTGCACAAAATGGACGAGACAAGTCCCAAGGGCAATTGGCATTACAGGTACCCCTATCACTCTCATGAGGGAGAGGTCTCAGGTTCGACCCCTGCCTCTCCCTTTTTGCACAATCATTTTTTTTTCTTTTTTATTTGACAAACTGATTAAGCACTAATAAATAAGCATTTTTTATAACTTGAGCTTTATCTGAAAATGACTAATAAGCTGAGAACAAGCTTATGTTTTCAACAGTGGCTAGAATTTGGAAATAAGCACAAGTCTAAACTAAAAATGGCTATAAAGCTACTCAATAAGCAAATGTAAACTAGAATAAGTTAAACTCATGATTATAAGCTAGAATAAACACTGAATAAGCACAAGGACTACTGATAAGCACTGAATAAGCTATAAATAAGCACAAGGACTACTGTTACACAGTGCCCCCTTTTAAATCACTAGGCACCTTCTAGCTATAATTTAAGCACTTGAATAAGCTCAGAAATGAAAATAAGCAATTGAACAAACAAGTTGACCAAGTTAACTTTCCAAAAAGCTAAAATTCAAAGGCTGGACTGCAATAATAAGCTAATGAGGAGCTTTTGAAAAACTGGAAAACACTGATTAAACTATGTGCTAGTCTAAAATGGACAGAACTAATAAGCACAAGCAGGCTTATTGAATAAGCTGGAAAATGAAAACTAAGCTTTGGGTTAGAAAGACAGCTAGGTTGGCTTCACAAAAAACCAAAGTACACAAGCTAAGGCTCATTAATGAGCTTATGACAAGCTTGTGAAAAAGCTTGCTCAACTGGTGCACAGGGGATTTTTGACTTTTTAATTTACACTATATATTTGACTTTTATGAACTTTAGATTGATTATACTAGCTAATTATGTTGTAATAAGTTATATTAAGACTGAATTAAAAGATTATAACAACTTCTAAACACAAATCCATGATCACAGAACATGAAATTTCAACAGTTAATGCATAAGATTAGATTAAAAGGATTTTTGACTTTTAACTTTTAACTGAACAAGGACTGGTTTTCTTTGTTTAACTGAGATATTAGGTACTAAGGTGACTTGAAACAAGTACAAACAACACCTCAAACAACCTCTAGGACAGTTAACTGCATAAATCCAAACACTACTTAAGAATGCAGTTTTGAAGCTTTTAATGCTAAAATAAATCTGTAAACTAAGAAATCCATTTATTATCTGATATTAACTATTTTAAAACATATTAAAGCTAAAATTAACAAGACTATGGTACTTAAATTAAGAAATGCAAATTTCAAGAAATGGCTTACAAATTTAGTTAATGCACAGGACAAGGAAATATGGACTGAGAATCACTCCTATAGCTTACCAATAAGCTCTAAACCAGGGAAATCCATGAGCAACCCTGCTCCAAGCCTTCATCATCATGAACACTCCTTTTTATTTTATTTCTATTTTCTTTGATTTTTATGTTTTTTTAAGTAAACTAAGTTACAAGTCTTCTAAATGATAACAAAGCTTCAAAAAACTTAAAAGGTGACTGAAATGAGATTAAATAAACAAGAACAACAATATTTAACAAGATTAAAGCAAAGTGTCAATTTTGCTTGAAAATGCTAAATATTGAATTCAAACTTGAAACTGAAACTGAGAACTGATGAAATAACTTTTATTAACCATGAAACATAATACAACTTTGAAAATAAAACTGAATTTAAAAGGTTACAACAGAAATTAAGAGTTTACACTACGAATTTGGTCTAAAACATGCGACACCTCCCTCTTCTGCTTCAATCCATCTTTATAGACTTTCAAAAGCATCCTCTCCACTTTCTGATCATTTCCCACCATTGGATGGGTCAAAGTGATCACAACAGTTGATTCTACCTTTTTGGCGCCAAAAAGTCTTGGGCAGTTTCTTTGCATTAATTGGGTTTGGATTGATGTAGAGGGGGAGAGGGGATGTTAAAATGGGGGGATAAGGTTGGTGAGGTGGAAAGGTGGGGAGAGGTGGTGGAAACCACCTGGTTTCAGGTTAACAGGGGTGAGGGAGGAGGTCTACAGTGATGGCGGGTTTTGAATTTTTAAACCGGTATTAATAAAACGGGGGTTGGGCTTATTTTGGGCTTGGGGTTAACTGGGTTGTGTTTGTTTTGTTTTTGGACTTGGATAATTAACAAAAAGGATCCGTTTGGTATTATAGTAATAACAAGGACCATATATGTAAATCTGATTTTTGAGGGACCATATTTGTAACTTTTCCAAACTTCACATAAGGACCAAACCTGCATTTAAACATTAGTACAAGGACCATAACTGCATAATTATCCAATTTTACACCTTAAGGACCAAATTTGTCAATTTAGAAACTCCAGGGACCAAACTTGTATTTTCTCAAAACTTTTCTCATAAGGACCATTTATGTCAAATATGAATAGTACAAGGTTTATTTTGATCAATTTCCAATTTTAAAACCTTAAGGACTATTTTTGACACTTTTGTAAAGTTGAGGGACCAAAGTTGTAATTTTGTGATTTTAAACTTCAAAGGATTATTTTGAACAACTTGTGAATCCCAAGGACCTAAAATGATATTTTACAAGTTTTTGAATTACCAGGGACTAGATTTGACAACTTTTGTAACTTGGGGGACTAAAACTGCCAATTATGCAAACTTGATACGTTTTTCATCTGATTTTGGTATTTTTGCATTTAAAACATATAAAACACTTGTTTGTGATATTTTTATCATTTTGAAGTATTTCTGAGTGTTTTCAGATGTTTTTGCAGTCTAGATAGTATAAAAATGATGAGTATTTAGACACTCATCAATATCCGTACCTTATTCGAAGCAAGCAAAAAAGGAAAGTAAGGTCACACGATGAATCAATCCCGCCATCCGGAACCTATATGAATTTGATAACGCTTATTAAAGTTGGATTACTCATTTTAGACGGCTTTCCATTTTTAGTAGGTTTCCATTTTAGGTAACTTTCTATTTTAGGCAGGTTTCCATAATTAGTAATTTTCCATAAATAGCAGGTTTCTATATTTAGTAAGTTTCCATTTATGATGCATTTAAGAACACGTTAGATTTTATGAGTATTATTATACTTTAAGGATCATGTCTGCCAAGTTATACAAGTTTAGGGTCTAAAGTGTAAATATTACAAAGTGTAGGGTCTTTAAAATCATATTATTAAAGTCTAGGGCTAAATACGAAATTTATCAAGGTTGAGGTCAAATGTGTACATTATCAAAGTTTAGAGTTTCAAGTGAAAATAAACTAAAATATATGACTTAAATATTTAAAATATAAAATATATAACTTAAATATGCAAAATAATATCATTGTAGTATACAAGTTTCTACATCAGTTCGCTTGGTCATTTTTCATATATATGATGGGTCCATGTTCATGCTCGATCGCGGCTCAAACAATTAACATTTACGACCTAGTAAAAATACATTATGATTAACCCCCGACTTGACTCTCCCGACTTCTTTTCAAAACACTAAACGACTCACCCGAAACTCCGCGATCAACTTTGAGATCACTCTCACAAGACCATGTGTAAACCGTTTCATTTATTCAAAGTTTGACACCCTCGCTAAGTACACCTTTGCCATTCTTTAAACTTCCAGCTTGTAAACTTGTTTTATGACCATTTCAATTCACACGCATGCATGCATACATTACGAGATCACTAGTGTCAACTGATCATTCACATATACACTCACAAGGCTTATTTTTGTTTAATACTCCCAAGACACACAAACTTCTCATGCACATACCATATTATCGATACCAAAACAAATTCAAACGTGACCACATATTATCCAATAGCACACCAATCTTTACGAGACACAACTATTTGAAGAATGTGAAATACGCCACACACACACGTGCATGTAGACCAGTCCCAACCTGATTGATAACAAGCCAAGACCTTACATACAATCATATTTAAACAGACCCTATTTATGACCTTCTTCCCGAAACAAATACACACGCCCCTCTTTTATTTCTTTAAGATTAAAAATCAGTTTCTTAGATCGCATGTCAATGAGCAGATTGATGTCTAACAATGACCAGATCAAACGCATAACACAACAGAATAAATGCTCACGAAACAGAAATGGGTGTCGACATATATATTGCATATCTATGATTTTATGTAGCGAGTTTCTTAGACTTGTTTTAACATTTTATACGGCATATATATTGCAAGGATCATGCGCATGGAAAGGACTTTCCATGAACAGATTCACGATGAAAAGGAGACGAGACGAGGGTCATGTTGTTACCTCTTGTAGCGTGAACGATGAGGAAGACACAAAGGCTGAAACAAGCAAATGAACACCCTTTTTGCCTAGCAAAACTCACGACCAGGAGCAACCAAAACAACCTTCGACCAATATACCCACGACCCACGAGCACCATGATCCAATAGCCTTCCTTGGCGCCTAACGAGTCTCCCTTGGACCTCCTTGTTGTCGACTGGAAAATGGAGAAGGAGTTTCCTTGCCGTCACTTTTGCAATATGGGATTTAGGGTTTGTGTTGTGTTACCATGTGATACGTAAAAAGAAAATGGGAATGGGTGGAGACTTGGGTTTGCCGTGACTAAGGAGAGACAAGGCCCAACCATATGTAGTTGGGTTTTCAATTTAAGTTAATGTATTGTGTAGATTGTGAAAATTTGGCCCATGCATAAATTTAGACATAGATGTAAGTTAACTTGTTTATCTTGCACAAGTTAGTCGTTTACGAGTTAGGTTGGAATTAAAGTTAATAAGTTTGACGTAATATACATATTTCACAATCGTCGAGTCTCAAGGGCAAAATGGTCTTTTATCACATTTACGATTTTAGGGTTTTACATTTAGAATCTGGAAATATTTCTGCAAAACATCCATTATGACTCGATACAAGCATTTGACTCGAACAAACACACATATATATCTTTTAATTAATTGAAATTCTCATGTTCACGTTTCTTTTGAAAACGTGTGTAATCCTCCCTACACTTATCCCTTATGTAAAATACCTTTATATGCAATTAAGACGAGGTTAAAAACAAAATAAAGCATTTTTACAAATTTAAACATGAGAATAAGTAATCAATAAAAGATATATGACACTAACAAGCAAACAATTAAGCATGGGTTGCCTTCCACGAAGCGTTTTTCTTTATTTATGAGTCTTGTAGCTAGACTCGTAGGCGTGCCCTTACGTTTTCTCGTTTTGCATTCTCAATGAGAATTCTATCATGTTGACAAAATTTTCATCGACTCTATACCTAGGCCCTAGGGTCAAGCAATCCTTATAATAAAGCCTCCTTCTTTCCCACATAAATTTATAACCTTTTTCAACATCGTCCTTGCTTTTTTCCTCAAAAGCTTTGATGTTGTCTCGTTCAAAAATGGATAGATGGCCATATTCATTTGTTTTCCAAGGCATCCTATAAGTGATCTCATCGGTTCCTTCCTTAAACCTAACCGTTCCTTCATACTTGTTATGGCTCATCTTAGATGTTTCAACAAACGGTTTTCCTAGCACTACTTGGGATAAACTATAGTCAATGACGCATCCTATATCTTCTAGGACCACAAAATCAACTAAGTAGGTGAAATTTCCTATAAAGACATGTACATCTTTGACTCTTCCCACAAAGTTGCAAACTCCACCTGGATACTTAGGGTCTCTCCTAATATTAAGTCGCTCATTCATAATGTCATTGTAGACAGCATATGACATCACATTAATGGGAGATTCCGTATCTATGTAAGCATAATCGACACTCCTATATCCGATCATACAAGGGATTTTTAGGTTCCAAGGATTTCCTCTCCTAATCTTTGGGCATATCCTAATGATGGGTGATCGGGGATTATCGATTATGTATTGATGGTAGGCAACCTCTTCCTTAGTGGGGTGAAGATTAAAATAAGCACTATCCTCCTCATTCACATTTATCCTATGCAATCCTTTATGCTCATTGATCTCCAAGAGTACATACACGCTCATAAGAACATAAATGGTATAGATCAGATCCCTTATTAATTAGTCCTTTATTAGAAAGAAAAAAAATAGTTTCATCCTTACATCCCACATTAAGAAGTGAAATGTTTATTGATTATATACCACTATGCGTAGAAACAATACGTGTCTAGAATATGTTACTTTTAGATACATAGATTTAGCTAGATTGAATATAGAATTAAGTATTCAATACAGTGAATTCATGTATCCAAAATTAATATAAACTCTTAACTTTTTAATATTTATATTTGACATAATCCGTACTTTTAATAACGTTGTTATATGTTTAAGAAAACACAACCTAAAATTACGATATTGTGGATAAATGAATTTATAGAAAAATTTATAAAGAGATTAATAATCGTTTAAGTTTAAATAAAGTGACTCGTAGAAGAATAAGTTAGCTAAGGGAGAAATTGTCAACAACATCTTTAAATAAATATAGGCCCAAAGTGAATTATCAATCCAGATTTTACCTTCTTGCCTCCCTTTATTGACCAAGCTCTGAAAATAGGAGGCTACAAAAGTATACGTGAAATTCCTGATTGTTCCCCCAATCCATATTTTTTGTTGTCTATGTAGTCCACTAGTCTCTCACAGCCACACTTTTGTTTTACTCACTTTATATATTATTCTAAATTTTAAGGCAGGGTATATTATATTGATATCTTATGTTATTTAATTGAGATTTACCTATTTAGAACCATCACAAAAACTATTTAGATACATCATACCAGCAACTAGAAAATATATTTTGTATATACTTTAATTTGTTGTCAACTTAATAGAACAACAAAACACTTTCTAACATTCAAAAATTATGAATACGCATATGACCACAAGTATAAGTTTTGGCGTCAAACTATGATAGATTATATCTCAAGCAAATAAACATCACTATTAACGACTAGCAATCACATTTACAACCAGAAACACAAGCTACTGTTTTAAAACAAAGTAACGCACTGACCCCCCTAACGCCAAATCCTGGCTCCGCCCCTGCTTGCAATTCAAGATGTTGTTCACCAAATGTAATTATTTTAACTAATTAAACCAATGGTAATAACTTATTGGCCAAAAAAACAAACGGCACCTAAAACTGATATATGCTTTTGCTATATTAAATGTTCATCACAAATTATTGCCATCTTTAAGTTCATATTTTATAGGGGAAAAACAACATTCTTTGTTTCTTGAAGACAAAAAGCACACTACTATTGATTTGCATGCATGATCATACATGTTTGAGAGAAAATTAGTCCCTTTTATTTTGAAGAACTATTTAGTATGTAACATATATGTGCGTGTACGTGTATGTAACATGTTTAGACGCAATATAGAAGCAAGCAAACAAGCATGGACAACATGTTTTTATATAGATCATTATTACTACTAATTTCAAAGTTACAAAAATTAACCAACATATGTAATAGATAAATCTACTTCAGGTACACACGTTTGATCACCTATTCGAAAGTTGTAACTTTCTATAATATCTCAACTGATCGATCCGTTTTATAAAAGAGTATGTGTTTTAATTTGGTTATGGAGTTTCTTAAAAAACCAGTTATCGTTCCGGATCCACAAGTTTGTATTTAGTTCAATATTCTGGTTGCATTGTGGATGATACCCGCAACATAATTTATCCTTTCATCACAATCTCCAACTTTATCACATTAAAATAGATGGAGATGAAAACAGATATGATACATGACATACGCAATAAATCTTTTGGCCTTGAGTTGTGGAAGGAACGTTCTGCTCTGAGTTGAAGGCAAGAGCTCCTTCCCACTTCCTTTGGGGCGACGAAAGGCTGCTTCAATCTAGAAAACAGCCGAAAACTCCTGAGGGTCGCCTTTGGGAGCGTTCGCCGGTACACGAATGTGTGAGTTATACCGAGTACTCAGTAAATTATAGACCACTTCAAATATTCGTTTTCGAGATATTATAAAAGAATTACATCATTTTGAAGTGATCTTGTTAATTCATTCTTATTGAAAAAAAAAATGAGCCAATAGGAGAGCTCGATTTCGCCACGTAAGCAAAATCGTGTTATGTAATTGGGTAATAAAAGTCAAAATTAAATTGATTTTGGTCAAACTTTAATAAATTAGGTGGAGAAATTTGACTGAGAAAAAATACATAAAAATATAAGTGCCAAATTTGTGAAAACAAAAACTTAAAAAAAAGATGAGGTAATTATAAAACTTTAGTGGTTGATTTTAAAAAAAAATTATACAGAGTTAAGTATGATTTTATAAATTTCCATGTATTTTAGTAGCTTTAGAAAATAAAAAAAATACCCTTTTATATTTTATACCCCCTATACTTTATATTTTAAAAATACAATATATATGTTGTTTTAAAATTACAGCATATAGATATGCATAAAATTATAAATATCAATTTTTTTTTCCCAATAAACGTTCAATAAGAGCTATTTCATTTCATTTTTAAAAGTTTAACCTATGTGGACACGAGTTTAAAACTTTAAATATTTACGTTCAGTAAGAGCTATTTCATTTCATTTTTAAAAGTTTAACCTATGTGGACACGAGTTTAAAACTTCAAATATTAATACGGCTAAATTATTGAAAATATATATACAATTATCAAATTGTAAGCACGAATTAATGTAATATGAAAATAAATATATTTGATTATACTTATAACAACAACTCATGTAATTCTTATTTATTTATATAAAGATATCTAGAAAAACATTTTTTTTTCAACTTTGAGGATTATTTTAACTTCATCAATGCTCATTATGTGCTACTAAACTCGCATCTTGTGTACAACATAATATCGATAGTGAAATTTAAATAACAACATCACCATCACCATCTATATCAGCTAAATAAGTTAAACTTTGAGTTATCTAACATAAATTTTTATAAAAAAATTATTTTACCAAATTCTAATGAATATTAATGTATAATGAAAAACTTGTACATAAGTATTAGTTGTAATTATATCACAATTGACATGGACATATTTGTTGAGTTTAAGATACATGAAAACAATAAAAACATGTAGACACCACAGAGTACACAGCGGAAGACTTAAGATCATAACAAATAAATAATTAACTGAATTGATTACGTAACATACCTCTTGCAAATGTCAGATCTCTTGAACAAAGCAGATGAAGTGGTTTAAAGAGTTGTCCCTTACCGTTTTACAACTCAAACCAAAAGGTGTAAGAATAGTGTCTTACTATCACAGTTTTGTACACACGAATTAACCACGAATCAAGCGATTGCTAGATCTAACACAAGTCTTTGAAACAAAACCAAAACACTCTTTGGAGGGGGGTTCGGCCGAAGTTAAGCAAGAGGGAGGAGAGGAAAGATCTAAGGTTAATTCTATGCACAAAGTTATGAAAAAACCTTAACCCTAGCCTTTGTATATATAGTGAATGAATAGCTTGATGGAAAAGTTAGGGTTTGGGCTTGGAAAACCCACCCTTGGCCGGCCATGTAGAGGAGAGGAAAGGGGAACCCGAATCTTTTCCAAACTTAAGATATTCACCATATATTTCTCCCTTTTACATTTAACGGTCGTTAGTCATTTCCGTTAAATACTTAACGATCGTTAGACGGACTTTATGTGTAATAATTAATCATAATCATTAACATTAATTATTTAACTTTAATTCTCATTCGCTAATGTGTGCAATCTCATGGTCACGAGTTCGAATCCGGACATTCACATATTTATAAATATATACATTTCCAACAATATTCTTATATGTCTATATATTAAACTAAAATATTAAAATAAAATTGATTTATATGTAAACTCCGTACATGCATGAGACTAATAACCATATAATTATATGCAACTAGTTATAAATACAAAAGCAACTACGACCAGAAAATACATAAAAACACGAAAATGACCGATCCAAATGCAACCATGCCCTTGTTTGTCTATCTACCCGATACAAGAAATGTGACATTATGATAGTAACATAATTTCATAATGGAACCATTCACTCACGTAATGATTAAATCAACTTTTTAAGTAGAAATGCCTGCCGTCATAAATGAGATAGCGAGAACACATATACTCCGTATTAAAGGTCCATAAAGTTGAAATTGAAATGATACCAAAACTTGATCATAACAATGTAACTGATAGTCCTTAAAAAATTTAACTTCCATCAATCACACTTGTAGATTTATTTTTAGGTTCGAATCCGGTGAGAGTCCATAAAAATTTACCATGAACCGTTTAAAAATGTATGTGTGTATCAATTTAGAAATATGTAGACCTTCAAATATTGTGCATGGTTTCACTTGTGAAACAAAAAGAAAGCCAATTTGGTTCGATTTTTAAAGCCAATTTTCTTGTTCGACCGAGTTTTGCCACCCCAATGAAATTGGGTGAAGAAAAACTTGTATAAATGTTATCAGCTATCGTAAAGCTCGCATGATAAAACTATTTATAATGTCATTACGTAATAGCATATTTGCTTCAATTTTAATATTTAAATCATTTTTCTTTATCATGCCTTGCTTTTCAATTTTTTACCGATATGGTTTACAACACAAATAGGAAGTAGTAAAATAGCAATGCGTCGTCATATACTAACTCCATTTAATGGATGGCGTTAATTATCAAAGTAGCCGAAATATACAAACTCTAAAATGAACATATCTGAAAATCGTGAGATGTAGGTAGGTTCGTTAAAAAAAATAATAATAAATAAATAAATAAAAAACTCCAAACTCTTATCTTACATCCCACATAGCTAAAACTAGTGGAATGTTTTATAGTAATGAGCATATAAATGGTATGTATCTAGAATATGTTATACGAGGCGCTTTATTTTGCTTACAACCAAATCATGCTTACCAAAAGACAAATTATTATCATTTATATAGTTTGATCTAATGGTGAGGTTTAACACAAGATTTAAAAGGTAGACTTAAGTCCATATTTTTTTTCTTGTTTTTTTTTTCTTTCTTTTTTCTTCAAATATTTTTTTTTGTCTTTTATTTGTAAATTCACGTTTTTTTATTATTTTTTTAATTCATTTTTATTATTATTATTATTTTTTTAAAATTCATGTTTTTATTTTTAAATTCGCGTTTTTATTATTTAGGTTTTTTTAATTCGCGTTTTTTTCTTTGCCTTCATACGTTTTCGTCTGTTTTCATACGTTTTCATATGTTTTCGTTCGTTTTTGTCCGTTTTCATACGTTTTCGCCCGTTTTCATACGTTTTCGTCTGTTTTTATACGTTTTCATCAGTTTTCTTTCATTTTCATACGTTTTCATCCATTTTTAGACGTGTTTTTACGCTTTCACACGTATTCGTCTGTTTTCTTACGTTTTCATTTGTTTACATTTAGATTAAACAATTTAAACAAGCTGATTTTGCTTTAAACAAATAGTTATTTAGTGTATTTTTGTTTATTATTTAAGTTGTGATTGAATTTGGCTATTTAATGGATACATTGTGAGTATTTCAATAGGTTTTACAACGGGATTTAAAAATATCTATGGTTGATCAGTGAAGAAGCTATGCTTAAAAAAAGCACAACATCTTCATAAACAAACTGAAGAAGCTCAAACACATCATCACAGATTCACAGGTGATATCACGTGTGGTATCCCGTGTGGTATCACCTGTGATATCACGTGTGGTATCACAAGTGATATCATCTGTGATATCTCATATGATTCAACAAAATAGAAGAAGCTGACATATCTGTGATGTCATCAGTGATATCAAATTCTCCTACAAAACGTTGAACATCATGAGAATGAGATACACGAAAAATTAGCAATAAAAGTGTGGTAGTTATAGTTATTCAAAAAATCACAAGTGATATTCTGAATATCACAAAGTGATATTCAGAAAATCACAAGCGATATTCAAAATATCACAAAATGATATTCTGAATATCACAGAATATCACTTGTGATAGTCCGAAACATATGAAAACGTAAGAAAACGGATGAAAACGTAAAAAAACGGACGAATACATATGAAAACGGACGAAAACGTATGAAAGAGTAAAAACACGTCTGAAACTGAACGAAAATGAAAGAAACCGAATGAAAACGGACGAAAATGTATGAATAATGGACGAAAACGTAAGAAAACAAACAAAAACGTATGAAAACGGACGAAAAAGTATGAAAACGTATGAAAACAGACGAAAACGTACGAAAGCGAAGAAAAAAGAAACGCGAATTAAAAAAACGTGAAAGAAAAAAAAACGTTAATAATTAAAAATGTGAATTAGGAAAAAAAAAAAAAAAAAAAAAAAAGAAGAAAAAAGTGAAGAGAAATAAAAAGACAAAAAAAAAGTGAAGAAAAAAAAAGACAAAAAGACAATAAAAAAAATAAACTTAGGTTTATTCATTAAATTTTAGATTAATCCCCGTCATTAGATCAAACTAAATGAATGGTGAAAATTTATCCCTTGGTAAGCAAAAGAAAATTCCTCGTGTTATACTTTGATTGCAATGAGTTTAGCAAGAATAACTGATATAAACTAAAAAATAGTTATTAATCTTGCGGATTCATTACACTCAAAATTTAATGTATATCTTAATTTTTTTGGCATTGTGTGTTTATACCCCATTAATTTAGGAGAGTCACCCCACTATAGATCAATCATTACAAATAATCATTAGCATTTATTTAATTTATAACATAACTCAATCATTAAACAATCATTGCTATCATATTTATTTATGGGATACACTATTGGGACGGGGTCTACCCCCCATCTGCAAACCCTCCCTAGTTTGAGGGGTACTTTTTCTGTTTTTTTTACTTTTTTATGTTTTTTTTGTCCCTTTTTGTCTGTTGCTGTCCCAAATGTATTTTTTGTCCAAGTGCATAAGCACACAAGCACACAAGCAGTATCATTGTCCCAAAAGTATATTTTTGTCCAAGTGCATAAGCACACAAGCAGTTTTGTCCAATGTCCAAGTTTTTTTTGTCCAAGTGCATAAGCACACAAGCAGATTGCATTATCACACAAGCAGATTGCATTAGCACACAAGCAGATTGCATAAAGGCTCAGATTAACATCATCGCCGATTTAGAAAACCATTTGCACAATTGATAAAAAGTGTTAGGCTCTGATATGAAGGCTGCAAAGTGATAAAAATATTACTTTGTCGTGCCGTTCGGTTATAAAACCAATCGTCATCGCCTTTTTTTTTGTCCAAGTGCATAAGCACACAAGCAGATTGCATTATCACACAAGCAGATTGCATTAGCACACAAGCAGATTGCATAAAGGCTCAGATTAACATCATCGCCGATTTAAAAAACCATTTGCACAATTGATAAAAAGTGGTAGGCTCGGATATGAAGGCTGCAAAGTGATAAAAAATATCACTTTGCCGTGCCGTTCGGTTATAAAACCAATCGTCATCGCCTTTTTTGATTTTTTTTTGTCCAAGTGCAGCAGATTGCACACAAGTGCACAGATCAGATTGCACAATACCAGATTGCAACCAAGTTAGATTGCCCAAGTGAAACACATGTTTCACAATGTTCACAAGCAAGTACCAAAAGCAGATGTAAGATTCCCAAACTGCAGGAACAAATCAGATTGCACAATACCATATTGCAACCAAGTTAGATTGCCCAAGTGAAACACATGTTTCACAATGTTCACAAGCAAGTACCAAAAGCAGATGTAAGATTCCCAAACTGCAGGAACTCACAAGTGAAGAATCTCAAAATGGTAGGTAGTAAAACCTCCCATGTTATATTCAGCCTCATCACCACAAGGCAGTATCACATTCACAAATTACCACAAAGTTACTCTCACCACAAACAAAGGGTTTTTCAAAGTACCCCCAAGTTACCACAAGCAGGTTCACCAAGTTACAACAAGTGAAGATTCCACAAGTTACAGATAGGGTAGGGTTATTTCGACGGTGGCTGGTTTTTTAGATTAACCCTCTCTAGTACATAGGGTTGGGTTATAACACAAGCCAAGTGAAACACAAGCCGCAAGTAACAAACCACAAATATCTTAGGCTGCCGATATGTCTCAATCACCAGAGGTAATGACAACTTTACACATTAATAATAGAGATAACATTAGGCTCAGATTAAGTTTCATATTATCATATATGGCTGCAACATCAAAGGTTGCAAAATAATTTTTTTTTGCCGTCCATTCGGAAATGCCAAGCCAAAATCATGTTTTTTTTTTAAATCATCATTGCCTTATCCCAGTTTTTTTTTTTTTTTTTAAAAAAAACAATTTTCAAATCAGCTTAAAATAACAAACTGCTTATCAAGCATATAAGCAGTTTGTTATTTTCAGATTCATAAGCAATTTCATCTCCAAACCCTCTAAAACTAGGGAGGGTTAATCTAAAAAACTAGGTACCGTCGAAATAATCTGAGCCTGTGTGCAATCTGCTTGTGTGCAATAAGCAGTTTCCCAATAAACCACACAGAGCCTGTGGACTGGGGTAGGCCAGAGCAGGTATTCATACCACTCAATGGTGGCAGATCAAGGTGTTAACCTACCCTTTTGCACCCACACAACTCTGGCAGTTTCAATAACATCACATAATCACCATTTCACATAAGCAGTTTGTAACTGCTTATACCATAGGGTTTGTTAAATTAAACCCACAAATCACCCAGAAATCATACAAACATCACATATTCACCATCACATAACCCAAAGAGCCAAACCCTAAAAAAAAATTAGGCGTTTTTAATTTTTATACCAGATCTATTTAATTAAACCCACAAATCACCCAGAAATCATACAAACATCACATATTCACCATCACAGAACCCAAATACCCAAACCCTAAAAAAAATTAGGCGTTTTTTATTTTTATACCAGATCTATTTAATTAAACCCACAAATCACCCAGAAAACATACAAACATCACATAGTCACCATTACAGAACCCAAATACCCAAACCCTAAAAAAAATTTAGGCATTTTTAATTTTTATACCAGATCTATTTAATTAAACCCACAAATCACCCAGAAATCATACAAACATCACATACTCACCATCACTAAACCCAAATACCCAAACCCTAAAAAAAATTTAGGCGTTTTTTATTTTTATACCAGATCTATTTAATTAAACCCACAAATCACCCAGAAATCATACAAACATCACATACTCACCATCACTAAACCCAAATACCCAAACCCTAAAAAAAAATTAGGCGTTTTTAATTTTTATACCAGATCTATTTAATTAAACCCACAAATCACCCAGAAATCATACAAACATCACATATTCACCATCACAGAACCCAAATATCCAAACCCTAAAAAAAATTTAGGCGTTTTTTATTTTTATACCAGATCTATTTAATTAAACCCACAAATCACCCAGAAAACATACAAACATCACATAGTCACCATCACAGAACCCAAATACCCAAACCCTAAAAAAAATGTAGCCGTTTTTTTAATTTTACCAACATAAACATACTCACCATCACATAAAACGCGTGATAAACATCATATAATCAGCGAGTAAGAACCCAAACAACATATAATCAGATAGAAAAAGAGATGAGATAGAGAGAGAGAGTGTGAGAAACGAGTGTGTGTGAGGTGAGAGAGTGAGTATGTGATAAGTGAGAGAGTGAGAGAGAGAGATAGTCAGCGTTTAAACAACGCGTTTTACCTTTTTATTTTTATTTTTTTCTTTTAAAATGTAAAGTATTTTTTGTAAAAAATGAAATTTGTAAAGTATCACTTTGTAAAAAAAAATGTCTCATTTTGTAAAAAAAAAAGAATGAAATTTGTAAAAAAAAAAAGTATTTTGTATATTTAAGTTGTAAATGAAACATAATGTAAGTTGTAAAAGAAAAGTATAAAAAAGGTTGTAAAATGTAAATATAAAGTATTTGTTGAAAAAAAAAGTATTTTGTATATTTAAGTTGTAAATGAAATATAATTTTTTTTTTGTATTTTCAGGCTTTCCGTTTTCACGAGGAAGTATCAGAGGATTGCCCATTTATCAGACAAGAGGTAAATATAGCCTCGGGGCTTTCCGTTATAAAAGTATTAAAAAAGTATTAGTTAAAAAAAAAAGTGTGTTATAAAATTTGTTATGTATTTTCAGGCTTTCCGTTCTCACGAGGAAGTAACTGAGTGGGTGCAAAATATAGCCTCGGGGCTCGGTTTTGTCATTGTTAAAAAGAGAACCAAATCAGAAAATGGTCAGATGTTCGAAATTAATTATAGGTATACAAAGGGCGAGATTTATGAATATCACGGTAGTGGAAAACGAAAAACCAAAACAAAAAAAGCAATTGTCCATTCAGATTAGTTGCAAAATATAGACCAACACGATATAATTGGATTTTGAGGGTGAAGTGTGATAGCCATAATCATGAGTTGCTAGAGTCGTTGCATGGTGTGCCATATGCAATGCGATTAAAAGATGATGAGTTGAGTTTGGTCAAAGAATTGTCAGAGTATAGCGTACGACCACGTAATATACTTTCGACAATAAAGGGACGTAATCCGGATAACGTGTCTAGCGTTAGAACTATATATAACGCACTTGATAAGTTCCGGAGAGCCAGAGTAGGTGATAGAACTCAAATTCAAGTCCTTTACTCGCATCTGACGGATTCAGGTTATGCATATTACCCGAGGGTGAATGAGCATAATGAGCTTGAGGAGCTATTTTTTGTTCACCCCACTTCGTATTCTCTATGGCGTACGTTCCCTGAAATCTTGTTGATGGACTCCACGTACAATACCACCATGTTTAAATTGCCATTGTTGGAAATTGTTGGAGTAACTCCAACGAATAAAACATTTTCAATGGCGTACAGCTTTATACACGGTGAAAAGGGGCATAATTTTCAGTGGGTATTGCAACGCGTGAAAGAGGTGATAGACGAAAGATACTACCCACGTGTTATTGTCACCGACAGAGATTTAGCGTTGGTTGGGGCATGTAGAGCAGAATTTTCTACCGCTCACAAATTACTCTGTCGATGGCATATAGAGCAAAATTTGCTCAAGTTTATGAGAAACAGATGCAGTGGGATAGATGAGTATGACTCCATTAAAAGGAGATGGGATTGGTTGGTTAAAGCTCCGACACGCCGCTTGTTCGAGCAACATTATGAGCGCCTACAACAACGCTTGATCAACCATGCGCGTAATAAATTGTTAATTATATATTTTTTTATTCAATTAATAAGCACCCCGAATGACCTTTGATTAATTCATTGTTTTTTTTTCAGCTATCGCTGAGTACCTGGATAACTGGCTGCGAGATTACAGACACATGTTTGTCTCGTACATCACCGATGAATATCGCTCCTTCGGCCAGACAACAACGTGTAGAGTTGAGGCTCACCACGCGTTGTTGAAATTATATTTGGGCGGCACACAGTCCAATTTAGACAGGTTGTTGAGTGCAATCGATAAGATTGTATTTGCGCAAGAAAATGCGATAAAAGAGAGTTTAAATAGAAGCATCGGCGAGAAAATAAATGATTGTAATATACTACTATTTCAAGAATTGTGGTATAAAGTTTCTCACCATGCTTTCAAACTCATGCACAAAGAACTCCACCTGTCTATCACCGTAGAAGATTGTAGCCATAAGTTGCGTACAATTTACGGACTGCCATGCTTTCACGAGATGCAATACTATGTATATCATGGTAAGTAAATTTATAACTATCAAGTTGTTTTCCCCATTAATATCAGTGATTTATTTACGGGCGGCATTGTAATATACTACTTTTAATGATTTCAGGACGCCCCATTCCACTGGAAGAACTTAATATTTTTTGGAGAACCCTACATGTTCCGTGGCCTAATATCAATAGGCCACCGCCTGAAGATGGCTCTTCCAGTAATGATGATGATGATGATGATGATGATGATGATCATCATCATTATCATGATACTTCGTTCAGAGATGACATTCGGCAATTCAAGAATGTTTTTACCAAAGCATCGTCGTTTGTCAAGAATAATATGCTAACGAAGTTGAGATCGATATACCAACCTGCATCTGATGACACACGGGAACCTGTTATTCAGAAAAATACCCGTGGACGTCCGAGCGCAAAGGACAAAATGGGCAAGGCTACACAAGTCCTGGACTTGAATGAAGTTCCAACCGTAGATCACCGAAGAAGCACCGCTACAAGACCTACACAAGTCCCGAACTTCAACAAAGAACCTGCCCTACATAGTTCTTTCACGGGTCCTAGTGATCAACCAAAAATAAGACACAGGTTGTACGATGGAGATGCAGAAAGCAAAATGCTTATGGGTTTGCTTCCAGTCCTTTGGCAACCATACATAATCAGTATATATAATGTGGTGGGTGACGGAAATTGTGGGTTTCGGTGCGTTGCCCATGGTGTTTGGGAACAACAACATTTGTGGCGCCAAGTTAGGCAGATGTTATTGCAACAGATGGACCTACATTGGCAGGTTTACATGGGTTTGTGGGGGGAAGTTGGTTTTAACGAACTTCGTCGTATAATAGACAGGTCCGGACATGGAAATGCACCGACTGATCGCTACATGGAAATGCCAAACACAGGGTTGGTTATTGCAGAACTGATTAGACGACCCGTTGCACTTATATCTCTCAGGGGTTGGAATACGTGTTTTCCGCTTCTCAGTGGTCCAAACTTCTCACAAAAAACTGACCCCCTTGTGATAGCCCGTGTGGGGGACGAAGTAGGTCATTACATTGTTCTGACGCTAGACGAACATTCTCCACTTCCGCATCTCCACCCACAATGGAGGAGGCACAGATCCGAAGCTGCATCCCAGTGGGAATCATTATATAGGCATCGACTAACATAGTGACTGATTACTGATTCATGTTGTAAATAATTATAAACATAGTGAATGATTCATGTTGTAAATAATTATAAACATAGTGACTGATTACTGGTTTATGTTGTAAATAATTGATTAATTATTTATGTTGTAAACATAGTGATTGATTACTGATTTATGTTGTAAATGATTGATTACTGTTTATATTTAAATTAATAATAACATTGTAAATGATACATGTTTTATGTTGTAAATGATTGATTACTGATTTATGCAAATTCTTTTGTCAGGTGGGTCAAGGAAATCCTTTCTGGTGTCGATGTAATAAAGGATTTTTTATAGAACGGAAATCCACGAAATCCTTTCCGGGCCGACCGTATTATGCATGTCATCTTTCAGTGGTAAATAATCATACGTTTGCTTAGGGGTTTTATGTAAATAATTTGTTTGTTAAAAATACATTTCTTATTATTTTCTTAACATGTAACAGCCAAGTACAGATGACTATGGGTGTCGATACTTCAGTTGGAAAGATGAATTTGAAAGACGGTACTTAAGTCGAGCCTCATCTTCAACGCAGTGCTCAAACTGCGTTGCTAAAGATAATGAGATCAAGCTGTTGAAGACAAAAATAAAGACGCTGGAGATGGAGTTAGAATTGGCAAGGAATCCTGAGGATCACGCTTGTCAGTCGGGTGCAAGGCTCCATGATCTTTTAAACGAGATGAATAATCTTCATATGTAGTAGATGTTGTTGTATTTAAATAATATGTTAACGTTGACGTTTAATTTAATAATAACTGTTGTTGTTGCAGTACTTTAATGTGGTAATATTTAACGTGCTATTATACAAACAAGATAATTATACATATACAAAACATTATTAAACAAAAGTATACAAAACATTATGCATGTACAATACATAACTTATTATACACACTTATTTCTGTTATACACACTTATTTCTATTTTAAAAAAAAAATGGGGACAAAAAGTACCCCCTAAAAACTTGGGAGGGTTAATATAAAAAACTAGATACCGTCGAAATAACCATGACTTATTTATTTTCTTTTTACAATTAATCATTACATAATACTTTTTCACTTTTTTTTAACAGTGTAGCTTTGCCGTGAATAACCAGTTGACGTATAAATACAAATTAAAATGTTTACCCTTTTTCGGCTACACAAGTGTCTAAAACCATTAGTCCACCAAATCTCCCAAAGTCGTACTACTTGCGAAGGATTTATGGTTACTTTTTCAGGTGTGATAATTTGGAATCAACTTTCATTATCAACAAAGTAATTTTATTGGTGTATTATTTGAATATAATATGTGGTTAATTTATGCTTTTAACGTGGCAAGTTTGTATTATACTCCCTCCGTCCCTAAATAAATGTCCACTTTTGACTTTTAAAGTCTTTCTTGTACAACTTTGACCTTAAATATTTTTATTTGTGTTATATAATACTTGATAAAAGTTATACCAACTTAAAGTACATTTAAAACACAATTCATTCATGTATTTTGTATCAAGTATTATATAAGATAAACATAAATATTTAAGGTCAAAGTTGAATAAGTAAGACTTTGAAAGTCAAACGTGGACATTTATTTAGGGACGGAGGTAGTATATGATAAAACGTTGAAACTTTTTATTTCATGTTAACTATTTATATCAAAGAATGTTAAAAGTATCATGCTTTTCTGTTTCACACTTTCGGGTTTATGGTGTTTTGATATAAAAAAAATTATAGAAAAAAAAAAAACCGTAAAAACGTAAAAGAGGTCCTCTTTGTAAAAAAAGGAGGGCCTCAATAACTTGTCCCATAATATAAGTACCCTGTTTAGGTGTATGGTTGTATTCATTTTAATTCCTTTTATTTTTGTATCTCGTGATCAGATATGAGATAGTAGCATCCATTTTCAAAATTAAAAGAAGCAGCTCACATTTTGAAATTAAACGCGCTATTACTTTTGTGGGCTATAGGAATGGGCTATAAGAAAAAATGTCTACACAAGTAAAGTAAAAAAACATGATACGGAATATAAAAAAGAAGAACCAAAATAAATTAGTAAAATCTTACTTTTTACAAAAAAAAATTATTTGACTTTTTAAAATGAGTGAAAAATTAATAATTTGGTTGAAAAATATTGTTAGTTGCAATTAATAGACTCACAAAATTTGAGGTGACAAAAATAAGTCAAAAATTGGTCAAATGGGGTGTAAACCATATGACCTATTTTTTTTTAAATATTTTGTATTAACATAACAAAATACTCCAAACTTTATACTAACGGAAGTTCATGGGGTAATTGCTTCTCAATGAATGCTATAGATGAAATATACGGAGTAATATTCTTTATTTTTCTTTTTGGCAAATAGATTTAAAAGTTGCACCGTAGTAACCAAATAAACGTGGATATTAAATATATTTGTAATTTGATTAAAACAATGGAATCCTAAATACAAAACTGTAAAACAAATAGATTTTATTGATATGCTAAAATTGCTTGTTGCATTATGTGATTGTACTCTTGCTTGGAACAACCTGAGACCAAACTGAACAGATTAGGATATAAAAATAAGTCAACCTGAACCATTTTGGTTTAGGTTTAGAGCTTAGTGCTATAAAAAATCAAACCATGCATGAACCAAATAAAGACGTAGGTATGCGTCGATTTTTAAAAACGTAAACCTTGAAATATTGTGGTTTCAGTCTTGAAATGACAAAAGAAGATGTTTGGTTCGCTTTTGAGCTGAATTAAACATGACAAGCTCATAAACTAATTCTTAAAACAGTTAGAATCGAAAATCGACTCAATATAATCGATTCCAGTCCTTTTTATTTAGGTTACTTCTGGGACCGAGTTTTGCCACCCTAATCCAATAATAAACATTTGATAAGACCATTTATCTTCCATCATTTTTCTTTGTCATGCCTTGCTTAGACACTTTTTACCCAAGTAGCCGAGTAGGTTACTACACAACGACAGAGTACTTCGTAATATGAATGTATACTAGCCATGGCAAATTGCTTCATCACTTAATAACCATATTTTTCTCTCCAAAGGTTCTATTTTTTCATTCTGTCTTGTAAACATTCTTATGCTTTGAGGACAATGAACTTCCGCTGTTGACCCCAATAACGGAACCATGACTAAAAAGGACTCGGTGTATAATTTTTTTTGAAACTGTAATATAGAAACACATTTCGATAGACCAGGTGCATTTAAAATGCATTGAGGAAAAATTGATGTTTTTTTCAAAAATTAACACTAAATCGAAAAAATCCATAGAGGTCCCGAGCACCCGCGGAAACCCCTGATTCCGTCCCTGACTGACCCGCATCTAAGATATGTTTGAATCAGTGTATAGGTTGGTTCCTTTACTAGTTTTTGAAAAATAAATAAAATAAAATAAACACTTCAAGTTTTAAGACATCCTACATAGGTTTAACAAAAGAATTGTTACTCCCTACGTCCTACATTAAGTATCCACTATGAATTTTTTAAGTCTTTTTTCTTAAACTTTGACTTTAAATATTTTTTTTCGTGTTATATAATATTTGATGCAAGATATATGAATAGATTAAGTTTTTAAATGTATTTTCATTTGTATAATTTTCATTAAGTATTATATAACACAAAAATATATATTTACGGTCAAAGTTGAAGAAAAAAGACTTAAAAAAGTTATAGTGGACACTTAATGTGGGACGGATGTAGTATATGATTAAAAGAATTGTTACATGATTATAATATTGTGTTTAGAATTTGTGACTTTTCGTATTGGAGTTTGTAAGTTAAGAGCGCTAGGTACAGTTGGTGCCGTTGGTGGTGCCGTGGAAAAAGTGATGCCACCTCAGCACCTTTTTTCCATGGCACCAGATTTCTCTATAACACCAAAACACCCTGTTAATACAAATAAGCCGTAAAAACGTTTATTTATATTTTACGATCTTCTAATATTTTGTCGATAACAAAAGTAAAATCATTTTAACGAAACAAATAGAATACGTAAATAATTTGAGTTAATAGTTTTCTAACACACTTACGCTTTCACATAAAACACTAAAACAAGTATAAGTGATTTTATGATTTAGATACATATGTACAACAACTAGTGTTTACATATTGGGTTAAACATATACTTAAACTAAGTATATGCTAAAATGGGTAAATACAAATATATACTAAATGGGTAAAATACTAGCAAATGGTTTTGACCCATAACCCATGGTTTTATATATACCACTTAACCAAGTTCATTGTATCTAGAAAGAAAACCATAGATCAACCCATAACCCATGACCCATGACCCATAACCAAAAATACCCATGGGCAAAGAGGAGCGGACCACGGATCCCTAGCTTTGTGCTAGCCGGATCCCTTGTGGTAGGGATCCGTGGGATCCGGGGAACAGTAGAGGTTTTTCCTCTATAAATAGTGAGCCATTTCTTCATTGTTTGTCACCCCCTTTCAATATACTTTCTCCCATGAGTTAAATCCCACTAACCTTAGATCCAAGAGATCTATGTTTGTAGTTTTGTTTTTGTGTGATCTTTTAGGTCCCTCTTAAAGGCAAGATCACCACCTTTGAAGTCGAGCAAGCTCAAGTCCATGAGTTGCCATTCTTCCTCATCATCAAGGCTACTGAAGTCTTTTTGTTGATGATTCCTTTCTTTCTTCAAAGAAGTATAGTGTTGAAGACATTAGTGAAAGATGTCTTAAGAGTCAAGACGAAGATATTAGTGAAGGGTATCTATCGTCTATAGGATAAAGCACTTGTAGTAGGTGCTTGGAAGTCAAGACTAAGAAGCATTAGTGAAAGGTGCTTAGAAGTCAAGACAAAGAAGCATTAGTGAAAGGTGCTTAGAAGTGAAGACACAAGACATTAGTGAAAGGTGTCTTGAAGATCTAGACAAAGGCATTAGTGAAAGGTGCCTTAGATGTACATTCGATATGGTGTGTTTCGATGTACGAGATAGACTAGTTTTAGATCCAAGGATATTGATATCCTTGATGATGTTGTAAAGGAGTAGATCTCCTTTGGGATTATTCGTTGGTGTAGTGTGGTAGTAGTTCCTCCATTGCAATGGAACTAGGTGCTTAGCCTAGTACCTAATAAAGGGTAGGCGACGTTGTGAAGGTGTAGTTCACCTAAGGTGTGAAAGAACTAGGTACTTAGCCTAATACCTTATAAAGGGTAGGCGACGTTGTGTTAGGTGTGGTTCACCTTGGAGTGAAAGAACCCGGTGGTTAGCCTAGTACCGGAAAAAGAGGAGGCGACGTTGTGAAGGCTTCTCCGCCATAAGGAGATTGGTGTAGTGATTACGAACTCTCGAGTAGGTGACTCGGGGAGTGGAGTAGAGCAAGGAAGGTGACCTTGTAGCCGAACCACTATAAATACTTGCGTTGTGGTTTTGTGCTTCTTACTCTAATCTTTTCATTACTTACCTTTACATGCTTGTTTATCAACATCCAACACACACATCCAAATAGATTGACATAAGTCGATCTAAATAGATTAAACGAAAGTTTTAATTGGTAAAACTATTCAACCCCCCTTCTAGTTTTCCACACACCCCTCCCTATCTATAACGCCACTTTTTGGTGCCATCGATTTTTTTTTCATTTAATATAAAAAATATATATAACTAGAATTTAATTTCATTAATTAAAAAAAACATTACATAAATTAAAAATACAACACATTAAAAAAAAGACATCAAATTAAAACAATACATTAAAAAGAGAAATAATCTAGTTTTTGAGAAAATAATCGGCCCGAATCCTTATTTTTTCCGCCTCGATGATAGCCGCGTCTTCCGGATCCATATCCTTTGTTGATTTTCAAGACCTTCAAATCTTCGGCCTTTTTTTGGGCGTAAAGTGATTCGGCTTTCAACTCCTCGTTCCTTTTTTGAGCGTTGATTAATTCAACTCTCCCTGCCGTCTCACGCTCAAACTTTTCCAATTTCGCCTCACGATCCAAAGCGTATTGTTGTTGCAACATTTCTTGAAACATAACCGGGTTAGAACCGGAAGAGGCGGATGAGTTTGAAGACCGTTGACTTTTTGAAGGCCTTTGTTTCTTGGGGGACGTGGCAACGGATCATCTCCAAAGAGTTCGGGCTCATCTTCATTTACCCGTAAGCGGTTTCGTCTTGCTTGTGTTGAATCAGGGTTTTTCCACTTGTGCTTATCTTTCAAAAAAAACCAAGCACTTTTGTGCTTAAAAGTGTAACCCGTGATTCTGCTAAAAATTATATGAACTCGTGACATCAAATCTTCATCATTTCCCCCGCTAAGAGCTTGAGTTTCATCGACAAGGTCATTAAACTTCTTGACATCTTTATTCAACGGAGTCCACTTCCCCGTTAACATGTTCTTAGTACGCTTCACAAACTTTTTATTTTCGGCTTCTTTATTGTAAATTTCGAGAACCCTATACCAAAACGTGTCTCCACAAGTTTCGACTAAAATTAACTCCTCATCTTGGCTCCACAAGTTTCGACTAGAATTAGATCCCTCAGGTTTATCCTTGGGTTTTTTGGCAATTTTTTTGGTACGTTTTTGTGAAAACGTGCCAACGGGTTCGGTTTCATCGGGTTCTTCTTGGGGTTCTTCTTGGGATTGTTGTTGAGATTGTTGGTGAGGTTGTTGTTGAGATTGTTGTTGGAATAGTTGTTGGGAAAGTTGTGTTCGTCGGAGTTGTTGTTGAAGTTGAAATTGTTGAAATTTCAATTGTTCTTCAGGTGAAAATTGGTTGAGATATGGGTTATATGCGGTAAATTGATTTTGTATTTGAAATGGAAATTGGTTAAAGTTTGATGAGATTGAATTTGCGGATGTTGGTGTATTCGGATTAGAAGAAGATGATGAGATGCAAGTACTCGTCAAATGCATCAGGTGTTGAACCATATGCCAATTGGCGTATGGGGGCTGTGCATTTCATGATAGGACTAATACTTGGCCGACCCGTACAATCAATTCGCTTTTTAAAAAAATGGAAGTATTTGGGAAGAGGGTCGGCATTGTAATTGGTAATATCATTGACAATTTGTTTAAAAAGTGTAGAACTCATACGATACCTTCGCCTAAAATTCCTCTCCGGGTATTTAGGAGGATTGTTTTCGTCGCCAAAATAGTCTTCCAATAGTCGTTCTTCCGCCTCTTCTCGTTCACGTGGTATGTATGTCCTAGTATTACGACCCGAACCCGAACTCGAACTCCCGACTTCTGAATTATACAAAGCTAAAAATTGTTCATAAGCTTCAAAACCGCGCATATACCACTCCGATTCGTCTTGAAAATAAATATCGTAATGATCATAGTTGTTGGGATTATTGTTGTTAGGATTCATAGTGATTATTGATGAAAAAATAAGTATTGTTTTAGGTGTTGAGAAGTAAATAATAGTGAAAGTGTATATAAAAGTTGAAAGAATAATAGGGTAGTTGAAGCATAAATGCTACTCCCTTCGTCCCATATTAAGTGTCCACAATGGAATCTTTGAATGTCCCAAATTAAGTGTCCATATTCTATTTGAACCAATGTGATGAGACTTTAGTGGATAAAAATGATATTTGATTGGTGAGAGTGTAGTTAGTGGAATTTTCTAAAACTTTGTGCATGATGTAAGCGGACACTTAATATGAGACGGAGGGTGTACAATACTTCACTTTAAATGCTATACTATCAAATGCTACAATACTTCACTTTAAATGCTACAATACTTTAAAATCCTACAATACTTAAATGCTACACTTCAAAACATAGCTACTACGTTTATAAAAAAAAGATACTTAAATGCTATATTTAAATGCTACTACGTTAAATGCTACTACATTTTTTTTAAATCCTACAAAAAGATAAATGCTACTACAAAAAGGAGCTACTACGTGGCTTTTTGTTTACCATACATGTTCATTGAGTTCATTGTTTAACCATCTTCTTCCTCGTTATCACCTGCAAAAAAATGAAACCGAAAACACAAACATAAAAAAAAATGAAACTCGCAATATCATCACACAAACATAAAATATCATAAACACAGAACATCACAAACACAAACAAACCGAAAACAAACAAAAAAATGGAAAAAAATTGCTATGGCGTGGGCTAGTGGCCACGGCGCCAAGCCTTACCAGCCAAGTTACAATATGGTATGTCGTGCCATAGTCTCACGTTGAAGGCTATCGCTCAAGCCATGAGCCACTGTACCCGGGTCTCTTAATTATAAAGTTACATATTTAACTTACGTGGCTTTCCTATACGAAAATAACATAAATTATAGTATTTTTTAGTGAATTGTTGTTTTAACAAAACAAGTACTTCAAACTTTTTACGAGTGATTTGAGATTATGAGTGTTGCCCTTTCTCTTGCATCATATTTTGTGTGACATGTACTACGAGTGATTTCAGATTGACTTCTAAAAACTCTAAATGATTTGTTATACATTTGAGATCGGCAGATATACTACGAGTGATTTGAGATTGGCTCCTAAAAACTCTAAGAGGGGAGGGAGTGGGCATCGGGTACCAAATCGGGTAGGCGAACCCGATCGGTAACACCGCCCCCAGTGGGTCGGGTAGCGCAAATCAGGTAGCAATTCGGGTTGGGAAGCCGAGCGGCATGAGGAAAAAAAGTATTTGACCTTGAGAGAAAAGAGGAAACCTGGATTAAAGAGAAAGATGGGAGCGATGGTTTTGAGGGTGGAGAGGGATGTTTCAGAAAGGAAAAAAAGTATTCCGATGGAGAGATAAGATAGGGGGCATGGGTAGGTGTGTGCGTATTAGATAAATGTCTTTTGTTTTATTAAAATTTTAGTGTATTGTGTGTACCATATATCCCGTTGTGTTAAAAGCTATATGTAAACTTAAAAAATGAATTATTTTGAGTTTTGAGGTTTAAACTTTAAAGGGTTACCCGGAAAAATTATGTAATGTTTATTTTTTTTAAAAGTATTATGTAATGTTTTTTTTTTTTTTTTTTTTTAAAGTATTATGTAATGTTTTTTTTTTAATATTGTATGTGATTTTATGTATTAAAAATATATGGAAAAAAAAAATTGGGTAGGATAGGTGACCATTCCCTTCACTTTGAGTAGTGTTAGGGTAGAATTGGGTAGTTTTGAGTTGTAGGGTTTTTATTGGATAGAGGTGATGTGGCAATTCGGGTACTAGGGTACCACTCCCTCCCTCTAAACAGATTTGTTATACATTGGACTGCGTCCAAGCTACTCAAGTACAGCTTTAAGTCAGGAGTGTGAAAAATGCAATTCAATGCCCGAAGTTTGGTGACTTGGTTGATCAATTGACATTCAATAAGCATGGACAGCGGTAAGTATGGAAAAGTTCAAAAACAATAAAAAGCGAACTTTTTAATTTACTTTCACATATATCAAAGGGAGGTGATTTGTACACTTCTTCAATTGATTGGGACACTCCAAATTATAATGTTTGGACATATATACCCTTACAGAGTGAAAATATGTGAAGGTGATATGAGGGTATAATCGTCCAAACACTCTAATTTAGAGTGTCCAAATCAATTGAAAGAGTGTACAAATCAATTCCCTATATCAAAAGTACTGTTGATATTTTTGTCATAAATGTCATCATAATATTCTTCTTTTACTATTTCTTTTTCTCTCTCTTTGCATGTTCATCTTCTTCCAATCTTCCCTTTCAAATTCTATACCACCATAGTTTGATATTCCGATACCTTTCACCACCATTCTCGGCTCTATCTTTACAGGACTACCTCAGAACCCTCTCAAAATGTCGCCCAGAACCGCACACCGCTCCGGCTCCACCTTTTCCGGCTGCTTTGACCACCACCATTGGCTCTTCTAGTGTGTGGTTTAAACTTTTTATTTTTTATTTTTTATTTAGACAAGATAAAAATGCTTTTATGTGTTTAAATCGTCACTTCATCTAGATCTAAATTCTTTCTGTCTTGGAATTTAGAGTTATATTTTTTCATGCGTGAGTTTGTGGGTGTCTAAGTCTTAGGTTCTTAAAGAAATAATTTTTATGGTTTGGTCCGATTTAGGTGGTGTTTGTGGCGGAGAAGTGGTGGCCGACCGTGAGCCATGGTGGCCGGATCCGGTGAGTTTTTCCGGTTAGAAAAGAAATTTTAGTTTGTGTGGCGAGAGATAAGATATAAAAATGTGTCACCTTTTTATGTTCCCATGAAATAATGATTTTATTTTTCATGTTTGACTAAGGTAAATCCTAAGTTTAACCTACTAGAAAATTTGAGCCATAAAGTTTTCTGAAAAGGTTTCAAACTTTGACCCGAAGAAAATATAATTAGTAAGTGTCTCACAATTTGAAACACGGCACACTCTAAATTCAACTTCATCCGATCAAACAATGAAACCATTATCTGGATCTTCGCTCCCAACCTCCGGTACAGACGCCAAAAAGCGTATAGTTACGTACTTCTACGAACCAACCATCGGCGACTACACTTACGGACCGGATTACCTCATGGTACCGCGTCGTATCACTATGACACACAGTATGGTTGACAGCTATAAGCTTAAGCAACACATAAAAGTTGTGAAAATACATCCTGCCGAAACAAACGAAATGTACATGTTTCACGATAAGGCTTATATAGATTTCTTGTCTGAAGTTACCCAACAAATATAGATTTCTTGGATAAGTGTGTGGAACACTTCGACTTGTGGATATCTCTTACGCTGTGACAGTGTAAAGGATTTTTGGTTCTTAACCATAGTTTACGCATAAGCTAAAAGCTTACGAGTAACTCTACGCATAACTTCAAAATTACGCGTAAGGTTTACGAGTAACTTTTGGTCTACGCATAAGCTTAAGGTTACGCCAGAAGATACTTTCTACGCCGAAGATACTACGATAAGGTTTTACGCATAAGGTTTCTACGCGATAAGGTTTTCGCCTACCAGGTTCCTACGCATAAGGTTCCTCGCGATAAGGTTCCTACGCTTAAGGTTTCTACGCGATAAGGTTTCTCGCGATAAACTTCCTACGCGATAAGATCCTACGCATAAGCACCGATCCTACGCCTAAGCCTCGCCTACTGTAATCCCGTGTTTCTACTGCCTTAAGCTCTTCATTTTTCAAAAAAAAAAAATTTGGCGGGAAAACTTGAGTAAAATTTAAATTTTTTAGGAGACTAAACGCTCAATTTTACGCTAAATTCAAATTTTGGTTTAATCGTGAAATTTTTGGTCAAAAATTCAAATTTTGGGCCTAAATTCAAATTTTTCGGGTCAAATTTGGCGTCAAAATTGTCATAACTCAAAATTTTCATACGTCATTAGAATTGATTTTTATAGTGAATTTCAAATTTTGGGCTTAAATTTTTTTTTGAACCAAGGTTACGAGTACGACTTTCGTAAACACCTCAACCGGTTTAATCTTCATCAACCACAACTCCTTTATCGTTGAATCGATCCTACATCAACTTTATCGGATCATACCTTCATCAATGGCAACTCAACAAGACATTCATGCAATGCGTCAAAACCGACCTCCTATGTTGGCAAAAGGTGGTTATCTTCAATGGACAAGTCGGATGCTTCGTTACATCAAGACCAAACCTAATGGAAAACTCATGATTAAATCCATTCAGAATGGACCCTTCAAGCCTCGACAAGTTCATGTACACGGAAATGCCGATGCAACACCTCCCATCCCACCATCCTCTCATCTTCAAACCGAATCGTAATACAGAAGAGGATCGTAAACAAGTCGATGCGATGACATGGCAATTCATATTGTCCAACCGGTTTACCAATAGACATCTTTTGCTGCGGTAGACATTGTGAAACCGCTGATATGTGGGAACGTGTTAGACGGCTATGTTATGGAACAGAAATTGGTTAACAAGACATGGAGAACAAGCCGCTAACCTGAATGGGAAAAGTTTACATCTACACCGTGAGAATCCATTGAATCATACTATGGAAGGTTTTGCACTTTGATGAATGAGCTTATCGTAAACAAGTTGGCACCGAACAATCGCTCAAAACATCAAGTTCTGAATAATCTTCCTAAGAATGGGGACGATATGTCACTATTGTCAACCAAACAAAAGACTGACATCAAGTGAACTTTGATCAATCGAATGATTTTCTCAAACTAAACCAAGCCGGGCGAATGAAGTCGTGCAAGAAAGATTAGCAAAGAATCATGATTCATTGGCACTCATTGCAAAGACTCAAACTACAGTGAATACACAACAACAAGCTTCATCATCTTCCAACAACAACAACTTGCAGAATACATTCCACAACCACAACAAGAATTCTATCCAGATCAACAATACCAGGAACAAGGAATCATCGATCATGAAACGACCATGTAGAAGCGACCTTGCAACAGATATTTTCTTTATTGATAAAGCATTTAACATCAGCGCCGGTAATCATGCGGTTCCGTCGTGGTATCGGTCGGGTCAAGATGTTGGAAATCGATGGGACGAATGTTGGGAATAGAGCATTGGGTAATCGAGAATGGAAATGTTGCGCCGCGTTAGGAATTATGGAAATGTGAATCGGGGAATCGATGCAATATCACGAGCAGTTTGATGGACATCAAGGGGTCGATTGTGAATCGAAATATGGGATATCAAAATGGGAATAATCGCTTTTATGACTTGCTCAGAATGCTACCAACCTCAAAGACAAGATTCGGGATCTAGTGTCAACCGACTTCGAAGCTTGAAAAGATCCAAGACATGTTGATGTTAGCGAGAAAAGAAGAGTTGGGAATTGAGTTGGATCTGGAGGAAATCAAATTCAGTACCCAAAATGGGAAGATAAAGCAAACGATAATGCAACCTCCGGCCATACAATCAATCAACAGACACACAACATCAAGCGGTACTTATGACACAACTCCTGTCTACGACACATATTCACTCAATGAGGTACCAAATTCTTTTACTCATGAGAAGCTTACATTCAGGTGTGTCTCAGAACCTTATTATGACACATATGTAGGAGAGCAAGTTAATAGCAATGTTAACTCTGAAACTCCATATATGGATCCTAATGGAGGTCAAGTGATACATAATGGTGCTAATGATGAGGAAACACGTGCTTATTTTGAATCATTAGTTAATCAATGTGGCATTGAAGTTGAGAAAGTAAGAACGGTCAATCATGGCGAGTTAAGGCCGCGAATAAAAATTGACATTGAGCTTGAGAGTTACAAGGAGCACGCCAAAGCCTATGAATTTCATACAAACAAAATGTCTGAATTAGAAATTGGTTATCGAGATTGTCGCTTTAAGAGAAAAGATTTGCAACTCAAGTATGACACACTTGATGTGAATCTGAATTTGAAAATCAAATCTTTAAACAAGGAAATTTTTGAACTAAATGACCAACTTTCAAAACAAAAGCCTTGTTTTCGATCTTGAAAAAGAGAAGAAACAGCTTAATTGTGATTTTGCAAAACGAGAAGATTCTCTTCTTGATGAAATTCTTGATAAAACGGAAAAATCAAAACATTGGACAATTTGCTTCTTACAACGGCTCATTCATTAAATCAAACAAGATGATTTCTAACCAAGTAAATCCACGTTTTCATACTTCACATAAGATGGCACTTGGTAACGACCCTTCTTCGTTCCTCAAGAAAGCTCAGAAATCTCGGAATGTGTTGAACAATGGACAACCTTTGCATGAACCCATAATTGTTCGTGATTCTCTTGAAACGCTGGAACTATCTGAGGAGAGTAGATCAAAAATGAAACAAAAACATCCGGAAATCAAACCTATTGATTATAATAAATGGAACCAAATTAATGGTATTTCGCTTGTTTCTCAATCAACGTTTTCCACCAAACCAAGTGTTTCAAACAAAGTGTCAACACCGGCCAAAATCGGTTCAAAACCAGCTTGTTGTCTCCAAATCTCTTTCCAACATTGAACAAATGTCTTCAAACAATCCTTTTAACACAAGTGATGCGAGAAGTATTTTGGAAAATGTGAAAACGAGAATTGCAGATCTTCAAGAGACCGTTAAAACTAAAACCAATATTAGAACAAACATCTGGTTTAATAGTTTTGATAATGAACAGAAAAAGTTTCTTGAAACTCAAATTGCCCCTCAATTTGAATAACATCATCTGCAAGGGTAATTCATTTTGAACAAGCGCTTTGAAAGAAACAAGCTGACTTTGTCAAGGACCATAAAATCCTGGTAAAGCAAGCTAACGACTGTGTTGAACAAATCAAAGTTTTGGAAACTTTAAATGACTCTCTTCGAAGATGTTCTGACTACTGATATTATGTCTATTATTTTGCAAACATATTCTGTTGAAGATCATGAAAGACTCCACCGAGACCTCCAAATTGTTTCAAAATATGAAAAGCTCTTGAAAACTTGAAAAGAAAACGTGTCCTATTTTAAACAACTTGATCGAAAATCTGAGGAATGCAAGTATGACAAACTGTCGTATGAGCGTGCCCACAAGGACATGAAAGAGCAAAATGATCTTTTGAGGGCTCAGCTGGAATGTCAAAAAGGAAAGACTATGGATACTAAGTTTGCAAAACCATTGACTGAGGAGAAAACAAAGGTTCCCAAACCGGTTTTAAACCAAAATGTCAATTTCAGCCTCCAATAGTCAACGAGAAAAATGATTTGTCAAAAACATCACTCCACGCCCCCTGCCTTTTTAAAAAGAGAATTTTAAAAGTTTTGAAAAGAAAATGCGGTTTTGAAAAACCAAAAGTGATTACACCTGGCATCTCTAGGATTAGTACACGGAATTTGACCAAAAATCCAGCTTAAAGAATCACGGTTCTAACAACATGGTCAACAATCACTATCTAGAAGAAGCTAGGAAAAAGGCACAGAATGCAACTTCAAAAAGACGGAATTCTAGGTGCAACATCTAGGGTGACGAATTCTACAAGATTTCAAGGCAATGCTAGTAGTAGTAAACCATTACCTAGGAACACTCTACAAAAGACTAGGGATTGGCTTGCATCTAAGAGTAGTTAAGCAAAAAGAAAATGCTATGCCCTTAGAAAACAACACTAGGAATTCTAAGTCTTTTTCGAACATGAATCAATGTCCACAAGATTTGTGACAAAGTTAAAGTTTCTTTGCTTTTAAACAAGAATATTGAATTTGTCTGTACTACATGTAAAAATGTGTCTTTTCAGCTAATCATGATGCATGTGCCTTACAATATCTCAAGAAAGATCATTCGCTGCCAAGGCACAATCCACTAAGACACCAAATAGAAACAAGCCCGTTGATAAAATGTCAAACAAAAAGAAACCTAATAGGTGGATCTCTTCAGGACGTAGTTTTTATAAAAATGAGTCTTCCATGCATCCGATAAGAAAACAACTCCTCGATCTTACCTTAGGTGGATTCCCACGGGCAAAGTTTTCAACAAAATAGGTCTTAGATGGATTCCCACAGAAAAGATTTTTGATACTTGCTCCAACACGATAATAGTGAAAATCATTCGATAAGGAAGTCAGATCCACTACAACCGTTGATAGTGATCTCACTGCGTGAGGAAACATATACTTCTAACACCGCTATTTGTGAAAATTCTTCACGTGGATGCGTGTACTTGTAAAAGTGTTGAAGGTTCATATACCCCATGTGGTAAAGAAGAACTTTATGCCAATTTCGCATGTGGAAATCCTTTTCTAGTTCCACTCTTAACTCCACTTTTACTTGGCCAAACGTAATCTTCTTTCTTCAAATCTTCTTTGTAAATATATTTTGAAAAAACCAAAATACAAAATTTGAAAAACCAACAAAAGCAAAATATAAAATTATAAAACTTTCAAAAAATACAAAAACAATATAAAATCAAAAATCCAAAAATATTCTTCTCACGACATGTCTCTGTATAATCAATATTCTCAGACGTTTCTAGAAATGTCATTCAACAATGATACGGGTATGTACAGATGCTTGAGCGAGAGTTATTTAATGTTTTCTAAAACATGTCGTTTCTCAAAATTTCTTAAAACATAATGGCTTTCGTCGATACTTTCAAGATTTAAACCCGGACTTCAAATTAATGGCTTCGAACACATCAGTTGGGACCCGCTTCAAAGAAAGGAAAGTGCTTATCCAAATCAATGGTTCTAAATATTTTTCAAGCACTATTCCTAAAAACATAATGGCTTGCGCTATTCGGGCTGATCAGAACCCGATCTTTAAAGAAAGGAAAGTGCTACGCAAAATCGATTTTCATATATATCGAGCACTTATCCTAAAACAAATGAAGATAATTTTTCTTCAATATCTTCAAAAGATTTTAAAATCTTCATCTTGCGCATTCATTAATTTGAAATTTTTCAAAAAGATTTTTCAAAATCTCTCACATGTGGTACCAAGATAACTCCCTCTAAACCCTTAATTGATTCTAAATTTTCTGTTTGAAAAATATGCTTTCGTTAAGGGGGAGTATAAAACCAAAATTGTTCCAAAATTCATGCTAAATCAGTTTCTCTCCAAATGCTTTCCGAAAACATATCTTTTAATCATTTTGTTTCAAAAACATCATGGATATGCTATTTTTGAGGGGGAGAAACGTGATTAAAATGTGATCAAAAAGTTTAATGATCGTTGTTTGAATCTCAAAAGAGCTCGACTCAGTTGAAACCAATGAATTGACGAGGAATCATGTACCATCTCGAGAAACTTTCTATGGACTTGACCAGGACGGGTAATAATTTCAAGCTAGTTCTCTAGTGATGTAAATGTGTCTCGAATCGGTCTAGTTCATTTAAAGTCGATCAATTCAAAAGTTCGAACTCCTACCCTCTCGTGTGCATTTCGCTTAAAACAATATAAGCACATGTGAAGGGGAGTGTTTCTCAAAAACAAAACTCTCAAGGTGTTAACAAAATGTTTTGATAATCATAAACACTTTGAAAGATTTTCAAGAAAAATGGTTTTATGGCAACAAGGGACAGTCATGGAGTTATAAGGTGACTAAGGATAGGAAATCCGTCCTATGATCCGCCAGAGCTGGAGGGATCTACCCAAGGATATCAAAATAGTTAGTATTAGAAGTCCTTAGGTATGATTGAAAAAGGAGTAATGTGAGAAAGGAGAAAGAAGGGGTTGAAGAATTAAAAAGAAATGTAATGAAAAAGGGTGAAAAGAAATAGCCCTCCATAATTCAACCTTAGGGCGTAAACCGTTCAATACATATGCTACCTGGTTGTCACTAGATGACACCTGGTATTGAAGACAAAGACGCCATGGACCCAGTGGACGATCCGCACTAAACCTTCTAGCCACTCAATTCCTCTCAAAAGGGATTTGTTTCATTCTCACCGGGAACCCTACATAATCTATCGACTTTTCTTAGAGATTGTTGATATTGAAGAAGGAGACCCTCTCCCTAGTCTCCGCCAGAAAACCAAAATGCACAAATTGAGTCTAGAGCCACGAGATTCATCAAAAGATCTCATAGGAACACATGACATGACATCGCTTGTTGTTCATCAATAAGGGCACAAGTGATATATTCTAGAGTCCTACGTAGATCTTAGCAATCCGCCGTAACATTTATGAGAAGTTTCACAATTGTGATCTTCGTTGATTGAATGGAAACTCCCGCCAGGTCAACATCAAGCATTACGACAAAGCAGGTCACTTCGGTAATTCTCCGTGGATTACGCAGCAGTGTGTCTCAAACGGTCTACAGTCGTGTGGGTGATGCTTCGTGTACCTCAACGACTCATCCGAACTGTCAGATGTACGGTATATCAGCGTTATCTCACTTGTGGGACTCAGCTCAGAACGCCCTTGTGAGAATTAGAGATGTGTTTTCACACTATGTCTTTATTAACACCCTCGAAATTCAAACTTGTAAGTGCCGGAATCCGCTTATTACTAACAATGTTTTATGTTTTCTTCTTATGCAAGCTCTGGAGCGGATGGATCATGAGACTCGCACATGCTCATACCAACAACACATGAAAGTTCTCATCATAATCAAAGGAGATGATTCTTCGTCAATGTCAAAGAATCTACAAAGTTTAAAGACTCGAGAACTACATCATTGGTAACCAAAAGACAAATAGAAGTGTGAGCATGGTGGAGAAAGAAATGGAGAATGACGTGGAGACACCTAACCAACGAAGTTGACAACGGCAAACAACCACATTATCTGATCACAAAGCATGAAGGAACAAAGAATCAAGACTATTCAATATCTACACACAAAGTCCTAGCTCGAGAAAAGTAAAGACCTAATCAAGTGGAGCATCATTTGAATGACCACCCCTTAGGGGGAGATTGTTAGCCTTAATAGTTTTATTAGAAGTGATGGTCATTCACATTTAGGAACTTTGTAACGTGTGTTAGATATCGTGCTAGAATAGTCAAAGGGCTCATGGATTGGGCTAAGCTAAATGGTTAGACGTTTAGTTAAGTTAGCCTTGTATAAGTTCATGTAACCCAATCCATGTCCAAGCCCATCTCAAGGCCCATGGCCAAGCCTTAGGGCATCTTCTTCTTGTACTATAAATACCCCTCAAGTATGTCATTTGAGGGGTGTGCTTGAGTGTGTGTGTGTGTGTTTTCCTTTGAAGCAATATACAACTTATTGTTTTCATCTTTCTTCTCTCTATCTCTCTAAACATATACACGAATTCATATTCAAGTCACCATCTTTCTATTCTTTCTTTCTTATTTACGCATAACAGTTTGGGTTTAACGTGGTATTCTTGTGTTCATAACGTGGGTATTTGATAAGGTTGGTATATCTTGGGTCTTAACAGAAGAAATAAATATTGGGCAAAAAGACACCGAAATAGTGAAGAAATATATATTTCTTGTCTGAAACATATACATTTCGTTTATTTCGGCAGGATGTATTTTCACCACTTTCATGTGTTGCTCAAGCTTATAGCTTTCAACCATACTGTGTGTCATAGTGATACGACGCGGTACCATGAAGTGATCTAGTCCGTAAGTGTAGTCGCCGATGGTTGGTTCGTAGAAGTAGGTAACTATACGTTTTTTGGCGTCTGCACGGGGTGGGAGCGAAGATCCGGAGAATGGTTCCATTGTTTGATCGGATGAAGTTGAATTTGGAGTGTGTTGTGTTTCAAATTGTGAGACACTTACTAATTATATTTTCTTGGGGTCAAAGTTTGAAACCTTTCAGAAAACTTTATAGCTCAAATTTTCTAGTACTTTAAACTTATTAATAAGGTGTATAGGTAAAGCATAATTCAATGCATCCTGCCTAACTCAATTGATCAACCAAGTCACCTAACTTCGGGCATTGAATTGCATTTTTCACACTCCTGACCTATAACATGAATTATTAAAATTAACACCTTTATAAAGTTAACCTATTAAATTAAATAAGTCTTTTAACTTTTAAAATCGACGTTTTATTAGTAGTGATAGTGATATAGTAGTACAAAGTAATACACAGAGAGGATCCTTTTCCGTAAGTAAATATAGGAAAATTAGTAATAATACTATACTAGGAAATGATATTACTATAGCAAAGCATAAGAGCACAAGGTATGCAAGCTACCAATAATACGTTATTGGTATGCCACATCATACACCTTTCAATAACACAATAATAACTAAAACACCCTCCCTCATAATACACCACTAATATGTTATTAGGTCCCGCAAAATACCACACTAAAAATACCACTCACTCACAATACAAAAAATAAATAAATAAATAACACAAAGAAAAACCATTGGATTGAGCCACTCTAGTAACTCAAATGCATTTGGTATGAATTTGGCATGTTGGGGTGGTATGGCAATGACATGCCATTGGTATTTTTTTTCTCCCTTTGGCATGTTATTAGTAGCCATACCTTGTGCTATAAAAAGCAATTTACATGGAGATCGTGAGGCTGAAGATGACCACTATACGATTCAAGAAAACGCAAAAGGTGGTGGATACGTTACGCAAGTGGAATATCTCAACTGATATAACGTGATGTTTTCTTTCTTAACGATATGCTCTTGGATGCATGGGCGCTGCATGGTTTATTTTTTCTAAGTTCATATCTTGTTATTTGTTTTAAGTGGTTGTTATGTTCGAGCTTGTTCGTTTATATAGGTAGCTTGCTTTTGCAATTGGTTTAGAGTGGCTCATCACCACTCTCACATGTAACTAAACAATGTAGGCTATGTTAATTTTTAACGATGTCGACGATTGAAGCTTAATATATACTCGTAAAATCCAAATTACCGAAGTAGTAATTATATGTGTAGGCTGTGTTAATTTTGAATTTGAAAAATAGTATAAAACTTTTAAGTTTTAATTGTGTAGGATGTGTTAATTTTGAACGATGCAGACGATTCAAGGTTAATATTTAATCGTAATTCACAAATGAGGTTTGATATATGTAATTAAAGAGTAAATTGTATTTTTGGTCCTTGTGGTTTGGCCAAATTGCAGGTTCGGTCCTTATCTTTTCGAAAGTACAACGATGGTCCTCATTTTAAAGTTTTGGTTGCATGTTTAGTCCCTGACCAAAGTTAAATGACTAAAATACCCTTTTATCTTATTCCTTTTGAATATTTAAATGAGTACTTCTCTTCTTTTATGTATTTTCTTTCAATTAAATGACTAAAAATCTTTTAGTTTTCTTTTTGTCTTTTAATATCAACACAACACAAATGTCAGGTTGCAAAAAATACACACAAACAAAAAACACAAACTTTTTGTACTAAAAGATCTATCATTGTATCAGCAGTTCACTACTATGGAGAAAACGGATCTAGTGGTTGTTTATAGAGACAAAACAGGTCTGACGGTTGTTAATGGAGAGACCAGACGGCGACGACACATTTTTCAGATCTGGGCAGGGAAACGACAGTTTTTCTGATCTTGACGAGTGTCTTCTTGTTGTTCCCCGTTCACTAATGTTTAAAACAGTTTTAGAATAAAAAACAAGTTAATAGTGAACAATGACCGAAATTAACATAAGTAAAACACACTTATAAATTTTCAACATCATATTCTTATTAGAAATAAATCAACAAAGAATACGTTACCCAAGTACTTAGCGAATAGTACTTGGGATTGAAATGACAAAGTGGGTGACTCCTCTCTAAGCTCAAAGCTAAGTCCGAGCACAACTCTTAGAGCTCACCGAGCTATCTCAGGAACTAAGTTGTATTTGGAGGAGTGAAAAGATGGCTAGCGTGTATGTGTGTTTTTACAATTCACAAGCTTAATCTTTTGACTCAATCTCTTATGTTATTTATACATGTATGAGTTTTAACTCTTTCCTAAGTGACAAATCGACATTATACGTAAGACAAAATACCGATGTATTTTGTCTCATGCTACAAAGACTATTCTAGGTAAGAGACAAGACTACTTTCCTAAGTTCAGGATGACACCAGGCTGATCTTTTCCATTCAGGGAAAGTTGACTTTGGTTGATAAGGACATTGTCTTATCTGATTCAAACTTATCCCGCCTTGTCCCGCTTCTTTCTTTCTTTTCATCCTTCTCCTTCTACTTGATTTGTCTTCAAGTAAGCTTGTTGGAGAGAGTCTTGGGGATTCAGTGAGTTATTGTCATCACTCACTGAATCCATCATCTTCTTCTGACTCGATCTTCACCCTTTAAGTACCGCTTTATCGAGTGGAGAGACTTCTTCACGCCTGACTTGAGTATCGAAGATGACTCACCGAGAGGCTATGCACTCGATGACTTGATTAGTGTTTAACGGACTAAACACTTAGACTATTTTCTATTCAAATCCTAGATTAAGGGGTTTGGGTATTTACTCAACCCAACAGTCTCCCCTATTTGGATATACAAATAGCCTAAGTGTTTTATCGATGCTAAGTGAGCAAATGGCTTCTTCTTACTTAATGTACTAATGGATACAATAAGGAACATCAATATTTTAACAAAACATACATCGCTTATTGATCAAATTACAAGGTTCCTATTACTAGTACAAAAGATAATTCAAAATGATGTCAGCTTGAGATGGATCCCCGTGCTTCAAGCTTAGGCTTCTTTTTAGGAGTGTTTCTTTGTCGTGGTGCTCTCTTATCTTGGCATTCGTGTCTTGGCGTAACCTCGATGTTTGCTGGGGTTTGATTTGAGAGGCCACGGTATGTAGCTTAGCATTGCAGCTACACCACGGCTGATCAATATCACTCCATCTTTGAAAAGCAGGGTTTCCATAGACATCAATGTGGAATATCCCTCTTTCAGGCTTCTCAATCACTAGACAGCTTTACAAATTTCACACCTTCAGCAGCCCTCCACATTGCATTCTAATCCGTGCACTTTGATTTCAGGTTGGAACTCAACTCTCTTCCTTTTGCGAGTGGATGATTGTGGTTGAGATCCTTGAGGTGCGTTAAAGGTGAATTCCGTTGGCCGACAATCCCTCGGTCTTTCATATATTTTTATCGAGCATCTTCATCGTGTCCTTAACCACCGTGATTTTTCTTGTTTTCAATAATTGGACCAAGCTCATCGAGTTCAGTGATCCCAAAGTCGGTGAATTTGAGGGGATCATGAACCTTGAAGTGTCTTTTATCATCCCTCAAATGTTCATGGCCGAGGTTTGGTATTGGGGATGATTCGACATCCGTGATCTTTTCGTAGAGGAAGCCTTGCTTGTCATTGTCCAGCTTGTAATGCTCAATTCGCTTTGCAGAGCTTGAGCTTTTCTTCTTCTTTTCTTCCAACTGTTTTCTCATTGCGATCATCCGGCGTGAGCTTCCTTGAACTTTTGTCCCGCGACCCTTTTGGAGCTTGCTTGGATCTAATCCCATGTTTTCACTTCTTCGGCGACAACCTTTGCCGCTGCTTCTCTGTTCTTTTCTCTTCCTCGCCTAGTTTCAATCTTCTTTCTTCTTTAGCAAGATGTTTACTCATTTGTTGTGGTGTGCGCAGGTGTATTCAAGATGTCGCAGATTTTATAGGGAATCTTCTCGGTGCTCGAGGTTTTCATAATGCCTTTGCCTTTGTCCCCGGCCTAAGGAAGATGATGCAACCAAGGGTGGTGGTGTTGTTGTTATTGGTGTGATTACCGCCGCGTTGTTGTTGTTGATGTTGTTTGGGATTGATGAGATAGGTGTTGCCTTGACGGTGGTGATGATGAGATTTGAGCCACCGATGTTGATGGTTTTGGCTCCCCTCGTGTGAGAAGGAGGTTCTTGACAATATTCTCCCCTCAACTGCTTCCTGAGCTTTAGTGAGGGCAAGAGTTGGAGTTGGTGCCGAGGGGATGGAGTTGCTTGACCCTTGAAGGCCCGATAAATTTCGTGAGATCATAGCCTTAATGTCCGAAGTGTCTCTTTGAATACCAGTGACCTTTGTTTCCAAATTAGCCCGAAACTTCCAGAGGCCATTCTGGCCCAAGATTCCGTGCCGAGGATGAGGATGCTCGAGCCAAAGTAGCCACCGCAGTATTCAAAGAATCCAATGTAGCTTGAAGAGACCGGATCGAAGATGGAATACCCCGAACATTTGCGACTTGAGCATATTGAGCAGCTCGGTGAGGCTTGAGGATTGTTTCAAGTGCACGCCTCAAGTAGCCTCCAAAGACTTTAGAGTTGAGTGCCTTTGGGTCTTCTTTGACAAACTCCCCTGATTTCATATATCTTTGTACCTACACCACGAAGGTGCCCGAGGAATTTAGCCAAGTTGTCATCCGTCTGGTGAAGGTTGTCATACATCGATCCCTATGCTCATGAACATTTTCATCAAAGCCATGTACCTCTTTAGATCAAGCATAGCTCGCAGCTGCTCTTAGTGTGTTGTTCCCACAATGTTTGATGACCCCGAATATAACCTTCTTGAAGCTTTGTGATCCATCAACGAGCCGCCTTTCAGAAGTGGGAGAACATTATCAAATCTTTCAAATTCATCGATGGAGGAGGAGGAGGAGTCATCATTTTCATACCTTGGAATGGTGATTCAAGTATGCTCCTGTGGATCGGATGAGGCTCTTGTTCAAACTTGAACCTCAACGCCCATTTCTTCTCCAAAGTGATAAAATTTCATCATCGGTCTCAAGAAGCTCATCTTCGTAAAAAGTATGCCAAGTAATATCGACGAATCGTTAACCGGGGGTTGGTGATGGGTTCCATATCGTGGGTGGTATGTTTCCTCTCGAGTCTTTGTCCCCGCTGACCTCGGACACCGGTGGGCGCTTCCAGGCCTTCGCGAGTCGATTGGTTGTGGGTTCCGTATCGGGCGGGTTGTTCCTTTCCTCCGAGTCTTTGTCCCCAGCTGACCCCCAGAGAGACACCGGTGGGCGCTTCCTAGTGCCTTTAGCGTGAGTCAGTGATAGTTGTATCCCTATCAACGGGTTGTTTGATTCCTTCCGAAGTCTTTGGGATCGATCGCTGTGCCCTCGGCACAAAGGCTTGGATTTGCTAATGTCATCACCGGCGCTAGGAAGGCGCTCCCCTACCGGGTTGTATGTGTCCCTCCGATCTTGGGAGTAGTGGTTGTGACCAAGGGCACTCGCCGTGATGTATCGGCTGTCCTTCGTTGTCCACAGGGTGGATGTTGCACGGTCATCAGTGGGTGTCTTTTTAGTCTCGCCTTTTGTGCCTTTTAGGTTGTGTTCTGAAGCCTCAAGGCCCCGACTTGGGTTTAGTCTTAGTCCCACCGAGACTTCCCTTTCTCTTTTAGGAGCAGGGTTTGAGACACCGATCCCTCCCCAGTTGTTCTACAAAGAACCATATGGGCCGCCAATTCAATAGGAGTGACAAGGGATGGGTCTTTTTGAAAATTTGATTGGCTCGGGAAGCGGTAAAGTACCAAATTTTTCTTCCCGAGGGTAGTTTGAACCCAGTAACACTTGTAAAGCAAGAGACAAACCTAGGATACTGAAACGTATTTCGCCATAGTTTTGCTCAGAGCTTGGTTACTGAGATCACTGTAAATGATCTCCCCTATGTCGACAGTGACCCCATTCATTAAGCTGTATGCCATCATCAACTGAATAGAGTTAACTTGTTCATTGGATGAGTGGTTCCCGCCGAGGACCTGAATCACAAAAGTGAATAGGATCCTCCAAGCCACGGTAAATGAGCTTTTGGTGACTGGGGTCCCTTGTCCAAAACGTTGGATCTAAAACTATTTGTTTTAACCCATCCTTCATTGTGGAGGGTTCAGGATGGGCGACATAAACTCCTTTGTTATAATACAACCCGCTGAAGTGCAAAACGCGTTTTGTAATCCAGGTGAATTGTTGTTGCCCCCAGTAGACCGAATTTGATGAGATATTCCCCGAGAGGTCCGAGGTTGTTCTCATCAGTAGAGGTGTCGGGTCAAAGGCCTTTTTGCCCAAAATTCCCTGAGGAGATTTTGGTAAACAATGGAGGGACATTGAATAAAGGCCGTTGTCAGTGGGCAATTAAACAAAAATTTCATAATGTCTTTGTAGGTCGGGACAGCTGGTATTCAAAGTTGCCTATGACATTATTAGTTTTAAATTCAACGTTTGTAAGATCCCCTACCCAATGAGAAGCAACCGAGAGATTGAGTTCTAGCCATTTCCATTTAAAATATTTTAGGGTTTTGAAAGTATTTTGACTAGAATAATCAAAGTTGTTTTTGATCTCTCAAGTTTGTGATGAAAAACTTTTGTAAATGTTTACAAGAAGAGTTTTCCAAAAGAGGTTTTAAGTGTTTTTTTTTAGCACACACAAATGTTTTTGAGTTTTAGAAATGATTTTGACAGAGTTTTGTTGCAGAAAAAAATTTGTGTGTGTTTGTTTGTGTTGGAAGAGGGTATTTATAGAGTGGTAAGAGGGGTGTTTTATGCACAAATGGGAATATTAAGAGTCGGTTTTTGAAAAACGTTTGAATTTCCACATTTAATGCCACCACTCCATTACCCGCAGTAAAATCCCGTTTTTCAAGGGAACAATTGTAGTGCACAGTTAAAGTGCACTTTTGCAGAGAGAAAATATCAATTTGATATTCTTGTGAGAGGAGGCATTAAATGCCAAGTGGGATGACAGTAAGACAAAGAGACATATATTCTTATATTAAATTGGCATAGTTACCAACCTAGGACATTTAAGTAACTGATACTTGGATCATTTAGTTACTCATTCAACCCTTGAATGAGTCTTACTCATTCAGTGAGAGGTTTATTTTGGGTGTTCAGGGAGGATGGACCATTTCAGAGAACTTACTGAGATTGGTTTTCAGATACTTGACTTTCAATGTCAAGCACTCCCAATTCAGCTTTCGGCCTCCTCCGAAGGTAGGTTCATCCAAGGGTTTGGTGAAGATATCAGCCAGTTGATATTCAGGAGGGATGAAATGAAGTTCTATGTCTCCTTTCATTATGTGATCCCTGATGAAGTGATATCCGATATCAATGTGTTTGGTTCTTTGGTGGAGGACAGGGTTGTTGGAGATTGCAATAGCACTGGTATTATCACATAAGATGGGCACCATTTTGTAATGAATGTTATAGTCACCGAAGTTGACTTTTCATCCATAATACATTGGCGCAACATCCCTGCTGCAGCCACATATTTAGCTTCAAATGAGGACATAACCACGATTGTTGCTTTTAGCACTCCAACAAACCGCTTTCCTCCAAGAAATTGACAGACCACGAGGTACTTTTTCGTCCATGTTGCACCAAAGTAATCGTAATCGAGTAACCCTTGAGATCAAAACCACGAGCATTTTGGATAATAGAGTCCAAGATTTGGGGTTCCTTCAGTACCGAGTATTCTTTTGGCTGCAGTGAGATGAGATTCTTTTGGATTGGACTGATATCTTGCTATTAGACGACCGAGAATTGGATGTCCGGTCTAGAAGCGGTTAGATACATCGTTGATCCAACAATCCCTCTGAAATGGGTTTGATTGACCGATTTGCCGGTGAGATCGTGTCCAAGGTTGTTAGGTGGGACCATTGGAGTCTTCACCGAGGCAATCGATATCTCATATTTCTTCAAGAGATTTCGGTGTATTTCTCTTGATCGATGGATATTCCTTTATCAGCTTTGCTTTAATTTGTAGTCCAAGAAAGTAAGTGAGTTCACCCATCATGCTCATTTCAAACTTCTTTGTCATCGCCGCTTTTCAAACTGCTTGCAAAGTTTATAGTTTGTTGAGCCAAAAATGATGTCATCAACATACACATGGACTAGTATCACATCCTGTTGAGTTCTATAGACAAACAAAGGTGTTGTCTATCTTTCCTCCGACAAACTTGTTTTGTATCGTGAAAGCCGAGAGAGTTTCATACCATGCCTTGGGAGCTTGTTTAAGTCCATATAGGGCCTTGTCAAGCTTGCAGAACATAGTCGTGAATTCACTACTCTCAAAGCCTGGGGTTCTTGAACATACACATCTTCCTTGAGATCACCATTTAAGAATGCACTTTTAACATCCATTTGGTAGACCATGAAGTTCATGTATGTTGCATATGCAAGGAAGATCCCGATGGCTTCCATTCTTGCAACAGAGCAAATGTCTCATCATAGTCAATGCCTTCTTGTTGATCGTAACCTTTGGCAACAAGTCCGCTTTGTTTTTAATGACATGTCATTTTCATCGGCTTTGTTTCTAAAACCCACTTCATTCCTATGACTACTACATCCCGAGGACATTTGATCAAGGTCATGACCTTGTTTTTGTCAAACTGTTAAAGTTCTTCTTGCATAGCCCGAACCCGGCTTGGGTGTTTAAGAGCCTCAGTGACACTTTTGGGTTCTATATCCGATAGATAATCGATATAAACATTCATTAGCTCAAGCCTGCAGTTAGATTAGCAGCCATGCTTCTAGTGAGCATGCCCTCGGTGGGTTCACCAATGATGTTTACAAGCTCAATGTCCTGAGATCTTGTCCACTTACTTTGTGGTCTGGGATCCGAGCTTGAAGATGTCACCGGGAGTTCGGATGTGAGTTCAGGTGCAAGAGCCACATAATCATTTAGAACATCTGTAGAGATGTCTTGTTCAGGTTGAGGTTCATGAGTTACGGTTCTCGATCATTTGAATCAATGTTTCCTATCCCTAAAGGGTGGACCGACCGATTATCAATGAACTCACTGATGGTTGGTTGGGGTAGGTTGTGAGGTAAGACATCATATGAGATGTCAAAGCATCGCTTGATATGAGGAATTGAATTCAGTGTTGTACTCATCGGGAGGATATCTTGATGAGTTATCAATTCCTATTTCCTCCACTGAGGTGTTGATGAACCCGATGCTTTCAAGACTTTCATCAAAGGTGACATGAAAGGTTTCCTCAACTTGTTGTCTCCTTGTGTTAAAAACCATAAAGGCTTTGGAGATCAAGGAGCCTAAGAAGTATCCATCATCCGCTTTTGCATCAAACTTGCCTAGATGATCCTTGTGGTTATGAATGAACACAGGACATTCGAACACATGAAAATAGCCGATTTCGTGAAGTCTACCTTTGAAGATCTCATATGGGGTTTTATTATGTCTTTTGACAATGATCGACCTATTTTGAGTGTAACGTGCGTTTTTTGACCCGTAAATGCTTTGAGAGGGTGAGCCATTTAACATAGTTCTAGCAGCCTCAATGAGAGTTCTGTTTTTCCTTTCAGCTACCCCATTTTGTTCAGGGGTATATGGAGATGAGAAATTTTGAGAAATTCCTTTTTCATCACAGAAACTCTCAAGCTTTTGATATCCGAACTCAGCACCATTTTCGTTCGATTTGTTTAACTGTAATGTCATTACGGTTTTCAATCTTCCCGATGAATGACATTATTGTATCACCGCCTGACTCTTTTGGAAAGAAAGTATACCCAAGTGTATCTTGAGAACTCATCAACAATGACAAGTGTATACTTCTCATGCCGGATTGATCCGGGGACAGTCCAAAGAGATCCATGTGCGTGAGGTGAAGGCAGACTTTTATGGAGAAATTTTGTTTGGTTTTGAATGATGCTCGTGGTGTTTGCCCTTTTCACAGTGCAGCATGGTTTGTCTTTTGCAAAAACCAGTGATGGTAAGCCAAGGACCTTGTTTTGTTTTGCCAAGTTGTTGAGGTTTTTGAAGTTTAAGTGTGAGAGTCTCTTATGCCACAACCAATTGATAGTTTCAGTGGCTTTAGCAAAGAGACACGTTCCATCTTGGGAGAGTGTTGACATGTCTAGCACATAAACATCATCTCTCCTAGGAGCTATCAACACAACTTCCTTGTTGGTATTGAAAATGGTACCTTGTTTATCATTGAATTGTACAATATATTTAGCATCACATAGTTGACTGACACTAATGAGATTGTATTTGAGACCATTGACATAGGCTATTCTAGAGAAAACTATTCCATTGCAGCCATCAACCATAACCTTCAAGTGGTACATGATGAGTTATCACCAAATACTACCTTGGGCCCTGGTTCCTTTATATACTTGTGCAGATATTCCTTCACACTAGTCATGCTTCTTGAGCATCCACTGTCTAAATGCCAAATAGGCTCCCCGCATGTCTCTCGCACAAGTAGTAAACCAATTAGTTTCTTAGTGACCCACTTACTAGTGGGCTTGGGTCTCAAGGTCTCTTTGAAATTTGCAATCGACTCATGGTCAGTGGTTGTGTGCATAGTGCTACCACCGGTTTTGCATTTAGAGGTCGAGGATGACTCGGTGACTCGGGTTGTTTGGAATTTCTCCTTGCATGAATGACCTTTGTCATGTTGGGATGTCTCATGAGCGGATTACGCGATATATCACAGATGTGTTCATGAGGCAATCATCCTGATGATGATCATTAAACCCACAGAGGAAAAGGTTTTGCTCTATTCTTGGGAGCAGCTTTGGAGGATGAAGCATACCGATGACCAACTTTGGTATAGTTTGCTTGACTGACATATCAGATGGTCTCAAGCCTCAGTGATCATCCTTTTTGCATCATGCAAAAAGGATTCTATAGCGTTTGTCGATGGTATGGCTGGTGTAATGACACAGCTCACACTTTTGTTTGTTTTGGAGGTTGACTTAGACTTTGAGGAACTGGAGGAAGCCGACTTTGTCTCCTTGATTGGTTCAGGGACCTTTTCATTGGATTCCATTTTTTCAAGAAGCTTCCTCACAAGTTTCGTCGAATTTGGTCACTTCGGGGACAGAGGATGTTGAAGTTTCAGTAGGAGTAGACTCTTGTTGAGTTTGTTTTGTTGGTCTTTTCGGATGGTTCTACCAAGTCCAGACCTTTCTTTTGGTGAATGAGGATTGAATTATAGTGGAGTAAGCTCGAGCTTGGAGCAAAGACTCAAGAGGTTTCATTGGTGGAAGCGGTGCTTGAGATTCGCCGGCATTCGAGATGTGTTCAAGACTACTGGGCACATCCGGGAGTCCAAGCATGCTCTTTAGAGCTTGACTTTCGAGCTCTAGAATCCTTCGAGTAATCGAAATTTGGAAGCTTACTCTCAAGATTAATCCGCTCAATCCAATCACCTGGGAATTGGGATTAGTCAACATATTTGTAATCATGCCACGGACACAAATGGCTTAGGAGATCGGTCTTTGTTGAGAGAGTCGGAGATGATCTTCACCTATGACTCTCTTCTTGCTATCTGAGGGCTCCCTACGGCATCAAAGACCCGGATTCTTAGTAGTCCAACTATTGAGAATATCATTTGCCTTTTAAGTTCATCTTGAAGATTCTGATTTCTTTTAACTAGTTCAGTGTTTTGAATTTGCAAAGTGACAGCTTCAAGCTTAGCTTGTTTTAAAATAAGCAATTCATCCCTACACTTATTCAATTCAAAACTTAACTTGTTGTACTTAGAAAAAAGATTCAGTCTTTGCTCTTCTACAAACTTAAGGTCAACATTTAGATAATTCATATAAGACTGCCAATCAGAGTCATCATCCATAGAAAGTAAAATGTTTACCTTCTTCATTGTGATGTTGACCCATTCCCCGTTCCTAGCATGATTCTTTCCAACAGCTAGCTTGTCCTCTTCTGAGGGAGCCATCAGTGTTTTGAATTTGCAAAGTGACAGCCTCAAGCTTAGCTTGTTTTAAAATAAGCAATTCATCCCTACACTTATTCAATTCAAAACTTAACTTGTTGTACTTAGAAAAAAGATTCAGTCTTTGCTCTTCTACGAACTTAAGGTCTACATTTAGATAATTCATATAAGACAGCCAATCAGAGTCATCATCCATAGAAAGTAAAATGTTTACCTTCTTCATTGTGATGTTGACCCATTCCCCGTTCCTAGCATGATTCTTTCCAACAACTAGCTTGTCCTCTTCGAGAGAGCCATGAGTGCTTGACATGTACCATTTCATCATCGATGAGATCGGCTCTTCATCCCGATCAAAGGTTTCAAAGAACAGGCCTTTGTTCTTGCCCCCGCAGCTTTTAACATTTGTTGTTATCTCGAGGGATCGCCTCAAGCAATGCAAGCTTGACTTTAGCTTTCTTATACTTGGCTTCATAATCAATGGTTTTGTTATTATCTGATTTATTTTGAAAATTTTGATGAGAGCCGATACATTTTTGTTGAAATTTGCTAAAGCCTCGAGGACTGATTTGAACCTCGATGGTTTATAAGAGGGTTCGAAATTGTTTTAGAAAACATCTTTTGCAAAATGACCCTTTTTGTGACACTTAAAGCATTCAGTGTCCTCATTTGCTTTAGCACTGGAAAAACCTTTGTTTATTTTATAAACCTTTGAGAGTTAGCAAGGAGTGCCCTTTCACGAAATTCAATGTTCAGTCGTTTAGGTACTCCTCACTTGATCTCTCATCAAGCTCATCATCTTAATTTTCTTGAAAATCTTGAACCACATTGTTAGAGAAGAAAGCAGTTGATATGGGTGCTGAAGTGGTGGTCAGGGACTTCTTTAAGTCGAGGTATCGCCTGTTGATGAGGTTTTCCTCATAGACAAATTTCCCATAAATCTCGGGAAGCTCAAGATTTTGGATATGATTAGCATTCCCGAAGTCCCCGAGAGAAATTCAACCACTTCTCCGGGAGACTGTTGACAAAACCAACATTGATTTCATGTTTGGACAACTTAACACCATCATTTGACAGTTCATTTAAAAGAGTTTTGTACCGAGTGTAAGTTTGAGAGAGAGTTTCTGAGTCCTTAGCCCTAAAGGTGTTATACTCAAGTTTCGTGTCCATTATCATGTTTTCCTTGGTATCAGATGGTCCTTCATGACTATGAACTAGGTCATCCCAAGTTTGCTTAGTTGTACTACTGACTTATAACAGACTCCATAATATCGTCAGGAAGACAAGATATTATGATACTTTTGAGTCTTTGGTCCTCGTTGACCACTCTCCTTTCATCACAGGTCCACTGAGCTTTAGGTTTGGGCAACCCTTCAAGAAGCTGATCTTTGGGACAAATGGACCTTCATTTATACACTTGATATAATAAGGTTCCATCCCAATCAAATAGCAAAGCATTCGCTTTTCCATTTGTTGAATTTGCCAACTTCAAGTCTAGGGGCAAATAAATTTGAATAAGCTCCACCCTTTTATCGACTAGTTGGGGTACATCAATTTCACCATTTAAGATCCTAATTTAAAACTTTTAGAGCGCCTAAAACGAAGTTTTATAATTAGCCTTGCTCTGATACCACTTGTTGTTCCCCGTTCACTAATGTTTAAAACAGTTTTAGAATCAAAAAGTAAGTTAATAGTGAACAATGACTGAAATTAACATAAGTAAAGCACACTTATAAATTTTCAACATCATATTATTATTAGAAATAAATCCAACAAAGATACGCTACCCAAGTACTTGCGAATAGTACTTGGGATTGAAATGACAAAGTTGGGTGACTCCTCTCTAAGCTCAAAGCTAAGTCGAGCACAACTCTTAGAGCTCACCGAGCTATCTCAGAACTAAGTTCGTATTTGGAGGAGTGAAAAGATGGCTTGCGTGTGTGTGTTTTTACAATTCACAAGCTTAAACTTTTCACTCCATCTCTTATGCTATTTATACATGTATGAGTTTTAAATCATTCCTAAGTGACAAAATCGACATCATACGTAAGACAAAATATCGATGTATTTTGTCTCTCAACATAAAGACTATTCTAAGTAAAGGACAAGGTCGCTTTCCATAACTTCGGTGATGACACCGAGCTTGTAAGTTAGCCATTCAGGGAAAGTTGACTTATGTTGATAAGGACTTCTTATCTGATTCAAACTTATCCCGCCTTTTCCGCTTCTTTCTTGATCCTTCATCTTCTTACTCTGTCTTGATTGTAAGTAGTTGGAGAGGTGTCTTAGGGATTGAAGGAGTTATTGTCATCACCACCTCAATCCATCATCTTCTTCTTGACTCAGTCTTCACCCTTTAAGTTCCGCCATCGAGTGGAGAGACGCCATCTTCGCCTGTCTTGAGTATCCTCGAAGATGACTCACTGAGAGACTAGGCACTCAGTGACCTGATTATGTTTAACGGTCTAAGTACTTGGGCTATTTCTATTCAAATCCTAGATTAAGGGGTTTGGGTATTTACTGAACCCAACACATGCCATAATGTTCACCTAGTTGCAAGTAGAGGTGTAAACGAACTGAACGTTCATCGAACATTTCATAAATCGTTTAGTAAAAAGTTCATTTATTTACTAAATGAACGAACATGAACAATATTTTACGTTCGTTTAGTAAATGAACAAACATAAACAAAGGTCGCATCCGTTCATTTATGTTCGTGAACGTCCGTTTATGCGTTTTTTTATGTTCATTTATTTATTTATATTCGTAAATCATATCTTTGAATTGTATAATTTTAAAGTTACTTTTTTAAACAAAACAAAACATATAAAACAATTTATTGTGCATAATTTAATAAAGTTTATGTTTGTTTGTATATGTTCATTTATGTTCGATCGTTTTTGTTCGTTTAGTGTCTTAATGATCGAACATAAACGAACAGGAACAACTCATTTTCTTAATAAATGAACATGAACAATAAAATTTGTTCGTTTAAGCGTTCATGTTCGTTTATTTGTTCGGTTAAAATTAAATGAACAAACATGAACAAAGCTCCGTTCGTTTTTACCCGGTTCATTTACAGCCCTAGTTGCAAGCACGGCTTTTTTTTTGGGTAAAGGGTTTATACCCGATGAAAATATTAAAAAATAGAAAAGGTTCGGTACAAAAAAGGATGGTAATGAGCCACCCTAAACTCAAAACAATATGTTTTGCCATACTCAAAACATAACAACCAACGCCTAAGAAACAAAATAGAGGCTATAAAAGAATATAAACCGCGTGACCACACAACCTCTACACCAAACCAAGACTAGCCAATGTCGACTTGAACATTTGCAATCTTCCACGTTCTCTTCATTTGATCCACTCGAATACTCTTCTTGAACCTAGAATAGAAGCCAGCCTTTAACCTAACCATATCAAGAATTACTTGTGCAACTCCATCAAGTTGTCTTCCACCCTTCCCATGGATTCGGTTGTTGGCGCCCCCGCCACCTAAATAAGTAGAAGGCGCCACGAGTAATCGACCAACAATTGTAGTTACCTTATTTTCTTTGGAGATTGGAAGTAACCATGCGACAATGTCATTCCATTTTGAGGGTACACCTTTCATACCAGCCGCTTCCACCACGTACTTCCACACTTTAATTGAAAACGAACATTCAAATAAAAGGTGCTCATGTGAATCCGGTTGAGTTTTACATAGCGGCAACGTAAGTGAAGCTAAATCAAGATCATTTCCAACATGCCATTGCCTCATCCTATCTTGGGTAAGCAACCTTTTCCTCATCACAAGCCAAAGATGAGTCGTGTGTCTTGGAATAGAGTACGTCGACCATACAAGATAATACGCACCAATCTACTTCCACACCACGCTCACGCATAGCATGCCAAGCATGCTTTATAGAAAATTCACAAAACCCTCCATTATACTTCCAAACGAGAGAATCAGGTTGATCTGGTCTTAGATAGGGGACGTTAATTTGGTCTTAGATTGGGGACGTTAAGCATCGCTATTTTACTACACCATAGTGCATGTGTAGTAACTCATATGGGTAAAAGCTGGTAGGCCAAAATATAAAGTATACTAGGTAGACTATTTAGCACGGCCCTAGATAGTTTACATTTCTATCTCTCGCACCATTTTAGTTGTTTAAGAAAAGCGTAGTTTGAGATAGGTTCAAGTTTGTTTTTAAACAAAGTTTGAGCAAAGGATGTGTTTACTATCTGAGTGACTATAGAATAGATGTAAAAATAAGAACTTAAACTAAACGTTTATGAAATAAGAAAAACAGAAAGTTAACGGATTTTTTTTGCACAATGCACTCGAGAGTATCTAGCCATACCTCTTCCACCCACCCCACCTAAGGAATTTCAAAATTTCACAACTGAGAGTTTGACTTATCTAATTTTTATCCATGTATCTAGCCAAAGATTAGCAGCCATGCTTCTAGTGAGCATGTCCTCAGTGGGTTCACCAATGATGTTTACAAGCCCAATGTCCTGAGATCTTGTCCACTTACTTTGTGGTCTAGGATCCGAGCTAGAAGATGTCACTGGGAGTTCAGATGTGAGTTCAGGTGCAAGAGCCACATAATCATTTAGAACATCCGTAGAGATGTCTTGTTCAGGGTGAGGTTCATGAGTTATAGGTTCCACGATCATTTGAATCGGTGTTTCCTATCCCCGCAGGGGACCGATTATCAATGAACTCACTGATGGTTGGTTGGGGTAGGTTATGAGGTAAGACATAATATGAGATGTCGATTGATATGAGGAATTGAGTTAGTTGTTGTACTCATCAAGAGGATATCTTAATGAGTTATCAATTCCTATTTCCTCCACTAAGGTGTTGGTGAACCTCGATGCTTTCAAGTACTTTCATCAAAGGTGACATGAAAGGTTTCCTCAACTTATTGTCTCCTTGTGTTAAAAACCCTGAAGGCTTTGGAGATCGGTGAGTAGCCTAAGAAGTATCCATCATCAGCTTTTGCATCAAACTTGCCTAGATAATCCTTGTAGTTATGAATGAACACAGGACATCCAAACACATGAAAATAGCTTATGTCAGGAAGTCTACCTTTGAAGATCTCATATGGGGTTTTATTATGCCTTTTGACAATGATTGACCTGCTTTTGAGTGTAACAAAAGTGCGGTTTTGATCGCTTCCGTAAATGCTTCGGAGGGTCGAGCCATTTAACATAGTTCTAGCAGACCATAATGAGAGTTACTTTTTCCTTTCAGCTACCCCATTTTGTTCAGGGGTGTAAGGAGATGAGAAATTTTGAGAAATTCCTTTTCATCACGTAAACTCTCAAGCTCTTGATTTCTCAACTCATTACATCATTGTCGGCTTACGATTTGTTTAACTCGTGATGTCATTCGGTTTTCAATCTTCCGATGAATGACATTATTGTATCACCATTGCCGACTCTTTTGGAAAGAAAGTATACCCGAGTGTATCTTGAGAATTCATCAACAATGACAAGTGTATACTTCTCATGCCTTTGGATTGATCTGGACAGCGGTCCAAAGAGATCCATGTGCAAGAGGTGAAGGCAACTTTTGATGGAGAAATTTTGTTTGGTTTTGAATGATGCTCTGTGATGTTTACCCTTTTCATAAGTGCAGAGCATGGTTTGTCTTTTGCAAAACCAAGTGATGGTAAGCCAAGGACCTTGTTTTGTTTTGCCAAGTTGTTGAGGTTTTTGAAGTTTATGTGTGAGAGTCTCTTATGCCATAGCCAATTGATAGTTTCAGTTGGCTTTAGCAAAGAGACATCGCTCCATCTTGGGAGAGTGTTGACATATCTAGCACATAAACATCATCTCTTCTAGGAGCTATCAACACAACTTCCTTGTTGGCATTGAAAATGGTACCTTGTTTATCATTGAATTGTACAATGTATTGAGCATCACATAGTTGATCAATCGATGAGATTGTATTTGAGACCATTGACATAGGCTATTCTAGAAAAACTATTCCATTGCAGTTCTTGAACCATAACCTTCAGTGGGACATGATGAGTTATCACCAAATACTACCTTGGGCCTTGGTTCCTTTACATACTTGTGCAGATATTCCTTCACACCGCCATGCTTCGAGCATCCATCGCCTAGATGCCAAATAGGCTCCCCTGGCATGTCTCGCACAAGTAGTAAACTTAATTAGTTTCTCTTAGTGACCCACTTACTAGTGGGCTTGGGTCTCAAGGTCTCTTTGAAATTTGCAATCGACTCATGGTCAATGGTTGTGTGCATAGTGCTACTACTGTGCTTTGCATTTAGAGTGTCAAGATAACTCATTGACTCGGGTTGTTTGGAATTTCTCCTTGCATGAATGACATCATGTTGGGATGTCTCATGAGTCGGATTACAAGATATATCACAAAGATGTGTTCATGAGGCAATCATCCCGATGATGATCATTAAACCACAGAGGAAAAGGTTTTTCTCTATTCTTGGGAGCAGCTTTGGAGGATGAAGCATACCGATGACCAACTTTGGTATAGTTTGCTTGAATGACATATCAGATGGTCTGCGATCCTGTGATCATCCTTTTGCATATCATGCAAAAAGGGATTCTATAGAAAGCAATTGTCGAGTGGTATGGTCGGTGTAATGACACGTACTCACACTTTTGTTTATTTTGGAGGTTGACTTAGACTTTGAGGAACTGAGGAAGTCGACTTTGTCTCCTTGATTTGTTCAGGACCTTTTCAATGGATTCCATTTTTTCAAGAAGCTTCCTCACAAGTTCGGTCAGTTCTTTGAATTTGGTCACCGATCGGGGACAGAGGATGTTGAAGTTTCAAAGAGGAGTAGAATCTTGTTGAGTTTGTTTTGTTGGTCTTTTCGGATGGTTCTACCAAGTCCGCACCTTTCTTTTGGTGAATGAGGATTGAATTTCAGTGGAGTAAGCTCGAGCTTGGAGCAAAGCACCACGAAGAGGTTTTGATGGTGGAAGCGGTGCTTGAGATCTCCTTGGGCACTTCGAGATGTGTTCATTACTCTTGGGCACATCAGTGAGTCCAAGCATGCTCTTTAGAGCTTGACTTTCGAGCTCTAGAATCCTTCCAGGGATCGAAATTTGGAAGCTTACTCTCGGGATTAACCCGCTCAATCCAATCACCGGAATTGGGATTAGTCAACATATTTGTAATCATGCCACCGCATACACAAATGGCTTAGAGATCGGTCTTTGTTAAGAGAGTCGTGAGATGATCTTCACCTATGACTCTCTTCTTCAGGCTCCCACAAAGATCCAAGACCACAGGATTCTTAGCGGTCAACTATTAAGAATATCATTTGCCTTTTTAAGTTCATCTTGAAGATCGTGATTTCTTTTAACTAGTTCATGTTTTGAATTTTCAAAGTGCAGCCAAGCTTAGCTTGTTTTAAAATAAGCAATTCATCCCTACACTTATTCAATTCAAAACTTAACTTGTTGTACTTAGAAAAAAGATTCAGTCTTTGCTCTTCTACAAACTTAAGGTCTACATTTTGATAATTCATATAAGATCGCCAATCGAGTCATCATCCATAGAAAGTAAAATGTTTACCTTCTTCATTGTGATGTTGACCCATTCCCCGTTCCTAGCACGATTCTTTCCAACGGCCTAGCTTGTCCTCTTCTCGAGAGAGCCATCGCGTAATGCACCGACATGTACTATTTCATCATCGATGAGACCGGCTCTTCATCCTACCAAAGGTTTCAAAGAACGCAGGCCTTTGTTCTTGCCCCGCACAATTTTAACATTTGTTGTTGTCTCTGAGGGATCGCCTCAAGCAATGCAAGCTTAGATTTAGCTTTCTTATACTTGGCTTCATAATCAATGGTTTTGTTAGAATCAGATTTATTTTGAAAATTTTGATGAGACTGATACATTTTGGTTGAAATTTGCTAAAGCCTCGAGGACTGATTTGAACCTGATGGTTTATAAGAGGGTTCAAATTGTTTTAGAAAAATGCAGTCTTTTGCAACTTAACACCATCATTTGACACGGTCCATTTAAAAAGAGTTTTGTACCGGTGTAAGTTTGAGAGAGAGTTTCGAGTCCTTAGCCACGAAGGTGTTATACTCAAGTTTCGTGTCCATTATCCTGCTTTTCCTTGGTATCGATGGTCCTTCATGACTATGAACTAGGTCATCCCTGGAGTTTGCTTAGTGTACTACAACTTATAATGACTCCATAATATCGCCGAAGACAAGATATTATGATACTTTTGAGTCTTTTGTCCCGGTTGACCACTCTCCTTTCATCCTCGGGTCCACTGAGTCGTGCTTGGGCAACCCTTCAAGCCAGTCTTTGGGACAAATGGACCTTCATTTATACACTTGATATAATAAGGTTCCATCCCAATCAAATAGCAAAGCATTCGCTTTTCCATTTGTTGAATTTGCCAACTTCAAGTCTAGGGCAACAACCTGAATAAGCTCCACCCTTTTTATCGACTAGTTGGGGTACATCAATTTCAGCCATTTAGGATCCTAATTTAAAAAACTTTTAGAGCGCCTAAAAATGAGTTTTATAATTAGCCTTGCTCTCGATACCACTTGTTGTTCCCAGGTTCACTAATGTTTAAAACAGCTTTTAGAATAAAAACAAGTTAATAGTGAACAATGACCGAAATTAACATAAGTAAAACACACTTATAAATTTTCAACATCATATTCTTATTAGAAATAAATCAACAAAGAATACGCTACCCAAGTACTTATGCGAATAGTACTTGGGATTGAAATGACAAAGTTGGGTGACTCTCTCTAAGCTCAGCTAAGTCCTGAGCACAACTCTTAGAGCTCACCGAGCTATCTCGGGGAACTAAGTTATATTTGGAGGAGTGAAAAGATGGCTTGCGTGTATGTGTGTTTTTACAATTCACAAGCTTAATCTTTTCACTCCATCTCTTATGCTATTTATACATGTATGAGTTTTAACTCTTTCCTAAATGACAAATTGACATTATACGTAAGACAAAATACGATGTATTTTGTCTCATTTCAAAGACTATTCTAGGTAAGAGACAAGACTACTTTCCTAAGTTCGTGATGACACTGAGCACGATCTTTTGCCATTCAGGAAAGTTGACTTTGGTTGATAAGGACATTGTCTTATCCGATTCAAACTTATCCGCCTTTGTCCCGCTTCTTTCTTGATCTTTTCATCCTTCAGCCTTCTACTTCGCTTGTCTTGAGGTAAGCATTGGAGAGAGTCTTGGGGATTCAGTGAGTTATTGTCATCACTCACTGAATCCACCATCTTCTTCTTGACTCAGTCTTCACCCCTTTAGCAATACCGCTTCATCGAAGTGGAGAGACTTCTTCACTGCGCCCGCCTTGAGTATCCTCGAAGATGACTCAGAGAGGCTATGCACTCAGTGAATTGATTAGTGTTTAACGGACTAAACACGGGCTATTTTCTATTCAAATCCTAGATTAAGGGGTTTGGGTATTTACTGAACCCAACACTTCTCAGATTTGGGCGGCGCAGTTTTCCATGTTAATCTGATTTTGATGATTCTAAAAACCCTCTCAAGGTTTGTTAATGGGTTTTGATATTTGAAAGCCTCGGTGGTGGTGTGGGGTGATTGAGAGGATGATTTTTGTAGTGGTCGAAAAGTGGGGTTTTTTTACACGGATTCAAAAATTTTTCACACTGAATACTGGGTTTGTTTATATGAATTATGTTTCCTCACCATTTTTCAGTGTTGGAAGTGGTGGTGTAGGCTTAGAAGTAGTGGTGTGTGACAATGAGTGGTTTAGAGGGGTATGATGGTGGTGGTTGTGGTGGTGGGGTTTGAAGTGGTGACTGATGGTGACGGAGGTATAATGGTGGTGATGAGAGGACAAAAGGCGGTATGATGGTGGTGATGGAGGTATGACGGTAATTGGCTGTGGAGGCAGTAGTGACAGGTGATTTTGGTGGTGATGAGAGGAAAAAAAAAGGTGTAGGGTGGATAGTGATGCTGTTAATGAGTATATCGTGTTTGGGTGTGATTGGTGTTGTATTAAAAGTTAAAAGAAATATTTATTTAAATTAGTAATTAAAAGAAAATAAAGGAAATACTCATTTAAATATTCAAAAGGAATAAGACAAAGGGTGTTTTAGTCATTTAACTTTGATCAGGGACTAACCATGCAACCAAAACTTTAAAATGAGGACCATCGTTGCACTTTCGAAAGGATAAGGACCGAACCTGCAATTTGGCCAAACCACAAGGACCAAAAATGCAATTTACCATGTAATTAAATATTAAACTTCAATCGCATATTTCGTTCGAAATTGATATAAAAGCTTAACATTTTGATATTTATGTAATTATGTTAAAATAACAAGCACTCCAAATTAGGGGTGATCATCGGTCCCGAATCAGACCGATTAAGACCGAGACCGAATTAGTCCAAAAGTCGAGACCAAAAACTGGACCGTATGTAGTCGGTCCGGTTCGGTCTCGGTCGGTCCGTCGGTTGGTTCCGGTTTAACAAGGCAAAATAGTTAGTTTGTGGTTCGGACCGGACCGACCAAGACCGAGACCAAATTAGCCTAAAAGACGAGATCGAGGACCGGACCGAATGTGGTCGGTCAGGTCCGGTCCGTTCGGATGGTTTGCTCAGTCCTAACACTGGAAAAAAATATAAAATAATATAAACTCTTTAAGTTTTAATTATATCTTAACATAACAATTATTCCAACATTTAGAGTCTATACTTCTAAATATTTAGCCAGTATCTATACTTTTAAATATTTAGGTTACAAGTTACAGAGTATTAAGTATTTGCTTCTGGATATTAGATGATTTGATTATATAGTAAAGAAGACAACCTACTTATTTGGTTCTTATTGGCAATAAAAGATTTTTTAAGTTGCACTTGAATGCAAAAATAAATACGATTATTGCTTACTAATATAGTAATTTGATTAAAACAATGGAGTTCGAGACCCTAAAATGTGAAACGAATGTAGTATGAATTAAATGAAATACCAAACTCCTTGTTCTACACACTAGTAAAATAAAATAATAAGGTGATAACGTTTAGAAGAATTTGATGATAGTCCTTAAAAATTTACCATGAACGAATAAAGATAAAGATGTGTATCGATCTAGATATATGTAGACCTTGAAATATTGTGATTTCACTAGTAAAACAAAAAGAAAGCCAATTTTCTTGTTCGACCGAGTAAAACTGGAAGAAGAAAAACATGTTTAAATGTTATCAACTATCGTCAAGATCGAATGATGAAACTATTTATAATGTCATTACGTAATAGCATAATATTCATTTTTCTTTGTCATGCCTTGTTTGTCTACTTTTTACCGATATGGCTTACAACACAAATGCGAAGTAGTAAAATAGCAATGATGCGTCATTTAATGGATAGCGTTAGTTACCAAAGTAGCATAAATATAAAACCCTCTAAAATGGACACATCTGAAAATGCCGAGTCAATGCAGGTAGGTTCGTTAAAAAGTAAAATACATATGTTAGTTTTCTATTTTGAAAAAAAAAAAAAAAATATATATATATATATATATATATATATATATATATATATATATATTTACATCTCACATAGCTTACAAAAGTAGAATGTTTTATGGTTATAAACTAATGAGCATACAAATGGCATGCATACAAAATATGTTATACTTTGACTGTTATGAGTTTAGCAGAAATAAATGATATAAACTAAAAATTAATTATTATTTCAGATTCATAACACTTAAAATTCAATATATAATCTTAATTTTTCTTAATACTTTGTGTTAACATAACAAAATACTCCGAACTTTATACTAACGGAAATTCATGGTGTATGCTTTTATGTAGCTAGAAATTTAGCAACTGCTTCTAAATTAAAGCTATAAATGAAAATTTATTTTTCTTTTTGGCAAATAGATTTAAAAGCTGCACCGCAGTAACCAAATAAACGTGAATATTAAATATACTTGTAAGTTGATTAAAACAATGGAATCTCAAATCCAAAATTGTAAAACAAATAGTCAAATATATACTGTGATTTTATTGACATGTTGAATTGAAATTGCTTGTTGCATTACATACACTAAGACTACTTCTGACCTTCACACCACTTCATTTACCACACCATCGTCATATTAGTTTTCTCCTTCCTTCACAACTAGGGGTGAAAACGAGCCGAGCCGAGGCCGAGCCTGCTAGAGCTCGAGCTCGGCTCGTTTATATATAAAAAGCTCGAGCTCGTTTCGAGCCTCACATTTTGAGCTCGAGCTCGGCTCGTGAAAATTTTCACAAGCTCGAGCTCGGCTCGTTAACACAAAGCTCGACTCGTTAACACAAGGCTCGAGCTCGTTAACACGGTTACACGTATATAAAATATATATACGTATATATTTCTAGGGCTCGTTTAGGCTCGCGAGCCTAAACGAGCCTTTTGTATAGAGCTCAGGCTCGAGCTCGATTATTAAATGAGCCCAAACTTAGGCTCGAGCTCGGACTCGAGCTCGGGTTCGAGCTCGTTTAGGCTCGGCTCGTTCGAGCTTTTTACCGATCCGATCCCGAGCTTTTCACGAGCGGCTCGGCTCGTTTTCACCCCTATTCACAACCATCTCACTTTTCACTTCCAAGAATCTCACATCACTTCACCTTTCAACACATTTTTTATTTATTAAAATACCCACTATATATTTCCCACACAGTCACAAACTAAATAAAAATAAAAAGTTACCCACTAACACAAATGCCAAAAACTGAAGGTTTTACCTTTCTTGGTCTATCGTCAATCCTACACACCCAACTCCTAACCATTCTCACATAGTCAAAATACTTGTCATTTGATCACTTTCACCAGGTTGGAGGTAGCCTAATTGGGTGTTTAACAAAATATGTGATTATACTCTTTTCTTGGAACAACTTGAAAGTTGAAACCAAACTGAATAGACTAACATAACGAAATAAGTCAACCTGAACCATTTGTTTAGGTTCAAAGATTAGTGCTATAAGAAATCGAACCATGCATGATTGCTTGAACCAAATAAAGAAGTATGTATGTGTCGATGTTTAAAAACGTGAACCTTAAAATATTTTAGTTTCAATATTGAAACGACAAAAGAAGAAGTTTGGCTCGACTTTGAAGTGAATTAAACATGACAAACTCATAAACCGATTCTTAAGACAATTAGAAATTTAGAATAAAAAATTGACGCAACATAATCGATTCCAATCCTTTTTATTTAGTTTACTACTGGGACCGAGTTTTGCCACCCTAACCAAATAATAAACATTTGATGAGTTTATAATATGCTTTAAGGATACAAAGTTTACTTAAGAGTAAATTACACCGTTCGTCCTTGTGGTTTGCGTTGACCGCAGGGTTTCGTCCTTTCACCAAAAAAGTTGCACCGTCCGTCCTTAAGTGGGAAACGTTATGCGTTGTTCGTCCCTCCATCCAACTGGGCCCACTAACGGTCGTTAAGTCTTGTTAACCTGAGGGTATAATCGTCATTTCAACACCATAAAGACGAACGATGCAAGGACGAACGGTGTAGTTTACACTATCATTCATCACTTTAAACTCAAAAGAAATATGGGAAGAGTACTCAAGATTGAATGACTAAATTACTTCTCTGTACTAAATGTTATTAAAAATACCCCTCTTACACTTCTATCCCCATTTCTGCAAATCAATCACCACCCACCGCCCAAACAAGAACCCTAGATCTGGCTAAAAAAAAGACCCTCACAACAACAAATTCTTTTAATATGCAAGTTCAAGGGAATAAAATCTAGAACTATTGCTGCTTTTTGATTTAGTATATGATCGGGTCTGAAACTGTCAAGTTTATCACACAAATCAACCACTTGTGAATGGTCAACCGTAATAAAATTCAAACAGTCTAAAACCAATACAATTTCCCTTGGAATATAGTGGATTCCCGGGTCGTTAAGTCCCACCTGAGACCTGAATGGTGTTTAAAACGTTCAGATGTCGAATGATCACTAAGGATAATGATCTGTAAGGATTTTGATTGGAAATTACACTACTGATTTATTGGAATGGTATTTGGATACAGAAATATAAGGCACAACAATCAGATTAAACAAACTTGAACGCGTACGTTTACTAAACTACGTAAACGTACAAAATAAAACGTGAGTTTTAAGAAATAAAAGACCTACAAATATGAAAATGATATTTTTACAATCCTAATAATAAAAGAAAATTATTAGAAAATTAAAATTATTTTTATAACTATTTATTTAATTATTATTAATTAAAAACTATTTTAAACTATTTAATAATACACTAAAATATAATAAAATATGAAATAAAGCTAGAAAAATGAAATTATGACTTAGAAAAATCTAAAATATTAGAAAACTAATTTTAAAACTGAAAAGATATTTTTTATGATTTTTATTTATTTTTTATTAATTATTTAATACTTTTTAACTATTTTAAATTCTAATAAATACTAAACAAGCTAAGAAAATTATGAAGTTTTTTATATAAATATCTTATGCTGACAGAAAACTAAGAAAATTATAAAAACTGAAAATGCTTAATAATAAGCTGAAAAGAAAAATTAAAAAGCTAAATTCTATTAAATAAACGCTATCACTATTTTTAAAATGATGTTTTTGTGATTTTTCTTTTTGAAAACTATTTAACTACCGAAAATAAGAAACTTTTATGAAAACAAAAATTTTACAACTTAAAAATAAGCTATTTGAGAGCTTATTAGCTCAACAGTTAGCTTATGAGCTTATTTTGATTTTTCAAGCTTAAATAAGCTTACAAACTGGAACCAAAGGTGAAATAAGATACAAATAAGCTAAAGTAACTTAGATTAAGCTAGAAAACACAAAGTATTACACTGAAAAGCTTTAATAAGCTAATAAGCACTTTAACTTCTTTATGTTCTAAGACGCTTATGGGACAAAGTAAAAGCCGCTTTCTATCAAATAAGCTACAAAGTTGAAAATAAGCACTGGAATGAAAATATGGCTAGGTTAGCTTTCCAAAGAACCAAAATACACAAGCTATGGTTCACTAATAAGCTTTTGACAAGCTTTTGAAAAAGCTTGTAGACACTGAGTAAAGACTCAGTATATACTGAGTCAGTGTATACAAGAATTGGGACAAACTAAAAGCTTGTTGCAGCCCTACCAAATAAGCTGCCAAATGGAAAATAAGCATGGTCCTGTGAATGGCTAGATTGGCTTTCCAAAAAGCCAAGGTTCATAAGCTGAGGTTCACTAATAAGCTCTTGATGAGCTTTTGAAAAAGGGTCACTCAATCGTACGTGGCACATTTTTCGACAAGGTGTTCAAAATAAGCTAAGAAATAAGCTATTAAATAAGCTAGCTAAAAAATATAAAAAATACTAGGATAAAGATGAGCGCTTATATTTTAATATTCCAAAAGCTTAAATCTTGAAAACTAATATTAAGTCCTATATAAAATTATCTATTTTATTCAAAAATGAGTTTCTATAAAATTTTGACTTTTTAATTGTGAAACAAGTTTGACTTTTATGAGATTCTAATGATCCTAGATGATCTAATTTTATGTATTAAGCTACTATGAGACTAATTTAAGCTAAATAAACAACTTTTAAACCAATATGCATGATTATGAAAAATGAAAATCAAACAGCTAATACAAGGATGTGATCAAAGGTTATTTTGACTTTCAATGAAGTAAACACTGGTTTTTATTGTTTCTGTGAGCTATATTGACCTAATGCAACTTACAACAAACAAGAACAAAGGCTCTAACACCCTCTAAAACAGTTTAAACAAGCAAATCCAAACAACCCTTATCTTAACTGTTTTGAAGCTTTACACACTAAAACAAATTTTCAAACCAAGAAAGCTATAGATTAACTTATATTAACTATGTTTAGACAAGATTAAACTAAAATTAACTTACTTTAAACAGATAAACTATGAAATGCAAATTTTGAGAAAATGCTTACAAGATGAGTCCAAGCACAAAACTTAGAACCAAAAGCCAAGGACACAACCTATAGCTTCCCAAGAAGCTCTAAACCCAAGGCCATCCACAATTCACCTTGCTCCAGCTTTCTCTCTTCTTCATTCTTGATTTTTTATTTTTCACTAATTTATTTGGTATTTTTGGTGTTTTTTTCTTTTTGATAGTAAACAAAGTTTTAAGGTTTCTAAAAGCTTTCAGAAGCTTTCTAGGAGCTTAAGTGAGCTTATTCAGTCCTTAACATCCACTACAAACAACATTAAGCTTAAATGAGATTTTGAACTTGAAAATTGCATAAACTTGAAATGAAACTGAAATATGAAATTGATTACTGAAAATAGATTCACAATACAATAATATTGATAAAAAAGATTACTTGAAAGCTTGAAATTACACTGGAATTTAAAAATTAACTATTTTGACATAAACTAAATTAAATTATACTAGATATGTTCTACATTGCTTCTTTCTTCTCTTTATAATGATCTCTTTTGGCTTTGTCGACATCTCTGAGACTTTCCCACTTGATTTCAACCCTTGAATTCATCACTCTCTTCATAATCGTACATGTGGCATTTTTGGCGGCAAAAGGTGTTTGAGCAGGTTTTTGCATTTAAAGAAGTTTGGGAGGATGTGGAGGTGGAGAGGAGTGGTTAAACAGGTGGAAAGGTGGTGGTGAGGTGGAGAGGTGGGGAAAACAGCCCTGGTTTTGGGTTTCAGGCATGGTAGAGGAAGGTGAACAGTGTATCTGGTTTAAGGGCGTTGACCGTTTGACCGTTGGATATTAATAACGGGGAGGGGTCAAAATAGGGTATATTGAACTGGCTCAAGGGTTTTGACAGGGTTCAAGGGTCAAGTACTTGGGCTTGGGTTGCAAGTTGGGCCAGCTGGGTTGGTTTTGTGTTTGGGTTTAGTAATAAAAAGGGTCCGTTTGGTTTGTTATTAACACAAGGACCATTCATGTAATTTCGGATTTTTGAGGGACCAAAACTGCCAACATTCCAAAGTTATCACAAGGACCTATCCTGCCATTTATGAATAGTACAAGGACCACATTTGATAATTTTCCATTTTTAAATATCCAAGGACCTTTTATGACACTTTTTTAAACTTTAGGGACCTTTTCTGCCATTTGACCAAAGATTCATTCAAGGACCATTTTTGACAACTTAGAATATTTCAGGGACCTTGAATGATAAAACTCCACATTTTGGATTCCAGGGACTAGATTTGACAAGTTTCCAAACTTGGGGACTAAACTCGCCAATTATGCAAACTTGATACATTTTTCATCTGATTTAGGTATTTTTGCATTTAAAACACATAAAACACTTATTTGTGATATTTTTATCATTTTGATGCATTTCTGAGTGTTTTCAGATATTTTTGCAGTTTAAATGGTACAAAAATGATGAGTATTTAGACACTCATCAATCCCCCACACTAAGATATTGCTAGTCCCTAGCAATCTTTTGAGAAAACTTAATGGATTTGAATCTCTTTACCAAAAGCCATTACTTCTGGAGTATCCAATTGTTTTAGTTCAAGTAAGAACCTTGGTACAATGATAACCAAATGATTTTGAGCAAATCAAATCAACGGATTTGATTTGTCTTTACCGTAGCCGTTTATTCGACTAGCCAACTCTTAGATAAATTATCAATATTATCTTTGGTGAGCCGATTACCAATTATGGTTTTCCAACCGCCTTTACCACAAGCCATAAACTTGCGGGCTAGCCAACTCTTCACTAATTAAAGATATGGTGAGTCGAACACCATACAATTTTGGGCAAATTGCAAGCCATCAACGGATTTGATAAATCTTTACCAAGAGCCGTTTGCTCTTGGATTAGCCAATCCTTATGTGGGTTAGACATGGATGATTACCATTTGTCGAGTAAGTGCAAAACACTTACTCCAAAAAAATTTTGGCCAAAAATGGGGGAATTGGATGGTATAATTACATGATAAAATTCGTGAGAATTCCCCCCCACACTAGAAATGAATATTGTCCTCAATATTCAAAGTATCGGCTGTTATGCCGAAACTTAAAACGTAAAAGGGAAATACTATGGCCATTATTTTATTTTTGATATATACACATTTTTTTTATATGAAACTTTATATATAACAAATGGGCAACCCCCACACTAGGGTGGTAGAAAGTAGAAAGAAGTCGAATACGGTGAAAACCCATATGGTGTGTGCTATCGTTTTTGATTACCGAAGTCACTAGCTTGACTCGATCCCGCATTCATTGGTTCATGGGGAAAGTTTGTAGATCCGACAACCACGTGGAATGTCCTCTCCAAAATAGTGTTTTAATCGATGACCATTCACTTTAAAATTTGGACCATCAAGTTGAGATAACTCAATAGTTCCATAAGGAAATACTTTAGTGATGGTGAATGGTCCGCACAAGGGATTTTAGTTTTCCTGAGAAAATCTTTAATCTTGAATTGAAAAGAAGGACTCGATCACCGACGTTGAAAACGCTGTTCTTGATTTTGGAGTCATGAATCTTCTTTGTCTTTTGTTTGTAGATCAAAGAGTTCTCGTGATGCTTGATCACGAGTTCATTTAGTTCATTCATTTGAACTTTCCGGTGATCACCAACTGCCGTCAATATCGAAGTTTGCATGTTTCAAGGCCCAAGATGCTTTGTGCTCGAAGCTCAATCGTAGATGACACGCCTTTCCGTACACAAGCTTGTATGGAGTACACCATTGGTGTTTTATAAGCCGCACGGAAGGCCCAGAGGCCATCTAGCTTATCCCACCAAGAGGCACGGTTTTCGCCACCGCCCTTTCCGAATTCTTAATCCTCGGCTAGAAACTTCCACTTGCCCACTTGTTTGGGGGTGGTACGCAGTAGAGAGACGGGGGTTACACCATACTTTTGCATGACTCTATCAAACCGTCATTGCAGAAATGCGCACTACGATCACCGATTATAGCTCGTGGAGTTCCAAACCTAGCAAAAGATATTTTAAGAATTTCACAACAACTCGGCATCATTGTAGGTAAAGCTTTCGCTTCAACCCATTTTGACAAATAGTCAAAAGCCACAAGTATGTATTTGTTTCCTCGAGATGATGGAAATGGCCCCATAAAGTCAATGCCCAGATGTCAAAAATCTCACATACTTTAATGGCGTTTTGCGGCATTTCATTTCTTTGCGAGATATTTCCGTGACGCTGACAAGCGCCACAGTTTTGATAAAATCGTGGCATCTTTGTAAATCGTGGGCCAATAAAACCCGAATCAAACACCTTCTTGGCGCGGTAGTTTGACTATGATGGCCCCCCGGGTCCAAAGATGGCAAGCTTTGAGAATGTCTATAGCTTCCTGTTCATAAACACACTGTCGGATGACTTGATCCGCATGATTTTGAATAAGTAGGGTCGCCCCGTAGTAATGTTTAACATCCTTGAAGAATTTGTTCTTCTGCTGGGTCGACATTCCTTTCACTATGAAGTTACCCGCATGGTAATTTTGCGAAGTCAAGAAACCATGGGGTAGTAGAGTCTCCACGAAAAGAAACCGCATTGAGTGTCTCGAGAGGAAATGTTTCATTTATTTCCTTTTTCTCTAAAACATCTTGGTGAGGGTTTTCTAAACGGATAGATGATCAATGTGCTAGGTTCTCCTTTTTATCATAATGTATAATGATATCAAATTCTGGGTGCAGGAGGAGAACCCAACGAGCAATCTCGCTTTGCATCTTGTTTTGCAAAGAGATATTTGAGAGCCGAATGATCCGTATACACCACGCATTTGGTCAAGATTAGGTATGGCCGAAATTTTTCAAATGCATACACCACGGCTAGTAGCTCTTTTCTCGTGGTGGTGTAATGGGTTTGAGCTTCAGTCATAGTCTTACTCGCGTAGTGGATAGGCTGAAAATGCTTGGTTTTACGTTGCCCTAAGACTCGCACCGATAGCAAAATCACTTGCATCGCACATGAGTTCAAAAGGTAAATCCCGCCGGGGCAACAAGAATGGGTGCTTCAGAAGTTTTTCTTTAATGTTTCAAAAGCTTTGATGCATTCGGGTGAGAAGATAAACGGAGCATCTTTTTCAAGAAGATGGGTCATAGGCCATGCATTTTAGAAAAATCTTGTATGAATCTGCGATAAAAAAACCGCATGACCTAAAACTCCTAATACCTTTGACGGTAGTAGGATTAGGCAATTTAGCAATAACATCGACTTTTGCTCTATCGACCTCGATCCCATTTTTAGAAATCTTATGGCCAAGGACTATGCCTTCTTTGACCATAAAGTGACTCTTCTCCCAATTTAGACAAAGATTGGTGTCTTCACACCGTTTTAGCATTTTATCTAAATGGGAGAGACATGTTTGAAACGAGTCCCCAATGACCGAGAAGTCATCCATAAACACCTCCATTGTTTCCCCGATCATGTCGTGGAAAATGGCCATTATACATCGTTGGAACGCGTGCTGTGAGCATTACATAGGCCAAAAGGCATACGTCTATAGGCAAAAGTTCCGTATGGGCATGTGAATGTGGTCTTTTCTTGATCCAGCGGATCAATGGGGATCTGAAAATAACCTGAGAAACCATCAAGGAAACAATAGTACTCGCTCCCGCTAATCTCTCAAGCATTTGGTCCATGAAGGGTAGAGGAAAATGGTCTTTACGGGTAGGCCATTCAACTTACGATAGTCAATACACACACGCCATCCCGCTACCACCGAAGTTGGAATTAACTCTTTCTTCATTTGTGACAAATGCTTATGCCACCCTTTTTCGAAACACAATGGATTGGGCTAACCCAAGGACTATCAGAGATCGGGTAAATTAATCATGCATCAAGAAGTTTGAGAACCTCTTGTTTAATAACATCATGGATTTTTTGATTTACTCTTCTCTCGATGTTGAATCGCTGGTTTGAAGTCATCCTCCATCAAGATTTTGTGAGTACAAAACTCAGTGTTGATACCCTTAATGTCGGAGAGTTTCCAAGCAATTGCTTGCTTGTGTGACTTTAAGACCTTTATGAGAGCAGCTTTTTCATCTTTACTCAAATTTCGAGCAATAATGACAGGTAATTTATCATCACCCTCAAGAAATGCATACTCGAGGTGAGGTGGTAAGTCCTTAAGTTCTACCTCGAAATTCTTTAGTTTTCAACCGACTTGACTTCCTTATTATGAAGCTCGATGGGAGAGTGATGATGGGTCATCATTGAGCAACTCTCGATGAGAAGAATATCTCCTCGATGTCAATTGAGCGTGATCAATTTCCCATGAAACCGAATCACTAGATAAGTATGCTTCAATCTCTTCCAAGATGAAGTCACTTTCCTCAAACGGAGTGAGGAGAAGAGTAGAATTGGCAATGATGGGTTGAGATGAATGAGTGAGATTATCACCCGAAGAATTATGATCATAACCGAGAACTTCTTGAGAGTACTCTTTAGAAGCAACATCAATGATATCTATTCGTTAACCAACTCGTAATCATAGTTTGCGGAGTACCTCGAAGTTTGATCAAGGTTAAAGGTGACTGCTTCATTACCCACACGTAATGTGATTTCTTGCTCAAATACATCAATGAGAGCACGCCCGCTCGTGAATCCTCGCCCAACAATGAGAGGAACCCGATGATCGCATCAAGTCAACAACCACAAAGTCACTGAAAATGGAACTTCCCTACTTTCACAATACATCCTCTGCAATGCCAAGAGGATGGGATATTGTACGATCTGCAAGCTCGAGAGTCATGCATGTAGGAGTAAGATCCGAAAGAGAAAGTTTCTTCCATATCAATAAGGCATCGATTGATGCTTGCACCAAGATCGGCTAAGGCAAAGCATTCAACCATCCCCGGAAATACACAAGGTAAGAGAAATTTTCCAGGATCTCCAAGCTTCTCGGGAAGCTTCTTCAAGATAACTGCAGAGCATTTCTCGCTCGAGGAGTTTTAGCCATTTCAAAAAGCTTTTCCTTGTTGCTTAACATGTGTTTGAGAGTTGATGCAAACTTGGGCATCAACATGATAGCATCCGCAAAGCTTATGTCAAAATGTAGTTCTTGGAAAATTTGAAAATTTTTTTCCATTTGATGACTGCTTTTTCGCAGAGCTTCGCTCATTCAAACGTGATGGGTAAGGAATAGAAGATTTGGATTTGGGGTTTTCAACCGATATGTCATGTGAATCAAAAACAACTCATGGCTTAGACTTGGGTTTCAGGACAACTTGAGGTTGGACATCGCTGGTACCTCCAAGTTATTAGCAGGAAGTTCCTTGTCCTTTGTCGCCTCAGGTTCACTTTCCACTACCTTCTGGAGAGAAGAAGAAGAGGTAGTAGGAATAGCAGGTCCATCATATGAAGCACCACTTCTGGTTGTGATCGCTTTGCGCCGCCTCGGGTTAGCGATCGTGTTGCTCGAAAGTTTTCCGAGCCCAGGGTTGATCATTTAAAGACTTCTTTAGATCAGCGATCTAACTGACCAACAACCTGTTCATTTCATCTTGGGATTTCATGAATTGTTTTAATAACTCATCAGATGATGGTCCAGTTGGAACAATGGCTTGAGTTTGATTAGGAAAATTTCGCCTTTATTATTCAAATTAGGGCCTTGATTTTGAAAATTTCCTTGATTAGGATTCATATTCCCATGAAATTGATTCCCTCGATTGAAATTGTTTTGATTAAGGTTTCCTTGATGTTGGAAACCTTGATTTGGTCTGGGATAGAAATTAACTTGGTTTTGATAACCTTGGTTCATTCTAGGTTGGTTCTGATTCCGGTTTTGTATGTTAGGATTCTGGTTAAAACCGGGTGGTCCTTGATAAATATTTGCACGGTAGTTTGGTTCATTTTGTGGACGGTATTGATTACCTCCCTGATGTGAAGTACCGGCTATAGCATTGGCTTCAAATGGAATACCATCGGTGGCAGCAGCTTGTAGTATGCATGAGGGCCACCACAAGTAACACAGACCTCGACTTTCTTTACTTCACCATGTGATGGTGTCTGTGTGAAAGTGACTTTCTTTTGGTTAGCAAGAACCAAAGCCTGAACAATATCTGTGAGTTTGTCAATCTTAGCATCGGTGCTAAATGTACTCACGTGAGATGAAGTAGAAGGTCCCGCATTGGACCGAGACTGATATGTCTTTGTTCGGAAAGGCGGACCAGGACTTGTTTTCTATAATTTGCAAGGCTTCTTTTGTGGTCTTGCTCAGAAATTACCTCCCGCGGAGGCATTTAAAGAGTCTTGGTTAGTTTGGTTCAAACCATTGTAGAAAGTATCCATTTGCATTAACTCGGTAAAACCATGATGTGGACACTTTCGGAGCAACTCTTTGTAACGATCCCATGCCTCATCGAATGATTCATCAAATCTTTGAGAAAATTTCACTATCTCATTCTTAAGACTTGTAGTTCGGGATGGAGGATAGAATTCGTTAACGAACTTAGTGACTAGATCTTCCCATGTCTCAATGGAACGAGGGGTTGTTTCTCAAGCCAATTCCGGGCTTGTCCCTCTAGAGAGAATGGGAAAAGAAGAAGCTTAATTGCTTCATGTGGGACATTCTTGTATTTGATGGTAGATGCAATCTTGTTAAACCATCGAATATGTGCATGAGGATCATCCCGCTCAAAACCATAAAATTGGCTTTGGGTTACAAGAGTAAGCAACCCGGTTTTGAGCTCGAAGGTATCGACCACGATGGCGGGACAATAATGGCATCTCAGAACCCTCGATGGGTGCTTGGAGAAGCTCATTCATCGGTTTATCTTCTGCCATTACGACATGGGGTGGTGGTACTAGACGTTCCTCACCACAACTGAAGGAGCGTAACGCCCTCTACGCCTACGTGGAATACTTGCAAGCTCGAAGTGGACTTGTGGAGCTGGAAGAACGAGCGCATGCACTAAGTTTAAAAATCAGCTTCAAAACAAATGCGAGGCAAACGACAAGTGAACTTAAACCAATAATCACAAATGAAATGGCTTCTTTGAAAAAGGTATACCAAATCACAAGGACACAAAGGCAAGTTTTGATCTGTAAGATTGGGAACTTACTAATGTTCACACCCCCAGCTTGGTAGGTGTACTGCCTTGATTTGCGGTGGTTGATTTTTATGTATTTAAGTACCACATAAAAGACGTAGGTATGAATTTGTGCTAAGGGTTTAAAAACTTTTGGACAATATTTTTGGTATCGTCTCGTTAAACCAAATCGTACCTCTTTAAGAATCACCTTAAAGAAAATACAAGATAGAAAAAGTTACGATTGTTTTGTTGTTTTATATTTTGTTTGGTGTTGTTAACACTTTAGGAAAAGTGTTAATGAACTTTTTGATAACTTTACAAAAAAACTGTTTACAAAAGGTGGTATATGTGCAAGAATGGGTCTGAGAATGCTTAAAATACGCTAAAGCCTCCCGCAGCGCGCCAAAATTTGATCGGGTCTAAACTGCCAAGTTTATCACACAAATCAACCACTTGTGAATGGTCAACCGTAATAAAATTCAAACATTCTAAAACCAATACAATTTCCCTTGGAATATAGTGGATTCCCGGGTCGTTAAGTCCCACTAGACTGAATGGTGTTTAAAACGTTCAGATGTCGAATGATCACTAAGGATAATGATCTGTAAGGATTTTGATTGGAAATTACACTACTGATTTATTGGAATGGTATTTGGATACAGAAATATAAGGCACAACAATCAGATTAAACAAACTTGAACGCGTACGTTTACTAAACTACGTAAACGTACAAAATAAAACGTGAGTTTTAAGAAATAAAAGACCTACAAATATGAAAATGATATTTTTACAATCCTAATAATAAAAGAAAATTATTAGAAAATTAAAATTATTTTTATAACTATTTATTTAATTATTATTAATTAAAAACTATTTTAAACTATTTAATAATACACTAAAATATAATAAAATATGAAATAAAGCTAGATAAATGAAATTATGACTTAGAAAAATCTAAAATATTAGAAAACTAATTTTAAAACTGAAAAGATATTTTTTATGGTTTTTATTTATTTTTTATTAATTATTTAATACTTTTTAACTATTTTAAATTCTAATAAATACTAAACAAGCTAAGAAAATTATGAAATTTTTTATATAAATATCTTATGATGACAGAAAACTAAGAAAATTATAAAAACTGAAAATGCTTAATAATAAGCTGAAAAGAAAAATTAAAAAGCTAAATTCTATTAAATAAACGCTATCACTATTTTTAAAATGATGTTTTTGTGATTTTTCTTTTTGAAAACTATTTAACTACTGAAAATAAGAAACTTTTATGAAAAAAAAAATTTTACAACTTAAAAATAAGCTATTTGAGAGCTTATTAGCTCAACAGTTAGCTTATGAGCTTATTTTGATTTTTCAAGCTTAAATAAGCTTACAAACTGGAACCAAAGGTGAAATAAGATACAAATAAGCTAAAGTAACTTAGATTAAGCTAGAAAACACAAAGTATTACACTGAAAAGCTTTAATAAGCTAATAAGCACTTTAACTTCTTTATGTTCTAAGACAGTTATGGGACAAAGTAAAAGCTGCTTGCAGCCCTATCAAATAAGCTACAAAGTTGAAAATAAGCACTGGAATGAAAAGATGGCTAGGTTAGCTTTCCAAAGAACCAAAATACACAAGCTATGGTTCACTAATAAGCTTTTGACAAGCTTTTGAAAAAGCTTGTAGACACTGAGTAAAGACTCAGTATATACTGAGTCAGTGTATACAAGAATTGGGACAAACTAAAGCTTGTTGCATGACCCTACCAAATAAGTCTCAGCAAAATGGAAAATAAGCACGGTCCTGTGAATGGCTAGATTGGCTTTCCAAAAAGCCAAGGTTCATAAGCTGAGGTTCACTAATAAGCTTTTGATGAGCTTGTGAAAAAGGGTCACTCAACTGTGCACAGGGCACATTTTCAGACAAGGTGTTCAAAATAAGCTAAGAAATAAGCTATTAAATAAGCTAGCTAGAAAATATAAAAAATACTAGGATAAAGATGAGCAGTTATATTTTAATATTCCAAAAGCTTAAATCTTGAAAACTAATATTAAGTCCTATATAAAATTATCTATTTTATTCAAAAATTAGTTTCTATAAAATTTTGACTTTTTTAATTGTGAAACAAGTTTGACTTTTATGAGATTCTAATGATCCTAGATGATCTAATTTTATGTATTAAGCTACTATGAGACTAATTTAAGCTAAATAAACAACTTTTAAACCAATATGCATGATTATGAAACATGAAAATCAAACAGTTAATACACAGGATGTGATCAAAGGTTATTTTGACTTTCAATGAAGTAAACACTGGTTTTTATTGTTTCTGTGAGCTATATTGACCTAATGCAACTTACAACAAACAAGAACAAAGGCTCTAACACCCTCTAAAACAGTTTAAACAAGCAAATCCAAACAACCCTTATCTTAAGCTGTTTTTGAAGCTTTACACACTAAAACAAATTTTCAAACCAAGAAAGCTATAGATTAACTTATATTAACTATGTTTAGACAAGATTAAACTAAAATTAACTTACTTTAAACAGATAAACTATGAAATGCAAATTTTGAGAAAATGCTTACAAGATGAGTCCAAGCACAAAACTTAGAACCAAAAGCCAAGGACACAACCTATAGCTTCCCAAGAAGTTCTAAACCCAAGGCCATCCACAATTCACCTTGCTCCAGCTTTCTCTCTTCTTCATTCTTGATTTTTTATTTTTCACTAATTTATTTGGTATTTTTGGTGTTTTTTTCTTTTTGATAGTAAACAAAGTTTTAAGGTTTCTAAAAGCTTTCAGAAGCTTTCTAGGAGCTTAAGTGAGCTTATTCAGTCCTTAACATCCACTACAAACAACATTAAGCTTAAATGAGATTTTGAACTTGAAAATTGCATAAACTTGAAATGAAACTGAAATATGAAATTGATTACTGAAAATAGATTCACAATACACTAATATTGATAAAAACAGTACTTGAAAGCTTGAAATTACACTGGAATTTAAAAGTTAACTATTTTGACATAAACTAAATTAAATTATACTAGATATGTTCTACATTGCTTCTTTCTTCTCTTTATAATGATCTCTTTTGGCTTTGTCGACATCTCTGAGACTTTCCCACTTGATTTCAACCCTTGAATTCATCACTCTCTTCATAATCGTACATGTGGCATTTTTGGCGGCAAAAGGTGTTTGAGCAGGTTTTTGCATTTAAAGAAGTTTGGAAGGATGTGGAGGTGGAGAGGAGTGGTTAAACAGGTGGAAAGGTGGTGGTGAGGTGGAGAGGTGGGGAAAACAGCCCTGGTTTTGGGTTTCAGGCATGGTAGAGGAAGGTGAACAGTGTATCTGGTTTTGGCGGGCGTTGACCGTTTGACCGTTGGATATTATAACCGGGGGTGCAAATGGGTATATGAACTGCTCAAGGGTTTGTGACAGGTTCAAGGGTCAAGTACTTGGGCTTGGGTTGCAAGTTAGGCCATTGGGTTGGTTTTGTGTTTGGGTTTAGTAATAAAAAGGGTCCGTTTGGTTTGTTATTAACACAAGGACCATTCATGTAATTTCGGATTTTTGAGGGACCAAAATTGCCAACATTCCAAAGTTATCACAAGGACCTATCCTGCCATTTATGAATAGTACAAGGACCACATTTGATAATTTTCCATTTTTAAATATCCAAGGACCTTTTATGACACTTTTTAAAACTTTAGGGACCTTTTCTCGCCATTTGACCAAAGATTCATTCAAGGACCATTTTTGACAACTTAGAATATTTCAGGGACCTTGAATGATAAAACTCCACATTTTGGATTCCGTGGACTAGATTTGACAAGTTTCCAAACTTGGGGGACTAAAACTGCCAATTATGCAAACTTGATACGTTTTTCATCTGATTTAGGTATTTTTGCATTTAAAACACATAAAACACTTATTTGTGATATTTTTATCATTTTGATGCATTTCTGAGTGTTTTCAGATGTTTTTGCAGTTTAAATGGTACAAAAATGATGAGTATTTAGACACTAATCAGTATACGCCTGCTATTGTTCTCCTGCTACTGAATATTCCAAAAGTGGTTGTCACATGAACCTTAGATCCGGCAAAAAGAAAAAAGAAAAAAGGCACACAACATATTCATAACAAAATCCCAAACACACCTCTCTATCTAACACAAAACCCCATATCGAAACACAGGAAAAAAATATATATATAGAAAAACCCCAGATCGAAACACAAAATCCCAACATATTCATAACAAAAACCCAGATAGAAAAACCTCTGTATCTAACACAAAACCCTAGATTGAAACACAAAATCGATTGTATTTTCATAACAAAAACCCATATCGAAACACAAAATCCCAATATATTCATAACAAATAGATTGTATTTTTGTGATTTTAGTGGGTTATGGATGTGAATCTGTTATCGGTGGTTATAGAGGCTAGCTACAAAGGCTGATTATGTAGGGTTTTGGTGGTGATATGGATCGTTGTAGTGGTGGGTTATTTTGGAGCTGATGGTGGTTACAAAGGTTGGTGGTGGTGGGTTCTGGTGATGGTAGGATGTATCTGCGGTGGTTATTGGTGGTGGTTGCCCACAGATGGTTTGCCGGATTTTTTTTGAAGAGAGAAAATAAGAGTAGATATTATGAGTTCAAACAAAAAACCAAAACCCAATTGTAAATAACTAAGATATTACCGGATTTTGTAAATGGTGTAGTTGAATAACATTTGGTACAAAGGGAAAGTAAGTTCATTTGTATAAAGGTTTGGTAGAGAGGGAAAGTAAGATCAAATCTATATAGAGAGAAAGTAAGAGTAGATAATCTCTAGGAGCATTAAGTTGACAGGTCTAACACCCACTTGTAATTTACTCACTTGTAGATCTATAGATATATAGATCCGGGTTTCATGAAGGTGGCGGCCGTATGGTGGTGGTGATGAAGTTGATGTGGAATTTTAGATGTAAGATTGAAGGTAGCGGTTGTTCTTTTTAGGTATGTGGAGTTTTATTGTATGAATAAGATCCATGAGTTTTAAATGAGGAGATAGAAATTTGAGTTTGTTATGTTTGTTGTTAAAGTGATGAATGATAGTGTAAACTACATCGTTCGTCCTTGCACCGTTCGTCCTTATGGTGTTGAAATGACGATTATACCCTCAGGTTAACAAGACTTAACGACCGTTAGTGGTCCCAGTTGGATGGAGGGACGAACGGAGCATAACGTTTCCCACTTAAGGACGAACGGTGCAACTTTTTTGGTCAAAGGACGAAACCCTGCGGTCAACGCAAACCACAAGGACGAACGGTGTAATTTACTCTTTACTTAATAATAAAACTTTTAAAAACAATAAGATCATTTAGTTACCATCATTTTTTTTTTGTCGTGCCTTGTTTAGACACTTTTTACCCATGTAGGTTACTACACAACCAGAGTACTTCGTAATATAATAACAATGCCAAATTGCGTCAATCACTTAATAACCGTATTTAAAGTCTCACATTAATTTTCAGAGAACATATATACAAACGTTCCAAAATGAGAGAAAAGTTCTTTGTTTACTCTTATTTTGGTGCTTATCAAGAGATAAATCTCTACTATCCATCTAGTTTGATATAATGGTGAAGATTAACCTAAGATTTAATAGATAAACCTAAGTTCATGTTTTTTTTAATCTCTTTCTTTTTTATTCACATTTTTTTTTGTCTTTTGTTTTTTCTAATTCACTTTTTTTTTTAATTCACGTTATTCACGTTTTATTTTAATTTGCTTTTTTTTTTCTCACTTTCATACGTTTTTGTCCATTATTCATACGTTTTCGTCCGTTTTCATACATATTCGTCCGTTTTCTTACGTTTTCGTCCCTTTCATACGTTTTTGTCCGTTTTTAAATGTTTTCAGAAGTTTTCATACGTTTATGAATATTACAAGTGATATTCTGAATATCACAAGTGACTTTTTGAATATCTCAGAGTTTCCAAGCGTTTCAAGGATGTGTTCGAAGGTGTTTGTTATATCACTTGATGGGTCATTTGGAAGTTTAGGAACCAAGTCTTGTTTATGACCAATTCCCCTCATTTAGATATTCTTTTTGACGAAATTGTCAGGCTGTCTTTTTCTTGGTGCTCTAGTCGTTGTAGTTCTAATTTTGATTGAAACTCTTGGATGAAAAATCCTAGTTCCATTAATTTGTAATTTTTCTAACTCCTTGCTAGTTTTTAATAAACTGCCGTTAAAAAAAATGATTTTCAACAAATGTTTTGTAACATGAAAATCACAAGTGATATTCAGAATATCACAAAGTGATATCCAGAAAATCACAAGTGATATTCATAATATCATAAAGTGATATTATGAATATCACAAAGTGATATTCAGAAAATCACAAGTGACATTCTGAATATCATATAATATTACTTGTGATAGTTAGAAACGTATAAAAACAAACGAAAACGTAAGAAAATAGACGAATACTTATGAAAACGGACGAAAACGTAAAAGAAAACTGATGAAAACGGACGAAAACGTATGAAAAGTATGAAAACGGGTGAAAACGGACAAAAGCGTTTGAAAACGGACGAAATCAGATGAAAACAGACGAAAACGTATGAAAACAAACAAAAACATATGAAAGTGAAAAAAAAACGGGAATTAAAAAAAAACGTGAATTAAAAAAAAACAAAAAAGTATGTGAATAAAAAGAAAAACAAAAAGACAAGAAAAAAACATGGGCTTATGTTTACCTTTTAAATCTTAGGTTAATCCTCGCTATTAAATAAAACTAGATAGATGGTGAAGATTTTTCCTTGGGTAAGCATGAGTTTATGGGTAAACAAAATAATGTGTCTCTCCTCTAAAATGTACACATACAAATATGTTTGTATAAAATAAAATAAGTAAAATAAAATAAATACTTCAAGTTTTAACACATCCCATATAGGTTAAAGAGATGAAATGTTATATGATTATATAGTGTTGTGTGTATATGCTTGTGTTTAGAATTTGTGACTTTTCGTATTGTAGTCGTCGGGTTAGTTCAATATAAAGTTAAATATTTAACTTAAGCGGCTTCTTTATATGCGAAAATAACATTAATTCTATTTTTTTCTTTGAATATTTATTTTAACAAAACAAGTAGTCCAAACTTTTTACGAGTGTTGCCCCTCTCTTGTATCACATTTTCTTTGACATGTCTTGTTGGCAGATCTACTACGAGTCATTTGTGACTGACTCCTAAAAAAGTGAAACTGATTTGTTTTATATTGAGCTGAGTGCAAGACTTCAAGCTACTCAAGTAAACCTTTGAGTCGAGCTCGAGGGTCAAAATACGGCTTGTAAAAGTTGCGAGTCTTATCAAGTTTGTTTCCTTATAGTTTTTGTATTATACAAGCAACTCGGTTGACTCGAGTAATGATTAGCATGTATTATAATTGTTACCATTATTCTTTCACTAAGCTCGAGTATAAAAATTGATACTTGGCTCGAATAAATTGCACATGTATTTGTTAGTCTACCTTTTCATTTTCACCCTTATAAGTTGCTACACAAATGCGTTGTACAATAAGAATACCAAATAGTTTGACTTTTATGCCATGTAACTCAAAGAAGCATAAAATGCGTCATTACTTATTACCGCCATTTTTCCATTGAACATAACCAACTAAAAAAGAAACATAAATATGAAAGCGAACCCATAAACGATCTCCAAATCAAACATGACAAACTCATAAACTGATTATTTAGACAATTAGAACTGAATACCAACTCAGCATAATTCCAATCCTTTTTATTTACTTTAATTGTCGGACCGATTTTTGCACTTTTGCCACCCTAATCCAATTATAAACCTTTGAAAAGTTTATAAAATGCTTTAAAGACACAATGTTTAATCAAACGTTAATGTTGCGTTTAGTTGAGAGAAAACACCCTTGTTTTCCACAAAATGTTTTGTGGAAAACAAGGAAACAGAGATCGCGTTCAAATAAACATTTCCCAACAAAATGTTTTGCAAAACACAAATCCCCTATTTTTTAACTTAACAAGGAAAATTACAAAACAAATTTTAGTTGTTTTCATTGTTTTCCTTTGTAACCACAACCCTCTTCCATTTCTTCAAAATAGAAAATAGAAACATCAACTAAACATGTTTTCTATATTTTCAAGTGTTTTGTCGAGATAAATTCTCCTTCCAATTTTTTACAAAACTAAAGATAGAAAACAAGAGAATTTGTTCTCCAACTAGACGCACCTTAAACTTCTTGAAGCGAAAACAGCAAATCAGTTACGAAGCATATAGAATAAATTTGCAAATTTGGATAAGTAAGATAGCGAAAGAATAACGTACGAGAGAAAAATTGTCCCTTTTATTTGAAGAACTACGAGTTATTTAGAAATTACAACAATCACGAGCATACGTAAGACAATTCTACTTCACTGGAAAACTTCGAGTTTAAATTTGGTTAACAGTTGGTTCAAGTGTTCAACATTGAGCTTGTTTTCCGATCCCAGTATTTTTATTTCAGTTTGATCGTAAATGATTTTTAAAGTAGTCAAACATGATGTAAACTGAGAAATAGACTTGGAGGTCTATGTATGCAAATTTCAAGTTTTCAGAATATACGATGTCATTGTATAACACATGTGGCGAGCATAAGTTATCTAAAAGAGAAAAGAAAATTACTACGTAGTTTATCACAATTTCGAACCTTTTAATTAACTCATCCCACATTGGTTAGCCAAGTGAAATATCTTATGATTATATACTCCTTTGTGCATGCATACTATGTGTCAAGAATCAGGTATTTTTCGTATATTGGAATGCTATCAAAGTTGAATGCAAAACGCAAGATTTAACTTTGCGACTTTCTAATATGCGAAAATAACATAAATTCTAGATTTTTTCCACTTTTAGTTGTATTGCATATGATGATGCGTTAATGACAATTTTTTTTAGAAATTTTATTAGACACTTATTAATACATATTAAGAGTACATGTGTTAATGGATCATGTACACATTATAAATGCTTTTAATACCAACATTTTAATACATTATTTATTATTTATTTTCAATTAGTATATTAGAAATCAATAATTTTGTATTCAGACATCCCGCCGTGAAGCGCGGGGCTTACTATATGTTCAAAACCAAATATGGAAGTGTTTAAAAGTTCTAAAAAGTTCCAAACCGTGTCGTAAGTGAGAAACTACAAACACGTGACTGTAGTGAACGGTTTTATAGGTTCAACTAAGAAAAGATAGTTAGTTTACAGAGCGAGTTACAAAATTCGAAAATATAATATAATTGTAAGAGCTTCATCGAAAATCAATCAAATCACCTTTTAAAAATTTCTGAATCAGCCGCAAAAAGAAAAAAATAATATATTTGGTACGGATTTAGTAAAGGTAAATGATGCAAATATACAAAGTGTTAAGTCTATGATTTATCACTTTTCATACATGATTAAATATCATTTTATAATAGTTAGCTTCACATATTTTTTAAAAATTTTTAAATTTGAGTTTTATTTGTATTTGTAAGCATGCTTTTAATTATATCTCTTGTGTGGGATGAGTATAACAAATAATAATGTGAACAATACTTTTGAGTTTTAGATGGGTATTGAGTATTTTAAATGATATTGGGATGGAAATGAAAAAAAGAAAGATAATAGGTTGTGGTTTTTGTATAAAAATTGAGTAAAGAATAAAGATAGCCGATAGATATGCTAGAAGTGTTGCTCCTTGTGTTATTCTATCATTTTTTTGCCACGCCGGTAGTGGTGTAATTGTGTGAACAAGATCATAAAACATTGTGAGCTAGTTAAGATTAAGGCGTTAAATATTCAGAATTGACCTAATTTGGACCAAGTTGAGATCGAGCATTATAAACTTTAGCTCTAAATACTTGTGACCTGCATAAGGTTAAAACGGAAAAACGAATGAGGTTATCCAAGTTCAGATTAACCGGGGAGGGCGAACCTTTTTTTTTTTTTACTTATATGTACATGTCCTCATAAGGTTAATTTCAAAACCATTTTCAATCATTCCCTGACCATCCCTAAATACTCAAAATGATTACCTAAACTAAGTCGACCTGAGCGACTTGATTTGGCTTTGAAGGTGAGCTCAAGCATTTTAATACTCGCTTGTAAAGCTCGTGAGGTATTATTTAGATTGTGTCTTTGTACACATGTATCTTTATGTGTTTGTGTATTCGCATACTTTTTTGTAATATAAGCAAGCCGAGCTCAAATATCTCAAATCAAGTAATGATAACTTGAATTAATATCGTAACCAATATTCTATCACTAAGCTCGAGTGTGGAAATTGATACCTGGCTTGACTAGATTACACCATATTTATTGGTCTTCCTTTTATGCATACGAGTTACTACACGAATACGGAGTAGTAAGATACTAATGCCAAATAGCTTAATTTTATGGCCCAAGAAACAAACTTGGGTTGCATTACTGCCCATTTCCCATAGGAAAAAAACATGAGACTGACATCATTGATATGTTTATATTCCATAGAGGATATGTTAATCAAAGTACTAAGAAAACATAATTGGTATAGATTAGTAATGGAATACTAAAAATGCTTGAGTCAATGCATGTATGTGACTATGTTCCTTAACTGATTTTGATAGAAAAAAAGGCATTTCAACCTTGCATACCACGTAGGGGGAGAAGTGAAATGTTTCTTGATCATATACTAGTGTGTATACAGACAGTGACGGAGTCAAAAAATCGCAACATGGGGGGCAAATTGTTTTTTATGCCCTTACATAAGTTCTGGAAAAAAACGAAATAGAGCTCATAGTCTACAAAACCATCTTATTTTGCATAAAAGTTGCATCAAAATAACAACCTATATTATGTAAAAGGCCGGCAGCTTATTCAACGCAAACAAGAGAGGTGAAAACAAAGCAAAACTACACCATATATTGTGTGAAACAACAAAAAAAGCTAAATTTATGAAGAAATGCAGAAAAAAAAATTTGTGCATCCATAAGAGACAACAAAAGGCCTTATCTTAAGAAAAAGAGTAAATTGCATTTTTGGTCCTTGTGGTTTGGCCAAATTGCAGGTTTGGTCCCCATCCTTTCGAAAGTGCAACGATGGTCCTCATTTTGAAGTTTTGGTTGCATGTTTGGTCCCTGGCCAAACTTAAATGACTAAAGTACCCTTGTCTTCTTCCCCTTTAATTTCAATCACAAGAACATATACAAGAACCCAGATAATATCAAACAAAAATTCATATCCCAAAACTAGAACCTCGTGTCTACAATATCAAACTGGAACCTCGACTCTGATTTCCCAGCAAATCCACACACCAAACAGATCTATACCGAGGTTACAATACTTGTGAAAACTATTATAGCCTCCGGCCACCTTAAAGCCACCACCACCGCCACACCGCCGCCATCCACACTACACCACCCACCTCAAAACACTCCCCACTCTCCCCTCTTTCCGATCCACTAGGTCACGCGCCCCCACCTCTCGTTAACCACTCACGCGCCACCACCACCTCACCACAACGCCACCACCAGTTCTCTTTTTTTGCTGTAACCAAAGGTAGGTTAAAACCCACGAGTTTTGACTCATATTTCTTGATAACTCGTGGTTGAGTCACGAGTTGACTCGGTCACATGTCGGTTTGGTTATTAAAACATGGGAAACGATTTCTTGATAATAAAAATGTGTTATAAACTTGTTGGTATTCGTGTTTGAGTCGTGTGTTGCGTCGTGTGTGTCGTGACAGCCAAACCGAGAGCTTGGCTCTCGGTGAGGGCTTATTTGGTTTGCTTGTTACTTGGTTTTGAGTACCAATAAATAGGGAAAGCCTTCGACTCTCTTTTGATCATAGAAAATGAGGAACAACCGTTTGCAGCTATACTCCTCATCAATCTTCAATCTCTAGTGAGATTTGAGAGTGTGTGGATTTTGTGGTTTTTGTATTTTTGTTCATCTTTGCTAGCTCTGAAATTGTTTTTGAGAGTGTTTGTGCTTTTATTATTGATTTGTGTTTGAAAGTGGGAGTGGTTTTGTTTTGTCTGGGTTCTTGTATATGTTCTTGTTATGGGATGAATAAATAAAAAGAAAAAATAATCAGGGGGAAGAAGACAATGGTACTTTAGTCATTTAAGTTTGGCCAGGGACCAAACATGCAACCAAAACTTCAAAATGAGGACCATCGTTGCACTTTCGAAAGGATGGAGACCAAACCTGCAATTTGGGCAAACCACAAGGACCAAAAATGCAATTTACTCTAAGAAAATTAAAATTACTTATCAATGTAAAAAGGTACAAAAGAAACAGTTACAGTAATATTTATTAGAAAAGTGCTTAAAAAATCACGATATGAATTAAAGAATAAAAAACGGAACATTAAGAGTCACATATTCAATATGGACTAAGGATCAAATGAGAAAAATCTTAAAATGAAAGAAAGATGAGAAATAACTATAACTACACATTAAAGATGCATGACTTGAATTAGACGCACCTCTAATCTTTTAGATGCATCATAATATATTTTCTAGCAAAAAATTAGATGCATATACATATAATAGATGCATTTCATCAAGTTAGGAACATCCTATGTATTTTTCATCCCCTGCGGGTCAAATTTGTTGCTAGTACTTCTTTGCATCGTGTTCACTTCAAAATCACTTTCGAAACTAATTGGGATGCATCTAATTGAATAGAGATGTATTTAATTTAAGTCGATGCATCTCAAATGTGTGGTTATAGTTATTTCTCATTATTCTTATTGTATGTTTTCTTCTCATTTGATCCATACCCATTGAATATGAGGATACCTATTGACTTTAACCAAATTGAGAAAATTGGAAATCAAATATCATAACATTAAAAGAGAAGATTGAGCGTTAGGATACAATACAAGAACTCAAGGTCGGTCCTTTTATTATCTATTAAAAATTATGGTTATTTTTTTAGCTGTAGAAGGCTTTTTTTCTGAAACGGAAATTGTATTGAGGGCAATTTATGATTTGGGCCGAGGGCAACCCGTAAAAATGGCCCAAGATCCTAAAAAATTACATTACGTAATTATGTTATTTGTGCCAGCGTAGAGGGCACTGCCCCCCACTCTCTTTGAGTTGCCTCCGCCCCTGAAATACAGATGGTTTGTCTTTAGCTTATGTCAATATTGAGCGGTCTGTATAGAACTATAGATTGAGGTTTACTAAGTTTAAATATATTAAACGCTAAACTTACACTCCGCTCCAAATTGATATAAGCTTAACTTTTAAATATTTATGTTAAAATAGCAAAGTGCTCCAAACACAGGAAAAAATAGTATAAATTCTTATAATATTTTTACTGATATCTTAACATAACAATTATTCCATCATTCAGAGTCAATACTTTTAAATATTTAGCCATAATTAGCCCTTTTAAATATTTAGGTTACAAGATGTTTAGTACTGTATTTTGATTCTTTCGGATGTTAGATGATTTTATTATCTAGTAAAGAAAACGCCCTAAAAATACTATCTGATTCTTTTTGACAATAAAAGATTTTTAAGTTGCACAAGAATGGCAAAAATAAATAAGATTATTGCTTATTAAAATAGTAATTTGATTAAAACAGTGGAGTTCCCGACCCCAAAATGCGAAATGAATGTTGTATGGGTAGTCCTTAAAATTTTACCATGGACCAAATAAAGATGTAGATGTGTATCGATTTAGACATGTGGTTTCACTAGTGAAACAAAAAGAAATCCAATTTGCTTGTTCGATCGAGTTTTGCCACCCCAGCAAAATTGTGAGAAGAAAAACTTGTTTAAATGTTATCAACTACTAGCAGGTATCCGCGTATTGCGGTGACGGGTATGTTGCTATTAGTTTTTCCAGCGAGCATACGCCAATTAGCCTTTAGAGTCATTTTATTAAAACGTCTATTTTAGAGTCATTTTCTAAAATTTATGACTGTGATCCTCTAAATAACACCTCAATTAGCTTTCCGCTGATATGTTAAAATTTTGGAGGTGTTACACTTACAAAAGTTGAAATACGCGGTTGTCGTTACTTATCATTTTTCTAATTTTACTTTTATTTCTCATTTAATCCTTACTAATAAAGTAATACACATACAAATGGTATATATCTAGACTATGTTATACTTTGAGTGTTATGAGTTTAGCAAGAATAAGTGATATAAACTAAGAATTAATTATTATTGCAAATTTGTAGCTCTCAGAATTTAATATATAATCTTACTTTTTGATAATATTTCGTGTTAACGTAACAAAATTCTCCAAACTTTATACTAACGGAAATTCATGATGTATACTTTTATGTAGCTAGAAAACTAGTAATTGCTTCTAAATTAAAAGCTAAATTGATATGAGATTTGTTAACAACAACCTTATGGGTTTTATTTATGCTATACCATAATTAACAATGTTTTCAAATTTGAACTCACTTTATATAAATACATACCTTATTAATCATTTACTTTAATTATATATGTTGAAATCTTGTAGTATTTATAAAAATGATGAGCTCATATTTGAAAACATTATTATTTAAGGTATGTTTAAACAACACTCATAAGGTTGTTGTTAGCAATCCCAAAATTCTTTATTTTAAGATTTAAAAGTTGCACCCAAATGACCAAAGAAATGTGGACATTGTTTACTAAAATATACTTGTAATTTGATTAAAACAATGGAAACTCAAATCCAAAATTGTAAAACAAATAGTCAAGTACCATGATTTTATTGATATGTTGAAATTGCTTGTTACATTACATAAACTAAGCCACTAAGGGGGTATTTAACAAAATATGTGATTGTATTCTTTCTTGGAAAAACATGAGATCAAACTAAACAGATTAACATAACAAAATAAGTCAACTTGAACCATTTGGTTTAGGTTTAGAGCTTAGTGCTATAAAAAGATCAAACCACGAACAAAATAAAAACGTAGGTATATGTCAATTTGAAAAAAAACGCAAACCCTGAAATATGGTGGTTTCAAGATTGAAACTACAAAATAAGAAGTTTGGTTCGATTTTGAACTGAATTAAACATGACAAACTCATAAACTGATTCTTTAAAAAACTAGAATCGAAAATCGACTCAACATAATCGATTCAGGTCGTTTTTATTTAGTTTACTTATGGGACCGAGTTTTGCCACCCTAATCAAATGATAATAAACATTTGATGAGTTTATAATATGCTGTAAAGATATAAAGTTTAATTAATAATAAATCTTCTAAAACAATAAGACCATTTATTTACCATTAATTTTCTTTGTAGGTTACTACACAACCACAAAGTCCTTCGTAGTATAACTGTATAATAGCCATGCCAAGGATTAAGATCCTATAAATTTAAGTCAAACATGATAGGTTATCAGTTAATAAAAAATATGAACCCACTTATTATTTACTATAACAATAAATCTAACTTGAAAGAATCTTGATCACCATGCCAAATTGCGTCATCATTTAATAACGACATTTAAAGTATGACATTAGGTCATTAACTATCAGAGTAGCAGCAATATACAACGCTTCAAAATGAACACATGTAAATATGATTGAATCAATGTTGGCAGGTTCCTTTACTAGTTTATGATAAATAAATAGAATGAAATAAACACTTCAAGTTTTAACACGTCCCACATAGGTCAAAAGGAGGAAATGTTATATGGTTATATAGTGTTGCGGGTAATAGCATATATTTAGAGTTTGTGCCTTTTCGTATAGTGATATGGGTGAGTTAAATATAAAGTTAAATATTTAACTCACGTGACTTCTCTATGCGAAAATAACATAAATACTAATTTTTTGTGAATATATTATTTTAACAAAACAAGTACTCCAAACTTTATACAAAGTGATTTGAGATCACGAGTGTTGCCCCTTTCTGTTGCATCATATTTTTTTGTGACATGTCTTGTTGTTGGCAGATGTAGAATTGAGATTGGCTCCTAAAAACTCTAAACTGATTTGTTTTACATCGAGCTGAGTTCAAGCTACTCAACTACAGTTATGGGTCTACCTCGAGTATCAAAATACTTGGCTTGTAAAAGTTGCAAGTCTTAACAAGTTTGTGTCTTTATAGTTTTTGTATCATGCAAGCAACTGGTGTTTAGACGAGCTCAAATATCTTGACTCGAGTGATGTTAACATCTATTACTCCCTCCGTCTCAAATTATATGTCCACTTTCATATTTAACAAAGTTTAAGAAAAGTGAACCCCTTATAATGTTAACCAGTAAAAATTATTTCTCACCCACTTTGAAGCATTTTGATTGGTTGTAAATGAAAATGGACATTAAAGTTGGGACAATCAAAAACACTAAACTGGACTTATATTTTGGGATGGAGGGATTATAATTATAAACTATATTCCTTCACCAAGCTCGAACATAAAAAAATGATACTTGGCTCGACTAAATTGCACATGTATTTGCTAATCTAGCTTTTACCCATATAAGTTGCTACACAAATACAATAAGAATACCAAATAGCTTGAATTTTATACAGTGTCGTCTGTTGTTAAGTTTATAGATGTCTTATGTAAAATTCAGTTTAATAATAAAAACGAAGCATAAAATAGAAATTAAATAAATTTTAAAGAGATAAAATGAGAGATAATTATTTTTAAAAGGCTTCGGCTAGCACTTTTAATGCAACTTCCGAAATCAAATACTTGTCACTTTTATAAAATATATATACATATCATATAACAATTTTGTGACCCTTTTAATTTGGAGGCTCTGTACAACAACACACCTGACGCACTCTTATATACGCCTGCTTTTTATGTCAAGTACTTTAAAGAAGGAAAAAATGAGTCAATGCACGTAGGTTCCTTTATTAGTTTTTAATTAGTGAAAAAAAAGTTAAAAAATCTCATTCTTGCATCCCACATCGGTACAAGAAATGCAATGCTTGTTGATTACTCTTTTCATTTTAAAATATAAGTTTATTTCGACTTTTTGAATATAACTTTTACTTTTAAATATTGTTATTTGTATGATATAATGTTGATTAAAATTATAAAAATAAAAATTCCTTTAAAACCCAATTTACTTATATAATTTGCATCAAATATTATATAATACAAACAAAATTATTTAGGCTCAAAGTTGAATTCAAAAAGTTAAAATGAACTTATATTTTGAGATGGAGAGAGTATATACTACCGCATATACTAGACGTGTCCACGGAGTGGTTCAGTTCGGTTAGTAGGAAGATTTTAGCTATCCATCGCGGGGCGGGTAATTCATTTCACTACCCAAAACCGAACCGTACTAGGCTGGTAACCGGACGTTCGGGTAACCGAAATTAGCGGTAACTCGCAATTCGGGTCACGGTTACCATTTTAAATGCTTAATCGAGTTTAGCCGTATGAACAATTACATGATTTAAAACGTAAAATGTCATTTTAGTAAAACTAAATAGCATCAAATAGATTCACGTCATATTATACTTGCATTCAAATAAACGTACTATCATATTAATATAAGTATTTTTCCGACGTATATGTACGTATATGTCAATTTTATAAAACGCAAACCACGAACATAAGTGCTTTAAAAAAAATCAAACCACGAACAAAATAAAGACGTAGGTATATGTCAATTTTAAAAAACGCAAACCTTGAAATATGGTGGTTTCAAGATTGAAACGACAAAACAAGAAGTTTGGTTCAAATTTTGAACTGAATTAAACGTGGCAAACTCATAAACTGATCCTTTAAACAACTAGAATCGAAAATAGACTCTATAAAATCGATTTTAGTCCTTTTTATTTAGTTTACTTCTGGGACCGAGTTTTGCCACCCTAATCAAATGGTAATAAACATTTGATGAGTTTATAATATGTTGTAAAGATATAAAGTTTAATTAATAATAAAACTTCTGAAAACAATAAGACCATTTATTTACCGTTATTTTTCTTTGTAGGTTACTACACAACCACAAAATACTTCGTAGTATAAATGTATAATAGCCATGCCAAGGATTAAGATTCTATAAAGTTAAGTCAAACATGATAGGTAATCACTTAATAAAAAATATGAACTCACTTATTTATTTATTCTAACAATAAAGCTAGGTAATTACTTAATAAAAAATATGAACTCACTTATTTATTTATTCTAACAATAAAGCTAACTTGAAAGAATCTTGATCCCCTGCCAAATTGCGTCATCATTTAATAACCACATTTAAAGTATGACATTAGGTCATTAACTATCAGAGTAGCAGCAATATACAACACTTCAAAATGGACACATCTAAATACTCGCTTCATCTCCAAAAAGTTGGCAGGTTCCTTTACTAGTTTTTGATAAATAAATAAAACGAGCGGGGTAGCCCGCGCGTTGCTGCGGAAATGTTTTGTAAATTTTGTTGTTGTTGTGGGATCGGGCTATTGTTACGGTTTTTATTTTGAGCGTTTGTCAACGGAAGTATGAGATCTTATTTATTTATGCTACGTTTAGATCGACATCAATATTAAATTTCCCAAGATCATACCAAATCCTAATACACAACGAAAAGTAAGCAATTACAGTAACACATTAAAAACAAAAAACTTCCATAATAACTAAATGGACAAACATGTTGGAGCGAAAGAACTTGATTTACATTTAATTGCTTTCAGATGTGAAAGTTTTATTATGAAAATCGGAAAGTGCAGCTCCAATGTGCTTATCCCCGACATCTTAAGTAAGTAAACGGCCTCGTTCGACAACAGATTTCTTGAGCAAGTCTTGAAATAAATTCGCTGTCTTCATGTACCTCATCTGTTATTCCGATATTCAACGAAATTAGCACTTTAATATAATCTTAACATAAAAACTGAAACTTTAAGTTTTATAAAGAAACATACTTTTCATATCTAGAATCCTTAACAATACCATATACCATTAAAAAAAATCTATTAAATTATGTTTTTTTCCTAGAAAATTTGGGTTTCTATAATATGAAAATGACCAAAAAACGTAAAAGCCTTGTGACTAAAATGTGATGGTTAGGTGTTTTGGCAAATATTACTTTAAACAATATCGTGTAACCTGATCATAACTGAAATAGCCGACATCAAAGACGGTTCATCGCCAAAAGCGAACATGCTACTATCCGCCAAAAGCCTTTGCCTTGGACCTCGGTGACTCTTTTCTTGCACCCTTCACTGAAAGTAAGTTCAAGCAAGCGAATCGCGATGCTAGTTTGGTTCCCGCTCCCATCGTCTGACCACGCAAGAAATCCACAGACTATTAATTAGAAAAACAAAATTTCCTCTTGTCCAATTATAATAATTGCAAAATTTTCTTTCTGCATTTCAATATATTGTAGGTGGCTTTAGACTGTTTCCGGACAATAACAAAAGGAAGATTGACCGATTCACCCATTGATGGAATTGATTATCAAATCGATCATTACGAGTTCAATATAAAGGATATGTTGTTTTGAGGGCGTTTGGGATTGGGCATCCAAACTGGTTGCGTGATGATATGTGAGTTAAATAAGCAGTTTGGAATCTGGAAGTCCTAACAGCTAACTTTAAAAACAATGACCACTTTTAATAAGCATTGCCAAACACCCCTTTTTCAACCCCAACGGTGTGAACCATTTATAAGTGTGAGCGAATCAAATAAGTATGAAATTACTTCGACCGCTAATATGCTACTTAGATGTAAGGCGTGCATAAGAAATTGGACAAAAGAATCCGAAATTTGTCTCAACAACCCCTTAATAACAGAGCTCGATAGTTTCAGTTCTTTCTCTATGAACGAACGACCTAATCCATCATAGTATCATTTTCCTAATAAAAATAAAAAACTAATTCTTTGTTGATTCAAATGGTAAATGCAAAACTCCATTTTGAGAGTATTACTTAACCTTTCAAGCTGCTAAAGACGGGAGTTTGGAACTGACGAACACCAATCCCACTGTAAGAGGGGTCCGGTCTTTGGGCTTTCTCGAATGCATAAAATCAACATGCATCAAAACCATCACTGTGATATACAAAAAAATAGAAATGAGAAATGAAACACACTTATACGCCGTAAACAAATGAGGTTTGTGCCAAACAATTTAAATGAATTTCGGTAAATTTATGTTTCCTTCAATACAATTGATAGAAACCGTTTCGTAATATCACCACTTGCAGGGTGTTTGGCTAAGCTTTTTGAAAACAGTTCACACTTTATTAATACCAAGTCACACTTTTTAGCTAATAAGCTAATCGTGTTATAATCACATAATACGTAACTCTACATTATATTTTTATCTTATATATATTAGGCTATAAATGGTTAAAAAAGAAAATTTAGCGTGTGGATTATGGAAAAACTATACTATGATTAATTTATAAGCTTACCTTGGTCGGGAAGAAGGCCACAATGACAGAAGATCCAATCATCAATTGGATGCCAATGACCACCGGTATGCAAGCACACGTATCGCTTTAAGTATCGATTTATCGCTCAAAATGTATGATTTATCAAGCATCTGTAATGCGCTTTAAGTATCTGAATGACTCCTAATTACCAGAATATATGATAAAGCAGGTGCAAGAACCTGTATACCCAGTATGCAAGCCCTTGTCTAGCAAACTGAATGACTCCTAATTACCAGAATTATCTGATAAAGCAACTAACACTCATATTCATTTGTCTAGCAAATTAAAATACATCATCTGTAACAAACGCTTGGCTTGAAATTTGTAAATAAATTTAATCAGGAATTAAATTTCTAAAAGTACCTTCAAGCTGGAAGCTTTGCATTTGCAAGTGCGGAACCGTATAGACGGGTATCTAATCCGCCATGGCTGCAAACACGAAGTCGTGCTGCCCCGCCAAGATACGGATCAGTTTCACCCACGACGGTTCAGCAGCTTATTGTAGCTGAAAAATTATATACGCACAAAAGCAATAGCATCATCATCGCCATATGAGTGCCATGGCTGCAACCTCACCAAGTTTTCCCTGCCATCTCGCAACTTGACGCATTACCGCAATTGCGGATGTATCGACCTATCATGGCGCAAACTTGGTAAGCACATACCCGCGACACTAATAATCACAATCTGTTTTCCGGACATGTGCAACAAAACCGCGAAGGCACAAGCAGTCAAATTCAGTCTGTTTTAAGGATACGTCCACCATGGCTGCAGGCTTAGTAAGCCTGCCTCGCCACAACACCAATAATCTCATCCTTGCCCGCATCCACGCTAGCCATAAACAATAAAATTCATTCTGTTTTAAGGATATATCCACCATGGCTGAAAAAGCTTTTACAAGCCTTGCGCATATCCAGCGTCCGGTTTGCATGATTTATTATTAGTCCATGTCCTAAACGGCAACAAAAAGAAGACAATATCAAAAAACATTAAATACCCCAACTTTGTACCAAATTCTCACCTAATAACATACCAAATCCTCAAGTAATAGCATAAAAATAAATAATTTTAACAATATATTACCAAAATCCGAATGATTTTACAACTACTAACAGTAATGGTTAACCTATATTTTCTTTTGTGCATTAAACTAACCTATATTAGCATGTTGAAAAAAGGACAGTCATCTTCACGCATATGACCACATCACAGAAGGCAACACATAAGCACAATCAGTTTATCAACATGACTGGTAAGCAATTTCGGTCAAAAGGAAAGTTACCACTTGCCATTGCTACTGTCTTTGAAAGAAGATCTTTTATAGCTATCAGTTACACATGCAACCCATTCTTCTCGAACTGATCCAAAACCCATGTGGCCTTTTCATACACACACACAAACTAACAAAATTAAAAACCCACATCACAAATAACAATTTAGAATAAATTTAAAACAAAAAAAAACAATAATTAGTAAAATCAAACAATAATTAAAAAGGGGGTTTTATTACCTGATAAGAATAAAACAATTATTAGCCAAATATTCACTTCCTCATTTGTCAGTAACTAAGATATCTAATGATAAGTGGGTGCGGTGGATTATGTATTTGAGGGATACCTAATCTGTGAGTATAGGTATTGAAAACACGTACACAGTAATAGCGTCCAAGGGTTAACTTGATTCACGGGTGTTTGGATCTGTTAATGATGAACTGATGTTGTTGATGATTCACGGGTGTTTGGGACTTTGATTATTAGATTTTTGTGGTTGTTTGATCAGGAGAGAAGAGACTCTGTTGTTTCGTGTTTGTCTGTTTCTGAGGGTGAAGGTGGAGAAGAAAAGGGTGAAGAAACCTCTAGAATTGGAAGAGAGTGCACTGTTCACCTACAGTTGGAATGAATAGTAAAACTCTTAATATGAACCGTCGATGCCATTCATCTTGTACATCTCTACCGTCAAACCACCAACCGACATACTGTTCATTCGAGGCAGCAATTCTGCCTTTTAAATATATAGTATAATGAAATAAACACTTCAACTTTTAGCACATCCCATATAGGTCAAAAGGAGGAAATATTATATGGTTATATAGTGTTGCGGGTAATAACAAATATTTAGAGTTTGTGCCTTTTCGTATAGTGATATGGGTGAGTTAAAGTCCACAACGCCTTCGGTCCTCACTAAGGGGCTGTTTCTTTTTTTTTTAGCATTAAGGTCCTGTTTGCAAAATGTGAACTTTTAGATAACTTTCGCTTCATCTCCAAAAAGTTCTAAAAGTGCAAATGTTGTTTCTTTTTTCTTTCTTAATAAACCATATTAATGACAGTAAATTACAAGTTTATCCTTGTACCTGATGTATGAGGTAGAAATTATAATTATTTATATTTTTCTTAACATGAATTTTGAATCACACAAAATATAGATCTTTGATAAGTTTTAGTATAATTTATTTATGATAATTGATGACTCATTTGGTGTTTTCTAATATAACGCATATTTTCATTTTCAAGATCAAAAGAATATGATGAACACATACTAAAATCATGAAATCACAAAGAGGAATCTGAACAATCACGAACAGGCCATCCACTTTCTTGTTTACCAATGACTCACCTTTAAAGGGATGCAAATAATTCTGAGACAAAAAGATTGATTCAAATGGTGGATGATGGTGAGTGTTGGTGTGGTATCTCCCAGAACAGGGTAAGATAATCAACTTCAGCAGAAACAACAACTATTCAGCAGAAACAAATACCACTAAGTGGTTAACGGATATCACTTGGAATCGTGTGATCACTTTCCAAAGTAAACTATTCGACACTAATGCCGGGTTACGAATATCTACTTGGGATAAGACCAAATGCAGTTATGGAATTAGGCACAATTCAATAACCCTTGCGCTTATAAGTGTTTTGTGTTTTATGTGTGTTCTTCATGCATAATCGGATACCTATTTATAGGATAATACTCTTGGCTAATTCAATGGAATTATGAGTATTAATCGGCCCATTAATAGCCTCATAATTATCCCAATTATAGCCGTTAGTGGTTACATGACCAATTAAACGTGGTCATTAAGCGGTTGAAAGCGCCACTTGAATAGGTCAAAACCGTTACAAGCAGTACTTTCATCGATTACTTTCATAGTGCTATCGGTGGTTACACTGCTTCAGTGGAAACACCACGCCTCATGTAAACACTACTTCATAAACACCACTTGGTGGAAACACCACCGGTGGAAACACGATCCATTGGAAATCGCGCTTCAGTGGAAACACGATGTCGATGGTAACCACAAGATTACTTTCACCAAGCACTACCAATACAAACCACTACAAGAGTCATGGTGTTCATGGACCTTATGGGTGTACACTCCGTACCTCCTAGCCCATTACAAGGTGTGAACTATTCCCACAAGTGCACTAAATTTTCCAACAATCCTCCCAAATTTAGTTCACTTCCTTTGCATGAAAATTAAACATCAAGCAAAACATGTGCATAAATGAAAATGTCCTGAGGATTGAATTTCCATCTTAGTAAATTACACGTTTCAAATATTCGAGAATCAGGTGTTCTAAGAATTGAACCCTTCAACCCATTTGAATACTGAAGATAAAATACACACAAGTTTTCAAACACTTAAAAGCTCCCGACACTATACAAGCCATGTGTCCATATCCAAATTCATAAATGTTGTAAAAGCTAAAAGTCCAAAGCTTCTTGAAGCGGCAAAACTTCAACATTTACATAGGTGGTTCATCTTTATTCATGCTCCTGCCAAGCACTTTTCCAAAGAAAAGTAACCATTGAGAAGTAAAGACTTCATCCTCCTTTCAGCAGGTTCTGAGCACAACCTTGGGATGTAATAAAAAACATGTGCTCCAGTCCACTGAATGTTCAACTTTCCACATTGAACTCAGCTCCTAAGTTTCCTCAGGAGGGAGTTGGGTGTCCTAGCATTCAATGACTAAGTTGGACTTAAACCCATCCCTTTAGCATACTTTATAACCAAGTCTCTAGCGGACCCTTCGTCAAGTGATCCGCTAAGTTCTGTTGAGATCTCACAAACTCTATAGATACCACCCCATTCATGATAAGCTCACGAATCATGCTATGTCTGACACCTAAGTGTCTAGACTTACCATTGTACATCTGGATATAAGCCTTAGCCAATGTAGCTGCACTATATCACCGGATAGAAATAGGTGCTATAGGTTTAGGCCACAATGGAATCTCAAGGAGCAAGTTTTTCAACCATTCATCTTCTTTACCAGCAGTTGCTAAAGCCACAAATTCATATTCCATTGTTGAACTGGTGATGCAAGTTTGCTTCTTGGATGCCCAAGAAATTGCACCTCCACCAAGTAGGAATACCCCGCCACTGGTAGACGAATTGTCTTCAGTGTTACTGATCCAACTTGCATCAGTGTATCCTTCCAACACCGATGGGTAACCAGTATATGAGAGACTATAATCCATAGTTCTCTTCAAATACTTCAGTACCCTTTGAACTGCTTGCCAGTGATGAGCACAAGGATTACTAGTATACGCTCAATTTTCCCCTGCAAAACCAATATCAGGTCTTGTACAAGTCATGGCATACATCGAGGCACCAATTACCCTAGAATACTCAAGTTGAGATATAGCCTTGCCATGATTAGGCATCACTTCTCACAAGTATCCATAGGTGTACTCACTGGAGTACAATCAAAGTAATTGAATTTTCTCAGCACCTTCTCAATATAATGAGACAGAGAGATAGAAATTCTATTACTTTCATGTTTAATCCTTATACCAAGGATAACATCAGCCTCCTCCATGTCTTTCATGGAGAACCTTGATGACAAAAATTCCTTTGTCGGTCAACACGATTTTGGTCAGTGCCAAAATCAACATGTCATCAACATATAGACAAATGATGACTCCTTTACCAGAATCATCAAATTTGCTATATACACATTTGTCAGCCTGGTTAAGAACATAACCACTAGACAAAACCACTTCATCAAATTTTTGATGACATTGCTTAGGTGCCTGCTTAAGTCCATAAAGAGACTTAATCAGTTTACACACCTTGTTTTCATTGCCAGGCAAGATGAAGACCTGAGGTTGGTTCATATAAACCTCCTCTTAAAATTCACCATTCAAGAAAGCTGTCTTCACATCCATCTGATGAATAATCAGATTGTGAATAGATGCCATAGCAATCAGCAGTCTTATGGTACCGATACGAGCCACAGGGGCATAAGTATCAAAATAGTCTATCCCTGACTTTTGTTTAAAGCCCCGAATAACTAATCTAGCCTTGAACTTTTCAATAGTTCCATCTACCTTCATTTTCTTTTGAAAATCCATTTGCAACCTAGAGGTTTGCAACCAGGAGGTAGATCAACCAACACCCAAGTGTTATTCCCCATGATGGAATCCATCTCATCATTGATTGCTTCTTTCCCGAAAGCAATATCCTGGGACTTCATTGCTTCTTCAAATGTCTTGGGATCATCCTCAACAATGAAGCAATAGGAGTATTGGTCCGAGACCTCATCCCTTGTTCCTTCAACTAAGTATAGTTGAAACTCAGGTCCAAATGACTTTGGAGTCTTGACCCTTTTGCTCTTCTGACACAGGTTCAGTTGTTGAACCACAACCTCATCAGGGACCACTGATGGTTTATCATCAGGGACCTTTGATACACCAGTGTCAAGAGTTCCATTTAGAATCCTCGACTTGGTCTTGGGACTGATGAGAATCTATTCTCATCAAAGTCTGCATCCCTTGATTCAATTATAGAGTTAACTGAAACGTATTCATTAGGTTCAATAACATAGAACCTAAAAGCCTTGGAATGCTCAGCATATCCAACAAAGATGCAATCAATGCCTCTTTCACCCAAAGTCTTTTGCTTTGGATCAGGGAGTCTTACAACAGCCCTACAACCCCGGACCCTGAGATAGTTCAGGTTGGGTTTCCTTTTAGTTCAGAGTTCATAAGGGGTAACCTTGTTCCTTTTGTTGGGAACCCTATTTAATAAATAACAAGTTGTCAACATAGCTTCACCCCGAACCCTTGACTCATCTGAAAAGGACAACATGGAATTAACCATCTCCTTCAGCACCCTGTTTTTCCTTTCAGAAATACCATTTTTCTGAGGAGTATAAGGGGCAGTCGTTTCATGGATAATACCAACAGACTGAAAATACAGAGTATCCATGTACTCACCTCCCCTATCAGTCCTTAATCTTTTGATCAAAGACCCAAGTTGTAATTCAACTTCAGTTTTAAACACTTTGAATTTATCTAATGCTTCATCCTTTGTATGTAACAAATAAACATAACAAAACCTAGAAGCATCATCAATAAACGTCACAAAGTACTTCTTATTTCCTAAAGAAGGAGTGGCATGCAAATCACACAGGTCATTGTGAATAAGCTCCAAGACCTTAGTCTCACGACTAACACCCGGAAAGGGTTTCTTGGTTATCTTGGTCAACATGCAAGTTTTACACTTTTCGGTGTCCATGTCAAAAGCTGGGATCAACCCATCCTTAGACATATCTTGCATTCTTTTATAGTGTACATGGCCAAGTCTTGCATGCCATAGGATAGAGTCAGTCTGGTCATATGTGGTCACAAAAGCTGAAATAACTGCTGTCATCGAGTGGTAACATTAAGCCTAAACATTTGATTACATAAATAACCAAAACCAATAAAAACACCATGCTTAGAAAGAACAAATTTATCAGATTCAATAACTTGTTTATATCCATGATTATTCAAAACACTACTTGAAACCAAGTTCTTCCTTATATGAGGAACATGAATAACATTAAACAAAGTTACAATCTTTCCAGAACTAAACTTAAGATCTACACAACCACGACCATGCACCAAGGTTGTTGACTCATTTCCCATGTGAAGAATAGAACCGTCATTTAGTGACTCATAAGTCTTGAACCAGACTTCTATTTTACACACATGTATGTGCTCAGAGTCAACCCACCACGCAACATCATCATCCCGCACATAATGAGATTCAGATACATATGTAACATAATAAATCTGAAAAGACTTATTAAACATATTCTGACCTTTCAGTGAGTTGGAAGAACCACCACTCACTGAACCATTAGTGCCTGATCCATTGGCTTTACCACCAACTTTAACACCTTTGTAGTCCCTTTTAATGTGACCCGGTCTTGCCACATTTCCAACAAGTAGGTGTTGCCTTCTTGTTGTTAGGATCGCCCTTGTGTTGTCATGAAATTTGCGTTTGCCTTTGTTGTCATTGTACCTGGTGGAGTTGTTATGCTCCACCATATTGACAACAGATGGTCCAGCAGCATTGCTACTCTTTGGCTTGTCATTATCCTGCATCTTGAGAGATTCCTCAATGCGCAGATTACTGCCCAACTCAACCAGAGTTAACTCCTCTTTCTTATGTTTTAAGGTATGCTTGAAATCTTTCCAAGAAGGAGGGAGTTTGTCAATGACACAAGAGACTTTAATGGCCTCATCCATGTTCATATTGTGTTGTGTAAACCTTCCAAGTATTCCAAGAAGTTCATTGTATTGTTCCATAACTGGTCTTGAATCAGTCATTTTGTAATTTGTGAAATTACTAACAAGGAACTTCTTACTTGATGCATCCTCAGCCATATATTTGGCATCCAAGGAATCCCACAGTTCTTTGGAAGATTCAAAGTTCTGATAAATATCAAACAGAGAATCAGACATACCATTGAGAATTAAGCCTCTGCATATGTAGTCATCATTCTCCCATTTGCTCCTCCTCCTGATCTGCTCCACAGTGGCATCATCACCATCATCAGGAATTGGTGTAGTCAGCACATAAACCACACTCATGCTTGACAGCAAGAAATGCATCTTCTTCTGCCACCTCCTAAAGTCCACCCCTTCAAACTTATCCAGCTTAGCAAAGTTTGAAGCCATGTGTTTCATTGCAGCAGTTGCCATTGATTATCACAAAATAGTTTACTTTGATTGTTGGTGTGGTATCTCCCAGAACAGGGTAAGATAATCAACTTCAGCAGAAACAACAACTATTCGGCAAACAAATACACTATAAGTGGTTACCGGATATCACTTGGAATCGTGTGATCACTTTCCAAAGTAAACTATTACGACCCTAATTCCGGGTTACACGAATATCTACTTGGGATAAGACCAAATGCAGTTATGGAATTAGGCACAATTCAATAACCCTTGCGCTTATAAGTGTTTTGTGTTTTTTGTGTGTTCTTCATGCATAATCAGATATCCTATTTATAGGATAATACTCTTAGCTAATTCAATGGAATTATGAGTATTAATCGGCCCATTAATAGCCTCATAATTATCCCCATTATAGCCGTTAGTGGTTACATGACCAATTAAACGTGGTCATTAAGCAGTTGAAACCGCCACTTGAATAGGTCAAAACCGTTACAAGCAGTACTTTCATCAGTACTTTCATAGTGCTATCAGTGGTTACACTGCTTCAGTGGAAACACCTCTGCTTCAGTGTAAACACTACTTCAGTAAACACCACATTGGAAACACGCCAGTGGAAACACGATCAAATGGAAGTCTGCTTCATTGGAAACACGATAATCGATGGTAACCACAACAGTACTTTCACCAAGCACTACCAATACAAACCACTACAGAGTCGGGTGTTCATGGACCTTATGGGTGTACACTCCGTACCTCCTAACCCATTACAAGGTGTGAACTATTCCCACAAGTGCACTAAATTTTCCAATAGTGAGATTAGGGGTTAGAGTTGGAGAGGCATAGAAACACTGTTACGTGTTGGAGTGTCGTGGCGGAGCACCGCCGTGGAGGAGTGTCGTCGGTGGGAAGGTGCAGCAGTTCAAGGTGGGAGGTTTTATGGAGTGATGGTGAGATTTGGGGAAGAAAAGTGGTAATATAATAAAGTGGGTGAGGGCATATATGTCTTTGTTAGCATCCTGTTTAGGAAGGACTGAATTTTTTAGGGGCTCTACATTCAGGAAATATTTTTATAATAAGTAGAAAAGAAACAACTTGTTTTTCATTTTGAATCAGGACCCACATCCATTAATATGATTAAGCAAAAAAGAAACCACCCCTAAATTCCGTCTATGCATGTTGACATGCATTTATAGTTTTATACATTCGTGCATACATGTGTGTGTATGTGTACATGCATGTAACATGTTACATGTATCTACCTATATTATAAAAGAGAGTTGCTTATTTACTGTTGATGCCTTGGAAGATGCCAAATCAGGACCAAACAGTTTGCAACTGTTCTTTGCTCTACGCATCATTTGCAGCTCTTTATATGGCCATTCCCCTTACACCACTTCTATAAAAGAAAACATGACATACCTTATCTCTTCTTCAATCATCTCTCACTTTCTCGATCTACATTTCTCTCTAATTTCCAGAAACAACAATGGTGTCTTCTTTTTCTTTATGAGATTACTATTAAGTTACTTTGGAGGGTCTCGCAGGTAAGCATGTTTCTTTATTTGTATCCACCATTTGTTCATTATGTCAATTCTTTTTGTTGTTAATGATCTTTGGAGTAGGGTTTAATTGAGTATGTATACTGATATTGTGTAAAAATGATTGATTAGGTGATAGCAGATGAAGAAGATGATGATGAAGTTTAAGTTAACTTTCAAAAATCTAAATCCAAAGGCTGGAATGAAGAATAAAATCTCGGACTAACTGTTCAAATGATATATGTTGTGATTTCTATCAGAATCTTTAGTGCTATACATTTGTAGCCTTATCTTCTAGCTAGGCAACTGTTTGCAAGTTTGGCATTATGGCTCTCAAGTTATACTAGATTAGTCATATGGGAAAACATGTATTTTTTTCTTGTACAGGTTCCCTTCATTGAGGTAATCAGTAACTAACTCAGATGTCTCGTGGTTTATACGTGTAAATATATATATATATATATATATATATATATATATATATATATATAAATATATATATATATATATCCACTCTGTCATTGCTTTGATGTTGAAAGTGACCATAAGGCAAGTGTCAAGTGGTACCGGATTTATTTTTATGCGTGAGAATGAGATATTTGCAGCAACACTCTTACTTCATGATATGGCAATGACATTCTTAATCACGATAGATGAGTTTCTTTATACACATATCCTCAAGATTTATGTTATTAGAGAGTTATAAAACTTCTCACCCCATTGGCTTGAACAAGTGTATAAAGAAGCTCTCCTATTGTGTAGCTTGATTGTGTAAAGAGATTTGCATGAGGTTTATATATTGAGTTTATTCGTGTTAAGTGTAAAACACATTTACCACTATCGATTATGACAATACATGTGTAAGTAATCACTAAAAAGATAAATCTTTTGGATCGGTTTCTCATATGATCATTGATAAGTGTGAATGGATTTGAAAGTCTTGGTTCTTGAAACTTTTACTTCAATATGATTGATTATTAAACAAATAAAAAAAGAAAAAGAAAAAAAAAATATAAATAAATAAAAGAAAAAGAAAAAAAAAAGAACCATGTCAATACAATATTGAAAGTGATTCTTTCTTATAATGTACGTGATTTGATTTATAGCCACATTTTTGGTTCATGTACAAGTATGGCCGAATAGAGAAAATATGGCATGATATTAAGATCGAGTATGGACATTGATGTGTATGTCAGCATGTGTTGGGAAAAAAATCAAATGGATTTGATTTTGCGTGTGTGGATATCTTTGAAGTTAATCAAAAAGTAGTATTTGACTTTCTTCTAGAAATATAATAAGTGATTGAGGTATAGTTGTTAGGTCATAGTTCAATACTCGGACCTTTAACGTATATATATGGATTAGCGTATATTTGAGGCTTGGATTCTTTCATGAGCCAAAAAGATGAACATGCGTACGGTTCCATTCTAAAGAACATAGACGCATACTTACACGTATATGTGTGGTTTTAGGTGATTTGATGCTAAAACTTGAATATAATAAGTTTGAGATGAATATTGACGATGAAAATGGTGGCATGGAGCTTTGATGTTCGATGATGAAAATCAAAAGATAAAAGGATTCTTGAAGAATACTAATTTGGTGATGGACTAATAAATATTAAGGAATGTGTGACTAAATTTTCATCGAATTTTTTTGACAAATAAACAGCTATACGTAGTCCGTTGCTATCACAATTTTTTCTTCCCATTCTTTAACCTTTTTAGTACCCGAGAAAAATAACAAATGAAAATTTAATTAATGTGTATTCAAGCCTACATATACATATTCTATGTTTTGATTTTTGTTGCATTATCTAATTGTAGAGACAATGTGTGCATGCAATTATGTGATGGGTCGATTATGTATTTTAGAAGAGAAACATAGAGGTAAAACGGAAAGAAATCGAGTAAACTTCAAAAAGAACGCTATGGGGAAAAATATCGAGGATGTGTGTTTGTTAAAAGTAGCAGTTAACAATAACAGTCAGCAGTAGTTGTGAGCTGTGAGCAGTAGCCACAACTTATCGCTCATTGCTCACCGCTTTTTAAAGAAACATTGAAAAATTAACCTTTCTAAAAATTACTGAAAATTCATCGCTCTTTTATCAAACGACTACTAAAATTCAAAATACTCATTACTCACCGCTTATCGCCCTAAGAAGCTTAACACCGCTCTGCGCCAAATATACACGAATTAGAGTAAGGTGGTAGGAGATAACGTGAGGATGTGATCTGATTGAAATTTAAGAATTTTTTCACTGTTATAGAAATAATGTCTATGAAAAAGACATATTTTACAAAGATTGAAAAATGACATATATACTTCATGTAAAAATTGATATGTATAGTTTAATTTGTGATAGCTGAGATGAGTAAGGAGGAGGGTGTATGGTAGGTAGCTATATTTTATTTTTTGTAAATTAGGATGATATTAAAAATTATTAGCACAAGGTTTAAGGTAAAGTATCGCTACTTAAGTTGTTGTAATGTTAATGAAATAAGTTTTTATGGTTATTTTATTTACAACTGAAATCATAAATGTTTATAGATTTAATTTTACCCAATGGATAATGAGAGAACTTATTCAAGTTTTGAAGAGTTATTTTATTTTTTATATTTTTTTTATTATTTTTTTAGTATAATGATAGTCATATCTTATGTTATAAATGAATGGGTACTGTTTGGTACGAGCTGCTTATTACATGGATAAAAATTAGATAAGTCAAACTCTCAGTTGTGAAAATTTGAAATTCCTTAGGTAGGGTGGGTGGAGGAGGTATGGCTAGATACTCTCTAGTGCATTGTGCAAAAAAAATCCGTTAACTTTCTGTTTTCCTTATTTCATAAACGTTTAGTTTAAGTTCTTATTTTTACATCTATTCTATAGTCACTCAGATAGTAAACACATCCTTTGCTCAAACTTTGTTTAAAAACAAACTTGAACCTATCTCAAACTACGCTTTTCTTAAACAACTAAAATGGTGCGAGAGATAGAAATGTAAACTATCTAGGGCCGTGCTTAGCACGGCCAAATAGTCTACCTAGTATACTTTATATTTTGGCCTACCAGCTTTTACCCATATGAGTTACTACACATGCACTATGGTGTAGTAAAATAGCCGTGCTTAACGTCCCCAATCTAAGACCAAATTAACGTCCCCAATCTAAGACCAGATCAACCTGATTCTCTCGTTTGGAAGTATAATGGAGGGTTTTGTGAATTTTCTATAAAGCATGCTTGGCATGCTATGCGTGAGCGTGGTGTGGAAGTAGATTGGTCGTATCTTGTATGGTCGACGTACTCTATTCCAAGACACACGACTCATCTTTGGCTTGTGATGAGGAAAAGGTTGATTACCCAAGATAGGATGAGGCAATGGCATGTTGGAAATGATACTGATTTAGCTTCACTTCGTTGCCCGCTATGTAAAACTCAACCGGATTCACATGAGCACCTTTTATTTGAATGTTCGTTTTCAATTAAAGTGTGGAAGTCCGTGGTGGAAGCGGCTGGTATGAAAGGTGTACCCTCAAAATGGAATGACATTGTCGCATGGTTACTTCCAATCTCCAAAGAAAATAAGGTAACTACAATTGTTGGTCGATTACTCGTGGCTGCCTCTACTTATTTCGTGAGGCAAGAGCGCAACAACCGAATCCATGGGAAGGGTGGAAGACAACTTGATGGAGTTGCACAAGTAATTCTTGATATGGTTAGGTTAAAGCTGGCTTCTATTCGGTTCAAGAAGAGTATTCGAGTGGATCAAATGAAGAGAACGTGGAAGATTGCAAATGTTCAAGTCGACATTAGCTAGTCTTGGTTTGGTGTAGAGGTTGTGTGGTCACAGTTTATATTCTTTTATAGCCTCTATTTTGTTTCTTAGGCGTTGGTTGTTATGTCTTGAGTATAGAAAAACATATTGTTTTGAGTTTAGGGTGGCTCATTACCATCCTTTTTTGTACCGAACCTTTTCTATTTTTTAATATTTTCATCGGGTATAAACCCTTTACCCAAAAAAAAATAGTCGTGCTTGCAACTAGGGCTGTAAATGAACCGGGTAAAAACGAACGGAGCTTTGTTCATGTTTGTTCATTTAATTTTAACCGAACAAATAAACGAACACGAACGCTTAAACGGACAAATTTTATTGTTCATGTTCATTTATTAAGAAAATGAGTTGTTCATGTTCGTTTATGTTCGATCATTAAGACACTAAACGAACAAAAACGATCGAACATAAATGAACATATACAAACAAACATAAACTTTATTAAATTATACACAATAAATTGTTTTATATGTTTTGTTTTGTTTGAAAAAGTAACTTTAAAATTATACAATTCAAAGATATGATTTACGAATATAAATAAATAAATGAACATAAAAAAACGCATAAACGGACGTTCACGAACATAAATGAACGGATGCGACCTTTGTTTATGTTTGTTCATTTACTAAACGAACGTAAAATATTGTTCATGTACGTTCATTTAATAAATAAACGAACTTTTTACTGAACGATTTATGAAATGTTCGATGAACGTTCAGTTCGTTTACACCTCTACTTGCAACTAGGTGAACATTATGGCATGTGTTGGGTTCAGTAAATACCCAAACCCCTTAATCTAGGATTTGAATAGAAAATAGCCCAAGTACTTAGACCGTTAAACATAATCAGGTCACTGAGTGCATAGTCTCTCAGTGAGCCATCTTCAGGATACTCGGTCGCGGCGAAGATGACGATCTCCACTCGATGGCGGAACTTAAAGGGTGAAGACTGAGTCAGAAGAAGATGATGAATTCGGTGAGTGATGACAATAACTCACTGAATCCCTAAACACCTCTCCAACTACTTACGAAGACATACTGAAGTAGAAGTGAAGGATTTGAAGAAAAGCGGGACAAGGCGGGATAAGTTTGAATCGGATAAGAAGAAGTCCTTATCAACATAAGTCAACTTTCCCTGAATTGCTAACTTACAAGCTCAGTGTCATCACTGAGTTATGGAAATCAGCCTTGTCCTTTACTTAGAATAGTCTTTGTGCTTAGCGAGACAAAATACATCATTATTTTGTCTTATGTATGATGTCAGATTTGTCACTTAGGAAAGAGTTAAAACTCATACATGTATAAATAGCATAAGAGATGGAGTGAAAAGATTAAGCTTATGAATTGTAAAAACACACACACGCAAGCCATCTTTTCACTCATCCAAATACGACTTAGTTCCTGAGATAGCTCGGTGAGCTCTAAGAGTTGTGCTCAGGACTTAGCTTTGAGCTTAGAGAGGAGTCACCCAACTTTGTCATTTCAATCCCAAGTACTATTCATAAGTACTTGGGTACATTATTCTTTGTGGATTTATTTATAATAAGAATATGATGTTGAAAATTTATAAGTGTGTTTTACTTATGTTAATTTCAGTCATTGTTCACTATTAACTTTTTTTTATTCTAAAACTGTTTTAAACATTAGTGAACGGGGAACACCAAGTGGTATAAGAGCAAGGCTAATTATAAAACTCATTTTAGGCGCTCTAAAAAGTTTTTAAATTAGGATCCTAAATGGCTGAAATTGATGTACCCCAACTAGTCGATTAAAAGGGTGGAGCTTATTCAGCTTTTGCCCCTAGACTTGAAGTTGGCAAATTCAACAAATGGAAAAAGCGAATGCTTTGCTATTTGATTGGGATGGAACCCTATTATATCAAGTGTATAAATGAAGGTCCATTTATCCCAAAGACTGCTGAAGGGTTGCCCAAACACGAAGCTCAGTGGACCAGGATGAAAGGAGAGTGGTCAACCAGGACCAAAGACTCAAAAGTGTCATAATATCTTGTCTTCTGCGATATTATGGAGTCTGTATAAGCTGTAGTACTGTAAGCAAACTGGGATGACCTAGTTCCGCAGTCATGAAGGACCATCGATACCAAGGAAAGCAGGATAATGGACACGAAACTTGAGTATAACACACCGAGGCTAAGGACTCGAAACTCTCTCAAACTTACACCCGGTACAAAACTCTTTTAAATGAACTGTCAAATGATGGTGTTAAGTTGTCCAAACATGAAATCAATATTGGTTTTGTCAACAGTCTCCCTGAGAAGTGGTTGAATTTCTCTAAGGGATTCAGGAATGCTAATCATATCCAAAATCTTGAGCTTTCTGAGATTTATGGGAAATTTGTCTATGAGGAAAACCTCATCAACAGACGATACCCTGACTTAAAGAAGTCTTGGGAAGTCAAGAAGTCCACGACCACCACTTGGCACCCATATCAAGCGCTTTCTTCTCTAACAATGTGGTTCAAGATTTTCAAGAAAATTTAGATGATGAGCTTGATGAGAGATCAAGTGAGGAGTACCTAAACGACCTGAACACTGAATTTCAAGAAAGGGCACTCCTTGCTAACTCTCGAAGGTTTATAAAAAGAAACAAAGGTTTTTATAGTGCTAAAGCAAATGAGGACACTGAATGCTTTAAGTGTCACAAAAAGGGTCATTTTGCAAAAGACTGTTTTTCTAAAACAATTTCAGAACCCTCTTATAAACCATCAGGTTCAAATCAGTCCTCAGGCTTTAGCAAATTTCAATAAAAAATGTATCAGCCTCATCAAAATTTTCAAAATAAATCTGATAATAACAAAACCATTGATTATGAAGCCAAGTATAAGAAAGCTAAAGCCAAGCTTGCATTGCTTGAGGCCAGTCCCTCAGAGACAACAACAAATGCTAAAAGCTGTGCAGGGGCAGAACAAAGGCCTCGTTCTTTGAAACCTTTGGTGGGATGAAGAGCGGTCTCATCGATGATGAAATGGTACATGTCAGTGCACTGATGGCTCTCTCAGAAGAGGACAAGATAGCTGTTGGGAAGAATCATGCTAGGAAACGGGAATGGGTCAACATCACAATGAAGAAGGTAAACATTTTACTTTCTATGGATGATGACTCACGATTGGCGTCTATATGAATTATCTAAATGTAGACCTTAAGTTTGTAGAAGAGCAAAGGCTGAATCTTTTTTCTAAGTACAACAAGTTAAGTTTTGAATTGAATAAGTGTAGGGATGAATTGCTTATTTTAAAACAAGCTAAGCTTGAAGCTGTCACTTTGCAAATTCAAAACACTGAACTAGTTAAAAGAAATCGGAATCTTCAAGATGAACTTAAAAAGGCAAATGATATTCTAAATAGTTGGACTGCTAAGAATCCAGGGGTCTTTGATCTTTGTGGGAGCCCCTAGTAGCAAGAAGAGAGTCATAGGTGAAGATCATCTCCACGACTCTCTCAACAAAGACCGATCTCTAAGCCATTTGTGTCGGTGGCATGATTACAAATATGTTGACTAATCCCAATTACGTGATTGGATTGACGGGTTAATCGAGAGTAAGCTTCCAAATTTCGATTCGAAGGATTCTAGAGCACGAAAGTCAAGCTCTAAAGAGCATGCTTGGACTCCCGATGTGCCCAGTAGTCTTGAACACATCTCTGAGTCTGCAAGCAGAATCTCAACACCGCTTCCACCACTTTGAAACCTCTTGGTCTTTGCTCCAAGCTCTGAGCTTACTCCACTGCAATTCAATCCTCATTCACCAAAAGAAAGGTCTGGACTTGGTAGAACCATCCTGAAAGACCAACAAAACAAACTCAACAAGAGTCTACTCCTACTGAGACTTCAACATCCTCTGTCCCCACTAAAGTGACCAAATTGACAACCGGTGAACTTGTGAGGAAGCTTCTGAAAAAATGGAATCCATTAAAAGGTCCACTGAACCAATCAAGGAGACAAAGTCAGCTTCCTCCAGTTCCTCAAAGTCTAAGTCAACCTCCAAAACAAACAAAAGTGTGAGCTGTGTCATTACACGGCCATACCACGACAACTGCTATAGAATCCTTTTTGCATGATGCGCAAAAGGATGATCCAAGCTACTGAGACCATCTACGATATGTCAGTCAAGAAAACTATACCAAAGTTGGTCATCAGTATGCTTCATCCTCCAAAGCTGCTCCCAAGAATAGAGCAAAACCTTTTCCTCTGTGCCCTCACTGTGGGTTTAATGATCATCATCAGGATGATTGCCTCATGAACACATGCTGTGATATATGCGGTAATCCAGCTCATGAGACATCCCAACATGACAGTGTCATTCATGCAAGGAGAAATTCCAAACAACCCAGAGTCACTGAGTCATCCTTAGCCTCTAAATGCAAAACACTGTGGTAGCACTATGCACACAACCACTGACCATGAGTCGATTGCAAATTTCAAAGAGACCTTGAGACCCAAGCCCACTAGTAAGTGGGTCACTAAGAGAAACTAATTCAGTTTACTACTTGTGCAGAGACATGCCGGGGAGCCTATTTGGCATCTAGACGGTGGATGCTCAAGAAGCATGACTGGTGTGAAGGAATATCTGCACAAGTATATAAAGGAACCAGGGCCCAAGGTAGTATTTGGTGATAACTCATCATGTCCCACTGAAGGTTATGGTTCTGCAATGGAATAGTTTTCTCTAGAATAGCCTATGTCAATGGTCTCAAATACAATCTCATTAGTGTCAGTCAACTATGTGATGCTAAATACATTGTACAATTCAATGATAAACAAGGTACCATTTTCAATGCCAACAATGAAGTTGTGTTGATAGCTCTAGAGAGATGATGTTTATGTGCTAGACATGTCAACACTCTCCCAAGATGGAACGTGTCTCTTTGCTAAAGCCATTGAAACTATCAATTGGCTGTGGCATAAGAGACTCTCACACTTAAACTTCAAAAACCTCAACAACTTGGCAAAACAAAATAAGGTCCTTGGCTTACCATCACTTTTGAAAAAGACAAACCATGCTCTGCCTGTGAAAAGGGTAAACACCACAGAGCATCATTCAAAACCAAACAAAATTTCTCCATCATAAGCTGCCTTCACCTCACGCACATGGATTTCTTTGGACCTGTCAGGTCCCGGATCAATCCGGCATGAGAAGTATACACTTGTCATTGTTGATGAGTTCTCAAGATACACTTGGGTATACTTTATTTCCAAAAAGAATCGAGGCGGTGATACAATAATGTCATTCATTAGGAAGATTGAAAACCGAATGACATTACGGTTAAACAAATGCTGACAATGATGTAGTGTGAGTTGAGAAATCAAAAGCTTGAGAGTTTCTGTGATGAAAAAGGAATTTCTCAAAATTTCTCATCTCCATATACCCACGAACAAAATGGGGTAGCTGAAGGAAAAACAGAACTCTCATTGAGGAACGCTAGAACTATGTTAAATGGCTCGACCTCTCAAAGCATTTCGGGTGAAGCGATCAAAGCGCTGTTACAATCAAAACAGGTCAATCATTGTCAAAAGACATAATAAAACCCCATATGAGATCTTCAAAGGTAGACTTCTTGACATCAGCTATTTTCATGTGTTTGGATGTCTTGTGTTCATTCATAACTACAAGGATCATCTAGGCAAGTTTGATGCAAAGCGATGATGGATACTCTTAGGCTACTCACGATCTCCAAAGCCTTGAGGGTTTTTAACACAAAGGAGACAACAAGTTGAGGAAACCTTTCATGTCACCTTTGATGAAAGTACTGAAAGCATCAGGTTCACCAACACCTCGATTGGAGGAAATAGGAATTGATAACTCATCAAGATATCCTCCGATGTGTACAACAACTGAATTCAATTCCTCATATCAAGCTGATCTTTGACATCTCATATTATGTCTTACCTCACAACCTTCCCCAACCTACTATCAGTGAGTTCATTGATAATCGATCAGTTCCTGCTGGGATAGAAACACTGATTCAAATGATCGAGAACCTAAATCTTGAACCTCACCACGAATGAGACATCTCTACGGATGTTCTAAATGACATGGCTCTTGCACTGAACTCACATCTGAACTCCGGTGACATCTTCAAGCTCAGATTCCAGACCACAAAGTAAGTGGACAAGATCTCAGGACATTGAGCTTGTAAACATCATTGGTGAACCCACCGAGGGAATGCTCACTAGAAGCATGGCGCTAATCTAACTGTAGCTTCGACTAATGAATGTATATATGCTGATTATCTATCAGATATAGAACCCAAAAGTGTCACTGAGGCTCTTAAACACCCAAGTTGGGTTCAGGCTATGCAAGAAGAACTGCAACAGTTTGACAAAAACAAGGTCATGACCTTGATCAAATGTCCTCGGGATGTAGTAGTCATAGGAATGAAGTGGGTTTTCAGAAACAAAACTGATGAAAACGGCACCTGTCATTAAAACAAAGCGGACTTGTAGCCAAAGGTTACAGTCAACAAGAAGGCATTGACTATGATGAGACATTTGCTCTGTTGCAAGAATGGAAGCCATCGGGATCTTCCTTGCATATGCAACATACATGAACTTCAGGGTCTACCAAATGGATGTTAAAAGTGCATTCTTAAATGGTGATCTCAAGGAAGATGTGTATGTTCAGCACCCCCAGGCTTTGAGTAGTGAATTCCACGACTATGTCTGCACAAGCTTGACAAAGCCCTTTATGGACTTAAACAAGCTCCAAGGGCATGGTATGAAACTCTCTCGGCCTTCCTGATACAAAACAAGTTTGTCGGAGGAAAGATAGACAAACACACTTGTTTGTCTATAGAACTCAACAGGATGTGATACTAGTCCAAGTGTATGTTGATGACATCATTTTTGGCTCAACAAACTACAAACTCTGCAAGCAGTTTGAAAAGCGATGACAAAGAAGTTTGAAATGAGCATGATGGGTGAACTCACATACTTACTTGGACTACAAATCATCTAAACTGATAAAGGAATATCCATCGATCAAGAGAAATACACAGAAATCTCTTGAAGAAATATGAGATATCGTACATTGCCTTAGTGAAGACTCAATGGTCCCTAACAACCTTGGACCTGATCTCACTGGCAAATCAGTCAATCAAACTCATTTTAGGGGGATTGTAGGATCACGATGTATCTAAGCGCTTCTAGACCGACATCTAATTCTCAGTCGTCTAATAGCAAGATATCGGTCCAATCCTAAAGAATCCCATCTCACTTCGCGACCAAAAGAATACTCAGGTACCTGAAGGGAACCCCAAATCTTGGACTCTATTATCCAAAATGCCTAGGGTTTGATCTCAAGGGTTACTCTGATTCTGATTACGCTGGTTGCAACATGGACAGAAAAAGTACCTCAGGGTCTGTCAATTTCTTGGAGGAAAATTGGTTTGTTGGAGTGCTAAAAGCAACAATCGGTGGCTATGTCCTCAGTTTGATAGAATATGTGGTCTGGCGAGGATGTTGTGCCAATGTATTATGGATGAAAAGTCAACTCAGTGACTATAACATCCATTACAAAATGGTGCCCATCTTTTGTGATAACACCAGTGCTATTGCAATCTCCAACAACCCTGTCCTCCACCAAAGAACCAAACACATTGATATCAGATATCACTTCATCAGGGATCACATAATGAAAGGAGACATAGAACTTCATTTCATCCCTACTGAATATCAACTAGCTGATATCTTCACCAAACCCATGGATGAACCTACCTTCAGGAGACTGAAAGCTGAGTTGGGAATTGTTAGTGCAAATATTATGATATTTAATCTATACAGTCTCGTTTGTTTTGATTGATGACAAACATGTAACTTGTAATACATAACGTAAAATGTACAAGTTACTTGTAATTACATTTGTCTCAACATACATTCAACACCTCTCGATGTCTCAAGTCCTCGTATGTTACAACACAGGTTCGTACATGTTTGTTATGTGGCATTATGATCAAACCCATTAACAAATCATTTAGAATGTTTAAAATACGTTTAGAGTCACTAAGTATTTTAATAGGTTAACCATTCTATTTCGAACCTCATTTTACATTTTCCATTCACAAGTATTTTATACAAATACATCTTTTGTAAAATGTCTAACAAATATATACTTTTATTTGTACAAGTAAACTAACTATAATAATCATACAAGTACTAAAGTTTACTTACACTTGACAAAATATATTTTATTTTGACAAGCACTCAACTAGATATTTTATTTTACAAAAGGTTACTTACATTTTATTTACAAGTAACTTACCTTTTTAATAAGTATATACATTTGTTTAAATGTATTTTTCATAAAAAGGAAAACACTCTTTTATTACCTCATGCATAGTGTCATCTAAATCTTTAAAAGATTTTGAAAGATATTCTAAGATATCAAATCTAATAAATTATTATATTTTTTATTACCACTTTTGGTTATAAATACCATCCCATGGTTTTCTCATATCTTCATCCCTTCCAACATACATTCTCTCTAACATTCTTTCATCACTTAGATCTATAGATAAACATGTAATAGTATACATCAATCACCCTACCATCATGATCATAATGCTTCTAACATTCATCTTTGTTGTAAGCATATTTTACATTTTGATCAACCAAGGAAAGTTTAGAGATCTAGCCATCCTCATTCACCAAAGCATATCAACATATGAAGATTCAAGATCTCTTGATATCCTCATTGATTGAAGACTTCTTATTTAAGAAGATCATTTAGATTAGTCATTCATATCCATTAGACATTTATGTCATGGATCATCAATGTAAACATCATTGCATCATCACAACACTTTCACCAAACTAGATTAGATGGTTTATGTGTTTGTACCATAAAACACAAGGTTTGTTATGGTGGGCCATAAAACATATGGGAGTGGTTGTACCCTTGAAAAGAACTCGACATCTAGCTTAGTGTCAGAAATATTGTATAGGCGACGTTAGGTTGGTTCTACCTCGAACTAGAACCCGGTATTTAGCTTTGTACCGGAAAAAGTGTAAGCGACGATTGTAAGGTTTTCTCCGGCGAGAAGGGAGCTTGTTGATTTAGTGAAGTAACTCTCGAGTTGGGTACTCGGGGAGTGGAGTAGGGAGGAGAGGAGATCCGTGACCGAACCACTATAAATCCTCGTGTTCGGTTTGCACTTTCCTTTCTTTATCTCTTTACTTTTATAATTGCTTATGATGTGGTTTGATGATGATGCTTGTGTGACAACTTGGTTTACTAAGCTTTATATTAGTCATAAAAATTAATTGATACTTTCATATAATAACAAGCTTCATAAGTGATTTGATACAAAAGATCTAACGATTTTAAACGGTAACGTATTCACCCCCTCTACGTTTTCACAATTGGTACCAGAGCCTCGTAGCTCTTATTTTCAAAACAAATGGTTTTAAAATGGAGCACGATCCATGTATCAAATTACCATTGAAGCGAAATATAATATGAAAAATATTTTGCTAATTATACTTATAAATTTTGTTGTTAAATGTTTAGATAAGTCATATTAGTAAAAATAATAAACAAAATATGTGTGTTATATTTTTTCTATCAAATCTAGTAAGTCCTACACTTTTTCGCTATGAGTAAGTACATTTTTAACATTTACATGAAGGCCAGTACTGGTAGGAACCAAATAAAGGGTTCCTTCCTTGTTAAATTTTGGTTCCTTAGTGCACAACAGACGCAGCAGTTTTGCCAACTTAAAAATTCATAACTTATTAACCGTAAGTCAGTGAGTCGAGCCACCTATCATTTTAAAGGGAATTGAGTCTACTTTCATTTAAAAATACTCTCATGGCCAGAGTCTAATTTTAAATAATTTAAATAGACCAAATACTACAGTATGTCCAAGATATTAAGTTTCGCTTTAACATAAAAACTCAAATTTTTGAGTCAAGCAATTTAAGTTGGTATTCTTAGAACATTGATACAATTTATTTTGAAACTAAATAATTATGAAATATGTTTAAAGAAAACTAATCAAGCTTGGTAACATCATCACATTTAAGCGATAAATGACGAAAAGTGTTTTCTTGTTATGCTATGCTAAATGACCACTTGTTTATGTTGTTTGCATATATGTTGCTTGCTTATTTTCAAATTGTTGTTTACACTTGTTTGTTTGCATAATATAAGTGTCAATCTTGCCATGTTATTTATTCGCTTGTTTGACGATTTCTTGTTTATGCACAATAGGACATTTGCTAGATTTTGTGCACTAAGTTGGAAAATTGTTTTACCATCACTTATAGACTTAGATCACTTCCTTTGCATAGGTTATACTAACATCTCGCATAACTTATGAAATGTCATGACTCACTTAGCAATGAGTACTAAGTAAATTAGTCAAGTACTTTGAAAAATGGAGGTTTTAAGAGAGTGTTTGGTACAAGGACAAAAACAATGTTGTATGATGTAATTTATTTGTTTTTACTTTGAAGGATGATAAAATAACTTAAAACAATGTTGTATGCTAACCGGTTTATGCAGGGGGATAGCACAAGTGTGTTATCAAATTTTACCCATTTTCACTTTTATGTGAAAATCGTTAGCCCTTGGTCAAAGTCTATGCTCCACTATGTTTGTATATGTGTTATTGACTTTTCCTAACTAGAAATGATTAATGTCACATGTTTTAAGCAAAATTTCAGGTTTCGAAAAAGTCCCCGACACCTAAAAAATGGGTCTGTGAACTTTTCTGGTGTCCACGGATCATACGGCACCCAAATTTTGGTACCGTCTGTTATGCATTTTGTACCGCCATATGCAGAGCGGACGGTGGCACCAATTAAGGGTTCCTTTGTGTGTAAATAAATGGTGCCGTGGATCCTACATGTTAAGTTGTTGAATTTTACTAAATCCATAATCTAATTTACCAAATCTCATTTCTAGGATACTTGTTAATGCATATCTTTCATATCTCACTCAACACATCCTCAATGGATTAACTTAGGATGTTTGACATGATCTTAGACACTTCCATCTCATTAGAAACTACCATCTTTGTATGGATTAACATCAAATAAAACACATCTCTTCATGAATCCTTAGCTCCATAAATCGACACATTCAGGATGGTCATTTTCACACCTACACTGTTACTTTTCCTTAAGCTTAGCATTTCTTAAAGCAAAGTCAAAATGACTAAATCCTCAACCTCAAATAAACCACTAGGATTAGCATTCGATCTTGTTGCTTCATTGAAGTTGAACTCTTCATCCTCGGACTCGTTACCTCTCAACATCTCATCACCTATTCAAGATGTGAACTCTCTAAACTTAAGTACTCCAACTCCACCACCAAAATCACCCATCATTATGACTACTTCACAACCATCCAAAACACCTTCACAACCAAAGTCTCCAAAATTTGTACTCTGTGCAACACCACCAACATCTCCTCACCCGTTTGCGGATGACTTAGATGACTTACTGAGACTAACAAATCTGGACTCATTATTTGCAAAGATATCATACACAAGTCTAACATATGACTATAGATATTGTTTTGTATCCACATGTATTGCCTCACTTGGTTAACATGAAAAAAATGTGTCATCCTCTAAGACGATAAGCATTTACATCGAGTCATAACTCACATGTATGTTAAAGAGTCTTGCTATCCCTGAGTTCAATCTAAGCTTTATAATCTCAACAAATTAGGATTGACAACTTAAGTATTTCATACAAAATATTCAAGTATATGCGACTTACGATTGTAGTCATTAAAAGTCATATCCGAAAAATCAACACCCAAGTATTTTAACAACACATGTTAAAACACTAATCCTAAAATGAATTAAACACTTATCCAAATCAAACAACCCACTGTGCCACTTATCCCTCTTTGACACCTACTATCCCTCTTCCATCTTTTGGCACCATTAAGCGTGTTGCTCATGAACTTCCAAGAGCATCCTTTAAACCAAACGTGCCCTTTCAAGATGAACCTATACCTCAGCCCCTAAGCTTCATAGACATGACCAAAACTTCAAGAACTTCACCCACTAGTTTTAGCAACCAATGAACCATAAGAATTAGTATCCGTACTTTTTGTGTTCAACATCTATGGACAAATAATCAACCTAAGTACTTCCATAGCACAACAAACCCCTACATCACCACATCCTTATTTAGACACACTAGAAGACCTACCACCTAGATCAACCAATCCACCATCCTTACCATCATTTGAATTCGTTGAGTGTATTGCTCAAAAGCCCTTGTGTCCAACACTTGTACTGAATCAAATGCACGTTTGAACAAACTCAACCATCCTTTCCCACATATGAGGACTTAGATAATTCATTATGGCTAGAACCTCAACTATCAAATAAGCATGGTGCTCTTGGTAATTGTTGTCAATTTCCACTAGGTATAAGTAGTACTACCTTCACAAATTATCAAAGTATTAGTAATACTTTGTCGTTAAACTTCTGCATAAATTTCATTAAACCTTAAATCAACATTTTAACAACATATGTTAAAATGCAATCTCAAAGCCAACATCATACACCCCAAGCAACAATGACTCTTGAGGAGTATACATAAGAAACTCGAGTGAATTCCTCTTGTCATCATCTAGTGAATATAATCTTGAGACCAAGTTTATTTAGATGGGACTATCCAATTCAAACACTTTGGCTTCATATCTTCATTTAGGAAAACATGATGTTTTGAAAACATTATGCCTAAGAAATCATGCGTTAAGTATTCATCTTGTTAAAATGATATTGTATATCCTATGCATTATTCTCTCCTCGCGACATAAATGGTTGTGTTACAAGAGATTTCATTACACCTCATTGGCTAAATGATCTTGAAACGAACAAGTTCTATGAACTAGTGTATCCAATTCATCTTGTCATACTTATTTTCATAAGCATGATAACTTTATCCCATTCGATAATCTCATTTGTTGAAAGATACTATTTGTATCCATTTCCTTTCAAGCGTACATCATAACCTAACCTTGCTCAAACCTTGTGCACATCCAAGGTTAAAACTACACATCTCTAGAACATACACATGATCTATTGAAGTTAGTAACCTTATTTAGATTCTTGTCAAATAAAGTTCCAAAGAGCTTTCTTGAGAACATTCTTAATTTAACATATTCCATTCCCTAGTCTTAGATAATCAAATCACTTTTAAAGTATACACTTCAACGTTAAAGATGTCATCCATTAGATCATACAATTAGCTATGTAATTTAAACAAACTTAGATTCTAAACACAAGATTAAAACATATTGTTTATCAACACACCATTGTTAAAATTCATGTGTATAACATGACATCTTCATCACCTTAGTTATATTGCATATTAGTTGTGTCACATTAAGCCAAGTATTGGTAAACTATCATCTTTTATGCACTTTAATAGGCAAAAGTAAGAGTTCCCATCTTTCTAACATGAGAATGACTACCGGAGAACCTATTGCACTAGAAACTCAATTTGACCTAACGGTTGAATTGCTTCCTGGAGAGAAGTTGGGTATGTGGAATCACCCGTTAAAATGGTCGTGTTTAGCCTTAATTGAGCACCGCTAGTAATAGTCTCATATTCATTCTCCAACTTGAAAAATTTGTTTTCCTATACTTGCCTAAAGTAAGTGTTAAAACATTGATAGTTTGCCTCGCCTTAGGAATACTAATCAAACAAGTAGTATATATGACTTTTCTTTTAAAACCACTTGCATTGCACTTACATGTGTTGATTACATGTTCTTGTTTGATACGATAAGTTGATTTGACATTATCTTAGTGTTTGATAACTAGTCAAATGTGTAAACCTTAGTAAAACCACTTGCATTGCACTTACATGTGTTGATTACATGTTCTTGTTTTATACGATAAGTTGATTTGACATTATCTTAGTGTTTGATAACTAGTCAAATGTGTAAACCTTAGTACGGTTTATCTTTATAATGCTTGTATTCTTGTTTCATGCTACTAAACGTTTAAACCTAAACTTTATTTGCATGATACTTACTTTTGAATTATTTTTAGCATGATTAACATGTTACTTATGAACTCATAATATGCCATTTTGATACGTGATAATTTTGATATGATATATTTGTGTTTGAACGCTATTAGTTGCCATTCATTATATCTATGAGTAGTAAGAACCAAATGATACATGCTCCAAATTGTTATGTCTTAAACATGGCTTGCATGAATCTTTCATCTTGTTTCTTTTGCTTCTTGTCACACTATTTGTTTGCTACATGTGCACATATAATCTGTCAAAGTGCTTTTGCTTTGACAAACTTTTAGAAGCCTTTTTATCTTACAAATTGATCACATAGATTATTGTATATCCAAGTATGCTTAAGTGTCTAAGTCTAACGACAAAACAATCTCATAATGAAATGTCTTGAATAAAGTCGTATTCTTGCATAATATGATTGTTTTGATGCTATCTTGTGTGGTGATTTCTTGTCTACTAAGTGCAATGTGTTGTTTTGCTTATATAATATGTTATCATTTGATTTCTATCATGTTAACATCTTTTGTCACTAACAAATTTGTTTTGTAGGTTGATAACAAATTATTTGTTATCTCACTTGGTTCTAACTTTTATATGCTCATTTTGCATAATCCCTTTATTGCTACGTAGATTAGTACTATGCTTTATGGGACCCCTACACTTGCATATAGTTTAAAAGCATATAGAATTAAGTTCTAGAGGGTTGGCTTTGCATTTTTGTCTTTCAACCGACCTCTTTCCAAATCTCATTTTTCTTCCGCTTTCCAAAAATCATCTCCATCATTATTTAGTTATAACAATACTCTAATCCTCTTCACTCCCTATTAGGAAACCACATGCCTCATCATACGATCATCTCGTATTAATCGAGAAGAGGTACGTGACTTTAAGGATGAAGTTCATTGTATGCTAACCATCATCCTGAAAAACATCACTAAGCTCACCTCTTTCGTTAACCCGAATAACCTCCTAAACACTTTGTTGTCATTCCTTATTTGATACATTACACATTATGTTGGATGTCCACCAATTAAGGGGAGAGAAATCCATTCACATAATTGTCTTTTGTCAAAATTTATGTCTCTTAGACTCTAAAATACCAACACATAGGTAAACACCACTTAGCTAAAACCGGTTCATGAAACCACAACTAGTTCAACCTTTTTAACTTTTATCACAAGTTTGCACCAATACCTCATCAAGTGAAAAACGCATCATGTGTTTTACAAAACGTCTTCATCTCCACATATAGGATTTTCCTTAAACTAGCACCTTACAACTTCACTATCTAGAACACCATCATAGGATCTTATCCTTTTATCATGCATGTCCTTGTCAGTGCAAACGATATATTAATCAAAATGCCATTCCCAACACGTTGGTCTATCCAACTCTCAAATGATGTCATCCTCATATAGGTACTCATTATTATTATTAGTATTTTCCATATTGTCTTCATTTTCAATTTGATAATCATCCATGTCGGTCAAAACCATGCTAATACTACCTTTCCCATTGTCACCTAGAATATGTCATCTTTATAATTCGTGTCAATCAATAAACGAATTTATCTTCATGTTATCACTTTTATATTTTTTGGAATCTTCATTATAATATTCTTAGATAGAACGGATTATTGATTACTCTTGGGTTGAAGCATATGAGAACTTGCTCAAAACAATAGGTTGTTAGCATCAATAAATCATTCAAATCATAACCCTTATGCATCATTGAAATGCAATGTCCATTCATATTTTTTTCCTCTTAGCTTTGGTCACTTGACATGACGAAAGGATTGCATGAATCCATATTTTTATATTTGATATACATACGAGTTTCTAACTCTTTAATAGCTTCCTACCTAATCACCACCACCTTCCATCACCACTTTCACTAATCATCACCACCATGGATGAGCGAAAACTTACTTTGTAAATCGGAGTCATCTACCATCACCACATGAATCCTACTAGTAAACCGACACCAACACTAGCACCACTAGTGGCACACCTGGTGGGAGACTCCATATCTTCTTTCTAGGAACTATTTTGTAGGACTTTATCATATTATATTCTCACTTTTCTTATGATTGTAATTAGGAGACTACACTTCATGAGATCTTTGATTATATCATTTATCACATATATACATCTTATTTTTCTTTGTGAAAAGATGAAATATATTGCACTAATGTTTTCATTGTAGGTTCATCATCATATACACTCGATTGTATATAACTTACTCATCTAAGGATGAAGTTTGCATCAATTATTTTTTTTATTTTAGGTGCTTCTTGACACCCTCGAACAAGGAGGAATATCCTTTAAGCACTCATATTGCATCGTCTATACACTTGGTTGTATATGACATATTTGTCTAAAGACAAAGCTTCTATTATACTAATATTTATTTTGAAGGTTCATCTTGACGCCCTAGAGCAAGGGAAGCTTCCATCAAGAATTTCTATGAATGCATCTTATACACACTTTGTTGTATATCACTTACTCGTCCAATGACGAATATAGTTTTGCACTAATATTTGTTTTGTAGGTTTTAATCATACCCTGACGCCTCAAACAAGGGGGAGCAACCGTCAAGGGGAGCATGCACGCATTTAGCATCATTCTCACTTTTCAACAAGCATTTGTGCTTCGATAAAAAGTGGAGAAAATAAACTAACATTGCTATGCCTTTCTTTTTTCATATTTCTCATAATTTTTGTTGCATAAAACTAACCTTGATGTAGGTTAAGCCTCTTTATTTGATCCATGGATCCGCTACCAAACAAGGGACGGATTGAAGTAGACGATTTAACTTCACTAGGGATGATGCAAGCTCGCCTTTTTGGGGAGAAATTAAGTTAACCTCCAAGGACACGCCCTTTTTGTTTCGACAAAAGGGGAGAAGAGTGTAAACGGAGAAGGTAATGTAAAGGTAGTAGAGATACAAGTACCTTTTACATTTTACTTTCTATTACGTTTACATATCTTTGTCATCATCAAAAAGGGGGAGATTGTTAGTGCAAATATTACGATATTTAATCTATACAGTCTCGTTTGTTTTGATTGATGACAAACATGTAACTTGTAATACATAACGTAAAATGTACAAGTTACTTGTAATTACATTTGTCTCAACATACATTCAACACCTCTCGATGTCTCAAGTCCTCGTATGTTACAACACAGGTTCGTATATGTTTGTTATGTGGCATTATGATCAAACCCATTAACAAATCATTTAGAATGTTTAAAATACCTTTAGAGTCACTAAGTATTTTAATAGGTTAACCATTCTATTTCGAACCTCATTTTACATTTTGCATTCACAAGTATTTTATACAAATACATCTTTTGTAAAATGTCTAACAAATATATACTTTTATTTGTACAAGTAAACTAACTATAATATTCATACAAGTACTAAAGTTTACTTACACTTGACAAAATATATTTTATTTTGACAAGCACTCAACTAGATATTTTTTTTTACAAAAGGTTACTTACATTTTATTTACAAGTAACTTACCTTTTTAATAAGTATATACATTTGTTTAAATGTATTTTTCATAAAAAGGAAAACACTCTTTTATTACCTCATGCATAGTGTCATCTAAATCTTTAAAAGATTTTGGAAGATATTCTAAGATATTAAATTTAATAAATTATTATATTTTTGATTACCACTTTTGGTTATAAATACCATCCCATGGTGTTCTCATATCTTCATCCCTTCCAACATACATCTCTCTAACATTCTTTCATCACTTAGATCTATAGATAAACATGTAGTAGCATACATCAATCACCCTCACCATCACATGATCATAATGCTTCTAACATTCATCTTTGTTGTAAGCATATATTACATTTTGATCAACCAAGGAAAGTTTAGAGATCTAGCCATCCTCATTCACCAAAGCATATCAACATATGAAGATTCAAGATCTCTTGATATCCTCATTGATTGAAGACTTCTTATTTAAGAAGATCATTTAGATTAGTCATTCATATCCATTAGACATTTATGTCATGGATCATCATTGTAAACATTATTGCATCATCACAACACTTTCACCAAACTAGATTAGGTGGTTTATGTGTTTGTACCATAAAACACAAGGTTTGTTATGTTGGGCCATAAAACATAGTGGGAGTGGTTGTACCCTTGAAAAGAACTCGACGTCTAGCTTAGTGTCGAAATATTGTATGCGACGTTAGGTTGGTTCTACCTCGAACTAGAACCCGGTATTTAGCTTTGTATCGGAAAAAGTGTAAGCGACGATTGTAAGGTTTCTCCGCCGAGAAGGGAGCTTGTTGATTTAGTGAAGTAACTCTCGAGTTGGGTACTCGGGGAATGGAGTAGGGCGGAGAGGAGATCCGTGACCGAACCACTATAAATCCTCGTGTTCGGTTTGCACTTTCCTTTCTTTATCTCTTTACTTTTATAATTGCTTATGATGTGGTTTGATGATGATGCTTGTGTGACAACTTGGTTTACTAAGCTTTATATTAGTCATAAACAATAATTGATACTTTCATATAATAACAAGGTTCATAAGTGATTTGATACAAAAGATCTAACGATTTTAAACGGTAACGTATTCACCCCCCTCTACGTTTTCACAGGAATGTTTGACATTGAAAGTCAAGTATCTGAAAACCAATCTCGAAGTTCCTTTGAAATGGTCCATCCTCCCCGAACACCCAAAATAAACCTCTCACTGAATGAGTAAGACTCATTCAGGGTCCGTGACATTTGACAAAGAGCATTGAATGAGTAACTAAATGATCCAAGTATCAGTTACTTAAATGTTCTAGGGTGGTAACTATGCCAATTTAATATAGGAATATATGTCTCTTTGTCTTACTGTCATCCCACTTGGCATTTAATGCCTCCTCTCACAAGAATATCATATTGATATTTTCTCTCTGCAAAAGTGCACTTTTACTGTGCACTACAACTGTTCTCTTGAAAAACGGGATTTTACTGCTGGTAATGGAGTGGTAGCATTAAATGTGAAAATTCAAACGTTTTTCAAAAACCGACTCTTAACATTCCCATTTGTGCACAAATCACCTCTCTTACCACTCAATAAATACCCTCTTCCAACACAAACAAACACACACAAATTATTTTCTGCAACAAAACTCTGTTAAAATCATTTCTAAAACTCAAAAACATTTGTGTGTGCTCAAAAACTCTTAAAACCTCTTTTGAAAAACCTTCTTGTAAACATTTACAAAAGTTTTTCATCACAAACTTGAGAGATCAAAAAAAAAACTTTGATTATTCTAGTCAAAATATTTTCAAAACCCTAAAATCTTTTAAATGGAAATGGCTAGAACTCAATCTCTCCAGTTTGCTTCTCAGTGGGTAGGGGATCTTACAAACGTTGAATTTAAAACTAATAATGTCATAGGCAACTTTGAATACCCTGAAACTGTCCCAGCCTACAAAGACATTATGAAATTTTTGTTTAATTGCCCACTGAAAACGGCCTTTATTCAGTGTCCCTCCATTGTTTACCAAAATCTCCTCAGTGAATTTTGGGCAACAATAAGGCCTTTGACCACACCCTCTAGATGAGAACAACCTCACCTCTCGGGAATATCTCATCGATTCAGTCTACACGGGGGGCAACAACAATTCACCTTGGATTACAAAACGTTTTGCACTTCAACAGGGTTGGATTATAACAAAGGAGTTTATGTCGCCCATCCCGAATCCTCCACAGTGAAGGATGGGTTAAAACAAATCATTTTAGATCCACGTTTTGGACAGACCCCATCACCAAAAGCTCATTTCCGTGGCTTGGAGGATCCTATTCACTTTTTGTGATTCAGTCCTCGGCGAGAACCACTCATCCATTGAACAAGTTAACTCTATTCAGTTGATGATGGCATACTGCCTGATGAATGGGGTCACCTGTTTATTACATAGGGGAGATCATTTACAGTGATTCAGTAACCAAGCTACAGAGCAAAACTAGGACAAAATACGTTTCGTATCCTAGGTTTGTCTCTTGCGCTTTACAAGTGTTATTGGGTTCAAACTACCCTCAGGAAGAAAATTTTGGTGCTTTACCGTGCTTCCGAGCCAATCAAACTTTCAAAAAGACCCATCCCTTGTCACTCCTATTGAATTGACGGCCCATATGGTTGCTGTAAACAACCAGAAGGGATCAATGTCTCCTAACCCTGCTCCTAAAAAGAGAAAGGGGAAGTCTCAGACTGGGACTTAAACCAAACCCAAGTCCCGTGGCCCCGAGGCTTCAGGAACAACCTAAAAGGCAAAAGGCCCGAGACTAAAAAGACACCCACCGATGACCGGCAACATCCACCTCGGACAACGAATGACACCGATACATCACAGCCGTGCCTTGGTCACAACCACTACTCCCAAGATCCAGGGACACATACAACCCGGCCGGTAGGGAGCGCCTTCCACAACGCCGGTGATGACATTAGCAAATCCAAACCTTTTCCGAGGGCACACCGATCGATCCCAAAGACTCGAGGGAATCAAACAACCTGCGATAGGGATACAACTATCACCGACTCGCTAAAGGCACTTTCGGGAAACGCCCACCGTGTCTCGGGGTCACTGGGGACAAAGACTCGGAGGGAAAGGAACAACCCACCGATACGGAACCCGCTACCAATCGACTCCAGCGTAAGGCTGGAAATGCCCACCAAAGTGTCCGAGGGGTCAACGGGGACAAAGACTCGAGGGAAACATACCACCCGATATAGAACCCATCACCAACCCCGGTTAACAGTTGCTGATGTTCCGGCATACTCTTCGAAGATGAGCTTCGAGACCGATGATGAAATTTTATCACTGGAGAAGAAATGGACGCCGAGGTTGCTTGAACAAGAGCCTCGCCTTATCCACAGAGCATCTTGAATCACCATTCCAGCATGAAAATGACTCCTCCTCCTCCTCCAATGATGAATTTGAAAGATTTGATAATGTTCTCCCACTTACGAAAGGCGCTCGCTCAGTGGATCACCAAAGCTTCAAGAAGGTTATATTATGGGGTCACTGAAACATTGTGGGAACAACACACTGAGGTCAATGCTGCGAGTTATGCTGATCTAAAGGTTGAGGTACATGGCTTTGATGAAAATGTTCATGAGCATAGGGATCTGATGTATGACAATCTTCACCGACTGGATGACAACTTGGCTAAATTCCTCGTGCACCTTCAGGTGTAGGTACAAAGATAGATGAAATCAGGGAGTTTGTCAAAGAAGACCCAAAGACTCAACTCTAAAGTGCTGGAGGCTACTGAGGCGTACTTGAAACAATCCTCGAGCCTCACTGAACTGCTCAATATGCTCAAATATGCAAATGTTCAGGGTCTTCCATCCTCAGTCCAGTCTCTTCAAGCTACATTGGATTCTTTGAATACGCAGTGGCTACTTTGGCTCAGCATCCTCATCTCGGCCTGGAATCTTGGGCCCGAATGACTGCCTCGAAGTTTCTCAGGCTAATTTGGAAACAAAGGTCACTGGTATTCAAAGCGACACCTCGGACATTAAGGCTATGATCTCTGAAATTTATCAGGCCTTCAAGGGTCAAGCGCTCCATCCCCCTCAAGACCAACTCCAACTCTTACCCTCACTGAAGCTCCGGCAACAGTTGAGGGGGAGAATATTGTCGAAGAACCTCCTTCACACCGGGGAGCCAACACCATCGCATCGTAGCTCAAATCTCATCATCACCACCTCCAACAATACCAATCTCATCAATCCCACCACCAACATCAACAACAACAACAGCGACAAGAATCACACCAATAACAACAACACCACCACCCTTGGTTGCATCATCTTCCTCAAGGCCAGACAAAGGCAAAGGCATTATGGAAACCACTTAGCCTGAGAAGATTCCCTATAAAATCGGCGACATGAATACCGCCACACCACAACAAATGAGTAAACATCTTGCTAAAGAAGAAAGAAGATTGAAACTAGCCGGGATGAGAAAAAGAAGAGAAGCAAGCAAAGGTTGTGGCCAAGAAGCCGAAAACATGGGATTAGATCCAAGCAAGCTCCAAAAGGGTCGTGCAGGACAAAAGTTCAAGGAAGCTCAGCCGCTCGGATGACGCAATGAGAAAACAGTTGAAGAAAAGAAGAAGAAAACTGAAGCTCTCGGGCAAAGCGAATTGAGCATTACAACTGACAATGACAAGCGAAGGCTTCCTCGAAAAATCACAGATGTCGGAATCATCCCCAATACCAAACCTCGCCATGAATGTTTACAGAGGGGATGATAAAGACACTTCGGTTCATGATCCCTCAAATTCACCGACTTTGGGATCACTGAACTCGATGAGCTTGGTCCAATTATTGAAAAGAAGAAAAATGCGTGGTTAAGGACCGATGAAGATGCTCGTAGAAAGATATGAAAGATGAGGGATTGTCCAGCCCCGGGAATTCAACCGCCTTAATAGCGCACCTCAAGGATCTCAACCACAATCATCCACGGCAAAAGGAAGAGAGTTGAGTTCCAACACGAAATCAAAGTGCCGGATTAGAATGCAACAGGGAGTCCTGAAGGTGTGAAATTTGTAAATTGTCTAGTGATTGAGAAGCCCGAAGAGGGCTATTCCACATTGATGTCTATGGAAACCCATCATTTCAAAGATGTAGTGATATTGATCGGTGGTGTGGTTGCAATGCTGAGCTACATACCGGTGGCCTCTCAAATCCAAACCCCAAAGAAACAGGTTCCTCCAAGACCTGAATGCCAAGATAAGAGAGCACCCTGACAAAGAAACACTCCTAAAAAAGAAGCCTAAGCTTGAAGCACTGGGGATCCATCTCAACTGACATCATTTTGATTTATCTTTTGTACTAGTAATAGGAACCTTGTAATTTGATCAATAAACGATGTATGTTTTGTTAAAATATTCAGTGTTCCTTATTGTATCAATTAGTACATTCGTGTAAGAAGAAGCCATTTGCTCACTTACACTGATCAAACACTTAGGCTATTTGTATATCTAAATAGGGGAGACTGTTGGGTTCAGTGAATACCCAAACCCCTTAATCTAGGATTTGAATAGAAAATAGCCCAAGTACTTAGACCGTTAAACATAATCAGGTCACTTAGTGCATAGTCTCTCGGTGAGTCATCTTCGTGATACTCAGATGGTGCTAAGATGACGTCTCTCCACTCAGAAGCGGAACTTAAAGGGTGAAGACTGAGTCAAGAAGAAGATGATGGATTCAGTTTGTGATGACAATAACTCACTGAATCCCTAAGACACCTCTCCAACTACTTACTGCGAAGACGTGATCAAGTAGAAGACTGGGCAGAATTGAAGAAGAGCGGACAAGGCGGGATAAGTTTGAATCAGATAAGAAGTCCTTATCAACATAAGTCAACTTTCCCTGAATTGCTAACTTACAAGCTCAGTGTCATCACTGAGTTATGGAAATCAGCCTTGTCATACATCAGTATTTTGTCTTATGTATGATGTCAGTTTTTGTCACTTAGGAAAGAGTTAAAACTCATACATGTATAAATAGCATAAGAGATGGAGTGAAAAGTTTAAGCTTGTGAATTGTAAAAACACACACACGCAAGCCATCTTTTCACTCATCCAAATACGACTTAGTTCCTGAGATAGCTCGGTGAGCTCTAAGAGTTGTGCTCAGACTTAGCCTGAGCTTAGAGAGGAGTCACCCAACTTTGTCATTTCAATCCCAAGTACTATTCCGCAAGTACTTGGGTAACGTATTCTTTGTGGATTTATTTCTAATAAGAATATGATGTTGAAAATTTATAAGTGTGTTTTAGTTATGTTAATTTCAGTCATTGTTCACTATTAACTTGTTTTTTGATTCTAAAACTGTTTTAAACATTAGTGAACGGGGAACAACAGCATGTTACACGAGAAACAAAAGACGAGTTGCGTCACTGCCCATTTTCGTTGAGCGGAACCAAACAAACAATTATTGAAAATAGAAAATTTTGCATGAAATCATTGAGAAAATCGTATAGGATCTCCAAATAAGAGTACGTACCTACGATATACATACGCTCATAAGAACATAAATGGTATAATTTAGAATCAGCATACTAAAAATGCTTAAGTCAATGTATGCAGGATCTCTAACCAACTGGGCTAGCTCAGTTGGTCATCAAAGGTGATATTGGAAAGGTTGTTATCACATGCGAGAGGTCTCAGGTTCGAGTCTCTCAATGAGGTTTTCTTTCAAGGTGGAATATGTAAGGTTCTAACCCACATATGCGTTGATTTGAGGCTCGTAGAGACTACCTTCTATGTATGTACAGTTGAATAGAATCACTAATTATTATTCGAGGTTGGCAGAGGCTACTTTCTGGATAAGTAATGTAGAATCGAATAACTAACTTAGTATTTTATTAACTCGCCGTCCAAAAAAATGTATGCGGAATCCCTTAGTAGAAAGAAAAAAAAAGTTTCATCCTTACATCCCACATAGGTAAATATACATAAAATCTCTCAAAAGACTTTTGCACGTACATTGTCCGCAATACTATTTTTGCTTAGAATATTGTGAGTTTTGTTCAGATAGTGGTACATTATACCTAGACTTTCACTCTCTCACATACTTAAAACACATTCATCTCTTTTTAATGTCATTATAATCGAGCTCGAGCTAGAGTTTTCGATGAAGAGTGGAGAACTTGAAATCTAAAGCTCGACCAAACACAAGTCAAATTCGAGATCAAGTTTTAGTAGTCGAGTCTACTTCGATTTTTGCAATACTCGGCTCATCACTGCTAGTTACGCCCCTATTCGTGATAGTCTAGTGTACGTATCAACTTCTTTGCAATACTCGGCTCATCACTGCTCGTTACTCCCCTATTTGTGATAGTCTAGTGTACGTATCAACTTTGGACCAAACTGAATGAGCTAACATAACTAAATAAGTCAACCTAAACTATTTGGTTTAGATTTAAAGCATAATGCTCTAAAAATCAGACATGGGCCGAACTGATATGTAGGTATGTATCAATTTTAAAGGTGTAAACTTTGAAATTATGTGGTACCAAGATTTAAATGAAAAAAATTATAAATTTTATTCACGCTCTTGTATAAGTTACTTCACAATATATCTCACACATGTCTACAATAAACCTTGAACCCTTTTTTTTTGAACGGCAGCTTATATATAAAACTAACAAAAGCTAGAACACAAAACAACTAACAGACATTATCTATCGGATTACCTAACCAACCTATCCATCTAAGCCGCAGCTTAGGATTTCTAGATGAAATCCACAAGAACGATAGAGAGACAATCGAATCCCATAAAGTCGCCTTTTTAGGCTTACAATCAGAAAAAATTAAAGCATTACGAAAATTCCATATAGACCACATCAGAGTAGCTGCTACACCTTTAAGAATATATCTAGCCGTCTTCGTCACCTTACAATCATCAACCCATGAAAACCACTCCGCAATGCTAGCCACACCCTGGATATCCAAATCGCACCATCTAGCTAGTAACCTCCAAAGCTCTCGAGCCATCCCACAAGAAAAAAAGAGATGATCGACATTCTCTACGTGATCAATACACACGGGACATAATAAAGAATCAATATCAATACCTTTGCGTTCCAAGTTCACCATAGACGAAAGTTTATCCAGGTTCAATCTCCACAAAAAACATTAACTTTGATAGGAACAACTCTATTCCATCTAGTGCACGACAACCCCCCAAGCAAAGTATGCTCATCAATAAACTTACGAGCAGACGCAACAGAGAAACCATTAGAATCTAGAGACCATTTCCAGCCATCCTTTTTATCCGAGATCGTGATGTCTTGGATCACAGCCTTTAAATATTCGAGTTGGCTAGACTCCACCCGGCCCACCTCTTGGAGCCCTTCTAAGAACCATGTTCCAATCAGAAATATTAATACGATGTGCCACCTTACTCTTCTTATCTCCTTCTAGCGCATACACACAAGGGAATAACACTTTTAACGGACCATCCCCACACCACATCTCTTCCCATAAGCTAATCTTCATTCCATCTCCAAGAGAACGCTTACAAGCACCCAGTAGATTAACACCTTTTCTTTGGAGCTAAATAACCGAATTAACAATAACCTTCCATGGACTTAGGTTCGAAGCTGAAATCCTCCCGCCCCCAATACCTCCATCTTGCCCATGGATGCCTCTAATCACTTTAGCCCAGAGATTATTAGGATTACATCGAAATCTCCAAATCCATTTAAACAAAAGAGACATTTTTAAAGCATATATACTCCCGATTTCGAGCCCACCCATAGCCTTACTAGCTAAGCACACGTTACACTTAACCCATGTAACCTTCTTATCACCCAAATCTCCTCCTATAAATAACTTATTACGCATGGATTCCAACTTCTTTTGCACGTAAGTAGGCATCTTATACAGAGACAAGTAAGACGTAGGAAGGTTGCAAAGAACTGACTTTATAAGAGAAACGCGACCACCAATAGAAAGTAACCGAGCTTTCCAATGCGACATTTTAGATGTAAACTTATCGACAATGCACTTCCAGTTTTCAACTCGACCCATGTTACACCCTACAGGCACACCTAAATATGTCATAGGTAGCTTCGCGACCCCACAACCAAGAACCGTAGCCATGTCAATAACGTTCTCATCAGAAACACTTACACCTACGAGTTTGCTTTTCTGAACATTGATTTTGAGACCAGATAGCAAATAGAAGCATATAAGCATACAAATCAAATTATGGGCGTTATGTTGAGACCACTCGCCAACTAAAATAACATCATTAGAGTAAAAAAGGTGCGAAATATCCAGATTACCTTCCCCAATAGACGCACCTTTAAGTATGCCTATGTTCACAGCCTTACACGTAATAGCGTGTAAACCTTCCATGGCAAGAATGAACAAGAACGGAGACAAAGGGTCCCCTTGCCTAAGCCCCTTAAAAATCTCGAACTTGGTTGTTGGAGAGCCATTGACCAGAATAGATGCTCACAAATTGCGCATACACCCAGCAAATCCACTACGCCACTTAGAAACAATAATAAAAAAAAAAAAAAAAAAAAAAAAACAACTTGAACTTACAACCTACTAGTTGGTGATCACGCTCACTTACCACTAAGCTAATGGTCTCAAAGCTTTTATAATTCGTAATCGTCCATCTTAGATTATTACCATCTTTTAATTCATACTTTCTAAATTATGACGGTAAAAAACAACTTTCTTTGTTTTTGGGATGACAAAATCGTACTATATATTGATTTTCATGCATGTATATGAGAGAAAAATTGTCCCTTTCATTTCCAAGAACTACGAGTTATGTAAAAATTACAAAGAACGACGAGCATATGTAAGTCAATTTTGTTGGAATTAGATAATATGACATTCAAATAAATAACCACAAAACATCAAAGTAATCAAGCGGAAGCGTATAGGATTTATATAACGAATAATTAATTAACATAAAAGAATATGCGTACATTTTCTTGATTCTAGCCAAACAAGAATCAAATCCACAAACTAGCAATGGAAGAACCCTAATTTGATTTATTAGGATTATATGAATTACCCCTTACCGTTTTGTAATTCAATCCAAGAATAATAACAATAGTGTGTTATTACTACGTTCTTTTACACACTTACTAAACCGAATTAAAGTAATGCTAGTTTTGATAAAACAAATAACTTGGTTTATTGGAAAAAAGTGGATCGACACCCTTGTGGATGGCCGATCGGTTTGAGACAAAGAAACTCACACAAAACGTTTTTAGGGTTTAGCAATGAGCACAAGAGATGCAAATACAAGACCCCTAGCCTTGTATATATACCCAACTAAACTTGGTGAACAAGTTGTGTCTTTGTTTCCTTTTTCCTTGGCCGATCGGTGGAGGGCATCCCTAAGGGATTCCGGAAACTTCCAAACTTTGCAATTTAGTCCTTTTCCAAATACCTTTAACGCCCGTTAGTCCATTACATTAATTACTTAACGTTCGTTAGTTATTTCGTTTAATCAATAAATTTAATTATTAACTTTAAATTCTCATACGTAAAGTGTGCAGTCCCGTAGTCTCGAGTTCAATCTTAACTCACGTCTACTAATTTATATCCATAAAACTAACAGCTCCCACTTGGATATATCTTAATAGAGTGATCACATCGGTTAGCGTCTAGCAATACTTTGATGCCTCTAGTACGACTCGAGTAAGGCTCCTGGAAAATATTTTAATGATTTCTCATTATTATTATCCTTTTGTTTCTAATACCACTTTAAATAAAGATATGGAATTAAGTCATTCTTTATAAAACTATTCTGTTTCTCGTTGTAAGTGATTGACCAAGATTACCGAATCATCTAAACATATTTCGGGGAGATTTGGGTGCGGTCGCACAAACATCTTGTCAACCCTACGAGGGGCCCAGCAGTATTAAACTCCAAATAAATTTGAAGGAACAAATTCTATCTTGACTACAAGAATAACCCACAAACTTTGTAACATTTCTGAAAATAACCCTTATAACTACCACATTTATAGCGTTAAGTTGCTTCACAGAAATGCACTACATTCATGATACTTATCTGGTATCTCAAGTCTGAGGATAACTATTCATAATTTACTTATAACAATATCCACAAAGTAAATTATGTAGTTAGGATAAGTCCTATATTCAATTCATTGAATATCATCTGAAATCGGTATGCATTCTCATCAATATACTTTCAAGTATATTCTACCACATCTCTCAGATTTGTCTTAGTTTAATGATACTCCCATATCATTAATCGACAACGGACATTTAGAATAACTTAGTTACTCACGGATTAAACATGCAAATATAGGACAACAATATTATAAATGAAAATAAACATAATCCAAACTTTATTTCATCAAAATAATAAATGTTTTACAATATCCTTTATCCAAATACTAATCACAGTTATGCATGAAACTTTTAGCTAAACGAAGTCCAATTCCATTGGCAAGTCCAATAAGCTTGTCTTTAGTTAAAGCCTTAGTGAATGGATCAGCTAAGTTATCATCTGTATGAACTTTCAGTAGATTTATTTCACCTTCGCGGACTTTTGTTCCCGAACATAGTGATACTTCCGTAGAAAATGTCTGGTGCCCTTCATGACTCCAGGTTCATTGGCAAATATGATTGCAGCAGAATTGTCACAATACATATCAATAGGCGATTCAATTGCAGGCATAACACCAAGCCCTGAAATGAATTTCCTAATCCAAAATGACCTCCATTGCGCTTCCGAAGTAGCTATGTATTCGGCTTATGTTGCGCACATCGCAATCGTACTCGCTTCTTGCTCTTCAGTCAATTGCTCCTCCATTGATGACAAAGACATAACCCGTCGGGAGACTTCATATCATCTTTATCACACTTGCTAGGACGCATCACGGAACCTGTAACACCAAGTTCTCGGTGTCCGATTTCCTCCATACGCTAAAACATATCTTTCGTATTCCTAAGATACTTTAGAATATGTTTAACAGCAATCCAGTGAAGTTCACCAGGATTCGTTGATATCGGGTCATGTTTTGAGCTGACGCACATCGGCCTTGTGTCTCACATCATACATAATAGATCCTACAGCCGAAGCATAAGGAACTTTCTGTATGCGTGCCACCTCACAGTGTTGAAGCACACATATCGCTACATAAGCCATGCTTTACTTCCATCGGCAAATATCCTTTCTTGGAATTTTGCATATTGAATCTCTTCAATATTTAATCAATGTAAGCTCTTTGACTTAAACCAATTAACCGCTTTGACCTATCTCGGTAGATCTTGAATCCCAGAATGTATGCACTTCCTAAATCCTTCATGGAAAAACACTTCCCAAGATATGCCTTAACATTTTGCAAACTCGGAATGTCTTTTCCCATAATTAATATGTCATCGACATAAAGAATTAGGAAAATTACATCACTCCCACTAACTTTGTGATATACACATGGCTCATCAAGATTTTGAATAAATCCATACCTTTTGATTTCTTCATCAAATCTTTTATTCCATTGCCTTGATGCTTGCTTCAATCCATAAATGGACCTTTGAAGTTTGCATACACGGTTTAGAAATTGTGGATTCACGAACCCCTCAAGTTGCTTCATATAGATGTCTTCATCTAAGCGACCATTTAAGAAGGCGGTTTTGACATCCATTTTCCGTATCTCATAGTCATAGTATCTTTGCTATAGCTATGAGAATTCTAATAGCTCTAATATCCACTACAGGAGAAAAGGTCTCCTCGTAATCAATGCCATAAGTTTGAGTAAAACCTTGCGCAACTAGACGAGCTTTATAGACGTGTATATTGCCATCCATGTCAGTCTTAATCTTATAGAGCCACTTACTTCCAACCACCTTGGCGTTTGGAGGTAAATCAACCTCTACCCAGACTTCATTTTCTCTCATGGATTGCATTTCCCTATTCATTGCAACCTTCCATTTTCCCTTATCAGGACTTGCCATGGCAGCTTTATAACCAGTAGGCTCTCCAAGATCTCCTAACATAGTTTCCTCAACCTCTACGTTAAGACATAGACGTTGGTGCACGCATTATTCCTTACGGATCTGAACGGGGAATCACTTCAACTTCTGGTGGAGGACCCAGACTATCAGGTTCTACCGGAAGTGCGTTAGTGTTTTCAGAAGGTAATGCATCTTCTTGATCATCTTCCAGATCATAAACTCTCCCAATGAATTCTTGAGATACGAGATCTCTTTCAAGAAAATCTCCATACCTAGCAACAATTACTTTATTTTCAGTTGGATAGTAAAAGTAGTAACCCATAGTTTCCTTAGGGTATCCTACGAAGATATACTTTACATATCTTTGTTGGAGTTTATCTGCTGAGTCACGTCTAACATATGCCTCGCAACCCCGGACCTTTAAATAAGACAGGGTTAGGAGCTTTACCATGCCATATTTCATATGGTGTCTTATCAACCTTCTTTGTGGGAACCATATTTAGAATGCGACAGTGATTCCAAAGCATAATCCCAAAAGGATAAAGGTAGAGTAGTAAGATTAAACATAGATCGTATCATGTTCAACAATGTATGATTTCTCTCTCAGATACACCATTTTGTTGTGGAGTATATGGAGAAGTGAGATTCTGGACAATTCCATTCTCAGCTAAGTAATCTTTAAACTCTTGGCTTAGATACTCGCCTCCTCTATCGGATCGAAGAGCTTTAATATTCTTTCCTAATTGCTCTACTTCACTTTGAAAACCTTAAATGTTTCAAACACCTTATGTTTATGCTTAAGTAAATAAACATAACCATAACGGCTGAAATCATCAGTAAAGGTTAATAAGTAGCTAGCACCTCTCTTTGACACATGTCTAAGTGGTCCACACACATCAGTATGAATAAGACCAAGTAGATCAGAAGCCCTCTCCATATTGCTATGAAAAGGTTTCTTCGTCATCTTCCAGATATGCATGACTCACATTTATCAAATGATTCATCATTGATATTTTGCAAAAGCCCTTCTTGTTGCAGCTTATGCATGCGAGCCTTGCCTATATGAGCAAGTCTACAATGCCAAAGATAAGAAGAATTCAAGTCTAACTTTATCTTCTTGTTAATGCTAAACATCGAATTATTATTATTGTTAGATTCATTTCCAATCACATCAATTTCAAACACACTATTCACAGTAATTGCTTTAAAATAAAAAACACCATTTAAAGAAACATCAATTCCATTATGTTAAATAGTATGAGTAAAACCATCATCCAAAAAGCGAAAAGGAAACAACACCTCTAATTATAAGAAGGTGCGTGGAAATGACAATTGTTCAATAACAGTACTAAGCCCGAAGGCAATACTAAACTAAACGTTCCTATAGCTTCAACAATGCATGTGCCATTTCCCCACGTGCGGATATTGCTCCCCATAGGCAAGCTTCCTTTCCACTCTAAACCCCTACAGTGTATTACAAATGTGAATACCACATCCAGTATCATATACCTAGGAATTTTTATGATTTAGAGTAAATAATTCATTGACAAATAAATTACGAGAAGAACCAGGGGACCTTTGTACTTCAGTTTATTTGCCCGCAATTCATCAAGATAGAGAGCACGGTTTCTCTTCCAATGCCAAACGCTCTTACAGTGGTGGCATGCTTGATCCTTTTTAGGTTTTTCCTTCCTAGGAGTAGGGTTCTTCTTGGGTTGAGGTTGATAAGCCATCACTTGTTTGCCTTTGTCAACCTTTCCCTTACCCTTCCTTACTTGTTGTTCGCATATTTGGTTTTGGCTTATTAGTCCTTCCACCACACGGATAAAGTACGGGCGGTAAAGTAGGAACCTTTTGAGGCAACCCTTTTCATAATCAATAAGCAATGCATGTAGGTCGATGCATGCTTCCCCACGAGTGGATATTGAAGTTTTTGACAAAACCATTAAAATCCTTGTTAAGGGATCTATTAATCGATTCACGCCATGTCATCATCATAAGTTTTGCCAAGTTCCTTTAGCTGGTCCATGTAACCTTTCATTTCCAGTACATGAGCACTCACTGGTTTACCCTCTCCCCCTGCCACTGTGTAACGCGTCGGTCAAGTCATAAATCTCGACGGCAGGTGGTTTCTCAAACATAGTTCGAAGTTCATTGAGCATATTATATGAGAAATAATGTTCGAACTACTTTTGAAGAGCAGATTCCATTGTTCCCAACATAAGACAAGCCACATCATTATGACGCTTATACTCCAGTTTCCACTCGTCCTTTTCAGCTTGAGTAGCTGTAGGATCAGTAGGTTCAGCAGGGCAAGGTTCATAAAGATATTTCAAACGGTCAGCAACTCTACAGACAATTCTCAAAGAGCGGTGCCAATCATTGAAATTCTTAGAGCCAGTCAACTTTTCTCGATCAAAAAAAAATTTTGAACGCAGAACTTAGTGCAGTATTAGTGTTATCGTTATTTTGAGCCATTTCTACAGAAAAAAGTTCAAGTATTAGTATTTTCGATAATACAATTTTTCAAGAAAATAAAATATACCCAACGGTAATATAAACATATAACCATATAATTTTCTCGAAAACTAGAATCCAAATTATCATAGTTTCATTACATCAGTTGATCTGCTAGTAACGAAAGCATATAATAAGGTAATCTGTCGAACATTAATTGGAAAACAATTTCCAACTCCTAGATCATTATGAGATTTATATTTTCCAACGCTATTGCAAATATAAACATGTTTCATCCCATCTTATGCCATTGAGTCCAGGTCTCACTTCCTACTCAATTTAAGTGTCTAACTTAAAGAACTGCAAATATGTCCATGTAAGTTCTGACTTTACATAGAGATTTACCTCTCCATCACAATCTAGCCAAGTACTGTCATGACGTAAATTGCAACTTCAAGTGTTCCTTTTAATTAGATGACATAAAACTTAATTTAAAAAGGTACTAGTTTTGATTTTATGTGGTCAAATCAAATATGTACAAAGATGTCATGCATTCATCTTGTAGCATAAATTTAATAAAAAAAACTTTTTATTACCAATTCATAAAGATCAAATTATCAAAGTTTTGATTGAGGTATTGGGTTCACCAATCAAGGAATTTAGTGTTAATTATCATCCATTATACCATACTTTTGCATAAGTGTAAACACTTAGTGTTTCGGGTAATTACCACCGAAGTGGTGCATGGAATTAAAACTAATTCGCCCTTAAGATGAGTTTGCACATTTTATGGCTTACTAAGTAGCTCCATTCGAACTTACAGAGGGCAGAGGACCAGGTAAGCGCAAAAGCATAACCTTAGACATCCTTTCAGTGTAACTGTGCGCACTTCTTTATTAACCCCTTTATAGTTCATTCTAATGGGTGAGCCGTTCAGTCATTTGTACCAAAGTCACCAATCAATTAAACTATTGAAAACTTAACTCTTCCAAAACAAATCAAATTTCGCCATTGTTTAGTCCGTATTATTTTTCTATTCAAAATTACCCTTTGCTTAAACTGTCGCACATAATAAACAAACAAGTAATACCAATAAAAAATAAACTACTAAAAAACAATGCGCACATAATAAACAATTTATACGTGTAAACAAGTAGCCACATGCAACTTATTCGATAAAACCCTATTAATAATCAATATCTAGGTTAAATTAATGTATATATCAATTTAGGGTTTTCACTCCAACAATAGAAAGTGAGCCACATACATCGACGAATCGATTGCGTAAACCCTTAATTAAAATATACCAAATTGCACGTAATTGATTCATTAATATATAATTGGAGTCTTCCCCAATTCAAGATTTATCGTAAATAAATATCTCTTAACAATTAAACAATATCAACGTAACTTATCCATGACTAACATGCACATATAATCATGGATATTATCATAACAATTATACACATAGTCACAAGATCGCATATAAAAATTCCATGACACATAACAATTTATTCATGAATTAATCACGTAACTAATATATTAATTCTAGGTTTTAATAAGGTTAGCAAACAATTTTCAAAACCCTAAAAATTTTATGTGTGTCGACTTTAAAAAAAAAATAGGGGTACGCCCCAATTAACAAAAAAAATCGACCAAACAAAAAAATTAAACATAAACCCTAGATTAACATATCAAACAACATACAATTATTTGTTTAATTACGCGTTTATGTAATTAATTACTCATTAAAAACCAATGACTCGTGATGCCACTGTTGGAATTAGATAACATGACATTCAAATAAATAACCACAAAACATCAAAGTAATCAAGCGGAAGCATATAGGATTTATATAACGAATAATTAATTAACATAAAAGAATATGTGTACATTTTCTTGATTTTAGCCGAACAAGAATCAAATCCACAAACTAGCAATGGAAGAACCCTAATTTGATTTATTAGGATTATATGAATTACCCCTTACCGTTTTGTAATTCAATCCAAGAATAATAACAATAGTGTGTTATTACTACGTTCTTTTACACACTTACTAAACCGAATTAAAGTAATGCTAGTTTTGATAAAACAAATAACTTGGTTTATTGGAAAAAAGTGGATCGACACCCTTGTGGATGGCCGATCGGTTTGAGACAAAGAAACTCACACAAAACGTTTTTAGGGTTTAGCAATGAGCACAAGAGATGCAAATACAAGACCCCTAGCCTTGTATATATATCCAACTAAACTTGGTGAACAAGTTGTGTCTTTGTTTCCTTTTTCCTTGGCCGATCGGTGGAGGGCATCCCCAAGGGATTCCGGAAACTTCCAAACTTTGCAATTTAGTCCTTTTCCAAATACCTTTAACGCCCGTTAGTCCATTACATTAATTACTTAACGTTCGTTAGTTATTTCGTTTAATAAATAAATAAATATAACATTTTATATTTAATTATTAACTTTAAATTCTCATACGTAAAGTGTGCAATCCCGTAGTCTCGAGTTCGATCCTAACTCACGTCTACTAATTTATATCCATAAAACTAACAAATTCTACTTCACTGGAAATCTTCGAGTTTAAATTTGGTCAAAAGTTGGTTCAAGTTTTCAACATCACGCTCGTTTTCGATCCTAGTATTTTTATTTTAGTTTGATCGTAAATGAAATCTTTAGTAGGCAAACACCATGTAAAATGAGAATAGACTTCAAGGTTTATGTAGTTATATGCAAGTTGCAAGTTTTCGGAAGATATGATGTCATTCTTTTACAAATGTGGCGAGCATAAGTATGTCTCAAGAATTTCTAACCTTTTAATTAACTCATCCCACATTGGTTAGCAAAGTGAAATATCTTATGACTATATACTGCTCTGTGCACGAATAGTATGTGTCAAGAATAAGTATTTTTCGTATACTGCTAACAAAGTTCAATGCAAAACGAAATATTTAACTTTGCAACTTTCTTGTATGCGAAAATAACATAGATTCTAGATTTTTTTCTAAAATTCCAATTTTTTTGTACTACATATAATGATGCATTATAAATATATTTTTTTTAAACTTTTATAGGACGCTTATTAATACTACATCTTTAAACAATAATACACTTTAAGTCATCATGCACGCACTACAAGGATTTTAATAACAACATTTTAATATATCATTTATCATTTATTTGAATTAGTATATTATTTTATCCAAAAATGCTTAAATAAATCGATAGAATTGCAAATTGTCAGAACGAGTTACAAAGTTCAAGAAAATAATATAGTTGTAAGAGTGTCATCGAGAACCAATCAAAACAACTTAAAAAAATTTCAGATAAATCAACCGCAAAATGGAAAAAAAAATGTTTTCTATAAATTTGGTATGGATTTATTATTGGTAAATGATGCAAATTTGCAAAGTGTTAAATCTAAGATTTATCTCTTTTCATATATGATTAAATATCTTTTTTTTCCTAGTTGACTTCCCATAACTTTTTTAACATTTGAGTTTTATTTGTATTTGTAAGCATGCTTTTACTTATATCTCGGGGTGGAACGAGCCGGCTAGCTCTGAGCTTGAGCTCGCCTCTGATATTTTAAAGCTCGGAGCCGGCTCGGCTGAGCCTTAAGATTTGAGCTCGGTGCCGGCTCGTTATGATATAAAAGCCTTCGTCTCGCCGCTCGGCCATGTATGATGAGCTTATATAAAGCTCAAGTCGATAAAACATCAACAGATAAGTTCTTCAATGTTCTATTTTTGCCGAGTTCCAATGTGCCACACTTGTACCATTTGTATTGTTTGTAAACGACGCTTCGATTTTAAAAGTGAGTTCACCAAGATGCATACAGTTCAAAATGATAAAAACCAAACCAACCACTTGAATGATATTATCCCATCTCACAAAGCATCAAAATAAATTGAAATAAATAAGTCAAGAAGGTATAAAGAAAAATCTAAAGATCTCAGATTCGTGTTGTAAACAAAATCTTGAGAGATTTAAACACGATCTCTTCATCGATCTTGAGGAATCTAACTTTCATATATTCATAGAGACTGATAGATTGTGCTCGATTTTTCTGGCATAAAGAAACATCTTCAAAGGGTTTATGTTTGGTTTGTGGTTATAATCGAAAGTCAAGATGGTTTTGGTTTTGATTGAAGAAGGGTGAAGTGGTGATGCGTTTTGGTGTGGAGATAGAGATACATTCGTTTGATTTCTTTAATGGAGAAATAAGGTAGAAATTAGAAAAGGTGTATAGATCTGTGGGTTGCATTGTTTCTTTATTTGTTTTTTTTTTGGAATTCTCGCTGTAAAATACATACATATATGTTTATATGTATTATATATGTATACATACATAAAATATATTAGAGCTCGTTTAGGCTCGCGAGCCTAATCGAGCTCGGTATATAAAGCTCGGGCTCGGGCTCGTTTATTAAATGAGCTTTAATTTAGGTCGAGCCTGCCTGGTCGTTTAAGCCTGCCTGGAAGTACCGACCATCCTGAGCTTTTACTGAGCCGCTCGGCTCGTTTCCACCCCTACTTATATCTCATACTTGCGTAGGACAAGTATAATAAATAAGAATGTGAACAATAGTACATAAGTAGGGGGAGATACGAACTTCGAACGGACCGGACCGACCGCGGATCGACCGAGACCGGACCGACTATTCGGGTCCGTCCGTCTCGCTTTTGCCATTCGTCCCGGTCCAGCCCGCAACCGACAAAACCGACGAATTTAAGCACCTTGCTGGATTCAGACCAATCGGTAGACGACGTGAATGAGACCGAACGACCATATTCGGTCTCAGTCTAAGATTTTTACCGAAATTAGGTCTTGGTCCGGTCCGGTCCGATCCGGTTTTTAGACCGTGCACACCCCTGCTAACAAGTGAAAAAGAATTGGGTGATGATGATTGTTGGATTGAGATTACTATTGAGTTTTAAATTGTTAGTGAGTATTTTATTATATCGTCATGGAAATGAAAACAAAGAAAGATAATAGGTTGTGGTGTAATTGTGTTGTTCCTTTTGTTATCCTATCATTTTGCTGCCACGTAAAGGTGTAATTGCGTAAACAAGACCATAAAACTTCTGAGCTAGTTAAGATTGAGGCGTAAAATATTCGGAATTGACCTAATTCAGACCAAGTTGAGCTGGAGCATTAAAAACTTTAGCTCGTAATACTTGTGACCTGCATAAGGTTAAAACACATGAGGTTATCCATGTTAGCGATAGCTTATAAGGGCCTAGCCTGATCATGTATTTGTATTGCAGTATTGCCCATCAGATCATTATATATGTTATCAAATGTAATCAGTATTCAATCAATGAGATATACTGTTTATACCTTTAATAATCCAAGTTCATATTAACTAGAAAAGGGCGACCCTTTTTTACTCATATGTATGCGTCCTCATAAGGTCAATCCCGAAACCATTTCTGACTATCATAAAATACTCAAAATAACTACCTTACAAAATACTCAAAATATTTACCTAAATTGAGTCGAGCTTGAGCGACTTGATTAAACTTTGGAGGTGAGCTCAAGCATTTTAATACTCGGCTTGTAAAGCTCGTGAGATATTATGGAGATTGTGTCTTTGTACACATGTACCTTTATGTATTTGTGTATTCTCATACTTTTTGTAAAATACAAGCAAGTCGAGCTCAAATATCTCGAATCGAGTAATGATAACTTATATTAATTTGTAACCAGTATCTAATCACTAAGCTCAAGCTCGAGTGTAGAAATAGATACTTGGCTCGACTAGATTACACCATATTTCTTGGTCTGCCTTTTACACATACGAGTTACTACACAAATACATAGTAAAATACTAATGCCAAATAGCTTAATTTTATGGCATGTAATTCAAGAAACAACTTGGGTTGCATTACTGCCCATTTTTTCGTCTAGTAGGAAAAATATGAGACTGATATCACTGATATGTTCATATTCCATAGAGGATTTGCTAATCAAAGTTCTAAGAAAACAAAAATGGTATGTAAATTGCTTTTTATGTTTTGCTATAGTATTTGCTGCATGCATGGTAATATCATTTCCTAGTATAGTATTATTACTAATTTTCCTATATTTACTTACGGAAAAGGATCCTCGCTCTCTGTGTATTACTTTGTACTACTATATCGCTATCACTACTAATAAAACGCCGATTTTAAATGTTAAAAGACTTATCTTAATTTAATAGGTTAACTTTACAAAGGTGTTAATTTTAATAGTTCGTGTTATAGGTCAGGAGTGTGAAAAATGCAATTCAATGCCCGAAGTTAGGTGCAGAGACGGAGCCAGTGGGGGGGCTGGAGGGTGCTCGGCCACCCCCAACCGGCAGAGACTTAACAAGGTAGTTGCCTGTCCGGTAAAGACCTTAGACACCGATCGAGTTCGTTAAGAGATTGTGTATAGAATTATTTTGGGACTTACCTTGAAAACATAAGAGGAACCACTTTGTAAATGAATAGACTTTAAGGAAAAGATGAAAAATGCGATCGGAAATTGAAAGATGCCGGAGAGTATGGTCAGACGTAGTTGATGAAGAAGATGGAGTTTAGAATCTAAAACTTTTTTTCTTTTTTCTTTTTTTTTAAATAACAACTAGCAGGGTACCCGAGCGATGCGGCGACGGATACCTTAAAATAATAAATTTCAATAAACCATGCTTTATAATCTAAAATGTTTTATGTGACGATAAATTTGCGGATGCCAAAAGTTTCGTGTCGCATATTTCAACTCTTTAGAATATTATAGTAGGGTAACGTGCGTTGCTTAATTTTGCGTATCAAGTAATAAGATTTCGCAAAAATGTTTTCAATTTTATGTTTCTCTTACAATAACTTTACTAATAGCGAAAATATAATGAGTTTGAGTAACTTTAAAAAAGTGATGGATAATATCAAACTAATTCATATAAAAACAATTAAAAGTATGATTTTACGCTATGTAGTCAATAATGTTATGGGGTTATGGTCAAATTAGTTGATAGTGGTCCGTAGTCACAAGTAAGTCGAAACATTTTTTTTATGAAATATATATATATTTTTGAACATGTTTGTATCATTAATATTGTTTATTACATTTGTCCCATATATATAAAAGATATAAATAAAAGAGTACTTATAATGTATATATCTTGTAAAGTATATATTTATGAAAAAATGTTTGAATCATTAATATTTTCTATAACACTTGTCCCACATAGATAGAAGATATAAATAAAAGAATGCTTATAATGTAAAGAAAACTTACATGTATAAGCAATCATTTAGAGTTATCCATGAAAAGTATAATAATTAATATATTAATCATTGAATTAGTACTTAGCACTTTGCACATTTGCATCATTTGTCTTAAAAAAATTGTCCCGCCTTTTACAAAAAAAAACCGCTTACTTTTTGGTTAATTTTATTTAAAATAATTCAAAATTTTTTTAGATTGGTTCTCGAAACACTCTTACGATATAATAATAGTTTTGGAACTTTGTAGTTTTGCATGCATTTTAAAATCATATTCATTTATATATGCATTTTTGCATTAAAACTAAACTAATTAAAAAAAAATAATAAATGAAGCATTAAAGTGTTGTGGAAGATAAGTTAGTAAAAGCTATTTATTGTGTACACTATGCATTAAAATTTTTAATGCTTAAAAAACACATTAATGACATCTTAAAAAAATTAAGGAGAGATGGTTATCCCTCCATTATAAGTAGTATAGATATAGATATAGATATGTGTAATATGTATAAAATCAAATAAATTATCACTTGTAAGTTTACATCTTTGCATCATTTGTCTTAAAAAAATTGCCCCGACTTTTACAAAAAAACCGTTTTTTACTTTTGTGGTTAATTTTATTTAAAATAATTCAAAGTTTATTTAGATTGGTTATCTAAACACTCTACGATAATAATAGTTTTGGAACTTTGTAGTTTTGCATGCATTTTAAAATCATATTCATTTATATGTGCATTTTTGCATTAAAACTAAACTAATTAAAAAAAAATAATAAATGAAGCATTAAAGTGTTGTGGAAGATAAGTTAGTAAAAGCTATTTATTGTGTACACTATGCATTAAAATTTGTAATGCTTAAAAAACACATTAATGACATCTTAAAAAAATTAAGGAGAGATGGTTATCCCTCCATTATAAGTAGTATAGATATAGATATAGATATGTGTAATATGTATAAAATCAAATAAATTATCACTTGTAAGTTTACATCTTTGCATCATTTGTCTTAAAAAAATTGTCTCGACTTTTACAAAAAACCGTTTTTTACTTTTGTGGCTAATTTTATTTAAAATAATTCAAAATTTATTTAGATTGGTTTCAAAACATTCTTACGATATAATAATAGTTTTGGAACTTTGTAGTTTTGCATGCATTTTAAAATCATATTCATTTATTTGTGCATTTTTGCATTAAAACTAAACTAATTCAAAAAGAAAGAATAAATAAAGCATTAAAATGTTGTGGAATATAAATTAGTAAAAGATATTTATTGTGTACATTATGCATTAAAATTTGTAATGCTTAAAAAACACATTAATGACATCTTAAAAAAATTAAGGAGAGAGGGTCATCCTCCATTATATAGTATGTATATGTAGATATGGTACAGAATATGTATAAAAAATCAAATAAATTATTACTTGTAAATTTACATCTTGCATCATTTGTCTTAAAAAAATTGTCCCGACTTTTACAAAAATCGTTTTTACTTTTGGGTTAATTTTATTTAAAATAATTCAAAATGTATTTAGATGGTATTCTAAACACTCTTACGATATAATAATAGTTTTGAAACTTTTAGTTGCAGATGATTTTTAAAATCAAATTCATTTATATGTGAACTTTTGCATTAAAACTAAACTAATAAACAAAAATAATAAATGAAACATTAAAATGTTGTGGAAGATAAATTAGTAAAAGATATTTATTGTGTATATTATACATTAAAATTTGTAATGTTTAAAAAACACATTAATGACATTTTAAAAAAATTAAGGAGAAAAGGTTATCCCTTTATTATAAGTAGTATAGATAAGACAAATGGGACTATCATATCGAGTAGATGTACTAAAGTAACAATGGGGTAGGTAAAAACTTTAATACAGTTTTGTCTTAGCTTTTTATTGGTAAATTAAAGTATTTTTCTTTTTAATATATATCACACATTCTCTATCCTTTTCTTTCTTTTGTTTCCACATGAAACGTTTCGTTTGTAGTTGATCGAATGAAATGAATTGCTTTTAATGAAAGGTTGTGCTTCGGTTAATTATGCATTTCGGTTAATTATGTATTGCTAACCACGATTTTTGGTTGGGTTCACAATCAGTCCAACTAGTTCACCTTGTAACATGGATAATAGCCCCATTTCATAGTCTTCGATCGAGCAACATCGACGCTTTTATCTTCTTCAATTCCTCATCTTCACTACCATTTACGCGGATGTTTCCACATTTCATAGTCTTCGATCGAGCAACTATAAGCTTGAGCAACACATGAAAGTTGTGAAAATACATCCTGCCGAAACAAACGAAATGTACATGTTTCACGATAAGGCTTATATAGATTTCTTTTGTTGGTTACCCAACAAATACAAGACACCGAAATAGTGAAGAAATATATTGAAAAACAAGATAATTGTCCGTCTTTAACGCTTGTTTGAGTTTTGTAAATTGTTTGTTGGGGAACACTGGTTGTGCGGGCTGTTGAATAGATTTGAGGCGACATTGCTATTCAACACAGCTAAGACAACCAAGTGTTCCCCAACAGATACAATTCTTAAAACTCAAAAAAGTCCGTCAAAGACCGACAATCATCTTGTTTTTCAATATATTTCTTCATTATTTTGGTGTCTTTTTCGCCAATATTTGTTGGTAACTTGCATAAGAAATCTATATAGCCTTATCGGAAACATGTACATTTCGCTTGTTTCGGCAGGATGTTTTCACAACTTTCATGTGTGCTGCTCGCTTATAGCTTTCAACCATACTGTGTGTCATAGTGATACGACCTGGTACCATGAAGTGATCTGGTCCGTAAGTGTAGTCGCCGATGGTTGGTTCGTAGAAGTACGTAACTATGCGCTTTTTGGCGTTTGTACCGGGGGTAGGGAGCGAAGATCCAGAGAATGGTTTCATTGTTTGATTGGAGGAAGTTGAATTTGGTGTGTGTTGTCTTTCAAATTGTGAGACAGTTAAACTTATTAATAAGGTGTATAAGTAAAGCATAATATTCAATGCATCCCACCTAACTCAACTCATCAACCAAGTCACCTAACTTCGGGCATTGAATTGCATTTTTCACACTCCTGACTTATAACGCGAATTATTAAAATTAACACCTTTATAAAGTTAACCTATTAAATCAAATAAGTCTTTTATCTTTTAAAATCGACGTTTTATTAGTAGTGATAGTGATATAGTAGTACAAAGTAATACACAGAGATGATCCTTTTTCGTAAGTAAATATAGGAAAATTAATAATAATACTATACTAGGAAATGATATTAGCATGCATGCAGCAAATACTATAGCAAAACATAAGAGCACAAGGTATGCAAGCTACCAATAACACGTTATTGGTATGTCACATCAACGCCACATTATACACCTTTCAATAACACACTAATAACTAAAACACTCTCCATCATAACACACCACTAACATGTTATTGGGTCCCGCAAAATACCCCACTAAAAATACCCACTCACTCACAATACAAAAACTAAATAAATAAATAACACAAAGAAAAACCATTGGCTTGAGCCACTCTAGTAACTCAAATGCATTTGGTATGTTGGGGTGGTATGACAATGACATGTCAGGGGTGTTTTTTTCTCCCTTTGGCATGTTATTAGTAGCCATACCTTGTGCTCTACAAACCGGACTGGACTGACCAAGACCGAGACCAAATTAGCTTAAAAGCCGAGATCGAGGATCGGACCGAATGTGGTCGTTCCGGTCCGTTTGGATGGTTTGCTCAGTCCTAACAGTGACAAAAAAATAATATAAACTCTTTAAGTTTTAATTATATCTTAACATAACAATTATTCCAAAATTTAGAGTCTATACTTCTAAATATTTAGCCAGAATCTATACTTTTAAATATTTAGGTTACAAGTTACAGAGTATTAAGTATTTGCTTCTGGATATTAGATGATTTGATTATATAGTGAAGAAGACAACCTACTTATTTGGTTCTTATTGGCAATAAAAGATTTTTTAAGTTGCACTTGAATGCAAAAATTAATACGATTATTGCTTACTAATATAGTAATTTCACTAATTTGATTAAAACAATGGAGTTCCAGACCCTAAAATGTGAAACGAATGTAGTATGAATTAAATGAAATACCAAACTCCTTGTTCTACACACTAGTAAAATAAAATAATAAGGTGATAACGTTTAACAGAATTTGATGATAGTCCTTAAAAATTTACCATGAACGAATAAAGATAAAGATGTGTATCGATTTAGATATATGTAGACCTTGAAATATTGTGATTTCACTAGTAAAACAAAAAGAAAGCCAATTTTCTTGTTCGACCGAGTAAAACTGGAAGAAGAAAAACATGTTTAAATGTTATCAACTATCATCAAGCTCGCATGATGATACCATTTATAATGTCATTACGTAATAGCATAATTGATCAGTCAATTTTAATATTCAATTCATTTTTTTTTTGTCATGCCTTGTTTGTCTACTTTTTACCGATATGGCTTACAACACAAATGCGAAGTAGTAAAATAGCAATGATGCGTCATTTAATGGATAGCCTTAGTTACCAAAGTAGCAGAAATATACCAACCCTCTAAAATGAACACATCTGAAAATGCCGAGTCAATGCAGGTAGGTTCGTTAAAAAGTAAAATACATATGTTAGTTTTCTATTTTGAAAAAAATAAAAAATAAAAACACAAATTTTTATTTTACATCCCACATAGCTTACAAAAGTAGAATGTTTTATGGTTATAAACTAATCCACATACAAATGGCATGCATCTAAAATATGTTATACTTTGACTGTTATGAGTTTAGCAGAAATAAATGATATAAACTAAAAATTAATTATTGTTTCAGATTCATAATACTTAAAATTTAATATATAATCTTAATTTTACTTAATACTTTGTGTTAACATAACAAAATACTCCAAACTTTTTTTTTTTAACGGCTGATAATAACAAAATACTCCAAAAAACATTATTTATCCTTTCGATCGTCACAATCTCGAACTTTATAACATAAAAAATGGTTTGCGATGCTAGCGGATATGCTACATACGCAATAAATACATACACAGCTATGACCAGAAAATACATAAAAACATGAAAATGACCGATCCAAATGCATACAAGAAATGTGACATTATGATAGTAGCTACTAGCTAGTAACATAATTTGATCATGGAAAAATTCATTCACGTAATGATTGTATCAACTTTTTGGGTAGAAATGTGCTAGCGTCATAAATTATGAGATAACGATAACACATATACTCCGTATTAAAGACCCATAAAGTTGAAATTGAAATGATGCTAAAACTTTATTATAAAAATGTAACTGATAACCACCCTATGTCTATGGCTAATTGGTAAAATTTTACGAGACGTGATCTTCTGAAAACGAAATATTTTAACTAGTTTGAGTTTGTGTAGCGATCTAACCATGCGAACAAGTCAGTTAAAACATCTAGTGACACATAAAAAATAGGCTTGAACCGAGCTAAGAGTTGAACTTAGCACGAAACTAGGACGAAAGATATGCATGCCTTTTTTGCGTTAAAAAATCCTTACTATTTCGTAGCTCAAATCGTTTACTCCGTATTTTATTTTATTTTATTTTTGTTATTATTACGTATTATTTTTTTAGTTTAACAACGGAAATAACTACTCCATGTTATAGTAAGCCACAAATACAAATAAACTTTATGATATACTTTGAATGCGTTTGGTAGGGGTTAATCGGAATAGGGGAATCGAAATGAACATGATATAAATGTTTGGTTAAGATATATATCTTTCAAATATAAGGATTGAAAGACATATATCATACCCCATAAGAGTTCAAGAGTCTAGGTAAGGGTGCTCACGGTCTAAAAACCGGACCGGACCGGCCAAGACTGGACTAGACCGAGACTGAGTTAGGTAAAAACTCTATACTGAGAACGGACCGAATGTGTTCGGTCCCATCTCGGTCCGGACCGGTCCGGTCGGTCCGGTCCAAATAGGCTAAATATCCGATTTGTACGCCGGACCGGACTGGTCCAGACCGAGACCGAAATAATGAAAAAGACCGAGACCGGACCGTTGGTTTTTCGGTCCGGTCGGTTTTGTCAGCCGATCCGGTCAAATTGCTCACCCTTAGGCTGGACGTAGTAATGCAAGCCAATCCCCCCTATTTTCTCTGCCGAGCTTTCTCTCTCCATGGCCTTCAGACGATTGGGTGCCCCAGTAAGACGACCTACACTACAAAAAACATACCCCACAAATATACTTTTTATATTTATTAAATACACACACAAACCATATTTCTCATTCGGTCACTTGAACGACCATGTTATGTAAAAGTTGATGGAGGATCGAATGGCCACAGTAAGGGGATTGATTAGTAATCGATCGCCTCAATCGATCTCCAACCTTTACTGCGTCAAGCCTTAAGTCAAGATATCAAACTATCATAAATGAAGGACCACTTTATATCTAAACCGATATTGATTGTGATTCATGATAGCATCAAACGCACCCTAATTAGTTGTTTAATCCCTGTCAAAGACCACCGTAATAATGATACTGGAACAAAAATTGGGTAAAAGTAAATGAAAAGCAAAATTACTTTTTTACCTTCTTTTTTGCATGTGTACTTTTTTTATGGGACAATTATCTAACTTGCCAACTTTTTTTTTCCCTACAACTTTTAATTTTTATATTTTAATATCAACTTGCTAATCATTTTTATTTTAGAAATTGTAATGGGTAAGGTTCGACTTGACCTTTAAAACTTTCTAAGACGTGAGATGTGTGATTTAAAACTTGTGACACGCCAAACCTTACTCGTGACAATGCCTACAAAAGGAATGATAATCATGCTTGAAAAATAAATAGTAAAATTAAAAGTTTAGTATAGACAAAAAGAAAAAATGGCAAACCGAGTTCATTTTTAGACAAATATTTTTTTTTTTTTTTATTTTTTTTTTTTTGCTACTTTATCGAGAATCCTATGTTACAAAGTTATTAGGGAAACATTACTCGTGACGAGCCTACTAAGTTTGGGAGGCATGACCAACGAATAGGAAAAATATTCATAACTTGTATGAGTTTAATTTACAACTGTAATTTGTTTTGAGTAAAAGATACATAGATATTGGTTTTATTTAAGAAGTGATAGTCATGTACATCACGTTAATACCCTATAGCCTTCCTTAAGCCTAGTTCATTTGAAAAACAAATAAAAAAATTGAAGCCCTTTTTTTAATTGCTCGTTTTGTACACATACTATTTTGAAGATCTGTTTACGCACATGTTTGAGGCGTTAGCTTTCTGTGTCGAATAGAATTACAGACATCCTTCCATAAAGCTGGAACACGGGAGCTCGCTTCATCCCTTGAAGAGTAATGTAGTTGTTCACACCTAGACATGTAAACAATACCAACAAAATTTTGATAGGAAAAAGTAAGACGAGACATGCTCTAGGCAAAACTCAACCAGGTTTTTCTGCCAAAAAGAGCTTAAAAAAGTCAAAACATGTAGAGAACCCGATTAGACCGCATATATCTTAGTCGAAAACTTACCTTCTCTAGATAACCTTATCAAGTGTTTGCTTTTTCAGTTATCCAATTTGCAATACTAGCATTTTTGTTACTGGATCATGACCTCCCACTATTGGGCCTCAGACTGATATATGGGCTGACATCTTTTTATATAACTAAAGAAAATGGTTGTTATATCTATTAATCATACTTACAAATGTACCTAATAATTTGATTGGTCGGTTTTTAAAAAATGATTGATGAAAATTTGAAAAGATAAAATACATAATACAATTGTACAAGTGATTTATACATTAAGCATGTATTTAATCGCACTACTCATAACTAAATTTGCATTCTACTTCTGATTTAGCTTACCATATGGAGTTTAATTAGATACAAATTACAAACAGGTACAGATCAACATTTAAAACACGATCTATAGAGTGTAACTACTTCCTTAACCTATATAGAACTCCCCTTAATGATGTCTTAAATAATGATACTATGGAATGCCGTATTACACCGGTCTAATAATCCTTCTATTAATTTTTATTTTATTTTATTTAGAACGGATATTTATCTCGCACAATATATAGCACAATCTATCTCACATGTTCTAAGCAGTATTTGAACCCGCAATTATTTGCTTGAAAAGTTTCTCACATAATATGAGATATCATTGGTACACATGCCATTTGACAAGAAAAATAGTATGCAAACAAATATAATATAGTAATGCACTGATGCATCATGCATGTTCTTTTTTTATAAAATTAACCCACGAACAGACATAACGTATTTTTATAGTTTTATGCTTTTTGCTAACGTAATCGTAGGTAATAACCATAAATTAAACTTAATATGTTAAAATAAATTTTTTAGAAGGAAAGGGAATATATTGTATCAAGTGGATGATTATTGATGTTTAAGCATCACAAATGCGCTAATTAGTTTATTTATTTATTTATGCGTGCAATATATTCAACAATAACTTATAACTTAAAACGTTAACAATTATAAGCACTCATACATTGATCTGGTCATGTCTTATTTGCTTGTATGTATGTGATAGTATCTAAAAAAATTTATTATCTATTTAACAACCATGGGATGACGAGAAACCTTTTAGTTATATATTAAAGACTTTAAAGACATATAAAACCATATTTTAGGTGTTTGCATACGTCTATTAACACTCTTAAAACTTATTGAACTATAAATAATGAAACCAAAACATGCAACTACATTAAAAACATATATGAGGTTTCTTACTTCATGTTATTCATGTCAGACGAATTTTTGACTCAGATTTTGACTCAGATGTAAACGGCTTAAATGCCCCTTGAAAAAAGTTTAAGACACTTTAAACAATTTTTTTTTTTTTTTTTTCATATTTAAAGAAATTATGCATTTAGTGCATAATAAATCAACATAAATATTAACTTAAGAGTAAAATACACCGTTCATTCCTGAACTTGTCCAAAAACATCACTTTGGGACATACCTTGGCTTACGTCTTCTGGAGTCCATACCTTGGCTTTTACATGCTCTCCGATACAGACGTTGTCCTGAGGAAGAAACTTGACAAGTTTTATTGGAGTGACAAAAATGTAACGTGTTGACTTTAAGGAGGTCGACTTAAAATTTCTTTTGACATTTATATTAAAAATGCTGCTGACTATAACGGACAAAAGTTAAAAATGTACTTGGTGCCTAAGACGTACTATAAAGGCCACAACGCCCTCGGTCCTCACTATATTTCGTCTATACATGTTGACATGCATTTATACATTCGTTACATGTGTGTGTATATGTGTATGTAACATGTTACATACTTTATATGTTGGCCTACCAGCTTTTACCCATATGAGTTACTACACAATATGGTGTAGTAAAATAGCGATGCCAACTTGCCAACTAGCTGAACTTTACGGCATGTTACTCGAAAACAAAAGACGAGTTGCATTACTGCTCGTTTTCGTTGAACGAACCAAGCAAACAATTTGTAAAATAGGAGAATTTGTATGAAATCAGTGAGAAAATCGTACTCCATATAGGATCTCCAAATAAGAGTACTTCAATATACATACGCTCATAAGAACATAAATAGTATAGATTAGAATCAGCATACTAAAAATGCTTGAGTCAATGTATGCATGTACGTTTCATCCTTGCATCCCACATAGGTACAAGAAGTTTATTGATTATAGAGTAAACTACACCGTTCGTCCTGGTGGTTTGCGTTGACCGACAAGCTTTGTCCTTTGACCGAAAAAAATGCACCATCCATCCATAACTGCGAAACGTTATGTATCGTTAGTCCTTCACTTTAACGGGCCACACTAACACCTGTTAAGTCTCCTCATGTGACATTCATGTGAGGGTATTTTGATCTTTTTACCATCTCACTTTTAACATTATCTTCTTCTTTTATAGATCTTCATCTTCAACCTTCTCACCCAACAGTCAACACCATCTTCTTTCATTCACTACTTCTTTAAAACTGCAAAAAACTTCATATCAAACCCCAATCCTAAAAACAAATACGACAATCATAATCTACACAATCCTCATTTTTTATAACTTTAACCGGTTTTATTCTTCCATATCCGACTGAAATCATAATAAAATTAAACACCTAAACTCTTCATATTTATTTTACCAACAAAACTTTGAATCACAAAAATGAAAAATTCATCAATTGCTTTTTTATGTGTGGCCATTGACCAAGTACTAGTTTTTTTGCTTTATTATATTGCGATACAACACTTCTTCGTTCAACATTTTCATTTTTCGGAAGATGCATTATTTCCATTTACTAGAAAACCATCTTTCATTTCCAGTTCATTTATTCCTATATTCAAATCCCAAGTGAGTTCACCGCTAAATGAAAAGATGACTGTATATACTTTATGGTTGCTGCAAGTGGCGGTCAAAATATAGATTAAAGAGGGTATTGGTTTTATTTAGGGTTAATGGTCCAAAAAATACATGAACTTGTCACATTTTACTATTGTGACAATAAACTTTTAATTTTCCTATTAAAACCAAAAAGTTTCTTAATGACCCTTATTGTAACCAAATTGGACACGTGGCACCCTTAATCCGTTTTTTTTACCCCATTAATTCAATGCTTCCCGTTTTAAGAGTTGAGGGGCCTTTTTTGCCAACATTCGAAACTAAATAAACATTAATATATCACCTTTTTCCCCACCCTTTTCCCCCAAATCAGTATACAAACCAATTCTGCTATAAACCCTAATCCATGAGTTCATCTTCTTCAAATCAGTATACAAACCAACTAGGCGTGGTTGTGCTGAAGAAGATGAACTCATTGTCACTCTTTGTCGAATCTTGCAATCTACCACTTCTTGCTTTTATCAGCACGTCTTTTGAATCGGGATTAACAGCTGCAGGAGACACCTTAGATGTATTTGCATCATCCAGCATTGGTGGCCCACTTGATGGACCTTCCTAGAACACATAACATAAAGAACGTCAAATCATGTCTTGCCCTTAAGTAGAAAAACTTTAAAAAAATGGAAAATAAGAGGTGATGATTTTGACCCATATATTTACAAACAGTTCAACTTCGGTTAAAAAGTTAAAAACTTTGTAAAAGATAAAACGGACTGAACGTGATCCAAAATGTATTCAATTGCTTGCAACCTCTTAAGCCTCTTCAATCAGTACACTTGATTAAGATCTTATCAAACAAACATATTCAATAAATTAGTCCTATATAAAATTGAAACAAAAGGACATAAAATGTTCGCAGCTCGACGCAACCTGTTTGAGAAAGCTGCTTATTCTGTCCTAGACTCACTACCCAACCCATCCGTTTTCCCCATGATTACAGAAAACCAAACAAATAGTGAACAACAGAGAGAGAAAGAGAGGTGGACCTTGGGAATGGGTTGAGATGGTGAATCCCATGATCTATTAGACATTGTAAATGAACCGCCTTCTTTGCATACAGGTATATACTGATCTGCTATAAACCCCAAATCAATATACAAACCAACTAGGCGTGATTTGGGGGGAAAAGGTGATATAGTAATGTTTATTTAGTTTCGAATGTTGGCAAAAAAGGCCCCTCAACTTTTAAAACGGGAAACATTGAATTAATGGGGTAAAAAAATGGATTAAGGGTGCCACGTGTCCAATTTGGTTACAATAAGGGTCATTAAGAAACTTTTTGGTTTTAATAAGAAAATTAAGAGTTTATTGTCACAATAGTAAAATGTGGCAAGTTCATGTATTTTTTAGACCATTAACCCTTTTATTTATTCGTGTTCGTGCTTAACAAAACCAAAAACAGACAAGAATGAGTGTTTAGTGGTTGCTTATCTTTATCTTTACTCTTTATATAGCATTTAGGACTTTTATTTTTAAAAGTCTTAAAAATTTTAAGCTTACACACTTGCTATTATTAGTAATTTTTGAAATTAAAATTTTAAAAACACACTAATTGCACATTAAATCATGACATTAAATTTGATGCATATTACAATAAATAAAATATAACTAATACAATGAATTTTATATTTTTAGAGTTAAAATTAATAAATTTTGAGTTTGCATATATAATAATATGTCATATTAATTTTTCACAGTTTCATAACATATATAAATACACAATTTTTAGAAACCATCTTTTATAGAAAATCGTTAAATAATATATTCGGCAAAAAAACGTAAAATAATTAAATCATTAAACAACATTCGCCTCCGAACCGCTGCTTTGCGCGGGTACCATGCTAGTTGTTTATAATTGTGTGAGACTGAGATTTTTAGTAGGTTTGTTTATTTGTACGTGATTCACAATATCAAACCAACAAAATTTTTATTCTAGTTTTTTATTTATTTTTTATTTTTTTTAATAAATATAGTTTACTATGTTGGTGGCTGAGATTGGTGGTGTACGGTGGTGGTGATGGGTGATATGAAGAGGAAGGTGGTTAGTGACGAGGGTGGTGCCGTACCGTCGTGGCTGCCGGATCGTTAACAGGTGGCGGGTGGTGCTGGTTTTTAGATCCATGGAAAAGATCAGGGTGTTGAATAATAGTGAGGATAGTGTGTGGTGGTGATCCGTGGATGGCAACAAGGAGCTGTAATAGTGAGGATTGTGTTTTGTGGGTTTCTGATTTTTTCTGTGGCTCTTTGATTTATTGCTTGTGTATTTTTTGAGAATGACTGTAGTCAATAAAAATTGTAACAAAGCTATCTCCGTAAATTCATACATGTATGTGCGTGTATGTGTATGTAACATGTTTAGACGCAATATAGAATCAAGCAAACAAGCATGGACAACATGTTTTTTTATATAGATCATTATTACTAGTAATTTCAAACTTACAAAAAAAATGACAAGCATATGTAATATAAATCTACTTCAGGTACACACGTTTGATCACCTATTATCCTTTCGTCACAATCTTGAATTTTATCACATTGAATAGATGGAGATGCTAACGGATCGATATGATACGCACGCAATAAATAAATAAAATAACTATAACCAGAAAATACATAAAAACATGAAAATGTTACATTATGATAGCAGTAACATAATTTGATCATGGAACCATGCATTCACGTAATGATTGTATCAACTTTTTAAGTAGAAATGTGCTAGAGTCATAAATTATGAGATAGCGAGAACACATATACCCTGTATTATTACTATTATTCACTGCTATGACATAATAATAGATCATAAGAAACAATATATACCTGATGAATCTTTAGTAACTCTTGAATCCCCAGAACGATGTCATTCACATAACAGAAACCCGAAGCTTTGGTCTTCTTGGCGTGATGCAAGCCCCCAGCCCAATTAATCGCAATGTCCACCTCAAATCTATTCAACACAGCAGCACAACCAAGTGTTCCCCCAACAGACAATTTACAAAACTCAAACAAGCCGTTAAAGACTGGACAATTATCTTGTTTTTCAATATATTTCTTCATTATTTTGGTGTCTTTTCGCCGAATATTTGTTGGGTAACTTCAGACAAGAAATCTATATAAGCCTTATCGTGAAACATGTACATTTCTTTTGTTTCGGCAGGATGTATTTTCACAGCTTTTATGTGTAGCTTAAGCTTATAGCTGTCAACCATACTGTGTGTCATAGTGATACGACGCGGTACCATGAGGTAATCCAGTCCATAAGTGTAGTCGCCGATGGTTGGTTCGTAGAAGTAGGTAACTAAGCACTTTTTGGCGTTTGTACCGGGGGTTGGGAGCGAAGATCCAGAGAATGGTTCCATTGTTTGATCGGATGAAGTTGAATTTGGTGTGTGTTGTCTTTCATATTGTGAGACACTTACTAATTATATTCTTTTGGGGACAAAGTTTGAAATCTTTCAGAAAACTTTATGGCTCAAATTTTCTAGTACGGTAAATTTATTAATAAAGTGTATAGGTAAAACATAATTCAATCCATCCCACCTAACTCAATTGATCAACCAAGTCACCCAACTTTGGGCATTGAATTGCATTTTCACACTCCTGACCTATAACATGAATTATTACCATTAATGCCTTTATAAAGTTAACCTATTAAATTAAATAAGTCTTTTATCTTTTAAAATCGACGTTTTATTAGTAGTGATAGTGATATAGTAGTACAAAGTAATACACAGAAAGGATCCTTTTCCGTAAGTAAATATAGGAAAATTAGTAATAATACTAGACTAGGAAATGATATTACCATGCATGCAGCAAATACTATAGCAAAACATAAAAAGCAATTTACATAACATATATAAAAACCAAATTACCGAAGTAGTAAACTGTTTCTTGATTATATACCAGCGTGTATACGGATGGTGTATTTGTAGGCTATGTTAATTTTGAACGATGTCGACGATTGAAGCTTAACATATACTCGTAATTCACAAATGAGGTTTAATATATATAATTAAATATTAAACTTCAATCGTACATTTCGTTCAAAATTGATATAAAAATAACAGGTACTTTAAACACCGACAAAAAAATAGTATAAACTCTTTAAATTTTAATTATATGTGTAGGCTGTGTTAATTTTGAATTTGAAAAATAGTATAAAACTTTTAAGTTTTAATTGTGTAGGCTGTGTTAATTTTGAACGATGCAGACGATTGAAGGTTAATATTTACTCGTAATTCACAAATGAGGTTTGATATATGTAATTAAATATTAAACTTCAATCGCATATTTCGTTCGAAATTGATATAAAAGCTTAACTTTTTGATATTTATGTAATTATGTTAAAACAACAAGCACTCCAAATAAGGGGTGAGCATCGGTCTCGGACCGGACCGATTAAGACCGAGACCGAATTAGTCCAAAAGTCGAGACCAAGAACCGGACCGTATGTAGTCGGTCCGGTTCGATCTCGGTCGGTCCGTCGGTTGGTTCCGGTTTAACAACGCAAACTAGTTGGTTTGTGGTTCGGACCGGACCGTCCAAGACCGAGACCGAATTAGCCTAAAAACCGAGATCGAGGACCGGACCGAATGTGGTCGGTCCGGTCCGGTCTCGATCGGTCCGGTCCGTTCGGATGGTTTGCTCAGTCCTAACACTGACAAAAAAATAATATAAACTCTTTAAGTTTTAATTATATCTTAACATAACAATTATTCCAACATTTAGAGTCTACACGCTAGTAAAATAAAATAATAAGGTGATAACGTTTAGAAGAATTTGATGATAGTCCTTAAAAATTTACCATGAACGAATAAAGATAAAGATGTGTATCGATTTAGATATATGTAGACCTTGAAATATTGTGATTTCACTAGTAAAACAAAAAGAAAGCCAATTTTCTTGTTCGGCCGAGTAAAACTGGGAGAAGAAAAACATGTTTAAATGTTATCAACTATCGTCAAGCTCGAATGATGAAACTATTTATAATGTCATTACGTAATATTCAATTCATTTTTCTTTGTCATGCCTTTTTTGTCTACTTTTTACCGATATGGCTTACAACACAAATGCGAAGTAGTGAAATAGCAATGCTGCGTCATTTAATGGATGGCGTTAGTTACCAAAGTAGCAGAAAAATATACAAACCCTCTAAAATGAACACAACTGAAAATGCCGAGTCAACGCAGGTAGGTTCTTTAAAAAGTAAAATATATATGTTAGTTTTCTATTTTGAAAAAAAAAACACAAATTTTTATTTTACATCCCACATAGCTTACAAAAGTAGAATGTTTTATGGTTATAAACTAATGCACATACAAATGGCATGCATCTAAAATATGTTATACTTTGACTGTTATGAGTTTAGCAGAAATAAATGACATAAACTAAAAATTAATTATTATTTCAGATTCATAACACTTAAAATTCAATATATAATCTTAATTTTTCTTAATACTTTGTGTTAACATAACAAAATACTCCAAACTTTTTTTTTTGAACGACTGATAATATATAAAAGAAAACTTCTAGCAAGAAACTAGAAGCCCAAAAAACCAAAACGAGTCTATAATTACAAGCAACAGACTAAATAAAAAACTAACAAAACATAGAGTCAAACCAAAGAAAAGGGATATGGCATATAAAAGACGCGTAGCATCCACCAAAAAGAAGCAAATAGCATCAGCTACTCGAAACCATTAAGGGGGACTTGAGCCAGTCGATCCAACTGCAAGACATACGCCCTCTATGATGAAGCCAAGAGAAGGTAAAAGACCGAATGTTATCGGAAATTCATGGTGTATGCTTTTATGTAGCTAGAAATTTAGCAATTGCTTCTAAATTAAAGCTATAAATGAAAATTTATTTTTCTTTTTGGGAATTAGATTTAAAAGCTGCACCGCAATAACCAAATAAACATGAATATTAAATATACTTGTAATTTGATTAAAACAATGGAATCTCAAATCCAAAATTGTAAAACAAATAGTCAAATAAATAATGTGATTTTATTGATATGTTGAATTGAAATTGCTTGTTGGATTACATTCACTAAGAGCATTTGCATTGCACCAAGTCATTCAATGACTTGATATATTTATCACATGCACTTTTCAATAAATTTTGTTATGAAAAGTCATTTTGTAAACTTACTCTCTAATGCAAAAAGCTATTTCAAAAGTCTTAAGTCATTGCATGATGAGATTTGGCTGTGAGTGTTTGATTATAAAATTAATAAATAATAGTGTCAAGTCTTTGCTTCAAACACTTGACATATACCAAGTCTTTCTTCCTTCAAGTCATTCTCTACAATGCAAAAAAGTCATGTTATGACTTGATGAAATAGTGCCAAGTCTTTTGAAAAGCTCCCATTGCGGATGCTCTAAGACTACTTCCGACCTTCACACCATTTCATCTTTCACTTCAGCGTCACATCAGCTTTCTCTCTCATTCACAACCATTTCACTTTTCACTTCCAAGCATCTCACACTACTTCACCTTTCAACACATTTTTTATTTATTAAAATACCCACTATATATTTCTCACAAACTCACAAACTAAATAAAAATAAAAAATTACCCACTAACACAAATGCCAAAAAGTGAAAGTTTTACCTTTCTTGCTCTATCTTTGCTCCTTGTAAATCTTATACACCTAACTCCCAACCATTCTCACATAGTCAAAATGCTTGCAATTTGATCACTTTCACCCGGTTGAGGATAGCCTAATTGGGTGTTTAACAAAATATGGGAGATTGTACTCTTGCTTGGAACAACCTGAGATCAAATTGAACGGATTAGGATATAAAAATAAGTCAACTTGAACCATTTTAGTTTAGGTTTAGAGCTTAGTGCTATAAAAAATCAAACCATGCATGAACCAAATAAAGACGTAGGTATGTGTCGATTTTTAAAAACGTAAACCTTGAAATATTGTGGTTTCAATAATGAAATGACAAAAGAAGATTCGATTTTGAATTGAATTAAACATGACAAACTCATAAACCATCTCTTAAAACAATAAGAAATTTAGAGTCAAAAATCGACGTAACATATGTTGGTTTGTGGGAGTCTTAAACACGACAAAACGACTAATTGTGTATGAGCCGATGGGGGCACACGCGATAAACACGAGTATACGTGTTGAATGTAAACTAATACTTGAATACTCTTTACCCGTTATGCATAATATTGACCCGATCATATATTTGACTCATGGGCTGTTATTGGCTTCTAATATGGGTCGTTTAGGGTGGTGCCTTGGGCCTAGTTAATCCACTCCGATCGGGTACTAAAGGGAGAATGGGTTTGGGTTTTGTTTATGACTTGTCGATCAAGGCAAAGTCTCCTACTTAGGTTTGGTTTGCTTGACTATATTGTGGAAAACTAGAAGGGGGGGTTGAATAGTTTTACCAATTTAAAACTTCCTTTTAAATATTTAGATCGACTTATGTCAATCTATTTGATTGTTTATGTTGGACGTTGATAGATAGATATATAAACGTGTAATGAAATATAAAGAGTAAGAAGCACATCACCACGAAACAAGTTATTTATAGTGGTTCGGCTACAAGGATACCTTCCTTGCCCTACTCCACTCCCCGAGTCACCTACTCGAGAGTTCGTAAGCACTACACCAACTCCTTGTGGCGGAGAAGCCTTCACAACGTCGCTTAACCTTTTTCCGGTACAAAGCTAAATACCGAGTTCTTTCACACCAAGGCGAACCACACCTAACACAACGTTGCCTACCCTTTATACGGTGCTAGGCTAACCACCGAGTTCTTTCACACCTTAGGAGAACTAATCCTATCACAACATCGCCTACCCTTTATTAGGTACTAGGCTAAGCACCTAGTTCCATTACTATGGAGGAACTACTACCCTTCACGACACAACACCTAATCTCAAGGAGATCTACTCCTTGTTACAACACCATCAAGGATATCACCATCTTTGTAAATAAACAAATACTTATATGTATAACGATGCACCTCATCGATTATACGACCTAGGCATTTCTTCGCAAATGCTACTTGATTTGATTCTTTGGCATCCTTCACTAATGCCTTTGACACAACGCTTGGCACCCTTCACTAATGCCTTCGTCTTGACACCTTTAGCATCCTTCACTAATGCTTTGACACGGATGATGAGCACCTTTCACTAATGCTTTCATCTTGACACTTTTGGCATTCTTCACTAATGCCTTCAACCCAACATCTATGGAGAAAGGAAGAACTATCAACAAGAGAATCTTAGTTGTCTTGATGATGACGAAGCATGGAAACTCATGGACTTGAGCTTGCACGTCTTCAAGAAGTGGTGATCTCTCCTTTAAGAGGAACCTAGAAGATCACACGAAAACAAAAGACAAACTACATAGATCACTTAGATCTGAGGTTAGAAGGTTAGAATACTTTGGGGAAGTATGTGTGTGAAGTCATGTCTAGAGAGATAGAAATGACTCTCTATTTATAGAGAAAATTCTCTACTGTTCCCCCGATCCCACGGATCCCTACCACAAGGGATCCGGCTAGCACAAAGCTAGGGATCCGTGGTCCGCTCCTCTTTGCCCATGGGTATTTTTTGTTATGGGTCATGGGTCATGGGTTATGGGTTGATCCATGGTTTTCTTTCTAGATTCAATGTATCTTAAGGATACAATGAACTTGGTTAAGTGGTATATATAAAACCATGGGTTATGGGTCAAAACCATTTGCTAGTATTTACCCATTTAGTATATACTTGTATTTACCCAATTTTAGCATATACTTAGTTTTTACCCATTTTAGTATATACTTAGTTTTAAGTATATGTTTAACCCAATATGTAAACACTAGTTGTTTGTACATATGTATCTAAATCATAAAATCACTTATACTTGTTTTAGTGTTTTATGTGAGAGCGTAAGTGTGTTAGAAAACTATTAACTCAAACTATTTACGTACTCTATTTGTTTCGTTAAAATGATTTTACGTTTGTTATCGACAAAACATTAGAAGATCGTAAAATATAAATAAACGTTTTTACGGCTTATTTGTATTAACATATATAAACAAACACACCCTACACAAAAACTCATGCATAACATTAACTCTCTTATCCCTAAAACCGATCACATAACTTCTGCTTCTTGCCTCTTAGTCGTTTGGTAACACAATTCGACAAAGGGGTGTTTGGTTTGGTTCTAAACTTGTATTCGTGAACAAGTGTTTAAATCGATTGATTGGTACCTGCTTCTTGTCTCCTTGTCGACACACAACTGCAGAAACAAAGGAGTTAACTGCTCCTGCTCGTGACTTTTGATGTCGGACAGTAAGTGGAGGATATCGGACAAGGCGTGTCCGATATCGGGTAAAGCTTAAAAGCTGTTTTCCAGCTTTGGTTATCTCGGACAGAAAGTGAACTAGTTTCCTTGGAGGTTTCTGATCGTGGGGTTATATTCAAGTTACAAGGGTTGTTTGGTTTTATTGTTTACGTTCTCGACTAGCGTTTTAATCGAACGTATACGTTAATCGGGTTTGTGTGTGATACTCTTCGAGGTAACTATTTTAGATACTTAAGGTTTCGTTTTAGTTTCTTGTTCCGTTACTAGAGATCAATTGCCAAGCAAGGTTAGCTTTTCTTTATCCTTTTTAATTAATTAATATTGTATTAATTATTTGTTTATTAATTACGTGCTTAACATAATTACGTAAACTAGATCCAATATCCGTTGCGTACTCATAGAGGTTAATGGTTAACTGGTTCTAAAATTCCAACAGTGGTATAAGAGCCAACTCGTTTTTGAGATTATGGGTTACACGTTTCTTAATTAATAAACATGTTTTAAAAGGCTGCATGAAACCTATTTTAGTTATTTGTTTTATTTTATTTTGACAATTACATGCAATACTTGTCAATTTTTAATAAATAATAACTAGTCACACACAAATTAAAAATTATATCGATAATTAGAATTAATTTGTTAATTGGAATTAATTTGTTAATTAGAATTTAATTTACATGTTAATTATATATTACTTTGTTATTTAAAATTAAATTGTTAATTAGAATTACATGTTAAATTATAATTACTTGATAATTAGAATTAAAAGTTAATTTGTATTTAATTAATTGTTAATTAGAATTATTATGATAATTAGAATTACATATTGGTTAATAAATACATAAATTGCGTAATTACTTGTTAATTAGAATGCCATGCTTTTTATGTGTTTTTCCGACCACAAGACCCACTCAATTGCTTATTTAAGTGATGTATGGGGCGATCTAGGTATTACATCCTAGTGACGGTCTTATGGTTCTCCGTTTGGGGAAGACTCGCAAGAGGACTCGGAACAATATGTGGTTATTTATGTTGATGTTTATGCTTATATGTTTGTGATTCCTATATGTGCATTATTACTTGTTTTGATACCTAACTGTATGCAATGTGGAATAATACATATCGTAACCATAACATTAATATTGGTCTTTATTTACACGCCTAAATACCATGCTCATTGTGACCTGCTATTTGTTTCGTAAAATTTTTTTTTTGTAAAATAAAGTGACCTGATATATGAAACACGTTTTCAAGAATTTAAAAACTAGAAGCTATGAACACTTGGGATGTACGGCTCACCCACTAGAACAAACTCAAAAGGGGCTTTAAAGAGGTGCGCATACCAAAGGATGTCTAAGGTTATGCTTCAGCCACCGGTCCTCTGCCTCCCTGCGTTCGATTGGAGCTACCGTGAACCATGATGATCACTACAGTGTCATTACCAAAAAGTTTTTAAAATTAGTTTTACAAAGTTGTTTTGCATGCTTCTTTGTATACGACTTTTACCACATTTATGTGTGCATACATATTTGTTAATTTTAAGTCTATGCCATCCAACTATGAACACGTGCATTTGGATTGACTTCTCTGGTCAGACCTAATGGCCTTTCCAACCCATGGTAATTATTTCTCACTGGTCAGACCTATGGTTATTTTTACACGTTCATACTTGGTCGACTTATCTCAAGTTAACTTGGTCAGACCTCGAACCCGAGGCATAAGATGAGAACTAAACATGCTTTTGACATTATTACTTGATACTAATGCCTTAAACAGTCTCATAAAGTCTAAGATTTGTATTATGCAATTAACGCCACGCTTACCTCTTGTCCCATTTTTTTATTCACTGGTCAGACCTATGGTAATTAAGTGGGGTTGCAAGATGGATCTTAGTCATATTAGTAATTAATTGGGTAGTTAATTCTTTTAAGAATGTAATTATCTAAAATAATAATTGTTTGAACTTTTCAATTGTAGATGACTACTTCAGTCGGAAATAGTTCGGTACTCGTGAGTTTCTTTGAGAAACAAAACTCACTGGACCTAATTTCATTGATTGGTATCGCCACTTCGCATCATACTATCACCGAAGATAAGGAAGCTTATCTAGAGCATCCCATACCTGCAAAGACTGTTGCTACTCGGCCACCCTATCCTACCTGAGGCTCTTGCAGCTCATACTGCTTGGGTCAAAGGTTCAAAGGACATAGCTGCCTTCATTCTCATGACCATGAAGTTAGAGATCCAACGAAATCTAACTCATCTTGGTGCCTATGACATGCTTCAGGAGTTGAAGTCTATGTTCTCTCAACAAGCATAACAAGAGCTTCTACAAACTGCACGTGAATTCCACGCTTGCAAGGTGAAGAGGGTCAATCGTTAGCTCATATGTTCTCAAGATGAAGAGCTACATTGACAACTTGGAACGTCTTAGTCACCCAATTACTCTGAACTATGGAGTTAGTCTGATCCTCATCGGTCTTTCTAAAGAGTACATCACATTTGTGCGAACTTTAATATGCAGCATGGGGAAGATCAAATGAATTGCATGTTATGCTTAAGCAACATGAGCAGACGTTGCCAAATAAAGATGTTGCACATGCACTACATTATGTAATGGGCGGTGGTAAGGTCCGAAAACCAAAAGAAGAATAAATCGCTTAAGGCCGCTAAGGGGAATCGTGGAAATGGAAACAACAAATTTGGTTTTGCTCCCGAGTATCACCATACAATGCTTCTTCTTCTAATCCAAACCCAAGATTCCTCGACCACCCAAGAAGGATAATCCAAATAAGGACGCCACCGTCACCGTGTGGTGAGATAGGACATTGGAGAAGGAATTGTCCCCAAGATCTCGCCGAAGTTGATGAAAAGAAGAAATGTCTCTTACAGCCTAGTTCTTCGTGTATTTTCACTATAGAACTCTACTCTTTACCTAAATCATCCTTAGTATATGACACTGGTTGTGGTATTCACATCCGTAATAATACTGTGGTCTAAGGGGCAGAGGAAGTCAAGCCGAGCTTTAAGTCCAGATGTGGGCAATGGTCAACGCGCAGAAGTTGAAGCTATTGGAATTTATCATTTATCTCTCCCTAGTGGATTAGTTTTTATTTTAAATGATTGTCATCATGCTCCCTCTATTACTAGGGGGATTATTTCAGTTTCTCGTTTGTATGACGATGGTTTTATTAACCGCTTTGAATCGAATATTATATTTCAGTTACTAAGAATAACGTTGTTTATTTTACTGCTATTCCTCGCGATGGTGTTTATGAAATTGAAATGTCTTGTTCGAATACAAATGAAAGTTCTATGTTTGATGTAAGCAATAAAAGAGCCAAGTCTAACTTGGACTCTGCTCTCTTGTGGCATGGTCGTCTTGGACACATTAGCAAGTAACGCATGGAGAAGTTGCAACACGATGGACTTCTCAACTCATCTGACATTAAGTCTCTTGAAAAGTGTGTTGCTTGTATGTCTGGTAAGATGGCTAGAAAATCTTATTCACATCAAGTGGAAAGGGCTAAAGATTTACTTGGACTTATACACTCAGATGTATGTGGCCCATTTAAAATCACTTCAAGACAAGGAGCAAACTACTTGGTGACTTTCACTGACGACTATAGTCGGTATGGTTATGTTTACTTGCTGAAACATAAACATGAAGTGTTTGAAACATTCAAAGTGTTTCAAAAGGAAGTAGAAAACCAACTTGGGAAGACCATAAAATCACTACGTTATGATCATGGAGGTGAATATATGAGTCAAGAGTTTTTGGATCATCTTAAGGAACATGGGGTTATTGCCCATCGAACTCCTCCTTATACTCCACAACACAATGGTGTATCTGAGAGGAGAAATCAAACCCTGCTTGACATGGTGCGTTCTATGATGAAACAAACTACTCTTCCAAAGTCCTTTCGTGATTATGCCCTTGAGTCTGCTACACGCATTCTCAATATGGTTCCAACTAAGAAGGTTGAAAAGACACCATAGAAGTATGGCGTGGGCAAGCCCCTAAGCTGTCTTACTTAAAAGTCTGGGGTTGTGAGGCACTTGCTAAGCGTGATACACTTACCAAACCTGACAAACTTGAACCTAGAGTAAGTATGTATCTTCAGAGGATACCCTAAGGAAACTATGGGATATTCTTTCTATCTTCCATCTGAGAACAAAGTTTTTGTTGCTCGAAATGCTGAGTTCTTTGAGAGTAATGTTATGGATCTTAAAGCAAGTGGGAGTATGGATGATCTTGAATTAGTTCAAGAAGAAGATACAAATCCTTATTTAGACACTAGCATTCATCACGATGAGGATGATCAAGAAATTGAAGAACCTCAAAGTGATATTGTTCCCATTCGAAAGTCCAATAGGACACGCCGTGCTCCTGACCGTATGTGTTTATACATTGACGCTGAGGAACATGAATTAGGGGATCTTGGTGAACCCAATAACTATAAAGCTGCATTGCCGATCCCGAATCCAAGAAATGGCTTGATGCAATGAATGTGGAAATGCAATCCATGAAAGACAATGATGTCTGGTCTTAGTTGAGCTTCCTCCTAACTGCAGGACGCTTAGCGACAAATGGCTCTTCAAGAAGAAGACTGGCATGGATGGTAAGGTATACACCTTTAAAGCTCGTCTCGTAGCAAAGGGCTTCACTCAAACCTATGAGATTGATTATGAAGAAACCTTTTCTCCTGAGGCACATTAGAGCTATAAGGATTCTCATAGCCATAGCTGCATACTATGACTTTGAGATATGGCAAATGGACGTCAAAACCGCCTTCCTCAATGGACATCTTCACGAAGAGGTCTATATGGAGCAACCTAAGGGTTTTGTTGATCCAAAATATCCTAACCATGTATGCAAGCTCAAGCGTTCCATTTATGGACTTAAGCAAGCATCGAGGCAATGGAATAAACGTTTTGATGATGAGATAAAGAAATTTGGATTTTCTCAAAATCAAGATGAGCCATGTGTATATCAGAAAGCTAGTGGGAGTTATGTCACTTTCCTAATTCTATATGTTGATGACATATTGATTATGGGAAACAATATTCCAATGTTACAAGATGTAAAATCCTATCTTGGAAGATGTTTTGCCATGAAAGATTTAGGAGAAGCTGCATATATTCTTGGAATCAAGATCTATTGAGACGATTAATTGGTTAGAGTCAAAGTGCTTACATTGAGAAAATCTTGAAAAGATTTTGTATGGAGAACTCCAAACGTGGCGCAATCCCAATGCAAGATAAGCCTAAATTGAGTAAGTCACAAGGTGTGAAACACCGCCGAAAGAGCGCATGCAAAGAATTCCTTATGCTTCTGCTATAGGTTCTATTATGTATGATGTGAGATGTACTCGTCCTGATGTTGCGTTCGCATAGAATGTGACAAGCCGATTTCAACGTAATCCGTGAACTTCATCGATCGGCTGGAAAAATATTCTTAAGTATTTACGCAATACTAAGGATATGTTTCTGATTTATGGAGGAAAAGATGAACAAGAGCTTAGGGTTTCTTGCTACATCGATGTCTGGATATCCGATGATGTCGACAACTTAAAATCTCAGACTGGATATGTATTTGTTCTAAATGGAGGTGCTGTTGATTGGAAAAGCACTAAGCAAAGTATTTTTGCTACTTCATCTACTGAAGCTGAATATATTGCTGCTTGTGATGCATCAAAAGAGGATGTATAGATTCGTAAATTCATTTCTGGGTTGAACATTGTTTCCACAATTGAAGAACCCATAAATGCGTATTGTGATAATACTGTAGCCATTACTATAGCTAATGAAAGCGGAATCACTAAAGGTGCTAGACATTATCGCGCTAAGGTTCATTATCTTCGAGAGACCATTGAAATGGGCGATGTGAAGATATTAAAGGTTCACACAGATGACAATCTAGCTGATCCATTTACGAAAGCTTTGGATTTCCCTAAGCATTCTAAATTGACTAGAGATATAGGTTTGGTACCTGCTAGTAGTCTCATGTAAATTGTGTGTTAATTAGTATTTGGATAATTTGGAGTTGTAAGACAGCTTATTATTTTCGATTAATAAAGATACGAGGTATTTGTTATTATATTCATATAATCTGTTATTCCATATTTGCATGTTTAATCCATGAAATGATTTATCATTCTAAATATGTCCATTGTCGGTTAACAATATGGGAATATTGTTATGATAAGGCAAATGTGAGTGTTTGTTATAATTCTAACGAGAATTCAGATTGTCCGCCAAACTCATATGTATTCACTAGAGATGCATATTGGATTCCCCAACTTTCAAACATTTACTTTTGGATCCTTGTCATAAGTAAAATATTGAAAATGGTTTGTTATATTCGTCCTTAGACTTGAGATGCAAGTAAGTTCTGTTATGTGTGGATATCACTTTTTGTAAGTATATGCAAAACGCTATATGAACAAGGTAGTTATAAAAGCTATATTTCGGAGTGATGTGAAGCAGCATCCACAACACTTGTAGTCAATAAAGGATTTGTTACTCCACTTGATATGTGCAGAAGATACCATGGCGCTCTCCGATTTAATCGTGATAATGTCGCCAGACCCAAAGAGTAATACAAGATGATTCTTGATTACATTTGATATATCTGAATTAAAATCTATAACGAGATTCTAAATGGTTAAACTATATGGAATGATTTGAGATCCATAATCCATGGTTTAATGGTATCTATAACAAAGGATGATTACAGCAAGACATTGAATGACCATGCTACTGAGAAACTTTTACGAAACTATTCTCTCGGACACTTTTAGTTAAAAAGCGAGTGAGAGCGTTTGCTAGGCGTTTCTGTCGTTAGTTTTGTGTGCCATTCGACACACCAACTCCCAAGTGGGAGCTGTTGGTTTGTGGGAGTCTTAAACACGACAAAACGACTAATTGTGTATGAGCCGATGGGGGCACACACGATAAACACGAGTATACGTGTTGAATGTAAACTAATACTTGAATACTCTTTACCCGTTATGCATAATATTGACCCGATCATATATTGACCCATGGGCTGTTATTGGCTTCTAATATGGGTCGTTTAGGGTGGAGCCTTGGGCCTAGTTAATCCACACCGATCGGGTACTAAAGGGAGAATGGGTTTGGGATTTGTTTATGACTTTTCGATCAAGCCAAAGTCACCTACTTAGGTTTGGTTTGCTTGACTATATAAACAAACACACCCTACACAAAAACTCACGCACAACATTAACTCTTTTATCCCTAAAACCGATTACATAACTTCTCCTTCTTGCCTCTTAGTTGTTTGGTAACACAATTCAAAAAAGGGGTGTTTGGTTTGGTTCTAAACTTGTATTCGTGAACAAGTGTTTAGATCGATTGATTGGTACCTGCTTCTTGTCTCCTTGTCGACACACAACAGCAGAAACAAAGGAGTTAACTACTCCTGCTCGTGACTTTTGATCTCGGACAGAAGTGGAGGATATTGGACAATGCGTGTCCGATATCAGGTAAAGCTTAAAAGCAGTTTTCCAGCTTTGGTTATCTCGGACAGAAAGTGAACTAGTTTCCTTGGAGGTTTCTGATCGTGGGGTTATATTCAAGTTACAAGGGTTGTTTGGTTTTATTGTTTACGTTCTCGACTAGCGTTTTAATCAAACGTATACGTTAATCGGATTTGTGTGTGATACTCTTCGAGGTATCTATTTTAGATACTTAAAGTTTCATTTTGGTTTCTTGTTCCGTTACTAGAGATCAATTGCCAAGCAAGGTTAGCTTTTCTTTATCCCTTTTAATTAATTAATATTGTATTAATTATTTGTTTATTAATTACGTGCTTAACATAATTGCGTAAACTAGATCCAATATCCGCTGCGTACTCGTAGATGTTAATGGTTAACTGGTTCTAAAATCCCAACAACATATATAAACGGTTCCAATCCTTTTTATTTAGTTTACTTCTAGAACGAGTTTTGCCACCCTAATCAAATAATAAACATTTGATGAGTTTATAATATGCTTTAAAGATACACAATTTACTTAATAATAAAACAAAAATAAAAGCATTTGTTTACCATAATTTTTCTTTGTCGTGCCTTGTTTAGACACTTTTTACCCATGTAGGTTACTACACAACCACATAGTACTTCGTAATATAAAATGTATAATAGCCATGCCAAATTGAACACTTACAAATATGATTGAATTAATGTAGGTAGTGTTAATGATAACAATCGTATATTGAGTATACTGATTTGATTGATGCTTTCCTCTCATACATATTACAGATATATATAACCTTAGAGTACATTCTAGAATCGGGCTTGGCCCGTTACATAACATAATACAAATCATGGGCAAACACTCCCCCGCAGTCGCAGCGGGAGGACACTGGACACTGAGACTAGAGTGAAATTCTTCAAAAAGAGCAGGTGGCAATCCTTTGGTGAAGATATCTGCATACTGGTAGCGAGAAGGAACATGAAGTACCCGGACCTGACCAGTGGCAACCAAGTCACGGACAAAGTGAATGTCAATCTCAATGTGCTTCGTACCGATGCCGAATCGGGTTACATGATAAGTAGATCAGACCGACATTATCACAGTATACAAGTGTAGTAAAGGATAATGGAGTGTGCAGTTCTCAAAGTAAGTTGCGGAGCCAACAAGTTTCAAAGAACGGCATTTGCAACACCCCGGTACTCGGCCTCAAAGACTAGAACGAGATAGCGTTTGTTGGCTCTTAGAAGACCAAGATAGTAAGTTATTGCCGAGAAATACACAATAACCAGATGTGGATCTCCGAGTAGTGGGGCAACCAGCCCAATCCGCATCAGAATAGGCAACCAATTCAGTAGTAGAGGATGAAAAAAGCTGTAAACCATAATCCAAAGTACCCTGAACGTATCGCAGGATCCTCTTGAGAGCAGAAAAATGAGGCTCCCGAGGGTCATGTATATAAAGACAAACTTGCTGGACAACATAAGAAATGTCTGGTCTGGTGAACGTGAGATACTGTAGAGAGCCGGCAAGACTCTGATATAACTTGGGGTCTGAGACCGGATCACCCTGATCCCCTAGTTTGGACTCTGTATCAACATGGGTCCGACAGGGGTTACAAGTAACCATGTTAGCCCGCTCGAAAACCTCTATAGCATATTTCTTCCGAGATAAAAATAATCCTGTAGAGTCTCGAGTAACAGAAATGCCCAGAAAATAATTAAGAGGTCCAAGATCTGTCATGAAAAACTCCTGATGAAGAGAGTGAATAACATGTTGTAACAATTTCTCAGAAGAAGCAGTGAGGACAATGTCATCAACATAGAGTAATAAATAAGCTGTATCGGTCCCCTGCTGAAAAATGAAAAGAGATGAATCACAGCGGCTATGCGAAAATCCAATCCGTGTAATGTATGAAGCAAATCGTTGAAACCATGCTCTTAGTGCCTGTTTGAGTCCATATAATGACCTTTGTAACAAACATACATAATCTGGGTGTACAGAATCTCTGAAGCCTGAGGGCTGATACATGTATACAATCTTAGATAAGTCACCATGTAAGAAAGTGTTCTTGACATCGAGATAATGAATAGGCCAATGTCTAGAAACGAAAAGACTTAAAACTGTCCGAATAGCGCCAGGTTTAACAACCGGGCTAAAGGCTCATCTACATCCACTCCCTCCAGTTGATTACTACCATTCGCGACAAGACGAGCTTTGTAACGACTAAGAGTGCCATCTGCCAAATACTTGTGACGGAAAAGCCACATACATGGAATAATGTTGTTGTCAGCAGGGCGAGGAACCAAAGTCCAAGTTCCATTTTTAATAAGGGCATTGTATTCGTCTTGCATAGCATTTTGCCAATTTGGGTCATTGTGAGCTTCGCGATAGGATTTTTTGTCCCGACCCGAAATCATGTGACCATGGAATGAGTTGAGACAGGGTTGGGGTTGTGCTGTGGGTTAGTGATGATTGCGGGAGATGTGATGGGTGGTGGTGTAGGTGATGTAGTGGTGGGTGATGTGTCTTGTTGGGGTGAAGTTTGTGTTGATGTTGTTGGTTCAGGTGTGTGAGGAGGTGTATTATTAGTTGGAGATGGTGAAAATGTTGGATATATTGCGGGTGAGTCATCTAAGAAGTCTTAGTGTGGTGCGGATGTAGGTTTAGAGGTGTCATAAGGAAAGATGGTTTCATCAAAAGTGACATGTCGGGAAAGGATAATTTTGTTGGTGTGTAAGTCGAGGCAACGATAGCCACGGTGATTTGAGGCTTGCCCTAAGTAGATGGAGGGTGTGGCGCGGGGTTCTAGTTTGTGAGGAGGGTCTAGATGGGGGTAACATAAGTAGCCAAATGTGCGAAGGAGGCTGTAATCGGGATTTTGTCCAAACAGGCGGGTATAGGGTGTGTCGTTGGAAATAACAGTGGAAGGTAAGATATTAACAGGTGGATAGCCATATTGAGGGCTTCAACCCAAAAGGTTGGTGGAAGATTTGCTTGAAATAGCAAGGTTTGGATGAGGTTATTTATAGTTTGGATTTGCCATTTTGTTGAGAGGTTTTGGGGCATGAAAAACGAAACTGAATGCCATTGTCGGCAAAAAGTTTATGAAGGGTACGGTTATCAAACTCACCGCCATGATCACACTGAAAGGATCGAATTTCAAACTGAAATTGAGTGTGAACATAATTACGAAAAAGAACAAATTTGGACAAAACATCGGATTTGTTAATTAATGGATACACCCAAACAAAATGAGAATAATGGTCTAAAAATAACACATAATATTTAAAACCTGATAGACTCGGGACGGGTGTAGTCCACACATCCGAGTGAATAATATCAAAGCAAGCATTAACCATAGTCTTAGAACTAGAAAATGGAAGTTTAACGTGCTTGCCAAGTTGACATGCGTGGCAAAGCACGGGGGGTTTTTCCTTATTACATGAAATAACATTATGTGAAACAAGATGACGTAACACTTCGTTTCCTGGATGTCCAAGACGCTTATGCCACGTATGTTGACTGACAAGGAGAGATTGAGGGACTGGAGATGGAGAAGTGACAGGATAAAGATCCCCGGTGCTGTCACATCGGAGAAGCACCCGACGCGTCATGAAATCCTTAACAGAAAAACCAAAAGGATCAAATTCAACAGTACATTTATTATCGCGAACAAATTGACGAACATATATTAAATTTTTAACTATATAGGGGGTAATAAGAACATTATTTAAGTGGAGTGGTCGACTAGGAGTTGGCAAAATTCTATGCCCCGTATTGATGACGGGAATGGAGTGCCCATCACCAACCGAGACGGACGGATATATGCACATATTAAAAACGTTACTAAGACTATTAGTTGAGGAATTAAGATGTAAACTCGCACCTGTATCCATGTTCCATGCGCCGGGCATTGGATCTTGAAGAGTGCCGGTGGTAAAAGCATGGGGTAAAATTGTCTCTTGTCCCGGACCCGCGTGATGAACAAAGAACCAGGGGGAGGTGGGGTGTGGTTTGTGTGTATTGGGCTGATTGGGGTAGTGTGGGGTTCAGCTGGGCTTGGGTGATAGCGGGCTGCTGTGGAACAGGCGTAGATTGGGCCGACAAAGGTAGTAAAGCCAAGAGGGCCGTAAGTTGGTGTAAATTAGTTAGTAGTTGGGCTGAAGTTGTATGAAGGGTGGGCTGTTGGAGATGTGGCCAAGTAGGCCGAAGGCCCAGGTAAGCTAGGTGGTCTACTAAGTCTGGTAGATGGGGTATTGGTTTGGGGGGTTATACCTAGCCTACTGAGAACACAAAGAATAACATCTTCAGTAGTAATAGGGTCTTTTGGCTCCACTGTACGCCCCATAGTTTTAGGATGAGTATCATGAACAAACTTACAACTAGCCCCATATCGACAATATCCTTTTGCATGATTAATACACAGGTTGCGAGACTTAACTTGGGGATTAGTGGGATTGCGTGTGTTACCTTTTTCCGTCAAAAAACCATTGAGGATGAATCCATGGGAGAAGCAGGAGATTTAGACTTTAGCCGCATCTCCTCGGTGATGAGCATGGAGCGAGCCGTCTTCAAATCAGGAAACGTGTCTCGATAGTGCATATAACCAGAAACTTGGTTATATTTATCTGGGAGACCATCTAGAACATAATGAATCACGTATTCATCATCTACGGGTGAATCAAGGCTAGCGAGTGTTGTCATTATGGATTCAACTTTTTGAAAGTATGCCTCCATACTTAGGGCCCCAAGTTTAATGGATCGTAGCTCCGTCTTTAAGGCGGAAGTGCGTGCCCTTTTGTTTTCTTTCACAAGATCACCAAGAAAATCCCAAGCCGCTTTGGCGGATTTGGGTCGAGCATTCACCAGTCGTTTTTGTAGAGATTCGGATAAGCTATAAAAGATCCATGACAAGATGATTTTGTCTACCTTTTGCTCCTCTGGAGTAAGAGGAGTGGGAGTGCTAGTAGTGCCCCCATTCGAAGAACCATGAATGAATGTAGTGACGTCGTATGTATCACAAAGTTGTTCTAAGAAAAACTGCCATGAACCATAGTTCCAATCATCAAAGTCAAGCTTGACGGGAACACGCGTGTGAAGGTGGTGATGGGTGACAGCCGACAACTTATCGGAGAGGGTAACCTGGGGTTTCTCGTTGGATCATGTCATGATGTGTTTAGTGTATTATAAGGGTGAGATGGGAATAAGATTTTTGTACAGGAAGCTTTTAAACTTGTGACCTTTGCACAAGAACAATGATATTAGTGCGGATTTGTGACTAAAACACAAATCACCAACACCGTAAACACTACTGAAAACAGAAAACTGGATAGAAAAAGATGTTTTAGGGTTGAATGATGTGAGATCGAAGGACCAGAGAAGGGGAGGAGGAGAGGAGTGTGGTGAATTATTTTGGGAGGGTCGTGATTTTAGGAAAAAGTTAACTGGCTTGATACCATGTTAATGATAACAATCGTATATTGAGTATACTGATTTGATTGATGCTTTCCTCTCATACATATTACCGATATATACAACCTTAGAGTATATTCTAGAATCGGGCTTGACCCGTTACATAACATAATACAAATCATGGGCTGGTAGGTTCCTTTACTGGGTTTTGATAAATAAATAAAATAAAATAAACACTTCAAGTTTTTACACATGCCCACATAGGTTAAGGAGAGAAATGTTATATTGTTATATATAGTGTTGTGGGTATAGGCTTGTGTTTAGAATTTGTGACTTTTCGTATTGTAGTTGTCGGGTTGGTTCAATATAAAGTTAAATATTTAACTTAAGCGGCTTCTTTATATGCGAAATAACATTAATTATATATTTTTGTGTGAATGTTTATTTTAACAAAACAAGTACTCCAAGCCTTTTAAGAGTGTTGCCCCTCTCTTGCATCACATTTTCTTTGAGTTTCTTTGACATATCCTGTTGTTGGCAGATGTAGTACGAGTCATTTGCGACTGACTCCTAAAAACGTGAAACTGATTTGTTCTATATTGAGCTGAGTGCAATGTAAGATAACCAAATAGTTTTATTGATTGAATATATTACATTTGAGACATCATATGTATTTATACTAAATACATAGCTTTGATAATAAGCAACTAAACCATAAACTTAATGGACCCAAACCACTATTAGGTTTGAGCCAAATAACCTATCTAACACTCCCCCGCAGTTTGAACGGGGGACTTTCGAACCGAAAAACTGGAACATATGTTGAAAGCCGCTTCTTCTTTTCTTCTATCATCTTCTTTGCTGATTGGTTGAACAAAATCATAATTATATTTGGCGGCATAGTTGTTTATTGCTTGCCGCTTCCTCCTTTGCGTGACGTTTCTTTTTTTTACGTCATGGCTTGCTTGCTTTTAGGTAAGAGCGGCAATTTTGCGACCAACTATGTGAGGAAAACGACAATGATCTTCAACGAAAACAATTTGATGAAGAAGAAAAAAAAATATGGTTGGTTGAAGGCAACTCAACGTACATATTTTGTTTGTTTTGACAGTTAGGGTTTAGGGTTTATGTCTTGAATATGAAAAACAAAATCCTAATAAAAGATTAAAATAAAGCGAAAATAACTAGGATCCCTCCGAATCACCGGCGAGTAGCCGATGACCGGAGGATAGCCAATTTTGTAGGTGGATCTTACCTAAAGCTCGGATACCATGTAAGATAACCAAATAGTTTTATTGATTGAATATATTACATTTGAGACATCATATGTATTTATACTAAATACATAGCTTTGATAATAAGCAACTAAACCCTAAACTTAATGGACCAAAACCACTATTGAGTTTGGGCCAACTAACCTATCTAACATGCAAGACTTCAAGCTACTTAAGTAAACCTTTGAGTCGCGCTCGAGGGTCAAAATACGGCTTGTAAAAGTTGCGAGTCTTATCAAGTTTGTTTCCTTCTAGTTTTTGTATTATACAAGCAACTCGGTTGACTCGAGTAATGATTAGTATATATTATACTTGTATTCCATCACTAAGCTCGAGTATAAAAATTGATACTTGGGTCGAATAAATTGCACATGTATTTGTTAGTCTACCTTTTACCCTTATAAGTTGATACATAAATGCGTTGTACAATAAGAATAGCAAATAGCTTGACTATGCCATGTAACTCAAAGAAGCAAAAAATGAGTCATCATTTTCCATTGATGAAAGCAAAAAATGACGTTTATCCATTGAACATAACCAACTAAAAAAAACACAAATATGAAAGCGAACCCGCAAAGGATATCCACATCAAAACACCTCCAATATACCAGCGTTCATGAACGCATAAATGGTGTGGATACTAAAAATGATTGAGAGTTGAGTGAATGTAGGTAGGTTCCTTTAATTTTTTATTAGAGAAGAAAAAAATACGTAGTAATAAAAGATCTCATCTTGCATCCCACATCGGTACAAGAAATGCATTGCTTATTGATTAGATACCACCGTATATACATACGGCTGATATTTGTTTAGCATATGTCATTTTTGAATGTGTGTATTTAATGAGATCGATTATAAAATTGAATATTAAATCTCATTAATTACACGATCAAAGTTAATACAGGTTCTTAAAAACTTTTTAGTATAATTTTTGTGCCTAATAAACATGGCTAGTTATGTATTTAATTATTTAATTGGTTGATTTGAAAAAACAATTGGTGAAAATTTAAAGGAAAAAAACACATAATACGATTGTATATGTAACTAGCTTAAAGACCCGTTGACACCGGGTTATTTTTTAAAGAAATAGATAAATGAGATGATAATAAAAGTAATAATGTAAATTTGTTAAATTTAAAATATGTGTGAGTCACAATCGATTTACAACCATCGCGTTGCCAATCTAAAATAGATTGACTTGAACATAAAATGATGTGTGATTTTAATGATCAATTGAGTTGCTAACAAACCTTGTAACATTAAAAATAATGAACCATAGTATAATATAACGTGATTACACCAATGATACATACATGATACAACATGAACCTTATTAAAATACCTTCAAGTACTTCTTTATAAACGACATTTGTTGTGGTTTTGGAGAGATTATCATCCTGATCACAAACGACAACCTTCAAACCCTTGCTTTTACTCTTGATACGAACGCATAATTGTCCATGTGTGAACACAAGACGGGGCAAGTACAAACCAACTTTAGAAAGCGATTGCCATTGGCTTTTGTTGATTGTCATGGCAAAGATAATCGATATCGATATTGTTTCCGACAATCTTAAGAGGAAAACGCTTATCCGACGGAGTAATCCTCAACCTTGGAAAAATCACCTTTTTCCGGGTTGGTTCGTAATGATCTCGCTGAATAGAGGTTCTTGTTAATTTAAGTACTTGAAGTCTTGTACCATTCCATAAACCATTTGATTGGTCTATGTTTCTTAACAACATAATCGGCACTCCGACTTTTAAAGCAAGCTTGTGGTTTGGAACACCTGAGAACTTCAATCCATTTATAAATTCAGCGAGAAAATAGATCGATCTATGACAGACTACGTTCACTTTTATCCACGTTGTCACAACTTAAATAGACCATTTCTTCTCCTGGAAATTTGGCCAACAAATGTTCATTTATAGTGTCGACTAACTCATTTGTAGTTGCCAAAATCGCCTTTTCTTGGAAGTAGGCCGGATCATGTATGTTATCCAACGTGTTTGGATAAGTAAAGTCCATAATAGATGCTATGGGGTCATCAGCAACATCTATTAGAATATCTTCCGACACATCTATCGAAACCTCTTATTCGTTTGTTAAAAAGTCAATTCCGTAAAAACCTAATAATCCATAGAAAATGTAAGTAAAAGTTGGTTGTGATTAATTATAAATTAACTTTAAAATATGATACAAAGCATGTTATATGTATATTGTACATAGCTTAAAGACCCGTGGATTCACGGGGTTTTTAAAGAAATATAAAAATGAGATAATAAGAAAACAACCAACGTAAACATATTCATTAACATATGAGAGAAACAATGATAAAATACATGAATTATTCGACAATCAATTGAGTTTGTAACAATTAAAATAATAAACATCGATGTCGTTGTTGTCTCCAAATTTAACGGTCTTGAATAGCAAATGATGTGTGTGAGCGCTAATCAAAGTGATAGCAAATGTTCATTCCGTGCACACCTAATGTTCCATAGAAAATGTAAGTAAAATTAGTTTGTGATTCATAATCTATTATAATTTAAAATATGGTAAAAAAAAACTTGTGATATGTATATTGTACATATCTTAAAGACCCGTAGATTAACGGGGTTTTTTAAGAAATATGAAATGAGATAATAAGAAAACAATGAAATTAGACATGTTCCATTAATATATGAAAGAAACAATGAGATAATACGTGAATTATTCGATAATCAATTGAGTTTGTAACAATTTAAATAATAAACGTTTATGCGTTGTCTTCTACAAATTTGTCCGACTTCTTAAATTGTTATATCATGTAATTGCCAATCCTTTTACTAATTATGCTTTGTTAGATACATTATGTGCTTAAAAAACATAAGCAGTATATACACTCGTGGAATTCACGGGTTTTTAAAAGAATGAATGCATCAAGAAATTAATGGGGTGAGTAAAGTAAGAAAAAATAACGAAGTAAGAAATAACAATGAACGTAAACAGGTTGAATTATTCTTTTAAAAGAATAATAAGTAATAATTCAATGATACTATAAACTACTAAGCTTGTAACTATTAATTTGATAAACGTCCATGCATCTGCATCGTGGTTTCCAATTTTGATGGTTTTGAAAAGCAAATGTATGTAGTAAGCGTTGATTAAGTGATAAACCAATGTCCATTCTATGAGCACATAATAAGTTTAAAAAAATGTAAGTAAAATAAGTTTGTCATTGATAGTATATGTAAATCTAAAAAAAATGCTTATAGACTCGTGAAATTACAGGAATTTCTAAAAAAATATTCATTAAGAAGTTAGACGTGTGAATAAATTAACAAACAACAACAAAAGTTAATAGATTCCATTACTTTTTTGTCAATGATAGGATAACTATTAAGAAAATAGACGCTCATGTATCATCATCTTCTCCAATTGATTTAAAGTCTTACTCTTGGACAGAAAAGTTATCCAATGAACGTCAAACACTTGAGTAGTAAATGTTCATTCCGTGAACATCTACATATGAAAAAAGAAATCAAATTAAAAGGAAGTTATTAATGGTGCATATAAGACATTTTTCATTTGTTATGTTAATCATTTAAATATTTCTTACTTCTAAGATTTTTAGAACGCTGCTATAACTGCTTCGAATTAGAATCATGATGTATATAAATTTATTTCTTTTTGTTCTTACATTTTTCATTTGTAATGTTAACCATTTAAATATTTGTTACTTATAAGAATTTTAGAACGCTCCTATAAATGCCTCTGAATTAGAATCCTGATGTATGTAAGTTAATTTTTTTTTTGTTATTACCAAATAGAATATGAAGTTTCATAAGTACATATTGTTTTTGATTTTTATGAACTTGATTTTGTTTTAGGATTCCAATGCCATGTTGATTTAATTTTTGACGTCTTTTAACTTAAGTTAAGTTAGATACATGGAGTTTGGCCACCTATATGCCATAAACTTTATAAATAAAACAGAATTCTTTGGTTTGCTTACATACGCCCTTTTTGCGAAGTTATTATAATCATTGGCTTCGATCTCATTTAGTATTTGACGATACAATAGTAGTGATGCCCAAACCTAACAATAATGTGGTCATGAGATGAGGGTTTAAAATTGCACTTGCATTGACAATTTCAACTCATTTAAATTCACATGTTTTTGTAATCATAATTAAGGCATTAACTCAAAATTTAACTAAAAAGTTGACCCTTTCCAATGGGTTTAACCGAAATGTTTAAAACCATACCAATATATTAATCCTTTTCGACCGTAATATTTGACCCGTTACCCTACCTTCTCGACCCAACCATGCATAGAAAGGAGTCCTTTTTGAGTTCTTTAAAGATAAAGCTCATCAAAATTCTCGTATCTTGACTTTTTAAGGTCAATCCTCATTCCATCAATCATATCCTTAAATGGCTGCAACATTCCAAACAATTATATAAAACTGTCAAGAATCTGAGAGCATGAACAACCCATTGTGCAATTATGGATTCACGATTAATTCAGAATGCAATTTAAGAAAGTCAGCCTGAATGTCAAAAGGAAACTTAGAAACACTATCTGATAAACAACATCGAGCATATAAAAAGGGTGTCCATTAAAAAGATCTTCCAATTTAGCCTGCAAAATCATCACCATCTGAATACATATAATCAAGATGTACTTACGCACATGAAAATAGAAGGAAAATAAAAAAAATAAAATAAAAAAACTAATGTTTTTAAATATTGAGTGAAATTATAGCGTAAATGCAACGAATTAATCTATACTATATAAAATGGAAAAATGGTCAAAGTGGAAAAAGTGAAAAATGTTGAAAGTTGAATGTTGAAAACATGGTCAATGGAGAGAGAAATAAATAATATAATTAATACTCTTATTAAAACACCTCATTACTTAAAAGTACAATAATTTATTCACATTGTACACCCAATTAAAATCACATCTACCAAATTAAAAACAACCAATTGAAACCGATACCGGGTTGACCCGTTGAAAACGATACCGGGTTGACTGTTGAACCGATACGGGTTGACCCGGACGCCTCAAACCTACGGTGACCCGGTTTAATTTGACCCAACCAATCGGTTTGACTCGGTTTAAATCGACTGCTTTTTTATCGAACGGTTCAACCAGTTGAACCACCCGCGTGAAATCGGGTTTCAAATTTGACAAAATTATATGAGAAATGATGAAGTAGTTGTGGAACCCGTGACAATTTTTTGAAAGGAGAGACCAAGTAATTGTAGTTTTTGGTTTATTTTGCTTTGACACATGTAATTTATCATTTGTATAATGTTATTTTAAAAAATGTTGCTCTTGCACCATTTAAGGGACTAGCATATATGAATCGTCGTTTAAAAGTTAATATATATTTTATAGCCCTTTGTCCAAAGGTATCAATAATGTTATGTAAGTTTATTAAAATCACAAAAAATAAATAGTATTGTTATCTTTAGCGATAATTATTTGTACCTCAATCTATACTATATAAAATGGAAAAATGGTCAAAGTGGAAAAAGTGAAAAATGTTGAATGTTGAATGTTGAAAACATGGTCAATGGAGACAGAAATAAATAATATAATTAATACTCTTATTAAAACACCCCATTACTTAAAAGTACCATAATTTATTCACATTGTACACCCAATTAAAAGCACATATACCAAATTAAAAACATTCAATTGAAACCGATACCGGTTGACCGACGCTTCAAACCCCGGCGTCAATCTCGGTTTAATTTGACCCAACCTATCGGTTTGACTCGGTTTAAATCGATCTATTTTTTATCGAACGGTTCAACCAGTTGAACCACCTCGGTGAAATCGGTTTCAAATTTGACAAAATTATATGAGAATGATGAAGTAGTTGTGAACCCGTGATAATTTTTTGAAAGGAGAGACCAAGTAATTGTAGTTTTGGTTTATTTTGCTTTGACACATGTAATTTGTCATTTGTATAATGTTATTTTAAAAAATGTTGCTTTTGCACCATTTAAGGGACTAGCATATATGAATCGTCGTTTAAAAGTTAATATATATTGTATAGCCCTTTGTCCAGTGTATCAATAATGTTATGTAAGTTTATTAAAATCACAAAAAATAAATAGTATTGTTATCTTTAGCAATAATTATTTGTACCTCAATTTATACTATATAAAATGGAAAAATGGTCATAGTGAAAAAAGTGAAAAATGTTGAAAGTTGAATGTTGAAAACATGGTCAATGGAGAGAGAAATAAATAATATAATTAATACTCTTATTAAAACACTTCATTACTTAAAAGTACAATAATTTATTCACATTGTACACCCAATTAAAAGCACATCTACCAAATTAAAAACAACTAATTGAAACCGATACCGGGTTGACCCGTTGAAACCGATACCGGGTTGAACTGTTGAAACCGATACCGGGTTGACCCGGACGCTCAAACCCTCGGTGACCCGGTTTAATTTGACATTTTTCAACCCAACCTATCGGTTTGACTCGGTTTAAATCGACTGCTTTTTTATCGAACGGTTCAACCGTTGAATCACCCGTGAAATCGGGTTTCAAATTTGACAAAATTATATGAGAAATGATGAAGTAGTTGTGGAACCCGTGACAATTTTTTTGAAAGGAGAGACCAAGTAATTGTAGTTTTGGTTTATTTTGCTTTGACACATGTAATTTGTCATTTGTATAATGTTATTTTAAAAATGTTGCTCTTGCACCATTTAAGGGACTAGCATATATGAATCGCCGTTTAAAAGTTAATATATATTGTATAGCCCTTTGTCCAGTGTATCAATAATGTTATGTAAGTTTATTAAAATCACAAAAAATAAATAGTATTGTTATCTTTAACGATAATTATTTATACCTCAAACAAATAGCTTTGAACAATGCATAAATATCTATACAAATTAATAGTACAAAATAATCTTATCTGGTGATATCCAATTTGCAAAGTTACAATTTTAAATGTCACACACCAAATGATAAATGTTACACATGTAAAAAAAAAATTATCACTGCCTAAATTATCGACAAAACAAGAAAAGCGGTCACACATTTGGCTTATACCTCTAAACAACAATATAATATTGCCAACTACATAATACCATTGCTTTTTGTAATGCTTGAATCTATTATTACTAAAAATTTTAATAACTTAAAACAATCCTATTAGAGTATATACTCATTACACTTAGATCGACTCCACATAATTTTTAAAAACTATATATTTATGCCGCTATGCAACCACGATCGTAATTGTAGTTATTCGAAAACGATTCTCTAATACTACAAATACAGTTTGTTGAAAGAAACTTATGGGTCATCGAAACTTTGCAGAAAACTAGACATCGTTGCCGCTAGGCACGGGTACTCGTTTGAATTTAACATATATAACGTTTGAATAATTTTTTACTTTTATTTTGTAACGTTTGAATTTTTTACTTTTATTTTTTTGCAGGTATTGGGAACTTAACATGGATTTAATTAGCCTTTCTCTTTTTAGATCTTATTCTCTTTTTTTCTTTTTTGTTTTGTAGATTTTAAAATTCTAGGTTTAGTTTACTTACAAGTATAGATATATACCCATGTGAAATTTGGCATAATTTATCAATTTATGTAATACTTGTTGATCATCGATATAAGATAGGAGTGTCCAAAAAAATCCAGGAACCAAAAGAACCGAAGAACCGTACCGGTACCGACCGGGAACGGGACCGTATATTAGAACCATGGTACGGTTCTTGGTTCCTAAAATTTCAAAATTTCGGTTCTCGGGACGGTTCGGGTCGGAACCGTACGGTTCCGGTACTTTCCCGAAAGAACCGACTTTTATGAAAATATGTAATATTATAGGGTTTTTTTTTGAGACATTGTGCACGTGTATGTATGCGGCCTTTTAAGAAAATTGATAAAACCCTAACTAAACCTTAAAACCCATAAACCTTAACCTTTAATCCATTGATTTCATTCAAAGATTCAAAAATCATTCTTCGACATAAAAATAAGTTTTTTATAACTAGAGTTTTGAACAATTTTGTGTTGCTGGCTAATAAAAACATCAAAAGTAGTATTTTGACACATGACATTGGTCACCACTCATTAACTTTTTTTTAACTAGACATGGAAATCTAGCGTTGCTGGATATATACTTCAATACTTAGAGTGCTAGGTGAGGTGAAAACCTTTAACACGTTATTGGTATGCCACATCAGCGCCACATCATACCCATCCTAATAACACACCAATAACTAAAACACCCTCCTTCATAACACACCAATAACATGTTATTGGGTCCCACTTTTTTTCATTTCATTTTATTTTATTTTTATCCGTTAATTAACGTTTAAAAAAAAATACCTTTGGCGTCAGCCATTGAAATGGCGGAAGTGCTTTTGGCGGACGAATGGCGCCGGAGGTGGTGAGGCAATGGCGGCGCCATTGGTATTGATGGTTGCGTTTGGCGTGTTGATAGCATATCTCACCGAGCACTCTTAGGTATAGTGGTAATGATTGATCCTTAGCACCTTGACAATTACCTAACCAACCCTTCTATAAAAATCCGAACCGAAAAACTTGAGACGGTTCTTAGTTCCACTTTTTCCTTATTTTCGGTTCTCGGTTCTTTCGGTTCCGGTTCTGGTTCTGGTTCGGGACGGTTCGAGTCCCTAATATAAGATGTCCCTAATATAAGATGTATTTTAGTTTTAAACTATTTTTTCCGACTATAAAGAAATACAATTTTGGTAAACGATAACTTACATGCAATTCAACTAATTAATAGTTTGATACACATTACATGATTAGATATATATCTAATGAAAATTAATATTGCGGTAACTTTATAATATATATTTTTTAATGTGTATGATGTCTTTTATAACGGTTCTTACCCATATTTACAACGGTTCAATAATATATATTTTTTAATGTATGGGTTTTTAGAACTGTAAATAATGATATACGTATTAATATTATATGCCATGTCTTTTATAACGGTTCTTACCCATATTTAAAACGGTTTTCAATTTCATTATAGAGAGAATTACATTGATCAAAAGCCACTCAAACAATAAGTCAGCGTCGTAAACAAATTCTTGCGAGCCGATTGATTCTTGAATTTAACTGCCGGGTGAAGTCTTCCACCTGCTGGTTGAGCTCTTCCACCTTCTGGTTGAGCTCTTCCACTTTCAAGGCTGACAAGTCACCTCCTGGTTGCCTTTTTGTTTCTTTAACCAGGGTGCCTTTTTCTTCCCTCGTTAAGAGTTCCTAAACTCATAATTATGCAAAACTTTTTAGCAAAAATGATCAAGTGGTTGATTTAGAAAGCATAAAGAAAAATCAAGATATGTATGAATATTGTATTACAGACCTTCTTAAACTCCATCCATTCCGCCGTTTTCTTTTCATCGGAATCAAAGCCTGCATCACCTTTGCTTAGAATTCCCTGTATAACCTTCTCCTTAGTCAATTGGGAGGAATTTCTAATGCCCAATACGGAGGCATAATGACGTAAGTCCATCACCTTGAAACGTTTGTTAATCGCGTTTTCCAATTCTTCTCTTTTTGAGCTTGACGTACTACCTTTTTCACTCATTTTCAAAATCACCAATACTTTTTGTTTTTTTGTTTTTGTTTGGCGGGAGAGTGAAGTGATAAAAGAAGATAGAGGTTGAAGGTTGAGTGTTAGGAGTAGGAGTGCCTTTTGTCAACTATAAATAGAGGTAGAGGTTGAGTGGTGTTGGATATGATGCTTATTTGATGGATACCATTGTACTTCTCAGTTATCTTAGTTTAGTTTGGTTATACTTGTAAGTGTCATTAATGTGGGGTTTAGTGGGGGCTAAAGGCGGTATTACTAGAAGTATAACGAGATATAATGACAACTGACAAGGAGTACAACTCGTTTTCCATCAAATCAACCATTTTTTTACCAATAGATTGTTCAAAAATATTTACATTACTCTGCAATATAGTAATAAAACATATTTTTGTTTGTTAAAAAATATATCGACTAAAGTATCGTATTACCCTCCTACTTAGGCTTCCTTTCTTGAGCGACTCCACGCTACACATTCATCTCTACAATATTATGTGTATCCAATGCTTTCACATAGATGACTAATAGCATCCGTAATCAATTGACTTAGAAGTATTACGAGATACCAAACTATTGTTGAGTTAAAAGCAAAGTTAACGAGATACCAAACTAATATATATAACGTTTGAATTTTTTACTTTTATTTTGTTGCAGGTATTGGGAACTTAACATGGATTTAATTAGCCTTTCTATTTTTAGATCAAATCAACCATCATATCCACTTAGAAGTATAACCGTTATAGAGTGTAATTTGAAAAAGTAATTACTATAAAAGTACGTAGTTTTAAATATAATTAACAAAGTATGTTTAAGTAGTTTTAAATATAATTAACAAAGTATGTTTAAGTAACTGTTTCTTATTTTTAAAAGTACATAGTTTTAAATATAATTAACAAAGTATGTTTAAGTAACTGTTTCTTATTTTTAAAAAGTTATAGACCAATGACAGTTGGCTATTAACACTTTATCATGCGTCTTCCTCGTCGTCATTTCGACATCCTCACAAACATAAAACTCCTTGCCACATTAAGCAAGTGTCTATGTTTCCTTTCAGCAATCCCATTTTGCTGAGGTGTCTGAGCACAAGAAGTTTGATGTATTATGCCAAGTTCAGAAAAAACTTGATACATTTTTTTTATTCACAAATTCTGTTCCATTATCAACCTTACAGTTTTGATTTTAGAATTAAACTGATTAGAAAACATGTTTAAAATGTCACAAAAACATCAAATACTTCATCTTTAGTCTTAACTAAATACACCCATACATCCCTAGAAAGATCATCAACAAGAGTCAAAAACTATCTATACCCTTTTCTGCTAGTGACTCTCTAAGGACCCCATAAGTCCAGATGAACAAGTTCACCCAAAGTCTCTTACTTATGATCAGACAAAGGAAAAGGTTTCCTTGTTTATTTGGCCTTATGACAGACTTCACATACATGCACAGAAGTGTTCTTGGAGAAACCAAGATCAGACTGAAGAACATTCAAGACTGTATGAGCAGGGTGACCCAGTCTGCTATGCCACACAAACTTAGACACATTATAAGACATGATCAAACTACAATTACTCACAGGATTAACAGGTTGCATATCAAACATATACAGACCATCAGACTGACTACGAGTCCCCAAGACATTCTCCCTTTTCAAGTACAGAATATAACACTTATCCTCATCAAAACCAACAAACATTTTGCTATCTCTGATGAGTTTATTAATAGACAATAGACTAACACTATAACGAGGCACAACAAGAAGATCATATAAAATCACATTATCAGTAAGTTTCAGGTTACCAACATGACTAATAGTAGCAAGAGTGCCATTAGGTAGACCAACAGTAATTTGTAAACTAGATATATCAGCAGTATTAAACATTCCTTTAGTAGAAACAGTAAGATGCTGATTAGCACCAGAATCAATGATCCATCCCAAAGTCAGACTCTTAACAGTTAGACTAGAATTGGCAAATAATATTTAGAAAAATTCATATTATACCAAACATTATGATTATAGAATGAAGCCCTACATGCCATGTTGGCATGTGTGCTTCCAAAAGGAGAATCATTAATCAAAGACAGAAGTTTCTTCATCTGTTCAGAAGTAAAATTAGAAGAAGTGCTAAAGTAGCGTCACAAGTATTTATAAACCAATTCAACAAAACTTTAAAACAAATTATTGATTTTTTCCCGACTTCAATTGTGTTACGAAATAGACAAATCCAAACACTATATAAATTGATTCGTAGGTCAAAGTAGTTATTTAGGAGCAAAAGCATAAGTAGAAAAAGTAAGCAATCCCAAACACCCACATAATCAATCAATTATACCTATAAAGTAAGCAACGAACACTAACCTCATCTATAAGACTACGCAAAGTAAAAATCTCAGCCATTCATTTAATCTCAACTTTTCCAATCTATTGTAAAGGCGGTATTAGCTGGTAATCCGTAGAAGAGATACACGTAAGCCTCACATTCTCTGTCCCTCCTAGTCTTGACATTTTTCGGCGTAACTGAAACTATATTCTTTCCATTATATAATCCTTCAGGCTGGATTACTAAGGGTATCGTTGAGGTTGGATCTTCATCGATGATTCAGTCATATGTACCCTCAAATAATCCTTCTGCAACATCCAGTTTCATTTTATCAAACCCGGGTGTGGTTTTCTAATGGACAGGTGGGTAACTTGAGTTTTTTTCCTTGCGGCTATTATGTAAACCTGCAATATCATGATCAAAATCTAATATCAAGAAATTAATCAGTAAACATCAAAACTAAACTTATTACTCCGCATTACTCACAATTATATTCTCGCATGATACAACCCTTTTTACACTCTTCATTTCCACCAACACACACACACAAAAACAGTTATTAAACCTTTATTTTAAGTGTTGATTATATATTTGAGAATGATCATGAATGTTGTAAGAATAGAGGTTGTCACTATGCATGTACTAATCACTGGTTGCCAAGTGCGGGGGTCTATCTAATGCAAGAACCTATGTGTCTAAATTTAAGCTCAGGTGTGGTAACCATTTGTTAGTCTATGGATTGCCAATTTAGCTTCTAAAATCACAGCATCAGCGGTGTTAGTTGCTTTGCCCCTACATTGCGGCTATATCCTTAAGATGTGCTTTCAATAACGTTTTATAGCTACTTTTAGATGTCATTATAGAATAGTTATGGCTTTATGTTCACGCTGGTTATGGTTAATGTTACACAGGATGCACCTCAAATCACTGATACGGGGATTCAACACACATTAGACATAACCATGCCACCAAAATTCTAGCCGTATCCATGTTTTCTAATTGCAAGCATTAAGGATTTTATAAGAGTAATTCAAAAACCAAATCGGATGGAGCATCTAAGAGTATGCAAACATAATAGTTAATGTAATGTTGAATGGAAAACCATATTATTTGGTCTCATATGAGAACTGTGAGTACCTTTTTTGCATCGGCACTGAATCCAGTAGCATAAGCCATGGGAGCGACAACCAAAGCACATGGTGATGTTGCAACCATGAGCTCCAAAGACTCTTTGTAAAATGAGCCCCTTCAAGCTACACAACTATATAACTTTAAAAGAGATAAGTTGTTAGCCTCTAGAATAAGTTGTTAGCCTCTCTTCATACCAAAATAGGGCGCCACAATGCCGACACACCTGATCGCTCTCCCAAATTCATATATTCCATAGGTGGTTCTGCATGATCCTAAAATTATAGAAGTAAACAAATAAGAAACCATCAACACGAATTAACAGTAAGAAACATAGTGCTAATGATGCACTATTCCGGTTATCATTCTTACGCGAAATGGTGGTACCCTTATCATGATTTTCATTGACACCTATAACAGCAGCAGTTAAAAAAGGATTAGTATAACCTAAAGCATCAACCATATCCTATGTACAACAACCAAAGAACATAAAAAATCATCATTACATTTACCTCGAGGAGCTGACCGGCTGCATCTATTATTGGCATGTTGGGAAACAGGATCCTTTTTTGACTTTTCATTAGTATCTGTAACAACACGATCAAAAGAATTAAAATAACCGAAACCATATTTTGAATACATTGACCAAATGACAAAAAGCCACTGGTATGCTTTAAAACATTCTTAGTTAGGTATGTACATACCTTCTTGTTAATTGCTTCATCCTTTGCCTCTTTCAGTAATGATAGAAAAGTTAGAAAACTTATTAGAGCATATCATACAACTAAAGATAGAAAAGTTACCTTTACTACAGTCTTGACATTCACTTCCTCTGTTAGCTGATGTGCAGCCTTTCAAAAATCTGCAGGACATTGCATAATAAAATAAAAGTTTTCCTGAAAATAAAAATAATAAAACAAAAGTTTTCATTGCGACGTTGCATCAAACAATTGGTATGCATATACAAACAAAACAAATGATGAAATTATAAATTGACTCGATTGGACAGAAAATTTACATAAAACTTGTTAAAATACAACATCAATTTTCATTCAATGATTTCATCAAACAGTGCATTTAACGGTTCTCCTTGATTCCCTGATTAATTTCAAGCAATACAATCTTTATATAACACTCATAATTCAAAATTATATTGATGATTAAAAAAACAACAAATTAAAATAATTGTAATTTGCAATAAACGAATTTTTAATGCTTGGTGCTTAGAAGGGCTTGTACAAAAGCTTATTTTATCAGATAAAATAGATTTACTATCTATTACTCATACATTTTAGGTCTAAATAACACTTTTTAACATAATACTAGAAGAGTACCCGCGCAATGCGGCGGCGGGTACCCGATAACTATTTTTGTGACGAGCAAATGTATTTCAGTAGATCTATGATTGTGGTGGTGGAGAAAGCGTCGGAGGCGGTTGTGGCAATTGAGGTGATGATCGCTGTTTTTTTGATAATGAGAGAGAGGGGATGATTTTGGTAGTGTGTGGAGTGAGAATGAAAACTGAGATTTTTTTGTGTATTTGTGGGTACTTATATACCGTAGGTTAGAGTATAAATTAAAAGTATGAATTTAATGAATTAAAAAAATATTTATGATGAAGTTTTGTAGTTGGCTGTTACATCTTAAATGGGCATAATGAATATTGAAGCTGTTACAAAAATGTCATAACTTTTATTTATGTGTACAAGGTATTGAATTTTTCGCAAAAGTCAAATATATTTATGATGAAGTTTTGTAACGTATTGACCATTTTTATTATAGGCTTTAAAAGTTTGGTCATAAAGTCTAAATTTTTCCAGAGCCATAAAGTTTGGTCATAAAGCCTTTGTATTACTATTGGCTAAATGGATTGTTATTTCTTAATAAGGAAATGTTTTTGGTCTTACAATTTTAAGACTACCTCTTTTAGCAAGTCCAAAATCTATTATAAAGTAGTATAGATAAGTACTCCCAAAAAATTTCTTTGTCAGGGTTATCCACTTTTTACCCATATGGGTTACTACATAATAAGTAGTATGAAATTGATCTGAGTAGCTGTAATATGCATACTCACTACTAGGGGTGTTAAACGGGTCGGGTTGGTCGGGTTCGGGTCAAACGGGTCGGGTCCAAGTCAGGTCGAGGCTAACATTAATATACCCGTACCCGACTCTAGTCGGGTTCGGGTCAAATCGGGTCGGTTCAAGTCGGGTTCGGGTTTATACCATTTACCAAATCACAAAATTTGATTTTTTTAAACACAGTAGTTCGGGTCACATAATATGCTTGTTGCATATGAACCATAAGTCTATTTATAATAACTAAATTCATGTATAATAGTAACAAACAGTAAAGAAACGAGCTCATTTATAGATTATACTATGTAAAACAAGTCAAATATAGATGAGTTGTAACAAAGAGTAACTCATAAATGCTACAAATTTACATATTCATAACCTGGAATGGACAGAGAGAAATGAACCAGAAAACTCAGTCTCATGTTTGTTAGGAATTTATCCATTTGAATGGAAATAAATCTAGTCATCTCATTTATCCTTTTTAGCTATCCCGACTATAGCAGTTCGACATCACTTAGCATTTTGTACCGAAAACTAACTGAAGAAACATGAACCTTCTGCAAGCGTCTATTATGAACAAATCAAACTTTGGATATTTGTAAGTACTAAAACACCTTATGTTACAGATTATATATTATGTGAAACTTCACAGTGAGTCACTACAATTAACGCATCTAAATATGCTCTATTTTTTCCTACGTATGGTTGTGGAGTTAAATATAACGTAAACTATATATATAACCATGGTTTTAAAAGGTTCGTAAAAGTGTGAGGCTTGGTCATATCGCTACGCTGCTTTGTGTCACATATTTTTGTAAACTCGATATATATGAAATATGATATATATATAAATATTTTCATATTTTGTGCTGACTTATACCACGGCTTATAAACGCAAAAACTTCGCCTTAACAGCAAAAGCGTGAAACTTGATCATGCCGTCACGCCACGACTCGCACTATTTATAACCTTATATATAACTCTACTACCTTTTTTTATATGAACAATAATGTATATTCTTATTTTTTTAATTATTTATTTAAACATGGCAAGTATTCCAAACTTTTCATGAATGGAGTTTAGAGTCTACAATTTCAATATTCAAATGTAACTAGGAAGTTAGTAACTGCTTCTGAAAATTAAATAATGTAACTAGGAGTACATTTTCTAGTTTTTTGGAAAATAATTTTAAAAGCTACACCATAATGAAGAAATAAATATGCATATGTTTTGCGAAAATGTACTCGTAATCTGATTAAAACAATGGAACACGGATTCCGTAATTGTGAAGTACATAATCTGTGTTTTTTTAAGAAAATATTGAAATTGGTTGTTATATACACTAGTAAAATAACAAGGTGAGAGAATTTACTGTAATAGAATCTGTGATTTAGAAATCGGACCATGAAGCAAATAAAGATGTAGGTATGTATTAAATTCTCGAATGCAAACCTTCAAATGCTGTTGTTTCAAGATGGAAAACAAGAAAAGAAAAAGTTCGGTTTGATAATGAGCTGAATCAGACATGAAAAAAAATCATAAACTAGTTCTTGAAAATTTGGGTAGAAATGATAATCGTGTCAATTTCAAACATTTCTGGTCAGTTTACTTGTCGGACTGAGTTTTGGCAGCCTATTCCAATTATAAACTTTGGAAAAGTTTATAATATGCCCTAAAGATCGACACAATGGTCAATCAAACGTTAAACGTCTGGAAACGGCAATAATAGCAAATCAACTACGAATTATAAAAAATGAATTTGGTAATTTGGATAAGCGAAATAGCGAAAGAATACAATTGAGGGGAAACTGTAAACACCATTTTTTTATTATTTTTTTTTGTCAAATAGTTAAAAATTGCCGTTTTTAAAAAAATATGTTTTTCTATGTTTTTAAGGCCTTTTCCCAAAGATCAATAAGCTTTTTAAATAGTGTATGAAAAGACTTCTTGAAACATTGCAACTCTTCATAATTAATATAGCTATGTCGTTATGACCGTAAAAAAGGAACGTTGCATCTTTTCATATTACGATGCAAGACTGAAACCTGAATTAACAAAAAAAAAATAACAAATATAATTTAAAAAAATGGAAATCCAATTAGAGCCCATCTTTTAACTGTTTAATAAAATCTATTATCAAGCCCAATTAAACATAAACAAGCCTAAACCAACCATTGGGTCTCCTATTATAGAATTTACCTATTTGCTACTCATGTGTTAGATAGCCTTATAAAGAGATAATAGTTTCATTAGGGTAGCAATATGGGATAAAACTTTGTATTTTCCAACAATATAAACCTAAAAGTAAACTATAACGGATTTCCTCATTTTATTCACAAAGTCAAACAAAGAATTATCTCAACACAAATCAAAAAATAATTCTCGTAACTATTCTCTCAAGTATTAATTATTATAACACAAAATTATGGCTTGTCGTCTCCCACATTCCGTCAAAGAAATGCAAGTGTATATTAAAAAAACAATGCGATAAAGACGATGCGGCTCGACAAAAGGTTATTGTCGACGTTATCAAGCACTTTAAGCTTGCAAAAGCAAAGAAAGAACATTTGAGACAACGATACGCGAAATGCTAAGACATTTCTGCGGAAAGACAAGCTGTGATTGACCAAATTTTGAGTGATGAAGCCAAGAAAAGACGACGCCATTAGTGACACGTTGTGTGGGTGTATCTCACAGATATAAGCCAACATCAGCAACATAATCCGTTGGAGCTATAACTGTTGGTTCTGTATCACAACAGTTGACTCAACTTGGGCTAGGTGCATCAACTTTAGTTGATGCACCAGGATTCATTGAGCAACAATATTATCAACCTCAGCTGACTCAAATTAGGCTAGGTTATGCAGACGAGTTAGTTAATGAGCATGGCTTAACTGTAAGCCAGCATTATGATATTATGTGTGGCGAATAGACTTTAAGAGAATTTGAAGTAGAACAAGCAAGACTTCAACAAGAGTGGGATGAGAAACTCAGGAAAGAAAAAGCAGAACTGGCGGCGTTCATTGAGGAATTTCCTGAGTATAAGTCTCCTTCGTATGATTCTGCATGCTGGGAGTACTCAGATTAAGATATGTTTGTGTATTTCGTATTGTATTTTAGTTCATATTTTTATTCCGTATTGTATTTCGTATCGTATTGTATAGTTTACGTAATATTTTTATTATTAATGAAGTTTAAATTTATTGTTTAAAAAATTTGAATTAAAAAAAAAAACAAAAAAAAAACAAAACTTGGTCGCCACTGTGGCAACTTGATCGTCGTCAGGTTGTCGAAAAAAGAAAGCTGATGTGGCATGATCGTCCGTAGTCACCAATGTGGCTAGCCTAAAGGCCACAACACCCTAGGTCCTCAGTAAATTTCGTCTATGCATGTTGACATGCATTTATACATTCGTACATACATGTGTGTGTATGTGTATGTGTATGTAACATGTTACATACTTTGGGCCTGTTTGGCAGAGGCTTTTTGGAGGAGCTATTAGCTTTTTGTTACAAAATAATCTCCTATAAACTAACTAGCTTCGTTTAGATGCATTATCTACAAGCTTTTATTTCAAACAAATAGCTCCAAAATGAAAAGCTGATTCATGAAGTTTTTTAAATGTCTATGAGCTGTTAAAACTTTAAATTGCTAATTTACCCTCAAAACATTTGTTTACAATTATAGATTTGTCATTTTATGTCATTTTACATCTTATAATTACATTTAACAGCTAATTTACCAAACACTTTTATTAAAAAAAAAAGATACAGCTTGTAGCTTATGTTAACAACTTTGCAAATTATAGCTTACAACTTACAGTTTACAGATTGCAGCATACAGCTTACAACTAGTTTTGCCAAACATACCCTTTATATGTTGTTGGCCTGCCAGCTTTTACCCATAAGAGTTACTACACATGCACTATGGTGTAGTAAATAGCGATGCCAACTAGCTGAACTTTACAGCATGTTACTCAAGAAAAAAAAGACTTGTTGTATTACTGCCCGTTTTCATTGAACGGAACAGGGGTGGAGCCATGTTGATGGTAGTGGGGGGCGATGCCCCCAACCATCTTCTTCCGGACACACTAAAACATGTAGGAAAAAAAAATTAAATGATGGAAAAAGTTCAGTGCCCTCGACTAAATAATCTGAGTGCCCTCGTTGCTATTTGAATTCTAACAAAATGAGTTCTCTTTAATGTCGAACAAATGTTTTTTCCGGTTGTCTTGCTTAATCGGAAAACATGGAGGAAAGAGATAAAAGTGGAAGAGAGAGTGGGAGGTGAGAAGTTTGGGGAATTGGGTAGTGGGTCATTGATAAAAAAGTAAAAATGATTTACATTTTATGTGGGCCTTTCTAAGTATAGGTATTGTGTTTATAGAGTATAGAGGGACTTGGGAAATACTTAGTATTTCACTGTTTTTTGTTTATAAACAAATACACCAGTATTATAGTTTTATTATAGATTCGGTGGACATCTTTTTAGCACGAATATTTGAGTTTTTTAGCATGATAATGTTTTAAGTTATATTTTACATATGTGAATATGACAACTTTCTGCTTAAATTTCATAACATGCCAATGGCTTTATTAAATGGAAAAAAACTATAAATTTATAACGTACTATACAAAAAAACTCATTATGCTCTATCTACTTCACTTATTATCATAATACATAACCGTTTTCATTTTATTCGGTTATTTTCTGTCCGTTTTTATCCGTTTTAGTAAATCGTCCATTTTTATCCGTTTTCATTTTAATATGTCCGGGATAAAAGCAGAGATAAAAGGATAAAACCGCTTAACGTGGATAATAAAGCGGTTTTATCCGTTTTATCGGACATATTAAAATGAAAACGGATAAAAATGGACGATTTTCAACGGATAAACGGACGAAAATAACCGAATAAAATGAAACGGTTATATAACAATAAGTGAAGTAGATAGAGCATAATGAGTTTTTTTGTAAAGTACGTTATGAATTTATAGCTTTTTTCCTTATTAAATTTGGTATTTTGGTATGAATAAATTTTCGCAAGATTCTTTTTTTGACATACGGACGTAATGCAAAGGCTAAGTCGGTTTATTCTATAATAATGTGGTTGACATCACCAATCGGATTAGACCTATATTTAGTGTTAGTTGTGTCAAATTACAGTGCTTTTGTTACCTTCAATCAAACCCGACCCGACTTGTTTCAAATTACGCTAAAAGGTGACATCTCCTGAAATGTTATTTAACCCCAATTAGTGCTCGATTGCCCCCTGCAATCACATTTCCTGGCTCCGCCACTGGAACGGAACCAAACAAGCAATTTTTAAAATAGGAATATTTCGTATGAAATCAGTGAGAAAATCATACTCCATATAGGATCTTCAAGTAAGGGGGCGATTCTTTTTCATTTTGCTTGGTCTGTGTGGTAACAATGTGGGCCTAAATATTATTTTAATGTTTTATTTTGGTTGGCTTATCTATCTCACAAAGTCACATAAAACCCCACTCTTCCCCAACCAGAGAGAGTAAGAGAAAGGGGCCCACTTGCCACTTATTCCCACAAAAAAAAAAGAAACAAGCCCTAAGAGTACCTACAATATACATACGCTCATAAGAACATAGATGATTAAATGGTATAAATTAGAATCAATGTATGCATGATCCCTTATTAATTAGTCCTTTATTAGAAGGAAAAAAAAATTGCATCCTTACATCCCACATTGGTAAAAGAAGTGAAATGTTTACTGATCATATACCACTATGCGTAGAAATAATACGTGTTTAGAATATGTTACTTTTGGATATGTAGGTTCAGCTAGATTGAATATATAATTAAGTATTCAATATAGTGAATTTATGTATCCAAAATCAATATAAACTCTTAACTTTTTAATATTTATATTTAACATAATCCATACTTTTATTGACGTCGTTTTAATATTTATATTTAACATAATCCATACTTTTATTGACGTCGTTATATGTTTAAGAAAACACAACATAAAATTACGATATTGTGGATAAATGAATTTATAGAAGAATTTATAAAGAGATTAAGATTCGTTTAAGTTTAAATAAAGTAGAAGAATAAGTTACCTAGGGAGAAATTGTCAACACAAGGATTACTTAGATTGTTCTTGCAATTCAAGATGTGGTTCACCGCATGTAATTATTTTAACTAAACCATTGGTAATAACTTATTTGGAAAAAAAAGTAACTAAAACTGATATATATGCTTTTGCAATTCAAGATGTTATTCACCACAAATACAAAACTATAAAAAGAATAGACATTTCACCAAACACTTTATGTGCATAGCATAGAGGATTTTGGCTATTAAATAGTCACATATTTTCTCAAATACATCGATATAGTACGTGTACTAATTTTTATTTCAATATGGTACGTGTACTTTTGATTTCGTGCTAATATGGTACGTGAGTGACCGGTTACCGGTAAAACCAGTTACCAGTTTTATTTTAATGATTTTTTTTACAAAAATGGTCCATTGTGATTTGTTTCTTTTGCAAAATAGGTCCTTTGCGATTTTTTAAAAAATGGTCCCTTGTGATTTGTTTTGTTTTCAAACCATTGGTGTGAGTCTAATTAACTCTCACCACTAACATAATGTGTTCAACCATCAAACAAACTCTATGAATTTCACTCAACCTTTGTGTTGACAGTTTTAAACAAGTATTTCAGGTCCATGATGTCGGAAGCTGGCACGGAAGGGCAAGGACTAAATCAAAAAGGCTATAATTATTTTATAATTCAGTAAAGACATCAAAAGACTTTATATTGATGCATTTTGTAAACAATGGAACCAATTTGGGGACCTATTGTAAACTTCGATATATTTCAATAATTTGAATAATAAATCCTTTTAAGCGACTCATTTGAGATCATTTTCTATTATTATT